>CM076583.1:522890370-523495200 GCA_034641835.2 Pinus albicaulis | reverse complement strand
TAGGGTGAAATCGCGAAGTTGGGAAACACTTTTTGGCGAATGGCTAGAATTTGGGAGAAATTTTTAATTTCTCGTCCGAGAAAATAGTCAACTCTATTTCTCGACCGAGAGTTTTAAAAACTCTCGTCCGAGATTTTTATTGGGTTTAACCGGAGTTAAAAATCTCTCGGACGAGAGTTATGCATTTTCTCGTCCGAGAGTTTTATTGACGGAAACTCTCGGGAATACTTTCGGACGAGAGTTTTGAAAACTCTCGGATGAGAGTTTTGAAAACTCTCGTATGAGAGTTTTGAAAACTCTCGTATGAGAGTTTTGAAAACTCTCGTATGAGAGTTTTGAAAACTCTCGTATGAGAGTTTTAAGAACTCTCGTATGAGAGTTTTATTCCTATAATAAAACACAAAAATTATTAAGTTTTTAGAATTGGTACGTTATATAATTTAAATAGTACTTTATTAAAATTAAAAAATGATAAAAAATAATAAAATTATAATATTATTTTAAATTATTTTATTATTATTAATGATAAAAAATACATGAAGATTTAATTAAATAAAATTTGTTACAATATTTTGTAATATCAATGTTATATAAAAAACTAAAATTATTTTTATATAAAACTAATTGATATATTAATATAAATAAAATAAAATTCTAAAACATAAATCAAAATAAAAACAACTATATATAATTTATATAATATTTTTTTGAAATTAATGAATAAATTTAAATTTAAAAAACAATTGACTAAATGCAATGAGGTGATAAAGGAGACAATGCATAGCACCTTAATATCGTTATAAATTCTTGGCAATCTCGAGAAATTTTTGAAGTGAGATGAGCTTCTTGGAATGGGTCACTTTATCTTCCACTTTAGTTTCACACAATTAACTTGAAAGGAAGTCTATTTTCCTAGGTATGGATGTAAGGGAATGAACAATATTATTTGAACATTGAGTGAGATGCCCTTCTTGGAATGGGTCCTCCTATATTCCACTTTAGTTTCACAAGATTAAATTGAAATGAAGTTTATTTTCCTAGGTGTGGATGTAAGGGGATAAAGAATATTATCCGAAAAGGAAATGAATGTTAAGTGTGACATTCCAAGCAGAAGTGTATGGGATTGGAGAATTATGTTATTGCGGAAAACTAACCCTTGACCCTTTAACCCTTGACCCATAACCCTTGACCCCTTAAACCCTAATTCCTAACCCCTAAACCCTTCACCCCCTAAACCTTAAACCTCTAAACCCTTAACCCCTAACACATTTACACCCACTAAACCTCTAAATCCCTAACCCATCTAACCCCTAAACCCTTAACCCCTACCCCTAACACGTTAACCCCTAACCCATTTAAGCACCTAAACCCCAAAACCCCTAACTCCTAACCCCTAAAATACTTAACTGCTAAATCCCCTAACCCCCTAAACCTCTAAACAAATCCTAACCCATTTAACCCCCTAAACCTCAAAACCCCTAACCCTTAAACCCTAATTCGAAACCCATAACCCTTGACCCCTTAAACCCTATTTCCTAACCCATAAACCCTTAACCCCTAACCCCTTAAACCCTAATTCCCAACCCCTAACCAATTCAACACCCTAAACCCCTAAAAACCTAACCCATTTAAGTGTTTATTCCATTTAACCCCCAAAACCCTAACCCATAACCCCTAAAATCCTTCACTGCTAAATCCCCTAAACCTCTAAACCTATAACCCATTTAACCCCCTAAACCCTAAGCCTCTTAACCCTTAACCACTAACCCCTTAAACCCTAATTCCCAACCCCTAACCAATTCAACACCCTAAACCCCTAAAAACATAACCCATTTAACCCCATTAACCCCTAACTTCTAACCCCTAAAATCCTTAATTGCTAAATCCCCTAACCCCCTAAACCTCTAAACCAACCCTAACCCATTTAACACCCTAAACCCTAAACCTATAACCCCTTAAACCCTAATTCCCAACCCATAACCCATTCAACCCCTTAAACACCTAAACCTCTAACCCATTAACCCTTGACCCCTTAAACCCTAATTCCTAACCCCTAACCCATTTAACCTCCTAAACCCTAAACCTCTAAACCCTTAACCCCTAACCCATTTACCCCCACTAAACCTCTAAACCCCTAACCCATTTAATCCCTAAACCCTAAACCTCTGAACCCTTAACCCCTACCCCTAACCCGTTAACCCCTAACCCATTTAAGCCCCTAAACCCCAAAACCCCTAACCAATTCAACACCCTAAACCCCTAAAAACCTAAACCATTTAAGTATGGATTCCATTTAGCCTCCAAAACCCTAACCCCTAACCCCTTCACTGCTAAATCCCCTAACCCCCTAAACCTCTAAACTTGTAACCCATTTAACCCCTTAAACCCTAAACCTCTAAACCCTAATCCCCTAACCCCCTAAACCTCTAAACCAACCCTAACCCATTTAACCCCCTAAACCCTAAACCTATAACTCCTTAAACCGTAATTCCCAACCCATAACCCATTCAACCCCTTAAACACCTAAACCTCTAACCCCTTAACCCTTGACCCCTTAAACCCTAATTCCTAACCCGTAACCCATTTAACCCCCTAAACCCTAAACCTCTAAACCCTTAACCCATACCCCTAACCCATTAACCCCTAACTTCTAACCCCTAAAATCCTTAACTGCTAAATCCCCTAACCCCCTAAACCTATAAACCAACCCTAACCAATTTAACCCCCTAAACCCTAAACCTATAACCCATTAAAACCTAATTCCCAACCCATAGCCCATTCAACCCCTTAAACACCTAAACCTCTAACCCCTTAACCCTTGACCCCTTAAACCCTAATTCCTAACCCCTAACCCATTTAACCTCCTAAACCCTAAACCTCTAAACCCTTAACCCCTAACCCATTTACCCCCACTAAACCTCTAAACCCCTAACCCATTTAACCCCTAAACCCTAAACCTATGAACCCTTAACCCCTACCCCTAACCCGTTAACCCCTAACCCATTTAAGCCCCTAAACCCCAAAACCCCTAACCGATTCAACACCCTAAACCCCTAAAAAACTAACCCATTTAAATGTGGATTCCATTTAACCCCAAAAACCCTAACCCCCAACCCCTAAAATCCTTCACTGCTAAATCCCCTAACCCCCTAAACCTCTAAACCTGTAACCCATATAACCCCCTAAACCCTAAACCTCTAAACCCTTAACCCCTAACCCCTTAAACCCTAGTTCCAAACCCATAACCCTTGACACCTTAAACCATAATTCCTAACCCCTAAACCCTTAACCCCCTAAACCGTAAACCTCTAAACCCTTAACCCCTAACCCATTTACCCCCACTAAACCTCTAAACCCCTAACCCATTTAACCCTTAAACCCTAAACCTCTAAACCCTTAACCCCTACCCGTAACCCATTAACCCCTAACCCATTTAAGCCCCTAATTCCCAACCCCTAACGAATTCAACACCATAAACCCCTAAAAACCTAACCCATTTAAGTGTGGATTCCATTTAACCCCCAAAACCCTAACCCCTAACCCCTAAAATCCTTCACTGTTAAATCCCCTAACCCCTAAACCTCTAAACATGTAACCCATTTAACCCCCTAAACCCTAAACCTCTAAACCCTTAACCCCTAACCCCTAAAACCCTAATTCCTAACCCCTAACCAATTAGACACCATAAACCCCTAAAAACCTAACCCATTTAACCCCATTAACCACTAACTTATAACCCCTAAAATCCTTAACTGCTAAATCCCCTAACCCCCTAAACCTCTAAACCAACCCTAACCCATTTAACCCCCTAAACCCTAAACCTATAACCCCTTAAACCCTAATTCCCAACCCATAACCCATTCGACCCCTTAAACACCTAAACCTCTAACCCATTAACCCTTGACCCCTTAAACACTAATTCCTAACCCTTAACCCATTTAACCCCCTAAACCCTAAACCTCTAAATCCTTAACCTCTAACCCTGGGGTAAATGGGTTAGGGATTAAGGGTTTAGAGGTTTAGGGTTTAGGGGGTTAAATGGGTTAAGGGTTAGGAATTAGTTTTTAAGGGTTCAAGGGTTAATGGGTTAGACGTTTAGGTGTTTAAGGGGTTGAATGGGTTATGGGTTGGGAATTAGGGTTTAAGGGGTTATAGGTTTTGGTTTTAGGGGGTTGAATGGGTTAGGGTTGGTTTAGAGGTTTAGGGGGTTAGGGGATTTAGCAGTTAAGGATTTTAGGGGTTAGAAGTTAGTGGTTAATGGGGTTAAATGGGTTAGGTTTTTAGGGGTTTAGGGTGTCTAATTGGTTAGGGGTTGAGAATTAGGGTTTTAGGGGTTAGGGGTTAAGGGTTTAGGGGGTTAAATGGGTTACAAGTTTAGAGGTTTAGGGGGTTAGGGGATTTAGCAGTGAAGGATTTTAGGGGTTAGGGGTTAGGGTTTTGGGGGTTAAATGGAATCCACACTTAAATGGGTTAGGTTTTTAGGGGTTTATGGTGTTGAATTGGTTAGGGGTTGGGAATTAGGGCTTAAGGGTTTAGGGGTTCGGAATTAGGGTTTAAGGGGTCAAGGGTTATGGGTTGGGAATTAGGGTTTAAGGGGTTAGGGGTTTTGGGGTTTAAGGGCTTAAATGGGTTAAGGGTTAACGAGTTAGGGGTAGGGGTTAAGGGTTTAGAGGTTTAGCGTTTAGGGGTTAAATGGGTTAGGGGTTTAGAGGTTTAGTGGGGGTAAATGGGTTAGGGGTTAAGGGTTTAAAGGTTTAGGGTTTAGGGGGTTAAATGGGTTAAGGTTTAGGAATTAGTGTTTAAGGGGTCAAGGGTTAATGGGTTAGAGGTTTAGGTGTTTAAGGGGTTGAATGGGTTATGGGTTGGGAATTAGGGTTTAAGGGGTTGTAGGTTTAGGGTTTAGGGGGTTAAATGGGTTAGGGTTGGTTTACAGGTTTAGGGGGTTAGGGGATTTAGCAGTTAAGGATTTTAGGGGTTAGCAGTTAGGGGTTAATGGGGTTAAATGGGTTAGGTTTTTAGGTGTTTAGGGTGTTGAATTGGTTAGGGGTTGGGAATTAGGGTTTAAGGGGTTAAGGTTTAAGGGTTTAGAGGTTTATGGTTTAGGGGGTTAAATGGGTTATAGGTTTAGAGGTTTAGGGGATTTAGCAGTGAAGGATTTTAGGGGTTACGGGTTAGGGTTTTGGGGGTTAAGTGGAATAAACACTTAAATGGGTTAGGTTTTTAGGGGTTTAGGGTGTTGAATTGGTTAGGGGTTTGGAATTAGGGTTTAAGGGGTTGGGGGTTAAGGGTATAGGGGATAGGAAATAGGGTTTAAGGGGTCAAGGGTTATGGGTTGGGAATTAGGGTTTAAGGGGTTAGGGGTTTTGAGGTTTAGGGGGTTAAATGGGTTAGGATTGGTTTAGAGGTTTAGGGGGTTAGGGGATTTAGCAATTAAGTATTTTAGGGGTTAGGAGTTAGGGGTTTTGGGGTTTAGGTGCTTAAATGGGTTAGGGGTTAACGTGTTAGGGGTAGGGGTTAAGGGTTTAGGGGTTAAATGGGTTAGGGATTTAGAGGTTTAGTGGGTGTAAATGTGTTAGGGGTTAAGGGTTTAGAGGTTTAAGGTTTAAGGGGTGAAGGGTTTAGGGGTTAGGAATTAGGGTTTAAGGGGTCAAGGGTTATGGGTCAAGGGTTAAGGGGTCAAGGGTTAGTTTTATGCAATAACATAATTCTCCAATCCCATACACTTCTACTTGGAATGTCACACTTAACATTCATTTCCTTTTCGGATAATATTCTTTATCCCCTTACATCCATACCTAGGAAAATAAACTTCATTTCAATTTAATCTTGTGAAACTAAAGTGGAATATAGGACGACCCATTCCAAGAAGGGCATCTCACTCAATGTTCAAATAATATTGTTCATTCCCTTACATCCATACCTAGGAAAATAGACTTCCTTTCAAGTTAATTGTGTGAAACTAAAGTGGAAGATAAAGTGACCCATTCCAAGAAGCTCATCTCACTTCAAAAATTTCTCGAAATTTCCAAGAATTTATAACGATAATAAGGTGCTATGCATTGTCTCCTTTATCACCTCATTGCATTTAGTCAATTGTTTTTAAATTTAAATTTATTCATTAATTTCAAAAAAAATATTATATAAATTATATATAGTTGTTTTTATTTTGATTTATGTTTTAGAATTTTATTTTATTTATATTAATATATCAATTAGTTTTATATAAAAATATTTTTAGTTTTTAATATAACATTGATATTACAAAATATTGTAACAAATTTTATTTAATTAAATCTTCATGTATTTTTTATCATTAATAATAATAAAATAACTTAAAATAAAATTATAATTTTATTATTTTTTATCATTTTTTAATTTTAATAAAGTACTATTTAAATTATATAACGTACCAATTCTAAAAACTTAATAATTTTTGTGTTTTATTATAGGAATAAAACTCTCATACGAGAGTTTTTAAAACTCTCATACGAGAGTTTCTAAACTCTCGGCCGAGAGTTTCATCGAGTAAACTCTCGGGCGCAAACTCTCGTCTGAGAGTTTTTTAAACTTTCAGCCGAGAGTTTGGCCGTGCGTTTAAATGTAACTTTAGGCGGGTTAAACTCTCGGTCGAGAGTTTTATAAATTTCTCGTCCGAGACATTATCTCGGCTGAGAGTTTCTGGTCAACGAAAAACACAGAAAATTCTGCAGTTTTCAGGAACCTGCAACTTTGGAGGGGCAGAACACCTACAAAAACAAAATTTTATATGTCGGACAAAATGCCATTAGATTCATCTCTGAATCTAGTTTCTGATGATATGAGATTTGTGGAGTTTCATTAAAAAATTCAATTTTTTATTAATTTTTTACTAAGCTGTGTCATTGTGGAATTTCATTTTTCGAAAAATTGCACTAAATGAAAATTCAATAACTTTCAAATAAGGACACCAAAAAATTCAAAAAAATCATACTACACTTCCTCTCCCTGCCTACTTCAAAAGGCTAGTCCCATTTTTCTTATTGACGATCACATTGAAAAGAAAATCAAAGGATGATAAAATGTACTGAAACATCACTATTTTTTTGTCTTCGTCCATTTCAAAAAATAATAAAAAATAGTGATTTAATCCTAAAATTACCGAAAAATAGTTTGTGCACTAGTGCAATATATGCAGATTATGATGCTATGGTTTTTTTCCAAAAAATGAATAACCTTCCCTAAAAAAAGTAAAGGATGATAAAGTGACTATTTATGTTTGCCTGAAAATTTCAAGTATATGCAATTAGTAAACAAGAAATTTACCCCTCTATATGTCAATATTAAAAAAAAAAAAAAAATATGGGTATGGAGGTAAGACAATTCTCTACAATTATTGTTTTTATGTCAAAGCATAGTTTGCAATAAAAATATGAGTTTAGTGGAGTTGAAGTTGAAAATCATAGAAAATTACAATTTTCAATGTCAAAAAAGGGCAAAAAATGTTTCCCAACTTCACATTTTCACCCCAGTACCCGGGGAGATGTCTTGACGGCCACAGGTAATCTACGATCCTGTGGTAGAGTTGGTGAAACTGCAAAGGTGTGTGTACAGGACGTGCTACAAATAACATCGCGGAATATAGTGCTATATTTAGAATTATTAAGCGAGTTGTAAACCTTGGTATCGCAGAATTACTTGTGTATCTAGACTTAATGGTCATTATTCAGTCAGAAACCCATCCATTTTACGTCTGTATCTGCGTATTCGTCTGTTGGAAAGGAATTTTGACTATATTACATATCAACACATACACAGACATATGAATACATTAACGGATGCAGTAGCTAATTTGGTGCTAGATAGACATTTGCGCAATTTGTAAAACAACATCACATGTAAAAGAAAGATCCATCCAGAAATAGGTATATATATATATATATATATATGTATCAAAATGTTTACATAGTGTGCGTCGCATAAAATCAAAAAATATACATGTTCATCTTAATACATCCGGAGACGACATGTCTCTTAAAAAATATGCATGAAACAAAGCCCTAGGTGTCTAATCTGTGTGGTGCTCATGATAACAAGCCACCGCATGCACTAAGCGCCTCAGAAGATGGTGGAGGCGACTAGGCACTCCCACCGTATGTCTCTGGTATGCCACTGGAACATCTGCCTGCCGGGCGTAGTCTGGAATCCCCCGGGCGATCCCCTCGAGGTTCTAGACCAACTCTCCTCCCTCGGCACCCTCCACCTGAGGGTCAGCTGCGGGATGAGTTCTCCATGAAATAGGAGACATACCGGCAGGCCTTTCTGGGCTGACATCTCCATACACATAAAACTGTTGTTAGGACGAGCATGTATTACCAAAAAAATCATAAAACATAAAAAATCAAAGAGAGAGATCATACCCAACTCTTCGTCCCAGTCATCTCCCTCCGAGAGTGAAAGGTCTGGGTCTCCAGTGAAATCGGTCCCTGCATATGGCCAATCCTTGACCACAATCAGCTGACACCGCAACCATCCAAAAGAATCCAGCCTCCAGGACATCTGTTGGCCTCCCCCTGATCTGGGCATCAATGCTGCCCAGCGAGCCATCCTCGGCTCTCGTGGTACCGGCTCAGCTACTATGGCCCCTTGGACATGAAAGACAGGTAATCATTCCAGGATGAACGATACCAGGATGGAACCGTAGCCAAACTATTTTAGTTTGGCCTGCTTACACTTTGTGAGCTGTCTTTTCATATTTTTTGTCACTGCAGTAGCCCAATCAAATAGTGTTGGATTCATACATTCAGCAGCTAGGAGGAGTTGGGCCTTGGTCGCCTCGTGTGGTGCCTGTGACCCTGCAGCCCGCATGATGGTATGTAGCACCACTCTAAGTGCTAGATCAGGGATGGTATGGATATCTACCTTGCCGCTTCCCGATCCCAGTCGTGCCCCTCGGCACACTCTTGCCATCACCTGCTCCATCTTTTCTCCAGAAAGTCTGTTGCCTGTCAAGACGGGCACCGGACCTCTGCGCGACAATCCAGTTATGAAATATACATCAGAAACCTCAAGTTCTAATACTTGGTCCCGCAGCTTGAACACTTGTTCATTCTCGTCCCATATGCTGATCAAGTATTGCAGGAGCTCCAGTTGAGCTCGTAAGCAAGGTGTCAGGAAACTTTTTTTAAGCCCACAGTTTTTGAGGGAATTCATACAAGTCTCATTCTCCATAGCCTGTTCATCCTCTTCTCCATGCTCCCTCTCTTTCCATTCGATAGCCATTTTTCTTGGTTGCCTGCATCAACATGGTCAAAAACCCTTGATTAGATCTCTGGTATGCTTGGAAATCCATTTGAATCACTCACAAATCGGAAATTTAAAGCGGAAAACTAAATTGCGCCATTGGCGCGATTGTTTTCCTAACAGTCACGCCAGTTGGCGCAGGCCCTTTGGATGAAAAATACCATTGGTGCGGGTTTGTGCCCGATACCCGCGCTAATGGGCGAAGCCCTAAAATTTTAAAAATTCTCCACAGAATTCTAATAAGCAATGGAAAACTATAAAAAATGGATTAAAATGGAGTACAAGGAAGCACCTCTTACCTGGAACGAACGGGAATCTGAATGGTAGCCTGGATCAGTCACAATCGCCGTCAGAAGTTCGCACACAAACAGACCACTGTTGCTCTCCTGTGAGGTAAATAGTAAAATTAATTTTGTTTTTACCATTTGAGACTTATTTATAACTTTTGAAATCTCATTAGGTTTTAAAAGTCCTTTTTTATTAATATTTTAATATATTTTGTCGAAAATGGATTTTACACTCGCCTCTGTGTGCAGCAACAGGTTTTTTACGCAACTTAAACGGTGAAACGAGTTGTATTTTATACTTTTTCAGACTTGGTAAAAACACGAAAAATTCATTTTGGAGTCATCTTTCAGCTCTTTTCTGACTCTCTAAACATGAAAATATTGCCGAGGCCATTTTCATTTCGATCTCGTTAAAGTGGCTGCGAAACGACATCTACCCAGTATACGTTTACCCCTTTTTCGGGTTGGGATAGATTATTTACGAAAAAGGAATACCCTAGCCTATCACAACTAGGAGGTTTTCTCATACATAGTTTTCTACCTTTTCGGATCTGAGGAACTGTTTACGAAAAGCGACCATTGGAGTTTACTTTTCAGCTGTCTTTTCAAACTCTCTAAACATGAAGAGACGTCGAGTTCTTGCTTTTTCAGACTCGTTAAACCTTGATGACATTGGATTCAGTCGTGATGACGGTATCCGAGTCCTTCCTTCCTAGGGCTCGTTAAATGTACTAGGATAGGTTTATAAAACAAGCATATGCTATCCCCTTCAAGCTTGTTATCAAAAATAATTGGGGTACTCGCCATAAATGGCGGGGAAAAAATGGAACCAGCATCATTGTCGTGTCGGCAGTATGTCGCTCTTGAACATGACACTTGTCTGCATTCGTGTCGAGTTGGGGACATCTCATCTCGTTTTCACTTGCCTCCGTGGGTTTGGGTGATCCTTTTGACCTCTCATCTGCTCTTTGCCTCGTCGCCATGACCTTTGATCCGTTGATGTCAAATGCTGCCAAACTCACTGTCGTGCCATTTATATGTTCAAGAGAAGTTGACCTCTGCAAGTATCAACCTCCCTCTGATTCTCATCTGATCCTAATTCACAAAAACATTATGTTTCTCTATCTCGTGTCGATGATGTGGGAAACATTATAGCCCACCTTCGATCAAGGTCACTTCCTGTCGAATTCAACTCATTATCTGGGACGCTGATTTAGAGACTCCCTTCTGGTACCTTGGAGCCTGCATGCCTCAATGGCAGATTCTTCGCATTCGACGCGAGGTTTTCATCATTGGCCTCCGATCGAGTGATTCTACAGGTGTTCGATGCCAGCTCATTGATTCACATGCCGTAGATTGTACCTGTAGTACCTTGAGGACCATTGGCATTAATGGTGGTACCTATCGTGTCTGTTAACAGCTTTCATCATTGGCTGTTAATCAGACGATGTTCTCGCATGTTCGACTTCAGCCCATTTATTCACATGCTTAGACTTGTACTGTGTTCGGGTCAAGATGGAGCGCAAGACCCTGTATTTTGTCTGTTGGAATCCAGGCTGCGATTTTGTGGATTATTATGATTGATTACATGACTCACTTACTGGATAGCTGCGACCATACCTGAGTCTATTTATCGATCCTCACTGGATGGTTGCGCCCATGCCTTGGATCTGGATTATTGTATACTCTACTATGGATGGATGTGCCCATACCGCATATATATCATGTATTTGAGATATCATTTGTACTTATCCACGCAGGTTTTCCAACGGCGGAGTTTTCAGTTGGACACGTTCTCGTAAAGCATTTCACCCCTCTCTCTCGCTCGGGCCTCATGCTTTAGGGGGCATCTGTTACACAGTAATTTGTCACCGTCCCTGCAATCCCCGTCCCGCACATTGGAGGGATCATTCCATGACCTGTGAGTAGTGACATGCCTTGAAATCACTTTCATGACATCCCTCTGAACAAGAGCTTTCATTGCCCTGAAGACATCTCCTTGTGAAAAACCCTAAAAAAGGCCCTTTTTGCATTGGCACGGGCAGACAGTTCAGAACCCGCGCCAATGGGGAAAATCCTTCAAAGAGGTCGCACCAATTGGCGCTCTGTCCCAGAGTCGCACTCGCGCCACCCAATTTAAGGTTTTTTTTTTTTAAATAAATGGCGGAAGTTTCGTCCTAACTGATCCAGGAACTGATATCTATCTTGAGTTGGGAGGTTTGGCTATGGATTTCCATAGAGAGGAAGTGGTTTGCCACCTCTCATGGAAGCTTCTCGAGGATAGGGCCAATCCCATGATTATAGGGATCCCAACTCCCCTTCCTCCATCTATAAAAGCTCTTCCCACCTCAATGGCAAGCTAGTCTTCAAGTTCCCAATTCTCAAGAGCCTTACGCTCCAAGAGCCTCTATAATTCCCTTAAGGCCGAATTCAAGCAAGGAGACTCGTTGCTCTAGATCCGAAGAGGTTTATTCCATCCTTCACGTGCTTTCGAGATGTGTTCTACTGGCGACCCGCCGAAGGAGAATCGTAGCACCGAACTATGGTTGTATTCTTCCTTTGATTGGATTAATAATAAACGACTATCGGTTATTGTTCCACTCTTGTTATTGTTTACCACTTTACACCCTTAAGGAAAGGATCAAACTTCACATTAAATTATTAAAGTGAACCTTTCTAAATTAAAAAGATTAAAAATATAGATCTTATCTACGTGAATAAATATTACAGAAACAAAGTATGCTGCCATAATTAAATGATTCCTTTAATTGCATGAAAGAGTTCCTTGTTTGAAGAAAAGGGTGCCTTGAATTTCAAAGTTAATTATTATTTTGAGGTTAAGTTTGGTTGAAGCATCTTTCTGTTTGTGGAAGCTATTTCAAAATTATGTTCAACTTTGAAAATTATTTCCTTCGTTAACATGCTCTTTATTCTTTTCTGAAAGTAATTTGAAAACTTGGTGCATGAATCTTTGTTTCGGTACAGGAATCAATATCCTAATACAGGAGCGGAGTGCTCTAGTCCTAAGAATTAGATCCCCTGCATGAGGATTAAAATATTCAGAATAAGTGTAGAATATACTTCCATCATCTAAACTTTATTCCAGTACTGGTGCAGGAACATTGTTGAAGCACAAGAATGACAATTTAGTGCAGGAAGGAATATCTTTAAAGAAGACTGACACCTTTAAGGGTCCAAATATAAATCTTTCATAGAACTATACTGAATATAAACATAAATATTCATTTCATCAATCAGGATTTTTTGCAGATCAAGCTTGAGAGCTCCTTTTATTTATTTCTTTGCAAAGTACTTTCTTTTTATTCCAGTTTCTAGAATGGTGTGGTGTCATTGTATTAACTAGTGCAAGTTTTTTAAGTCCTTCTCTCGCATTTCCAGTGCTGCACCTCTAAGTTTACGAACTCCCGGATTGAAAATTAAATGTTAGGTTGTTTATTACGCCCAACAGTTCTAGATATTTTTGCCTCACATAAATGGGAGGTCCATTACATGGATGTTGAGGTCACCTTCTTGCATGGGGATCTACAAGAAGAAATCTATATGGAGTAACTTCCTAGCTATGTTCAGAGTGACTACAAACCTGTTTTCCGCATTAAGAAATATCTTTATATAATTAAACAAGATCCTTGACCTTGGTATGAAAAAATGGATATATTTCTTCTCGACACCAGCTTCTCTAGATGTCATTTTGGCCCCATTGTCTACACTAGGAAAGTATGAAGTCATCTCATACTCCTTGTTCTTGATGTTGATTACCTTATCCTCACTTGTGGTGACCTTAAACTTTTACCCATGTAAATTTAAGCCTTAAGAAGAAGTTTGAATTGACAAATTTAAGATATTTGCATTATTTCCTTGGCCTCAAAGTATTGAAAAACAAGGAAGGGATTTCTATTTCCCAATATTAGTATGCATGTGACATTTTTCATCATTTTCACATGGAATATTGTAAACCAACCACTTCACCCTTTCTTTTTGGAGCCAAACTTACTTCCACCTACACTACACCCATAGTTAATGCCACTCTGCATTGTTAGTTGTGTAGTAGTTCTTATATTTGACTCATAACCATCCTAATATTTCCTTTGATGTTGGTAATGTTTCCTGGTATATGAAAACACTAGATGAAAGTCATTGGAAACTAACAAAAAGGACACTTTGATATATTCGATGTATAGTTCAGTTTAGGATCCATTACAATTTAAGGGAGACTCCTTTGTTGGTTGGTTTCACTAATTCAGATTGGGTTGGCGACCCTAATGATTAGAAGTCTAATACAAGATATGTTTTTAGTTCTAGTTTCGAACCTATCACCAGGGCTTGTAAAAATCAGCAGGCTATTTCTCTTTCTTCAGTAGAGGTAGAGTACCAAGCAGTGGTTAATGCAAGTCAAGAATTTTTTCATCTTTTACATATCTTTATAGAGTTTATATTCTAGCAACAGCATTCAACCACCCTCTAGTGCGACACTAAAAGTGCCATCAAGATCACAAAAGGTCTAGTTTAGCATTAGTGCAACAAACACATTGAGCTACAAATGCACTTCACCAGAGAACACATTCATCATTGAGTTATTGAAGTGCACTTCTTCCTTAGATAAGATCAAGTTGTAGACTTTTTCACAATGTCTCTTAAACAAGTGAATTTTTTTAAACTTCAATTTGTGTTATGAGTTCATGAAGTTTTCATTAAGGAGGGATAGGCTCTAATGCATACTTCCTTCTCTTATGTTTTCACCTTTGTAAATCCTTCAATCGTATCCCAAGTTTTTCTTTAGGGGGGGATGTTAGGATATTTATAAACATAGGAGTTAGTTTAGTTCAACTTCGTCTAATGTTTCTTATGTAAAAATGTGTTTCTTTAGTATTCATTAGTTTCATTGTAATCCAATAGTTATGATATTCTATAGACATAAAGTGATATGATAACTCATATTCCCATCAATACTAACCACTATTGATCTATGGATTAACACTTGATTGGTCCATGATATCTATATAATGGGCATGGAGGGTCATGGTTGATGATCAATTGTGAGAAATTTCTTATGTAAAATATTTTTGCATCAATGCTTCAAGTTACCCTGTTGGCTAGAATTGTGGATTATTTCCCTCTCATAGGGGTTTAACCAAATAAAAATATCGGCATCGTGATCTTTGATCTGGTTCTGTGAATGGTTATTGAATGTGTTCATCCTATATGGAGTACCTTGTTTACTCAAATAGTGTAACCATCAATGTTGCAGTGGTTTCTAGGATCTTTGCATTGATATGTAGTGGTTGTTTTCTTCTTGTCCTCCCCCCATTTAAAATTTTTCTTCCCCTCCTTGGAAGTTTCCGAGTGTTCATTTTTCTTTGAAATACTTGATTGACCTTCATTTTAGCCAGTTCTTTCTAGGTATTGTTCTTGTACACGAGCCTCATCCACCATTCTAGGTTTGTAAAAGCATCACTTACTTTCGAAGATGTTTGTGTAGAACCCCCATGTGCTTGAGGAGTACATTTGGGTTCCTGGGAGAGTTAGTCAACATTATTTCCATATTCATGAATTAGTGGTGTACTCTTTTACTCTATGCCCATGATTTTGCCTAAAGTAATTCCACATTATCCACTAGTCCTCTACATACCTGATAGGGTAGAATTGGGATTTCATGAGAATTTTAAATTCCTCTTGCCTATTTAATAAAGGATCTCCCTCCATCCTCAGGGTTCCCATATGGATTTCCCACTAGAGATGGACATGGCCCTCTAATTTCAAACAAGAAAATGAGATTTTATGTTCCCCTTCTATGTGATAAACACCACAATAAACTTCTAACTATTTCAACTTGTGATTTAATTTCAAAGAATTAATATCACATTGATATGGCTTGGTGTCCACCTTCACTTCCATATTAAAGAGGGATTGTGAATGGTTCACAACATTAAAAATCAGCTACTCTTTTTTAGGTTCTTTCTTGGAATCCTTCTAGGGAACTTCCTAAACCCATAATTTTCCCTCTAATCAAACTTTTGAGTTGGCACCTCCATCTTCTCTAATTCCAAACTTTTTTGCTAGAGCAATCATAAGGAGGTTCATATTATGGCTAATATTTTTGACTTTCACTTCCATCCTTTTGAATGTCTTCTCTACTGAATCTTAAGGGTTATTATAAATAGATTCAACTATCATAGTTTGAGTTTTATGGCTTCATGCTCAAACCAATTCCTAGATACCTTGCAACTTTCCACAAATACCTAAAGAAAAATTCTCTTATACCAATATGATCTATAAAATACCATGGATATTCAACTATATATTTCATTACAATAGATCTACTAAAATAAACTGAAAGCAATACTATGAAGGGTTAATTCCTTTAGGTTCTAGATCTATTATTACTAAATTTTCCTTTATCCATTCAATACATAAAATTAATAAAATAGAGAATAATTGATCCAAAATTAAAAAAAGTGAAGGTTTCATGAAATAATTTACAAACCATTTCATGTGTTTTATGCAATGGATCGTGATTACTAAAGTACACAAACTTAAGTAAAAAAATTATAATTTAACTGTTAAAAATGGACAAACATGCAACATCAAACACAAGTAAATTGATAACATGGTTCACCAATCTTGGGCTACGTCTCTGGGTCTAGCTTCTGGTGTGACCTATTTATTATATCCTCAAATGCTCTATATATCAACATACAATCTTCAGTCTGCAAAAATAAAATTTGCATCATGTCCAGAATGCTCAAAAAGGCTAAAAAATGGTCAAAATATGATCCTTTTACCAAACTGGTTTTCAAACTACTCTACAAAAAGGCTTGGCTCTATTAAATGTTCAACAAAAGACCCTGTGGCCTATTGGTGGTGCCAAAAATTCATTAGAAGGAGGTTATGAGTTCAACCTGCACCTCCCGTTGTTATTTGTGTGATTTTGTTATAAAATATTAATTAAAAAAAAAAATCATTTGGGCCAAAGACCCCTTCGAATCCTATATCATTAGTCATATGGATGCATGGGACTGAGGGGTGCAGGCCATATGCCATGTGCTCTCCCCTTAGCCCCATTCCCAGTTCCCTTTGCCCACATATGGTATGGTCATTGTGCCTTGGAAACGGGAAATGTGTCAAGCGCCTTGTCCCTATACACTCTGTTGGTGGTTCCATGTGTTGCCAAAAACCAAGGGTCGGGCCGTTCGGGCACATCCGCCAACCCGACCACCCCCCCCACCAACCACTCCACCATATGTAATTAAATATAAAATTTCGCCCCTATTTTAACAAGCAACAATGTAGCCTGATCGGTCATGCGATTGATTTGTTGGTTGGATATCATGGGCTCAAACCCTGCGGAGGCTCATCCGATGCATAATATATAAAAAATCAACTTTCGAGGGCTATGCGAAGGACTCTCATAGGGCCACGTGGTGCCCTCTGATTGGCCCATGTGCTGACCTATCATTGGCCCCAAAAAAATCCATCCGCCAATCAGAATTCACCACCTTTCCTCATAGGATTAGTCCACCCAGCCACCCTATTGATTTCAACACACGTTAGTGTATGGATTTCAATTTGGCATCCGTACCTGCATAGTCAATCGTACACTTTGACTTTTTTGTTGTTTGTCAAAAACTCCAAAACACAATAACTTCCTCATATTTTTTAGGATTGAGACAACTCAAGGGTCGTTGGAATGAGAATGACGAGATCCACGATTTGGCATTGATTTCAAGATATTTTGATCACTTTAATTTTAGAGCATATTTTTCATCCCCTATATCACTCCTCTGGATTGGAAGCTTTTGGACCACCAAAACTCTTTTTTTACTCAGCATGTAAGTGAGGGTACAAGTCCCTCACTTTCCCGATCTCTATCCACCTTGCTTTGTTTGGATTGGTACCTTTGAGCCCCATATGAAGATACTCCATGTTGCCTCTATGTGAAGTTTTTATCCTCATGTCAAGAATAGAGTCTTCCTACAACTCATTTAAATGTCCAGAAGAAAAATATTTTATAGATGGAATATGAACATTATCTTCTTGATCATCAATCATAGGAGCCTCATATAATCTCAATTTTTCCACATTCACAACAAAATAAATTTTCATGTAAGGTGGAAAATATAATTGGTAAGTTTTGTTACCAATATTCTCTAAGATTTTGTTAGGACCATATCTGAATGGCTTGAGATTTTTACCTTGAACTTGTAATATTTCCTTACTGATGAATAAGAAAACTTGATCTCCCACTTTGAAATCATAATCAACCTGAAGCTTCTCACATATTGCTTTGTATTTGGCTTGGCTTTTCTCTATTTTTTCTTGTACCCTTTGATGCACTAATTGGATTTTTTCAATGAAATGTTTGGATTTGTCCACATCACTATTTCCATTTACAACAATATCTTTACCAAAGATGAAATCTGAAGGAGACTTTGGAAAATAACCCAAACAATCTTCAAATGGAGATACTTGTGTAAATGAATGTTTATCATTATTGTGGGCATGTTGGATGTAATGAAAATGATCATCTTAAAGTTTAGGATGTTTACCACAATATCCTCGAAGGAGATGCACTATTGTTTTGTTCACTACTTTTGTCTGGTTATATGTTTTTGGATGGAATGATGTGCTCTTTTTCAACTTTGTGTCCATGAGTTCCCATAAAATTGACCAAAAATTCCCGATAAATCATGAATATCGATTAGAAATAATCGAAGTAGGTAACCCAAAATGAACCCATACATTTTGGAAGAAACTTTTTGCAGTTTTTTCAGCTGTAGCATATTTCTTACAAGGCATCAGCACATGCATTTTTTTGAAGTGATCCACTACAACATATAAATAATCATGACCTTTCCTAGAGGTTGGTAGCCCCCCAACAAAATCCATAGAAATGCTTTCCCAAGGACTAGAAGGTATAAGAAGTGGAATGTACAAACCCAATTTCCTATTATTTGGCTTTCTAGTAGTGCACATAGAACATCTTTTTACATATCTTGATATAGTTTCATTCATACGATGCTAATAACGATACCTCCGTAGATGAGAAATTTTTTGCCTACACCAAAGTGGCCAACAATAAGATAAGTGTGGGATTACCTTATGACATTAATTCTTCCACCCTGTGGAATACACAACTTTCTAAGATGATACAACAACTTTTTATGAACATGATCGTCTAACTCTTCAACATGGTCGTCTTGACTCAAAGTTGCATAAACATATTTAATATATTCATCTTGAGCATACTATTCAATATAAATTTCATGCATGATTTAGTTATGCTTAAGAATGAAAAATGAATTAACAATAGGCCTTGATAAAATATCTACAACTTTGTTGTATATACCTTTCTTATACCTAATAACGAAATGAAATTGTTGCATAAACCCCATCCATATGAAATGTCTCACTTGCTGTATCTTGGTTTGTGATTTTAAATATTTTCAAAGGTTGATGGTTAGTATGAATAATCGTTTATTTACCCATCAAATAATGCTTCCACTTCTTCACTCTTTGTACCAAAGCATACAACTCTTTATCATAAGTTGGATAGTTAATTACTAAACTAGAAAAGGTTTCAGAATGGTAACATATTGTCTTACCATGTTGCATCAATATTACTCGCATAGCATATTCGCTTGTATCGGTTTGAATTTCAATTGGCTGCTCAAAATATGGAAGTGCTAGAATTGGTATTGTATTGATTTTATCTTTCAAAGTGTCAAAGGCTTTATGTTGCTTTCCTCCCAACTAAAAGACCTGCTTCACACTTTCTAAAGTGTGTAATGGTGCTAGAATGAATGAGAACTTAGCGATAAAAAATTTCCAATGTTGGGTTGCTCCCAAAAAGCTCCTAACTTCTATTACATTGTTGGGTTTAGGAAAATTCACAATAAAATCAACTTTGGAGAGATCAATCTTCAATTCACAACCTCCTACAATATGACCTAAGTAAACCAAAGATTTTTTCCCAAATTCACATTTAGATATGTTCAAATACAACTTTTCCTTTCTCAATGCATCTAGAACTTGATGTACATGCTCGACATGCTCTTCACGAGTCTTGCTAAAAATAAAAATAGTATCTAAGTAGGTCACTATGAAAAATTCATCAAGGAATGCTCAAAATACATATTCATAACTCTCATGAATGTGGCAGGTGCATTACAAATCCAAAACGACATAACTAACCATTCAAACAAACCTTGTTCTTTCTTGAAAGCAGTTTTCCAAGTATCATATTCAACCATCCTTACCTAATGATAACTACTTCTCAAGTCCAACTTAGTAAAATAAAAAACATGCTTCAACTGATCTAGCGAATCATTAATGCTAGGAAGAGAATAGTGATTCTTTACCGTAATCTTGTTTAAATCTCGGAAACCCACACACATGTGCCATGTACCATATTTCTTTGGAAATAGAACAATAGGAGACCCACAAGGAGATGCACTAGGTCTAATGACCCCATTATTAAGAAGTTATTGGATTTGCTTCTTAATCTCTACATTCTCCAAAACTGACATTCTATACATATCAATATTCAGAAGTGGTGCATCCTCCTGGAATTGTATCTCATCTTGGATTCCTCATTTTTGGAGGTAACCCTTCATGGTCCTGAAAAATTTTGTCATAAATATTAACAAATTCAACCAATTCATGCTTTATTGTAGAATCACATCCTGAGAAAGCTTCGGATTCAAAAATATCTTTAGATTCAATCATCAACAACACAAAATTCTTACTAACATTCACAAGACTTTTCATTTGACCTATACTAACAAGAGATAAGTTCATATTCTTGTTATGTTCTCTAGCAATATACTCAACTCCATATTTGAAAATATGATATTTGTTCTCATGACAGAATATGGATTTTCATTCATATAAATATGCATTCCCTAAGACAACCCCACAAATATCAAGTGGTAGAATACCAAGCTCTACCTCATCTCTAAAATTAGCAGTGATGAAGATTTGGAGTTTAAATTTTCTTGTCACTTGTAACTTGGCATCATCAAATACCAAACCATGAGGTATAGTCTTTAAAATAAATTTCTTGACAATTGCTTCAGAGATAAGATTGACTTGAAATACACTATCAAATAATTTATCAACCTTTGTATGTTTTGTAATGACCCTGATATGAAAAATCTCACTTCTAATTTCTTTATCATTTTGAGATTCAACGGGCTTGCCAAAAGAAATAGTACTTGCGTTAGAAGTTGTACCTTTCATTCCCATGGTTGTGATTTTGGTTCCATCACCTAAGTCAGATCCTAGATCTTGTTGAGTTGTAGCAACAATCCTTTTTTTCCCCTTGTTATTGAACTTATTTGGTCTCAATTATGGATGTAATCTCCAACAATGGTCTTCATCTTAGCCATATTTTGACTAATATTTACAAGTAAGTTTCTCTCCCTCTTTCTTGATCATAAAATTTTTCTTCCCTTTGCATTTAAATTTCCCCTTTCCTTTGTCTCCAAATTTAAAAGGTTTCTTCCTAGACTCTTGAGGAACATTCTTGCCTCTTGATTCTAAATGAGTTATCTGAACACATACTTCATCTATATTTGTTGGATTAAACATAAGTATGGTATGTCTCAAATAACTATGCAATCCACCTATATATTTAAGGAGAGCATCTTGTGAGGTCAAATCAACACCCAATATTAATGCTTTTTTTTCTATATTATTTTGTGAAACCCTGGTCACTTTGACCTTTAGCTTGTATAAAAAATTTCCAATCCGTAATTCCTTTTTGCATGTAAGCTAATGGATAAAATTTCCTTCTTAATGTAGTTACAAAATAATTCCAAGAAGAGATAATTTTACAACTTTTATTCAAATCTTGTTGAGTTATGACCTACCACTAAATGAAAGTTGCACCTTCAAAGTGAAGAGAAGAAAGTTGGAACTTTGTGACATCATAATAAATATTTTGAATCATGCAATAAAATTCAATTTGAAGAACCCAATTATCCAACTTGTCAGTATTACTTCTCCAGTATGCATTGGCAATTCAAACTTGACATCAATCTTAATCAAAGGAGACTTAGCATGTCCTCTTGGAGCTGTAGGAAGAGTAGGTATATATGGAGAAGGAGGTAGAGATGGAGGTGAGGACGAAGGTGAATATGGAGGTGAAGGAGGTGGAGGAGGTGGATGCTTGCTTCCATTACCACCATCACCTTTTGGTTGATTAGAAATTTCTCCTTACAATCATTTTTTTCTCTCATTATAAAACACTTTCGCCATCTCATTCATATCAAAGAAAATTTTTCTAAAAGCTCTCTCATCTTATGACATCAACTCTCGTCCTTGTCCTTCTTCATGTGCCACGACTTGTGGATATTTTGGTGTAGAAATTCCTTGTATATTCAAACTGCTAATTGTAATTTGCTAAAACAATAGACTTGAATATATTCTACCAATTGTGAAAAACCAATTTAAAAAATTGTGAAATCACGAAGCGTACAAGAGAAATAATTCAATCAACACATTACATAATTATTTCCTGGGGAAATCCATAACTAAATACCACGCTATCTATATATTGCATTAGTTATAAAATATGAAAATAGTACAATGTTTTACTCGTGCCCGAGAAACCTCTGCACTATCTATATCTGTCTCACTACTTCCTAGACAAGCCTAGGCCAATAATTAACCAATTTTGTTGCCTTCCAAGCTCCTATTTACTTGCATTTTTTAATGACTAATTAGGCCCTTTTTTAATAGGAATTTCCCTCCATTGGATTGTGTCATTCCTTTAGGCTTTTCCTTTGACTGCATGCACCATTTGTACAACTCTGATGATTATACAATTGATAGTACATTGTCGTTGAACTCCAACTTAAACTAGATAACTCTTAGTTCACACATGCATAAGTTATTTATGGTTGATTAATCAGTTATCTGGTTGATCATTGAGGAGACAACTCACTACTAGACCTCCCACTAGTTCCTCCAACAATTGGAACTAGTTAAATTGACTTTATCTTGGTTAAACTGAATTAATTAATTACAACTCAAAATAAACTCAACCATGGCTCCTAAAAAGTAGGAACCACTCTACATGACTCAAATTAGACCCTCAAATCGAGTTAACTGAACCAACTAAGTCAAACTAACTTGGCTAACTCATACAAGTTGTCATGTGAAGTGGAATTACAATTTTTTTCTAATTTAATTCAAGTGAAAATTAAATTAGAATCTTTTTTGGTGCCATTTTCAAAATTATGTGTTTCCATTTTCAACACTCCCTCTCAACAAGAAAGGAATGCAACTCTATCCTAATTTGGGACCTTTGGAATGTTCGGCATGCAACACGTATCTATTTTTTTGTTGCGGCTGCAACATCTGCAACTGAAAAGCACCCAAAAAAACAAACTAAATCAATTGTAATTAGTAGACTGCATCTGTCACCTAAGTCTCGATAGCTACTGCATTGTCTATTGAAAACTTCTCGCTACTACCAACTCTACATTGTTCCATCTGCACTGTGCTCCCCAATATCTGAATTTGCTAGTCTCTGCATCCTTCACTCTGGAATTTGACTACATCAACTACCACTTATCCATCTTGCTACTGTATCTTGTGGGCCCTCGTAGCAAGATAATGATCCATGAGGAAACAAATACCTCAATGGACCCTGCCCATATTTATGCACTTTTGGGACTATTACTTCACATTGCCCCGCCTCTCACCTGGAGGTATGGCTTCATGTTCTCCCTCTTCCCACTTGGCTCGAAATATCCTCCTACTCAAGGTCTCTGATTGATCCTCTTCATCAGTATCCTCGTGGTCAGCCCAATTTCCAACTGACTGAGGCTTCCTCTTGAGATTTAAATCATGCTCCCTCTCAACCACAACATCTCTAATCCCTGCCATGCTCCTCAAGGTTTTGCATGAATCTTCCTCTATTGTGTAGAGCCTCTCGACCTTAACAAAAAATTTCTTGAGTTGACATGAAGAAATATTCTTGAGCTAGACCTTCCCATCTCTAAAGACTACCTCATACCCATTGTCTTCAATCCTCAATTTACTCATAAGTTCAAGTTTATTGGATTCACTGATATTTCCAAATAACTCATTGAGGGTATTCAAAATAGCAAAGGGATTCTCTTTTCCATGTAGTTTCAAGACTATGTGGTATCTCACACCCTCTAGTATGATCCTCTTAGATCTAGCCACATTCTTCTTCCACTGGGTGAGATCCTGGACATCATATGTTGGGGTCCTTATTACATCTATCTTAATTTAATCTAGTAGCCCATGGTCATCTAATATTGCCTCCATACAGATCTTCCATGCCACAAAATCTATGGTTCCTTCCAGAGCACACTCGAGCCTAAGTCCAGTGGAAGTCAACTTCTCAGCTCTGGAGAAATCCTGCAAGGACAACTTCAAATTCTTCTATTCTATAGTGATTTCAACTCTGATACCATGTAGAATTCCCTGTAGATTCAAAATTATAATTATAATTTTTTTAAATAATATAATTGAATCTACTCTACCAATTGCGGAAACCAATTTAAACGATAACAAAATTCTGAAGCATACAAGAGAAATAATTCAATAAACACATTACACAATGATTTCCTGGGGAAAGCCACAGCTAAAAAACTCCGCTATTTGTATATTTAATTAGTCATAAAATATGAGAAGATTACAATGGTTTACTCATGCCTGAGCAACCTCTGCATTATCTCTATTTATCTCATTGCTTCCTATATAGGCCTAAGCCAATACTTAACCAATTATGATGCCTTCCAAGCTCCTATTTCCTTGAATTTTTTAATAAGGAATTAGGCCCCTATTTAATAGGAAGTTTCTTCCATTGGATTGTTCAGTTCATTTAGTCTCTTCCTCTGACTGCATGCACCATTTGTACAACTCATATGATTATACAATTGATAGTACACTTCCCTTGAACTCTAATTTCAACTTGGTAAATCTTAGTTCACACATGCATGAGTTATTTATTTCTAATTTATCAGTTATCTGGTTGATCACCGAGTATACAACTCACTACTAGACCTCCCACTAGTTCCCCCAACATTTTGAACTAGTTAAAATGACTTTAACTCAATTAAATTGAATTAATTAATTACAACTCAAAATATACTCAACGAGGGCTCGTCAAAAGTAGGAACCGCTCTACATGACTCAAGTTAGACCCTCAACTCAATTAACTGAACCAACTAATTCAAGCTAACTTAGTTAACTCGTACAAGTTTTCATGTGATGTGGAATTACAATTTTCTTCTAATTTAATTCAAGGGAAAATTAAATTAGAATCTTTCTAGGTGCCATTTTCAACATTTTTTGTTGCCATTTTCAACATTTATTGCTTCCATTTTCAAAATTTTGCCTCCTTGAGCCAATTTGAGGGTTATTTTATTCAAATTCTCCTTATTCTCTTCCCAATTTATACCTTGTAAGAATTCAAAAACCTTGCAAATTCTGTTAAGCCTTACAAAAACCATCCTCTGATACCAAACTGATCCAAAATTTAAAAAATTGAAGGTTTCATGAAATAATTTGTAACCTATTTCATGTCTTTTAGGCAATGGATTGTGATTTTTAAAGTACACAAACTCAAGTAAATTTTGAATATTTTTAAAATTTAAAAATGGACAAGCATGCAATGTCAAACACAAGCAAATTGATGACGGATTTCACCCATCTTGGGCTACACCTTTGGGTCCAGTTTTTACTGTGGCCTCTTTATTATATGCTCAAATTATCAATACATCAACATAAAAGGTTCAATATGCAAAAATAAAATTTTCTTTGTGTCCGGAATACTCAAAAACCCTTGTTTAGGCTCTTCTTGAGTTTAAAAAGCCTGAAAAATGAGAAAAATATGACACTTTTACCAAACTGGTCTGCAAAACCGTCCACAAAAAGGCTTGGCTCTGTTAACAACGTTCAACAAAAGACCTTGTGGCCTATTGGTGGCACCAAAAATTTGCTTGAAGGAGGTTACGAGTTTGAACCGCACCTCTTATCATTGTTTTTATGGTTTTATTATAAAATATTAATAAAAAAAATAAAAAAAAATTGGGCTAAAGCCCCCTCTGAATCCCGTGTCGCCGGTCATATGGACGCATGGGACCAAGTGGTTCAGGCCATAGACCACACACTCTCCCCTAGCCCCTCTCCTAAATTTTTTTTTCTGCAAATGGCCTGGTCATTGTGCCTTAGGTGGGGGTAGGGTACCACACGCCTCGCCCCCATACACTCCGCCAGTGGTTCCATGTATCATCAAAAACCAAGGTTTGGGGAGGTCAGGTGTGCCCCGTGGTCTACTCTTCCCCCCCAACCGCTCCACCATATGTAATTAAATATAAAATTTTGTTTCTCTTTTAACAAGCAAAAATGTAGCCTGATTGGTCAGGCAATTGGTTTGTTGGATGGAGGTCATGGGTCAAACCTTGTGGTGGCTCATACGACGCATAAAAAAAAATTTACAACTTACCAAGGCCACGTGGTGGCCTCTCATAGGGCCACATGGTACCCTCTAATTAGCCCATGCGGTGGCTTGTGATTTTCCCAAAAACAATCCCATCCTCCAATAAGAATTTTCCACTTATCCTCACAGGATTGGTCCACTTGCCAATCTATATAGTCTAGTCACCCTATTGATGCCAACGCCACGTTAGCGTATGGACTGCCATGTGGCATTCGTACCCTCACAATCAACCTTGCACTTTGATTTTATTTTATTTTCCAAAATCTTCAGTACGTGATAACTTCCTCATATTGTGTCAGATTGAGACTATTCAAGCGTCATTGGAATCAGAATGATGAGCTCTATGTTTTGGCGCTAATTTTCGGAGATTTTGAGCATATTTTTTTATCCCCTAAATTAATAATGAAACACAAACACACACCATTTGAAATTAGCACCAAGATATTCTTTGGGAAATCATTTTTAGAGAGAACCTAGTTAGAAGGTGAGGCTTTTATGCTCTCTTTTATTTGGAATGGAAATAATGCAAGTGAAAATGAGAAGGCATTTTTTATGGAGTTACTTGAGACCTATGGCCCTCGGAATACTATATAACACAAACCTTCTATTTTTTTCCCTCTCACTCCCACTACCAAGTTGTTCTACTCTATGATGAAACAAGATACAACCAAAATGAATGGAACCCCTTTTCTCCTAGAGGCATAGTTATAACATAGCCAATTAACCAATCAGGGGCTAAGTTTGAATCCTTTGACTCTCAATTAGAGTTAAAAATTTTACCCTTACAGAGTCTTCTTTATAGTTTCCACATGGGTAACTCTTTTTCCATGAGTAACATGGCTAACATGGCATCCTATCAAATCATGGTGGACAAAATAGAAAGGTTAACTTCTAAGTGGCATAATTTTTTCATGTGGACTATGTTTAATGTATTTCTCACACTTTTGGAAAGATAAGTGTCGATAAATGACAAGGATTCTAGTGCAAGTGACAATTTGTACACCAAAACAAATTTTTTAATTCCTCAAACCACCTTCAAAAGGTTTCAAACCCCAATTCTCCAAATTAGGACCTATTGATATAAATAGCCCTTTAATTTGATTCCTCCAAATTTTCCATTGTAAAATCACAAAGTTGGATGAAAAATAATATAATTATTTAAACTAGATCACTTGATAACATATTTCACATTTGCAAGCATTACATTTAAAACATCTTAAAATAACAAGAGGATTTGGTTGTAAATATTCTCGAATTTGCTATAAAGTCTTGAAAAATCAAAGATTGAAATATCTCATTTTTCTCATTTGTTTCCAAATGAATTTGAGTGAAATGAGTTAATATAGTATGATATGTAACAATATAATCATATATACTCATAAATACATATTCAGTATCACCAAAACATGTAATTGAGTTTTTTAGTAAGGATAGATACTAATCATTGGTTGGGCCTATCAAAATTTGGAGTATTCTGACAATGACATGATCATGTGTTACTCCATTTATGTCACAAATAAAAAAATTTAAAAAAAAAAAAAGATCCAAGTTCTTGTAAACATTTGTTATACCATCACCATTAACTAAAAGCAATTCTCCAATAGGAATATTTGTCAATTGATGTTGTTCACCTTGAAGAGACATGGGACTCACTCTCTGTCTCAGTCTTTGATTTATTTTCTGTAATCATTTCTTCTTTCGTCATATTATCTTCCATCATCCTCTCATATTTCTTCATTACATTTTTCTTGATTTCCCATTTCTTCAATGCCTGGTGGGAATAAGAAAATAGATGTATGCGTTGGGGAAATATTGGCTTATTCACTAAAATTCTTACTTTTTCTTCTAGTTATGGGACCCTAAAAAATATTTGGTGTTTATAGGTAAAAGCCCTTTTTTAATTGAGCCACCTTTCAAAATTACGTGGAACTGGGAGTTCCTGTTGCACTAAAACTTGCTAAGATTGTTCTGGTTCTTCTTGATTCTTTGTTTTTCCAATACCAATTTCTATGATTGATTCAAAATAAATTTTTGGTCATCTAATCCAATGAGAAGACAAGGTTGGACTGCGTCATAACAATTTATTTACTTGAGAAATTATATTTTATTTGTTCTCTAGTATGATTGCCAAAAATGTTAATCCCTTTTCCTTTCAAGGACAAGATTCAACCTTCTAGGGAATATTTATGATTCCCTCTACAAGTGGTGGTACTCCTCTTTCTCACTCAAATTTTCAATATACTTTGCAAATAATAAGATCAAATTTTTATGGACCAAGTGGTGGACAATAACAAGTAACAAATAAATTATAGTTGAAAAATAATATCCTCACAAATAGAAATAATTAAACTCATTCCATCACATCCATCCATTCACACATTGAGGAAAACATATAAAAAAACAATATGCATAGATATTAAGTAAGATTTATGACCTGCATATGAGAAACATACATGAAATTTCATGCTAATATAAATTCTTGAAACAAGAAATGTTATGAACTCCTAGAATAAATCTCTACTTGAGTAAAAAATATTAAAAATTGAGGTTCAAGTTCAAATAAAGTATGCGACTATTACACAACACAAATTTTTTCATACTTAAATGATAAAAGGAAATGCATTATTTCAAATGGAATGGTATGGGGCTCCCATGGACCAAATAAAATGGTAATATTAACATGGAAGAAAAGGAGAAATATAGTCATGGATTGGATTTACAAATGAACAACACACTTAATAAAGTTGGATCATTAAAGACTAGGATGAAATAAGGGCAATTACTTCAAGAACAAAATTGCACTCACAAAATTTGTAGAAGAATGATGTATGGAATAAATCTCTCCTTAGTGTCCAAGCCTTTGATTGGTTGATTGGTTTAGTGCCAAAACTTCAAATATTTTTGATATACCCACATTTGATGGTTATTCTATATTAAAAAAAATCTATTAAAGATTTTTTTAGCCAATTTTGAATATATTCCTTCATGTGTGGAACCATAATGTCTTCATTTACCCTAAGTGAAAATATTTCTTCTTAAATTTAAAGTGAAAATTATTCAATTATTTCCATGTGGTCTATGTTATCATTACAAAAATAACCAACCACCATTTAGTATTTTCCTCTACAAATTTAGTGATATTATCAAACTTGTTGGTCTATTAAGCTTTAATTACACTCAACTCAATCTCTAGATGATCCTTGGGTATTAGCATCAAGTCTCTAATTAACTAAGGTCCCTTAAGATCTTCAATAACTTTGATTAGTTTAACAAAATCATTTCTTATTTTATCATTAATTCTCGTACAACTAGAAACAAAGTCTTGCAACATTTATATTTGGGTGAATCATCATGATTTAACCTACTTTATTCTTTGGCTTAAAGGAAACCCTTCTTTATTTATTGGGAAATCACTTAAACTGAGACGTGTGATCAAGGTGTTTAAATAATTTTCACAAAAATGTTGTGCTCTGAATCTTTTTTAAATACTTTGTAAAGAATTAAATTTATTGTGATAGATTCATCAAATTTAAACCAACATCCCAAGCTTCTAAAATAATATTTAGTCACTTATTAATGTCATCTATGAAAAATAATATTACTCAATTGAGTAATTTAGTAGCCTTATTTATCTTACTTGATGTTCAAAGTGTACTTTGTGGCATTTGATCTAGAATAACTATATATAATGGTGGTGTAAACAAACATTTAGGACCTAAAGAATCCTTTAATTCACTTATTTTTCTTTTCAATATTATGTTTTCCAAGTATTTATTTGAGACAAAATGAGAAAAAGTGTCTCTAGTAGTTATATGTAATTTAAGGAGTAGTGTGTTTGACTCTTGAAACATCAACCTCTATGATCCATTTTCAAGTTAAACTCTTAATTTTGACATGGAATTTTTCTATCGATATCTTTTTTCTACCTTGTTGTATTGAGCATTGTGCATTGTCAGAGGTTTTTCTTCAAACCTTTATTATTTTCTAGCTTTTAGAAATTCTTAGTGCTACCTAATCAAGAAAAAAAACATATCAAATTCCATATCATTATTTCCTATTCGCCCCTCAGAATGTTGAGAGCCCTTTTTACTTGAACTTTTATTACTCCTAGATTGTGTCACTACACGAATCTTTTCAATATCAATGCGAGGAGTTTCATTACCACCATCTCTTCCAGGAATTTTTATGTGCTTGGGGTGTAGAAGGAAATTGTATATTGGTTTCATTTCCCCCACTCTGTCTTGTTTTCATCTATCGTTGTTGAGTATTTGTACTAATTTCAGTGGCCAAGTCATCATTGTGTATCAAATTTTTATTTTTTCTAGGAGTAATTAGGTCATTATTATCGATTCCTTCTATAATTCTTGTTAACAGGTTGTCATATCTTATAGGTTCCAATTTTTCAGAAAATATCCCTCCAGGGTCAAAACCTTTGAGGAGTTCAATCTCCTTTAAATTAAATACATTGTCTTTCGAACACTTTTTTTAGATGAGAATAATTCCTTATGGCTGCATCTGTTATGTTGAAAGGGAATGGATTACCTCTTTTCCTTTCTACAAAAAAAAAAATTACCATGAAAAGTACTATCTACAAATTTTAACAACAAAATATACAAATATGGGAAGAAGAAAAGGACCTCCTTCATACCCATATAGCTTAATGTAATTATGATTTTCTTCATGTATAAACATTTATTTTCCTTAGTAAAATCCCCTTCTTCACCAATTATTCTTGTGGGTTATGCTACAATCAATGTATATCTAAACTCTATAAGGAAATTGTCCTCGATAAAGCAAAAATTTGAATAGAGCCTTATGTTTTCACATAATAGGATACCATAGTTGAACTAGTTCATTTTCAACATTTATATTACTTCTTAAAGGTAATCCCTAAAACAAGTCACATTCAACCATCGCCAAGACCAAATATGTAGTCATAAAAAAATCTTTGAGTCTTTAGATAGTTGGCCAATTGGAAGGAAATATCATTTGAGATTACTTTTGGCCCATTGAAACATGGATTATTTCTTAAAAAGAAAATAAATGGCATACAAAACTAAACTAGGAATATGAGACATTTAATTTCATCCAATTAATCATGCAAATAACTATGAAAAATCTTGATATGGATATGCTAACAAGGAGATATCAATTATTGAAAGACTAGTAGGAATTTTAGTTGATAGAGCCATAATCCTTTAATATATTCAACCCACCAGCCTGGGAGTCCAAAAAAAAGCCATCCTCAGGAAAATTTATACCTTTATTAGGATATGGTAGTCACAACATCCTTTGGAATTGTTTTTGTGTGAGAAGAATTGGGTTCTCCCCTTCAGCAACTACTTAAATTGTACTTATTTTAGAATCAAAATGGCAAGCACACTAGGAAATCATCTCCCTAAATGAAACACCTAACATTCACTAAAAAAGTTGTACAAATCCTATTCTTAAGCTTTATTTTTTGATTTAAGCTTAAAAACCACCAATTTGTAGCTAACCAATGAAAGTTTTTATTTTGACAAGGGATGGAATTGACAATGTCTCCACAAAATGGCACTTTATTTCTTTTAGTTTTTATATTTATTATTCTTCCAATGCACTTTAATAAACATCACACCCTTAGTCTTTCATGACATAGCTCTTAAATAATTAAAATATGAGTTAATGAATGACATTTACTCAAACATCCCTTCATCACATGCCATCTTCTTCAAAACATGTGAAAATCATAATTGAAAGTTAATTGATAAGACACCTCTTTCATGGGAACAAAAAATAATTGATTCACCTTTCATTGGATTTCCACCTTTTTTCCTTGTATATCATGACTCCTTTAATGCATCATTCATTTCCCTCTAAAGGTGCACAAAGTACCTAATATTTTCAACAATTCCACCAAGTATATAACCCAATAGAGAGAAACTGATCTTGAGAGTCCAAGTTATGCCGAAGTGCAGAGTGTGTGGAGGAATGGAATGTTCATAGATGCGGAGTGTGTGGAGGAATGGAATGTGGGAGGTTCTCTACATAATCTTTGAAAAATGACTAAGTATGAGGCACACATAAATCCTTTCGAATAATAGTAAAATATGAACAAACAATGGACTACTGGGGAATGGAAAGAAAGCAAAGAGGGTTCTTTCAAAGGGAGACTTAGAAATAAAAGGTGAGATGTGAAAATGGATCGATAATTCCAATACCACTATGAACGTTGGGTGATCTAACTAGAGACCAAATTACTAGATGGAACCTTTTGCTATTTGTCTTACCTCCTTACCAAAAAAACTAGTTTATCTCAGCTTTCACTACTTGCTACCTTATGTGACAAATATTAGAAGATTACAGAATCCAATAATTAATATTTAATAAGAACTAATTTCCATGTAGGAAAGTGAAAAAATATTAGAAGACTAGAAAATCTAACAATGCATATTTAATAAGAACCAATTTCCATGTAGGATTTACCCAATGTGCTCCCTACTAGACAAAATTGGATTTGATTTTACTTATAGCCTACTACCACAAATTAAAGAAAAAAGGAATGCAAGAACATAGGAATACCTAGATATTTGAATGATGACCTAACATCTTTATGTTGAAATTGAAAATTAATAGAGACAATAGCAAGAAAATTGTGCTCACATTCCAAGCATACATATGAAATTTGTTGTGGTTGAGCAAGCCTCCATAGGTTGTTTAAAAAAACTAGATTGTTCTTAAACCTTCTTTCTATAATGGTCGATGCACCTCCTAATAAAAGGGTATCAACGGTACATTATGAGTGACTTATTCTTTTGACTCTCTTTACAACTTGAATTCCAACAAATTAACCTATCAAACAAGAACTGCAACCTCAAAAGAAGAACTCTAACAAAAAAACCCCAAAAAGAGATTAAAAAAAAAATCCTGAAAATAAAAAGTGTATATACTGGAATGATGTTTTTTCAGGTAAAATTTCAACATTTTTTTTAAAATAACAATAAAAGCCAATTTTTCTTGCACAAAAAATACCCTGAAATCAAAAAGTGTTGATGTTGGCATCAATGTTTTTTTTTTTTGGCTAAAATTCCAACATTTTTTTAGCAATGACATTAAAAATAAAATACCATGACTCTAAAAATCATTAAAATTCCAATATTTTTCAACAATACGTTGAAGTTAAGATATGAGGACTTTAAAAAACCTAAAATTTCCAACAATTTTCAACCATGGCATTATGACTTTGAAAAATGTTATAATTTTGACATTTTTCAACCATGGTGTTAAAGATAAAAATATCACGGTTCCAAAAAACTTTAAATTTCAATAATTTTCAGCCATGGAATTGAAAACAAATATCATGGCTATAAAAAACCTTAAATTTTCAACATATTTCAAGATCAAATATCATGACTGTTAGGTTCCTATATTACTATTATAGTCCCTTATTGTTGTTAGTATAACCCCCTTATTGTTATTGATGTACCCCTGTAACCCCAATATTGTTATTATTGTGCCCTTACATTATTATTGTTAGGTCAGCTAGGATTATATTGTGACCCCATGGACTCCTATATATAGAAGGAGGTTTTGTCATTTGTATCATCCGAGAATTGTTCATTTAGGTAATGTAAAGGAGATTTCCCCCTCGAAGTGGCTTATTTATAAGGCATTGATCTCTCTTTTCTTCTATTTTTGGAGCTGATTTCACAACACTTGGAATCAAAGCTTTGGATTCTAGGGTTTCGTTGCTCCAAATAGGTCATCATGGAATTTTCGCTATACTTTTTTCTATGAAGTTTTAGAAGCTGAAATTTTTATCACGCGAAACCAAAATCCTTAGGAACTTCGTGTAAAAATTTCAAATCTTGGTTCGCAATATTTTCGGAGATATTATCTATGGAAGTTACGGTTTTTTCAGGCTCCCGAATTTCATCTCAAAGAGGTGACCATGGGAAAATCATCATAACTCTCTCTCTAAGCATCATATTGGAATTCTGTAAAAAGTAGTTGCAAGTACACGGACTGTAGTTTCCTATGTATCAATTTCAGAGTCGAAGGAGGAAACAGTGACACGTGATACGTTGTAAGTTCGCTCTACTGAACCAGTCCATAATTAGGTCATTGTGGGAGATCGGGCATGACTTTTCCTTGAATAATCCAAATCAGGTCAGAACTGTGGCATTCAAAAGAGGATTCAGAGGGATACTACAAGGCCGAATTTCAACTATTGAAGATCTGAAATCACAGCGATAATTTAGTTTCAATATTGAGCTCCTCAAAACCAAGAAAAAGGTGTGTATTGTTTTTTCAAATTGCATAAGTCTTGTGTGAAAAATCAATTTGAATTGATTCGAAGAATAGATATCAGTATTGAGTTATAAAATGCCACATAAAAATAATTCAAAATCCATTAAGCCTTTAGAAGTCTCTACTATGACTCATGAAGACGAATAAGTGCAACATGACATATCAAAATTACAAGGGCAAGTGCACCAAATTTCGCTCTCGCAAAGAGCAACAAAAAATGAAATGGAAGTTTTGAAGAAAGGCGTGGAAGCTAAGATGGATGGTTTGAAGAAATGCATGGAAGCTAAGATGGATGGAATGGAAGCTGCAATGGAATCTGGCATGGAAGCTAAGATGGATGACATGAAAGAAAACATGGAAAATATGAAGAATGATCTAAAAGCAGACATGGAAGGTTTGACAAATTTGATACAAGAAAAGTTTCCTAATGGCGAAAAGATAGTAGTGGAAACTCATGATGAGAAAAAAATAAATGTTAATCGTGATTTCATAAACTCTAATGTTGGAGGGAAGAACCACCATATTCCAAAGATGGATATGAGGAAGTTTGATGGCAAGTATCCCATAACATGGATACTACATATGGAGCAATATTTTGATCTCAATAATGTGAAAAACACACAAAAGGTACGCATTGCAACTTTGCATTTAAAACAAAATACATTTGTATGGTATCGATGACTTTGTTCTCATAAAAAATTGTCACTTGGTCAATTTTTACGGAGGAAATGATAGCACATTATGAGGATACAAAGAGCAACACCTTCTTTAGCCAATTTATAAATCTCAAGCGAAAGGGTTCAGTGGTGGAGCACATTTAGGACTTCCAAAAATTTAATATAAGGGTAACTTATATTTCATAAGAACATAGGATTGATGTCTTCATAGGGACTTTAAAGGATAACATCCAACATGAAGTTCGTGTTTGGGAACCTGATTCATTGGAGAAGGAATTCAGGTTGGCAAGAAAAATTGAATGTAAAATTATGTCGACAAGGAAGCCTACCACTCACATATATAAAGATGGAAGTGTGGCTACTCCTAGACTTCCACAACCTACAAAGTTGACACTGCAACAATTGGAAGAAAAAAGAGTAAAAGAGGTTTGCTACAGTTGTGATAGAAAATACACTAAAGTTCATAAGTGTGCTAAGAATAAATTATCTACATAGATTGTGAAAAGGAGGAAGAAAATGAACAAGAACTTAAAAAGAAGAGAATATAAACCATGAAACAACCCTAGAAGAAGAAGAAGAAATGAGTCTGACCATATCATTTAATGCATTGACAAGAATTACCACTCCTCAAAATCTCAAGATAGAAGGACATATCAAGAAGAAAAATTTAATAGTGTTGATTGATTCGGCTAGTACCCATAATTTTATTCATTGTAAGGTAGCCAAGGAACTAAATTGTTTCCTATACCCAGCACCAGAATTTCAAGTGATGGTTGCAAATGGAGGAGCTATAAATTGCTCTGAAAAATGCCATAATATCAAGCTAACCATGGGGGAATATGTATTGAATATTCCAATGCTTTCCATTCCAATGGGAGGTGTTGATGTTTTACTAGGAGTACAATGGTTACAATATTTGGGGACGGTAGCTTTTAATTTTTAATAAATTTTTTTGGAAGGAAAGGAAATCGAATTACGAGCTATCGCAGGGAAGCTGGGAAACATAATAAGCTCTAATTTCATGACAAAGCTTCTGAAGAAAGAACAAAGTGGCGTAATTGCACAATTATGCTAACTAGAAGTTCCAACATAAAAATCATCTATTTCTCCATATCTCCAAAAACTCTTGGACAATCGTTCCAAGGTTTTTTAAACTCCCAAAAGATCATGATCATGCTATTAATTTGATTCCAGGAAGTGCTCCTCCAAACATCAGGCCTTACAGATATCCTTATGTCCAAAAGAGAGAAATTGAACGTATGATTGTAGAAATGTTAGAGGCTGGTATAATTCAACCTAGTCAAAGTTCTTTCTCTGCTCCAATAGTATTGGTGCACAATAAGGATGGATCATGGCGCATGTGTCTGGATTATACGGAACTCAATAGGCTCACTATTAAAGATAAATTTCCCATTCCTATGATTCATGAATTATTGGATGAATTACATTGAGCAATTTATTTTACCAAGTTGGATCTTCGTTCAGAATATCATAAAATTAGAATGAAGACTGAAGATATTCTGAAAACAACATTTCTAACTCATGAGGGTCATTATGAATTTTTGGTCATGCCTTTTGACTTACCAATGCACCTTCTACATTCAGGGTTGATGAATTCCATTTCAAACCTTTCCATGAAAATGTGTGATATTTTTGATGACATACTAATCTACAGTAGGTCTTGGAAGGATCATGTTTAACATGTTGATAGGGTGCTCAAACTATTGGAGGAGAAACAATTATATGAAAAAACATCCAAATGTTTATTTGGAGTACAAGAGGTGGAATATCTGGGTCATATTGTATCTCACGAGGGTGTTAAGGTAGACCCTAAAAAAATTAAAGCCATTAAGGAATGGAAAGTCCCCACAACCATAAAGCAGTTGCGAGTATTTCTCGGGTTATCAGGGTATTATCTCAAGTTTGTTAAGAATTATGGGAGAATAGTAGCACCACTAACAACATTATTGAAGAAAGATGCATTTTCATGGACTCCTGAAGAAACTAAGGCCTTTGAACATCTTAAAGAGGCAATGTGCCTGCTTTTGATCCTTAACTTCATGCATACTTCACAAAAACCTTTATTTTGGAATGTAGTGCCTCAAAGAAATCGGGTGGTGTTGTTTTAATGCAGAAGGAAGACCCATTTCTTTTGAAAGTGAGTGTCAGTATTTACAAAAAGCTATTTATGAGAAGGAAATGTTGGCAACCTTCATGCACTAAATAAATGGTGACCTGCCCCTAATGGAAGACAGCTTCAAGTTAAAAATTGATCATGATAGTCTTAAACACTTTTGGAAAAAATGCTATCTTCAAAAGGCAGAAAAATGGGTAACGAAGATGTTGGGTTATGACTTTGAAATCATCTACAAAAGGAAGTTAAATGTTGTTGTATATGCACTCTCAAGAAAGGATGAAAAGTGAAGCATTGCTTTGTGCCATTTCTATTATCCAGCTTGGATTGGATAACCAAAGCAAGGGATGAATGGAAGAAGAATGAAGAAGTGTGGACAGTCATTCAAAAGTTGTGGCAAGATCCTAGTACATCTGATATATTTAGTTGGAAAAATGATTCCTTGTGGTACAAATATCAGCTTATATATTTGTAATAATTCCCAAATAAAACAAAGATTATTTTGGAATTGCACACTTATCCCTTTAGGGAGGGGAGGCCAGGGATTTTTAAAAACTTACCACGGGGTGAAAATCATTTTTTGGGATGGCCTTAAATCTAATATTAAAAATTTTGTGGCGGAATGTTGGGTTTTTCTAGCAAAGAAAAGTTGAGACTGGTCTCGGGTCTTCTACAACCTTTATCCATTCCAAGTTAATGTTGGTAGGAGATTTCAATGGATTTTATCATAGGTTTACCTAAGTCCTAAGGAAAGAGTGTCATCATGGTGGTAGTTGATAGACTTACCAAGTATGCACACTTTTGTGCATTATCTCATCCATTTAAATCAAGTACAGTTGCTACTGCATTTATGGAAATACTTCAAAAGCTACATGGAAACCCAAAGATTATTGTAAGTGATAGAGATCCCATTTTTACTGGAAAATTTTAGACAAAATTATTTTCTTGTTTGGGTACTCAACTAGCTCATAGCTCATCTTATCATCCTTAATCCAATGGTTAAACTGAGATAGTGAATAAATGTTTAGAAGGATATCTTCATTGTTTTGTATCTGATAAGAAAACACAATGGGTCAAGTGGTTACCTCTCATTGAATGGTGGTATAACACTTCCTTCCATACTGCAACAAAAATGACCCCATTTATGGCACTTTATGGATATCATCCACCGTCCATCACATCCTCTTTAAGAGAAAATTCTAAGGTTCAAGAAGTGGAAGATCACATCGAGCATCAACAAGAAGTTCTCCAACTCTTAAAGGATAACCTAAATTTGGCACAAAATCGAATGAAACAACAGGCATATCAACATCGCAGTGAGAGAAGTTTTTATGTAGGAGACTGGGTATTTTTACAGCTACAACCATACAAAAAAATGCCCCTCAAGCAAGCTAAGAGGGATAATAAATTATCGCCAAAGTACTATGGTCCTTACAAAGTGTTGCAAAACATTGGTATTATGGCATACAAATTGGATATTCCTCCTTCGCAATTGCATCCAGTTTTCCATCTTTCATGGTTAAAGAAGGTTATAGGTAACAAATTTCCAGTTCAAAAAATATTGCCAGAACTTGATGAGGAAGGAAAAATTATATTGGAACCTGAAGCAGTCATAGAAACAAGAACTAGACAGCTATGAAATTGATCAATTTCAGAGTATCTCATCAAGTGGAAGAACTTACCCATTGAATATTCTACATGGGAGGATGATAATTTTATACAGAAGCATTTGGAGCTACTCAAGCATTTAGGACAACACTTTTTTGAAGGAGAGGGGCATGTTAAGTCCCTATATTACTAGTATAGTCCCTTATTGTTGTTAGTGTAACCCCATTACTATTATTGTTGTACCCCTATAACCCCAATATTGTTATTATTGTGCCCTTACATTATTATTGTTAGGTCGGTTAGGATTATTTTGTGACCCCATGGACTCCTATATATAGAAGGAGGTTTTTTCATTTGTATCATCCAAGAATTGTTCATTTAGGTAATTTAAGGGAGGTTTCCCCCTCGAAGCGTCTTATTTCTAAGGCGTTGACCTCTCTTTTCTTCTATTTTTGGAGCTAGTTTCATAACAATGACTAAATTAAACCTTAAAAATAAATACCTAAATCAAAAAGTCATAATACCAAATGTTAAAAATATAATTATTTTAAAATATTATTCTAAAACAACTTGACACATTGCAACGAAACATTAAAAATCAACCATCAAAATGACTCATAGTGGAGGTGTGCTTGACCCATTACAATTGAAACTTAAAAATAAACCATCAAATTAACACATAGTGGAGGCGAACTTGATTCATTGTAATGAAAACTGAAAAATCAACTATCCAATTGACACATATTGGGGTCAGGTTGCTAATCGAACATCAACATAACCCCTACAACAAAAAATAAATCAATCAATTAATAAAATTCAAAAAAAAAAAATCATAACCCAAAAATAAAATAAAATAAAAAAGTTGAAAAAAAAAACTAAAAATGACAAAAAAAAAAAAAAAAAAATCAAATATAAAAGATTTGTATTAAAAAACAAAGAAAAAACCGAAAATATATATATATATATATCCCACAAAACAATGAAAATCCAAACACACACACACATATATAAGACCAAAAAAATGTAAAAATTAAAAGTTAAAATAAAAGAAAAGAATATATATATATAATCGAGCCGCCACTATTCACTTTCCACCCCCACCTAGTCAGGGCGGGTGGTAGGCTGATTCTTGGAATCACCCTTCGTCGTGCAAGGGGAGAGAGGGTGATTCTGAGAATCACCATTCGTCATGCTAAATTTCAAGAGGGTGATTCTGGGAATCACCCTTTGTTGTGACGAGAGGGCACTATAGGTGATTCCTAGAATCACCCTCCACCATGTTGGGGGCTAGAGGGTGATTCCTGAAATCACCCTCTGTTGTGTTGGGGGCGATAGGGTGATTCTAAGAATCACCTTCCATCATGCTAGGAGCTAGAGTGTTTTTCTGAGAATCACCCTCCGTCATGCTCGGGCCATAAGATGATTCCATAATCACCCTCCATCATGTTTGGGCTAGAGGGTGATTCTAGAAATGACACTTCACCATGTTTGTGGTGTGAGGGCATCATTGATGATTCCTGAAATCACCCTCCACCATACTGGGGCTAGAGGATGATTTTGGGAATCACCCTCTATTGTGTTGGGGCTATAGGGTGATTCATGGAATCACTCTCTTTCATTATAGGGGCGATAGGGTGACTCCGAGAATAACCCTCCCCCGTGTTGGGGGGCATAGGGTGATTTCAGGAATCACCCTCCATCACGTTGGGGCTAGAGGGTGATTCCTAGAATTACCCTCCGTCGTGTCGGGCCCAGAGAGTGATTCTGGGAATCGCCATATGTCATGTTGGTGGCAAGAGGGCACCGTGGGTAATTCCCATGATCACCCTCCACCGTGCTACGTGCTAGAGGGTGATTCCCATAATCACCCTCTATTGTATCGGGGCTAAAGGGTGATTCATGGAATCGCCCTCCACTGTGCTAGGGGCTAGAGGGTGATTATGGGAATCACACCCACCTTGTCCCGTGGACCCTTGGTCGTTGGGCAGGGGTTGTAAGATGATTTTATTTATTATTTTTTAATGTGTTATACATATATATATATATATATATATATATATATATATATATATATATATATATATATATATATATATATATATATATATATATATATATATGTTAGTATGAATCCTTTTGTCGAAGTGTACGAAAAAGGACCACTTTAGCTACGCATAACTGATAGCCCTAACAACAAAAGTGGTTGCCAATATCTTCAGATCTGCGGTTAGTTGAACAAGAAAAGAGCTGCAAAAAACCAGATCTATGCATGGAAAGACATTAAGCAGTAAAAACAAGGGTTTGCTCCATATACCAATAGACAAGACAAGAACAATTTTTGAAAGAATTTTTGTATTAATTGGGCACCTGGGAGGAAAAAAAGAAGGCGTATCCAATTCTCCTTAGTGGGATGGGTTCTTGGAAGTCCTCAGCACTTCAGATCTAAGATTTCTCTCTCTTGTTGGTGTAGAAAACCCACACAAAGAATAGAACTCAAAGGGAGCTCACACGGCAAATGGTAGAAAAGAGTGACCAAGTGTATAGATCCAGAGTGATCTAATAGGCAACAAAAGGTGAAGAATGGTAGGAAAAACCCTCCTATTTATAACAAAATATTGGGTCATTCTAGATCTTGGTGCATGGGTTAACCCGATCTAGATCCACTTTTTATGGAATATTTTATTATATTTGTTGGAGGGAAAAGGTATTTGACTTGGGTCAAATCCCTTAATTTGTCAAAAATAAATAAATAAATGATTTATTTATCTTTTTAAGGAAGCGGTTAGGAGATAATCAAATAAATAATGATTTATTTAATTATTTAAGTGGTTGAAAGATAATTAAATAAATAGTGATTTATTTAATTATTTGTGGATGATTTGGTCATATTTAACAAGGAATATTATCTAAATAAGGTTTAAATAATTATTCCTAGAAAATAATAAGATAAATAAAGGTTTATCTAATTAATTTCTTTGATTTTGGGTTAAACATGACCGGGAATAATAATTAAATTATGGTTTAATTAATTATTCCATGAGGAAAATCAAACAAATATGGGTTTGTTTAATATTTCCTTTTGGGGTTTCCCGTTTTAACATAGTGAAAGCAGTTTTACTTAGGGTAAAACTGGTCTTACATGGTGTACTTGGGTCCATCTAATGATAATAGGTTAGATGACCAAAAAATGGTGTAACAGATTGCCCCCCAGCGTGCGAGTGTCAGGAGCAAATCGTATGACCGAAGTACGTTGTAAGAACACAATCAATAGACAACAAAAGGGATGTCAGAGAGAGAAATGTGAGGTAGATAGTGTGCTGAAGGACTAGACCCTGAGGAGACGAGACTCGCAGGTGCAACAAGTCTCTTTTTATGAGAGGGTACCCGTGCTGAAGGCGGCGGGGGAGGCATACCTATGCCCGCCGAGACAAAGTACAAAAGAATAGTGTGTCCAGTAAACAAGGGACCGAACCATAAAGTACAGTCGACATAATCAAGAGCCAGATAGAAATACAATGAGGAATCCCATATACATGCTGTGCCTGGGATAACAGCCAGGACTTGTACAATAATATCTGAGTACATGAGATACAAATACAACCCAAATGCCCCCTGGAAATGGGGAAGGGCTCATAAAATCTGACTGATACATGCAAGTCGAAGAGGCGCTGCAAGTGGCTATGGCCAACATCATCAAATATCTGGAGCTGCATCGAAGGCTGCAATGAAGAGGTCATCCGGGCATGTGGGGGGCTACCTGCAGGGCCACCCCCTCATGAGGGTTGAGACATCTCACACACACCCGGGGAATCATCAAGAGCTGCTGCTGGATCACTAGACCATCAAGTATACGGATCTCGATCATGCTGAAAAGAGCTGGAGAAACAATCAAGCCAAAGGGAAAGGAGATATCCCTTTGCCCGATCCGAGGCACCGAACAAGAGTGGAAGCTGGAACCAAGGTACACCGCCCTCTAGACCTGGCTTCTGGAATGAATGAGCTGATGTCGACAGAAGGAGGTCCGCCATAGGTGAGGCAATGAGAGACCCTCAACTAAGGCACGAGAGAAAAGAGTAGAGTGACGGACAGACTGACACTAATGATGATAGTGAAGTGGAAAGGACTGAGTAGCTAATGGACGAATTCCCTTGCTAGAGCATAAAGGGCATGAATGACATGGCAGCGACTGACACAACATCATCAGGGATGGGGGACAGTGAGACTGAAGATCATAATGTGCGGCACAAGAGAGAGATCAAGCAATGAAGGGTGGAGGGCTATAGCGGGGTACAGAGGGACTCGGGATAGACTCCATGAATGCGATGATGACGCAACTTGGATGCTCTAATCAAGGGCGACTTGATGGTGCTGCCACACAGTAAAGGCCCAATGGGGGACCATGAAAACATGAGTACAAGATGGTAACTCATGACGAAAATCGACACTAACAAAGACAAGTAAGGAGGCAAAATGGTGCCCCAAGTACAAGTGTTGTAAGTGAGGAAGTTCGATTTGAAGGAGAGGCGAAGTGATCCTTCTTGGACAAAATAGCTCCTGGCGAAGGATGAAAGTACAAAAAAGATGTTGGCTATCTAAAAGAACCTAAAACACGCATCTCAAAAGGGAAATGCTAAGGGTAATATTTCTTAAGATAGAGTGCATTGCGAGGATTAGGAAGAGGATTGCCTTCCAAGTCCTCTAAAAGGTATGCCCCCTTACCAAGACCCTTGCGATGACGTAAGGGCCTAGCCATAATGAGTCGAACTTCCCGTGACCAAGGACATCATGGGCTTGGTCACATACTAGAACAAGGTCGTCTTTGAGGCTGGACTTTTCGGTCATATTGAGCTTTGGTGCATTTCTTGGCCGCTTCCATGGTTTGCAATGCAACACGGCGGTCTTCGGAGGCACGCTCGGGCATGATAAGTCGTTGTTCTAGAGGTTGGGTGTCGGGAGAAGTTCATGACGCGGATGAAGGGGAAGGGATGTCACACTCGATTGGTACGACGGCCTCCTCTCCAAAAACAAGGTGAGGAGGGTTATGGTTGAGGGGCATAGGTGCCCCCCGAGCATGGTGTGGTCATGCCAAAATGTATTTAGAAAAAGGGGAATCTAAGCACATTTAAATGATGTGTTGTGCCATTTGTTCTCGTTATGGTTATGCGATGTGAGAAAGGAAATGGAGGATTACCAATCTCTTTTGGTACTTGCATATAGGGATCAAATGGACTTTAAGTTTCCGAGTTGGCATACCTCGGTGTCACTATCCCAAAAAGAGGATTTGGAGATAATGAACTGATGCTCTCATAGAAAAGCTATAGGTTGGTCAACAATAATGTCTAAGAGGGCGGGTTCTTTGATGTAAGATGAGAACGATAAGGGGTATCATCCCTAGAGTGATACGAAGTGATATGGGACTCTAGAGGTTCTTCGAAATGTGGAATATCATGCGGGATTAAAGTCAACACGACCGAGATCCACTAGGAGAGTTGTGGAGAATTGCTTCTCTTGGTCTCTCAAATGTGGGTGCCCCCTTACCCAAACGAGTGGGTTTCAATGTAATGGCCACAAGGTGGGTGTGGTGTGAACGCATGGGTTCGATGTAAGGGGGAATAGATAACGTCGGGGGTGGGGGATTTTTTCCATAATGTCGTCATCGCGATAGAAGATGGGGTGACTGGTGGAAGAAAGACCACCCGACGTGGTGAAGTGACCGGAATCATCATCATGAGAAAAGAGGTTCACATGCGCATCGTCACACAGGGGATGACTGAAGAGTAAGTAGATAAAGGATCTACCGATGTTGAGCCCAAGAGGATCGCTCGAAGGAAGGTCAAGTGAAACAACGAGGGAGGATTCGGATGGAATGTTCCCCGAGGGTCTCATGGATGATTATAGGTAAAAAATGCTGGACGAAGGCTCCGTTATCTCGACATCGGGAGGGGGAATGTCAATGGGAGCGATCATATCCGGTAGTTCTCGCCGAATCGAATGCGCAAATAGGGGGAGAGGTGGAATCATTGCGCTTGGCCTCGAATTGGTGGACCGCGGAGATAGGGGTGCGGAAGTCCTCGAGCGGGGACAAAGATGGGTGTAATGGCCATGGAGATCACATAAAGCTACGTGGGTGGTTGGTGTGAATAGTCTTATGATTCTTGGCCGCGGTCGCGCGAAGGAGACGAGGCTTACGGGGACCGCGGACTCGGGGAACGTGACATTAACCATGGGCTTGAGATGAAGCAATGCGGGGACTGTATGGGAGGCATGACCGACAACATCACACAAATCACACTTTGGATGGTATGCTTTGGAGGGCTGAGGAGGAGTAGGGTTTGTCGGGGCAACCTTGTCCTTTGAGGCCCCCTTGCGAGCTTTTGCCCTTCTTACCCGAGCGGTCGCAACGGGAGGTGGTTCTGCTGAGGTGATTGAGGCAACGATGTAGCCGGGGAGAAGGCATGGGGGGCCGGTTGAGCTGGGGTCAAAGCAATATAAGGTTCGGGTTGACCAGGGCAAGGTGGGGGCTGGAGGATCAAGGTACCAAAGCGGGAATCCCAAGGGTCAAGTTAGGAAGAGAGAGGTGGCCATGGCCCGGTACCGTGTACACTCCCGGTGGGGGAGCTAGGAACGAGTATCGACCAAAGGGGGTAATGGCCGGGTGGGACGGCTCCTAAATGGCTAAGGCTTCGAGGAACAATGCCGGGGGAGTAAAGAGGCTCATGACTACCAAGCTGCGGGTGAAGGGCTAGGAGCGAGGTTGCGGAGGGCAAGGTTGCCGACTATCCAGGCTGTGTTGCTTGAGAGCGGCACGAGACGATTGCATCATGCAAACATTCGATGAGTGCAGGGTCGAGAGATAGGAGGAGGAGGAAGACCAGGGAAGGTTCCGAGACAAAGAGGAGTCTTTGTAGACACCGGGGAGAGACACCGGTCAAGGAATCGACGGTTTTCTTGTTGGCTACAAAAGAGATGGGCGTCTCGGGTGAGGTCACGAGATGTTGGCTCATGATATGTCAGCTGTCAATGGTGACTATCTTTCCATTATGAGAGGAAAGACAATCTTGCGGAAAACCGCGGATGGGACAGCAGACATAGCATAGGTGTAGCTTCGCCCCAATAGAATGTTGTAGTCTAGCGGGGCGTCGATGACTTCGACGTCAACGCAAACGGTCTTATTTTTGTGTATTTATACATACATATATATATATATATATATATATATATATATATATATATATATATATATATATATATATATATGAATCCCCCCCCCCCCCTTCGGAAGTGTACAAAAAAGGACCACTTTAGCTATGCATAACTAATAGCCCTAACAACAAAAGTGGCTGCCAATATCTTCAGATCTGCGGTTAGTTGAACAAGAAAAGAGCTGCAAAAAACGAGATCTATGCATGGAAAGACATTAAGCAGTAAAAACAAGGGTTTGCTCCATATACCAATAGACAAGACAAGAACAATTTTTGAAAGAATTTTTATATTAATTGGGCACCTGGGAGGAAAACAAGAAGGCGTATCCAATTCTCCTTAGTGGGATGGGTTCTTGGAAGTCCTCAACGCTTCAGATCTAAGATTTCTCTCTCTTGTTGGTGTAGAAAACCCACACAAAGAATGGAACTCAAAGGGAGCTCACACAGCAAATGGTAGAAAAGAGTGACCAAGTGTATAGATCCAGAGTGATCTAATAGGCAACAAAAGGTGAAGAATGGTAGGAAAAAACCCTCCTATTTATAACAAAATATTGGGTCATTCTAGATCTTGGTGTATGGGTTAACCAGATCTAGATCCACTTTTTATGGAATATTTTATTATATTTGTTGAAGGGAAAAGGTATTTGACTTGGGTCAAATCCATTAATTTGTCAAAAATAAATAAATAAATGATTTATTTATCTTTTTAAGGAAGCGGTTAGGAGATAATCAAATAAATAATGATTTATTTAATTATTTAAGGAAGTGGTTAAAAGATAATTAAATAAATAATGATTTATTTAATTATTTGTGGGTGATTTGGTCATATTTAACAAGGAATATTATCTAAATAAGATTTAAATAATTATTCCTAGAAAATAATAAGATAAATAAAGGTTTATCTAATTAATTTCTTTGTTTTTGGGTTAAACATGACTGGGAATAATAATTATATTATGGTTTAATTAATTATTCCATGAGAAAAATCAAACAAATATAGGTTTGTTTAATATTTCATTCTGGGGTTTCCTGTTTAGACCATAAACAACCTAATAAATGTGGTTTATTAAGTTATTTAACATAGTGAAGGCAATTTTACTTAGGGTAAAATTGGTATTACATGGTGTACTTGGGTCCATCTAATGATAATAGGTTAGATGACCAAAAAATGGTGTAACAGTTGCCCCAGTGATGCGAGTGTCGAGGAGCAAATCGTATGGCCAAAGTACGTTGTAGAAGAACACAATCACTAGACAACAAAAGGGATGCCAGAGAGAGAAATGTGAGGTAGATAGTGTGCTGAAGGACTAGACCCTGAGGAGACGAGACTCGCAGGTGCAACAAGTCTCTTTTTATGAGAGAATACCTGTGCTGAAGGCGGCGGGGGAGGCATACCTATGCCCGCCGAGACAAAGTACAAAAGAATAGTGTGTCCAGTAAACAAGGGACCAAACCATAAAGTACAGCTGGCATGATCATGAGCCAGATAAAAATACAATGAGGAATCCTACATACATGTTGTGCCTGGGATAACAGCCAGGACTTGTACAATAATATCTGAGTACATGAGATAAAAATACAACCCAAATGCCCCCTGTAAATGGGGAAGGGCTCACAAAATCTGACTGATACATGCAAGTCGAAGAGGCGCTGCAAGTGGCTACGGCCAACATCATCAAATATCTGGAGCTGCATCGAAGGCTGCAAAGAAGAGGTCATCCGGGCATGTGGGGGGCTACCTGCAGGGCCACCCCCTCATGAGGGTTGAGACATCTCACACACCCCCGGGAATCATCAAGAGCTGCTGCTGGATCACTGGACCATCAAGTATACGGATCTCGATCATGCTGAAAGGAGCTGGAGAAACAATCAAGTCAAAGGGAAAGGAGATATCCCTTTGCCTGATCCGAGGCACCGAACAAGAGTGGAAGCTGGAACCAAGGTACACCGCCCTCTAGACCTGGCTTCTGGAATGAATGAGCTGATGTCGACAGAAGGAGGTCCGCCATAGGTGAGGCAATGAGAGACCCTCAACTAAGGCACGAGAGAAAAGAGTAGAGTGACGGACAGACTGACACTAATGATGATAGTGAAGTGAAAAGGACTGAGTAGCTAATGGACGACTTCCCTTGCTAGAGCATAAAGGGCATGAATGACATGGCAGCGACTGACACAACATCATCAGGGATGGGGGACAGTGAGACTGAAGGTCATAATGTGCGGCACAAGAGAGAGATCAAGCAATGAAGGGTGGAGAGCTATAGCGGGGTACAGAGGGACTCGGGATAGACTCCATGAATGCGATGATGACTCAACTTGGATGCTCTAATCAAGGGCGACTTGATGGTGCTGCCACATAGTAAAGGCCCAATGGGGGACCATGAAAACATGAGTACAAGATGGTAACTCATGACTAAAATCGACACGAACAAAGACAAGTAAGGAGGCAAAATGGTGCCCCAAGTACAAGTGTTGTAAGTGAGGAAGTTCGATTTGAAGGAGAGGTGAAGTGATCCTTCTTGGACAAAATAGCTCCTGGCGAAGGATGAAAGTACAAAAAAAAGATGCTGGCTATCTAAAAGAACCTAAAACACGCATCTCAAAAGGGAAATGCTAAGGGTAATATTTCTTAAGATAGAGTGCATTGCGAGGATTAGGAAGAGGATTGCCTTCCAAGTCCTCTAAAAGGTATGCCCCCTTACCAAGACCCTTACTGATGACATAAGGGCCTAGCCATAATGAGTCGAACTTCCCGTGACCAAGGACATCATGGGCTTGGTCACATACTAGAACAAGGTCATCTTTGAGGCTGGACTTTTCGGTCATATTGAGCTTTGGTGCGTTTCTTGGCCGCTTCCATGGTTTGCAATGCAACACGGCGGTCTTCAGAGGCACGCTCAGGCATGTTAAGTCGTTTTTCTAGAGGTTGGGTGTCAGGGAGAAGTTCAACAACCAGATGAAGGGAAGGGATGTCACACTCGATTGGTACGACAGCCTCCTCTCCAAAAACGAGGTGAGGAGGGTTATGGTTGAGGGGCATAGGTGCCCCCGAGCATGGTGTGGTCATGCCAAAATGTATTTAGAAAAAAGGGGAATCTAAGCACATTTAAATGATGTGTTGTGCCATTTGTTCTCGTTATGGTTATGCAGTGTGAGAAAGGAAATGGAGGATTACCAATCTCTTTTGGTACTGCATATAGGGATCAAATGGACTTTAAGTTTCTGAGTTGGCATACCTGGTGTCACTATCCCAAAAAGAGGATTTGGAGATAATGAATTGATGCTCTCGTAGAAAAGCTATAGGTTGGTCAACAATAATGTCTAAGAGACTGGGTTGCTGATGTAAGATGAGGGAATGATAAGGGGTATCATCCCTAGAGTGATCTGAAGTGATATGGGACTCTAGAGGTTCTTCGAAATGTGGAAGAATACTGGGACTAAAGTCAACACGACCAGATCCACTAGGAGAGTTGTGGAGAATTGCTTCTCTTGGTCTCTCAAATGTGTGTGCCCCCTTACCCAAACAGTGGGTTTCAGTGTAATGGCCACAAGGTGGGTGTGGTGTGAACGCATGGGTTCGATGTAAGGGGGAATAGATAACGTCAGGGGTGGGGATTTTTTCCATAATGTCGTCATCGTGATAGAAGATGGGGTGACTGATGGAAGAAAGACCACCTGACGTGGTGAAGTGATCGGAATCATCATCATGAGAAGAGAGGTTCACATGCACATTGTCACAAGGGGTGACCGAAGAGTAAGTAGATAAAGGATCTACCGATGTTGAGCCCAAGAGGATCGCTGAAGGAAGGTCAATCGAACAACAGGGGAGGATTCAGATGGAATGTTCCCCGAGGGTCTCATGGATGATGATAGGTAAAAAATGCTGGATGAAGGCTCCGTTATCTCGACATTAGGAGGGGGAATGTTTATGGGAGCAGTCATATCTGGTAGTTCTGTTGAAGCAGAATGCGCAAATAGGGGAGAGGTGGACTCATTGCGCTTGGCCTTGAATTGGTGGACCGCGGCGATAGAGGTGCGGAAGTCCTCGAGGCAGGGACAAAGATGGGTGTAATGGCCATGGAGATCACACAAAGCACAGGGGTGGTTGGTGTGAATAGTCTTGGGGTTCTTGGCCGCGGTCGCGGAAGGAACAGAGGCTTCTGGGACCGTGGACTCAGGGAACGTGACATTAACCATGGGCTTGAGATGAAGCAATGCAGGACAGGTATGGGAGGCGTGACCGAAAACATCACACAAAGCACACTGGATGGTATGCTTTGGAGGCTGAGGAGGAGCAGGGTTTGTCGGGGCATCCTTGTCCTTTGATGCCCCCTTGCGAGCTTTGCCCTTCTTACCCGAAGCGGTCGCAACAGGAGGTGGTTCCTGTTGAGGTGACTGAGGCACTGATACAGCGGGAGAAGGCATGGGGGCCGGTTGAACCGGGGTCAAAGCAATATAAGGTTTGGGTTGACCAGGCAAGGTGGGGGCTGGAGGATCAAGGTACCAAACGGGAATCCCAAGGGTCAAGTTAGGAAGAGAGAGGGTGGCCATGACCGATACCATGTACACTCCTCGTAGGGGAGCTAGGAACGGTATCTGACGAGAGGGGTAATGGCCAGGTGGGATGGCTCCTAAATGGCTAAGGCTTCGAGGAACCATTCCAGGGGGATAAAGAGGCTCATGACTACCAACTGCAGGTGAAGGGCTAGGAGCAGGTTGCGGAGGGCAAGGTTTCTGACTAGCCGAAGCAGGTTGCTTGAGAGCAACCCGAGATGATTGCATCATGCAAACATTCGATGAATTGGGGTCAGAGATAGGAGGAGGAGGAAGACCATGGAAGGTTCCGAGCAAAGAGGAGTCTTTGTAGACGCCAGGAGAGACACTAGTCAAGGAATCGACGGTTTGCTTGTTGGCTACAGAAGAGATGGGCGTCTCAGGTGAGGTCTGAGATGTTGGCTCATGATATGTCAACTGGTCAATGGTGACTATCTTTCCATTATGAGGGAAAGACATCTTGCGAAAAACTGCGGATGGGACAGCAGACATAGCATAGGTGTAGCTTCGCCCCAATAGAATGTTGTAGTCTAGCGGGGCGTCGATGATTTCGACATCAACGCAAACAGTCTTACCGGCAAGGGTGATAGGACAACTACGAAACAGGCCGATGGGCTAGGAGGCATGACCGTCCCACGCTCGAAGGGTGATTGTGGAAGGGGCCAGCTCAGGGGATCCGAGTTGCTTCCAAACCGAAGCGGACATCACGCAGGTGGATGCCCCCTCATCAATTACACACCGGGAAACGTTGGCGTTCCTATTTCAATGGATTCGTAGGAGACTCGGGGTGAGGGAGAGGAGGGTGGTCCGATTGGAGAAGGCTGTAAACAATCATCATCATCGCAGGATTCACAAGGCCCATGCGCATAGTAGAGCCTTCTTTTGGGAAGGGCACGACCGAGAGTTCCAAAGGTGGAAAATGGCAAGCAGTGGGGATTGTCACTAAATCATCTACTATACTATACGAATGAGCGCCCACTGGGGAGCAAGATTTCGACGTAGTCCCTTAGGAATTCCAGGATGAACTCCCCAACTTTGGGTTGAGGGATATGTAAGGGGCCACTAGATGTCGAAAGAGGCTCAGAGAACCCGAAGAAGGAGGCTCGGGGCAGATCGAGCAGCAGGAGGCTTGGGGCATCGAAGCAGACCGAGTTTGAAGGTGAAGGTCGACGGTCGGGGAAGGATCGGAGTGCATCATAAGGATCTGGTAATCAGAGGAACCAGAAAGGGAAGGGGGAGTGGCGACCTGGCTGTCAGGCGGTTGGGTAGCCACAAATCCTTGCTGAGGGAAGGGGTCAGTAAACACAGCCGGTTGGGTAGTGGCTACATTAGGAGGAGCATGAGGGGAGGCGTGTTGTCCGCACAATGTGGCTTGAGACTCCCACATCTGCCGCATCTGGGGTAAGAGGGGACAATCGTGGGTGTAATGACCATAAACACTGCAACACGAACAAGGCTTGTTTGTGCGAAGTGGTCTGTCCGGCTTGGGCTGAGTGCCCTGTTGCTGGTTGGCAGTGTTAGGGTCCACACCAAAATTGGGTCCACGGGTACCAGGGGCATATTGGTTTTGATTGCCTCTTCGCCTTCTTTGAGAAGAAGGGGGATTAGTCGCGCCCTGCTGTGCAAATACTTGCCCTGGAGGGGGCTGTAAGTGCTGTTGCAGGTTTGGAGGAGGCAAGGGAGATGGAAGTGCATATGCTGGAGGAGCTGGCGCACCAGGCTGCAGATAAAGGTAATGGTTAGGTTGGACAACATTGAGGTAAGCACGAAGTTGGGCAAAAGGAGGAGGCATGTCGTGATCCTCGGATACATGCTACCAGGAGGGGGCAAAGTGTCGAGGTCGCTCTCTCCCGAGGGAGACCATAGCCCATAGGAGGGTGAGCAGATGGGTGGGAAAGAGATCCAACAATACCGTCGGCGGAATGAGATGCCCCCGGGGCGTTAGCGCCACCGGGCCTGGGGATGTCAGGAAGAACGGTATAAACACAACCAGATTGAGCGTAGATCAGGTCATATTTTAAAGCTATTTGGAGGGCGGCTTCTTCAGATTGAGGAAAAGGAGACGATCTTTGTCGATGGGAGTTGGAAGGGTAAAGGAACCGGGCCCATATAGACCCGATCTTCGAAGGGGGGAGCTCGATATAAGCTTCGTCTTCGTCGCCATTCCTGGACATGAGTGGAAAGGCGGGTCGAAGAGGTTTGCTTGAAAGAGGTCAAAAGCTCTGTACCAGTATCGTATCGGAGAGGGAGCTGGAAGTAAGATAAAAAGGCTTGGGCAATGGTCGCAAAGGTGGTATGGGAAGAGGTGGCTTTGTCAACATACCATTTAGAAGCTTCGCCGGTAAGCGTGTGTTGGAACAATCGAAGACGGATGGAGTCATCGGTAATGGAATTGGAGGAACACCACATGTGGAAAGATCGGACATGATTGGTTGGATCTTCTCCAGCTTGGCCTTCGAACTTAGGGATGTCGGAAGGGAGCTTGGTTGGCATGGCAGGCCAACCAACATCATGGTGGAGTGGGTCATCGATCAACCGATTGAAATTGGGGAGGTCGAGTCCTCGCAATGTGTCGTGCAACTATGGGGGTGCTCTGTTCGTGGTGGTTCCGCTAGTAGTAGGGCCGGCATTAGGGCCAGGAGAACCGCTAGCGTTAGGCCCTGGATCAGACATAGTGAAGGTGACAGGGGGATAACTAGGAGGAGAAGGAGAACCCGATGAATCAGGAGAGGAGTCGGAGTGCAGACTCGAAGGAGGACTGGCTCAACGACGGTGGGGCGGAGCAGGTCGATCAACTAGAAACTGAGGGTGAAGGCCAAGAAGTCTCCGGAAAGGCGCCTTGGGGGCGCAATGATGACAGGAAGAAGGAAATGGTTGTAAGCGTGTGCGTACGGTAATCAAGTAGAGGCCATGCGCACAAGGTGTGCGTGACAATTATTTAGAGTCTTTTGCTGTGCACATGCCAACTGTGCTTTCTTCACTTAGGTTTGCGTGTGGTGTGCGTTAATTTTAATTTTTAAACCCTTTTTTCGTTTTGAGAGCAAGAAAGTAAAGGCAGAATCGTAAATAAATCACAGAGTCAAAGAGGCAATGTTGAACAATGCAACACGGGTCACTAAACATGCATCAATCTAACCCAAAAAGGCGGGTCTCTCAAAACTACTCTAAAAGAGGGAAAAAATCTAGTCAAAACACACATAAAAAGACGCCAATAGATCTAGGGTCAAAAGGGACAGGGATCTAAAGGATAAAGCTGCTGAAAAGAGGTGCAAATCATAGCCAAGAGACAGAGGCAAGGTGGCTGGAAAAAGGAAGGTAATCAACAAAAGTGGAGGGGGCAAGGAGGAGGCCCTAAAAGCAGATCCAAACAAAACTTCAGGAGGTGATTTGAGAGGTAGAAGAGCTGATTACAATGGATCTGAAAGGGAGGTAACAGATCTGGAAAAAAGGAGGCTGAAGCTCTGAAAAACAGATGGCTGAAACAGCTAAAACTCTTCCACAAAAAGTGGAGGGTACTGAAGCCCTAGGGGGCTAGGTTCCCACTTAGATGAGTAAAAACAGATTAGAACTTGGTCAAAGCGGGCTGAGACAAAGGCTGGAAGACCCTGACAGAAGCTGCAACAAAACCCAGAAAAAGTGCAAAAAAATCACTGAAAAACTGGCAGGTCGCAGGTTCTGACCTGTTTTCAGTGCAGGTCGCAGAAAAGGGGCAGAAAAGTGCGACCTAGAGGTCCAGGTCGCAGGTTATGGGCCGAAAAGTGCGACCCCCCGTTCCGGTTGTCTCGGCGGCAGATTTTCAGAAAAGTTGCCGTCTCAGTTGCGGCTGGTGTCGCTTACCTACGCAATAGGGCCAGAAACACACGGAAGTTAGAAATTTTGATGCTTTAGGGTTTTATGTGAGAAAAACAACATAAAAATAGTAAAAATAAACATCTGAAGAGAAACCCTAGGGTCTGAAGTAGCTGGATATGCAGGAATATGAAAAACGACAACGGTCGTAATTTAAAACCCGTGTGGAGTCGCCATTTGTTAGTATGAATCCTTTGTCAAAGTGTACGAAAAAGGACCACTTTAGCTACGCATAACTAATAGCCCTAACAAAAAAAGTGGCTGCCAATATCTTCAGATCTGCGGTTAGTTGAACATAAAAGAGCTGCAAAAACCAGATCTATGCATGGAAAGACATTAAGCAGAAAAAACAAGGGTTTGCTCTATATACCAATAGACAAGACAAGAACAATTTTTGAAAGAATTTTTATATTAATCGGGCACCTAGGAGGAAAACAAGAAGGCGTATCCAATTCTCCTCAGTGGGATGGGTTCTTGGAAGTCCTCAGCACTTCAGATCTAAGATTTCTCTCTCTTGTTGGTGTAGAAAACCCACACAAAGAATAGAACTCAAAGGGAGCTCACACAAAAAATGGTAGAAAAGAGTGACCAAGTGTATAGATCCAGAGTGATCTAATAGGCAACAAAAGGTGAAGAATGGTAGGAAAAACCCTCCTATTTATAACAAAATATTGGGTCATTCTAGATCTTGGTGCATGGGTTAACCAGATCTAGATCCACTTTTTATGGAATATTTTATTATATTTGTGGGAGGGAAAAGGTATTTGACTTGGGTCAAATCCCTTAATTTGTCAAAAATAAATAAATAAATGATTTATTTATCTTTTTAAGGAAGCGGTTAGAAGATAATCAAATAAATAATGATTTATTTAATTATTTAAGGAAGTGGTTGAAAGACAATTAAATAAATAGTGATTTATTTAATTATTTGTGGGTGATTTGGTCATATTTAACAAGGAATATTATCTAAATAAGGTTTAAATAATTATTCCTAGAAAATAATAAGATAAATAAAGGTTTATCTAATTAATTTCTTTGATTTTGGGTTAAACATGACTGGGAATAATAATTAAATTATGGTTTAATTAACTATTCCATGAGGAAAATCACAAATATAGGTTTGTTTAATATTTCCTTTTGGGGTTTCCTGTTTTAACATAGTGAAAGCAATTTTACTTAGGGTAAAATTGGTCTTACATGGTGTACTTGGGTCCATCTAATGATAATAGGTTAGATGACCAAAAAATGGTGTAACAATATATCTATATATATATATATATATATATATATATATATATTTTAATCCTCCTTGCTCCAGACAGGGGTGATTCTGGGAATCACACACACCAATCCCGTGGACCCTTGGTTACATTTGGGCGGGGGTGGTAAGGCGATTTTATTTATTATTTTTTTAATGTGTTTTATATATATATATATATATATATATATATATATATATATATATTTATTTTTTGTTAGTCAAATTTCAATCATTATATAAACATGAAAGTGCATAGTAAAAAATGCATCTCGACAGGCCCCTTTCTCTCATTTCGACTAGACTTGTCGAGATTGGGACCTGGAGGATAACATAAGCTACTGACTTCATGCATTATTTTTCGACGAACTAAGAGCCATGGCATACATATTGTGAACAAAAAGATAAACATAACAAAAAACAACATATTAACGAGGGGGGTTGGGGTCGATTACAAGGGGAGCTTGAAATAGCCAACATATTCATGCATATGAAAATCAATATGATCCACCCTTGCTTATAGACTGTGAAGGTGGTCGTTAGTGTGCCTTTGATGGCGATGAAAATTATCCCATTCCTCCATGATTTCACTCTGGCCAAATTGAATATCATTGAAGAAAGCTATCAAATCGTTATGGTCAGCATACCTATGATTCTTGAGGTTTTCCATGTTCAATTGATTGTTCTGGATTTGAGCAAAAATATACTCCAATGACGCTCGAGCTACCACATGCCCCAGGGAACCATCAACTCGCTCCTTTGTCTCCCGATTGTATGACAAACCTAGCCAGGCATCATTGTCCCTTTCCAGTTGAACTGCTCCCCATGCATTGCCACCCCCATGGTGTGGTCTCCCACTGTTCCGAGGTATCCCTGCATACCCAAAACACCTAAAAGGGAGACTGAAGAACACACTCTCCCAACCCCACACAACAACAGAAAACAATGTAGCCTCAACCACTTACCCCAAAGAGAATTGGGGGGCTACCCAACATCGTTCGTCACCAAAATCAACTCTCCATTCCTAGTCAAAGTGGGACAAGAATTCCTAAGCACAGGGCTTCGGAAGTTGTTCCCGACGTCCTATACCCTCTTCTGCAATTGCCTCTACGTAATTCTTCCAACTAGTCAAGCCCTTCCCAGCAATGTAATATCTCTAGGACCCTGAGAAACCAATGAATCGTCGTCGGTGCCTAGAAATAAAAAACCACTAGTCACCCGAACATATTCTCCAACGCTCTTGAACCAGAAGAGGATAATTCTCCAACACTTTGCCAAAGTTTTTCATGCTTGGCTCTTCTCCTCTCAACTTCTCCCTATCATGCAAACTAACTGAGCCAACGATAATGCCAATTAGTTTCTTCTCCCTGGATGTTCCAGGATCCTAACGGCCATCTAGCGTTACCAACACAAACTGCACTATGCACCATTTTTTGGCTTCTCCACCTCTCCCCCAATGCCTAGACCTCGGTGAGGCGTGTAGGAGCTCAAACACCCTTACCACACTGCACAGCACTACCATCTCTCGCCACGACCAAGAAATACATAATCAGCTCCAAGGATGGGAATTAATAACCATCTTCGTTCATGGGTGACAACATCACATGTTGGCCCTTACTATCATTTCTCTTAAACATGTGGATGGGGCACGTGTGGAGGCTGGACAGGCTCTGCTACCATCTCTCCCACCACTTGTCCAACAATTAAGGAACCCCCACCAGGGAATGTGTTATATATATATATATATATATATATATATATGTATATATATATATATACATATATATATATATACATATATATATATATGTATATATATATATATATATATGTATATATATATATATATATATATATGTATATATGTATATATGTATATATATATATATATATATATATAACCAAAAATAATTCATAAAGCATTAAATTCAAACATAAAACCTTTTTTTTTTATTTTTTATTTTTTTTATGTTTTGAATTTTCATCATTTTATATATATATATATATATATATATATATATATATATATAACAAAAATAATTCCTTAAGCAGTAAGAAAATTCAAACATAAAACCTTTTTTTTGTTACTATTTTTATGTTTGAATTTTCATCATTTATGAGTTATTTTGGGTTATTTAATATATATATATATAATACAATTTCTTTATATTTGATTCTTTTTTAATTTAAATGGTTAAGTAACAAATATTTTTAAAAAGGTGCATACTTAAGACATAAAAAAATTGAAGTGTCAAAAATATGCCCTGAAAAAAAAAAGATTGATGCTTTTCAAAATCTGCATGAAAATCAACAACATTTAAAAAAAATATCCATACTTATATATCATAAAATTTTAAATGTAAAAGTTAAGCCCAAAAAAAGAGGTTGATGTTGCATTAACACCTTTCAAAATTGACATGAAATTCACTAACGTTTAAAACAAATGTGCAATGAAAATTTAGAGTATCAAAAATATTCTCCCAAAAAAAAGGTGTATTCTAAATCAACACTTTTCAAAATCGGTTGATACCTCTAAAAAAGTGAGAACTCGATTTAGTTTTCATTTGATTGATCATTGTGTTTTCCCAGAAGATTACTATTATGGCGCTTGAACTTTAACAACCTACTAAGCGACTCCACCATTATAATGTATAGTAAGGGAAAAGAGGAAAACCTTGCCTTAGTCCTCTACATGCTCTAAAGAAATCAAGGGATCACCCATTTATAAGAGGAGAAATCCAAGGATTGTTAATACATGAAGAGAATTAGCAGATGAACTTGAAAAAAAAAAAATTCTATGTAGGATGTCAAATAGGAAGGAATGTTTTACCTAATCAAAATCATTTTCCATATTTATCTTAATAAGCATAACTTTGTCTCCTTTAGAGTAACTAGAGTGAATTACTTCCTAGACCAAAACGATTTTTTCCACAACTTGTCTTTCCTCCATGAACCCTCCCTAATTCTTAGAGAAAAACTAGGAGCAATTTCTTAAGCCTATCGGCTATGATTTTGTTGGGTGTGTGTTATATTCTTTCCACGACTAGCGGGTGGACCTACCTATGGTTTTGTGCATGGGTTTTGCACATGGTTTTGGGCATGATAGTTTTATGTCTAGGGTATTTTGTAGATTCGGTCAAGGAAACTACGGCTATGTTCTAATTCAGGATTAATGGAATGGGGTCTATGAATTCATGTGCAAAGCATAGTGGCATTCTTGAATATTATTGGAAACCCAAAAGCTTGCAGTTTAGAACCATAAATAAAACGTTAATAACTATCAAAGCTATGGCTCCCGATTTCCCAACTATTCTTAATGGAATTCCTACTTCTGTAAATTTGTACAGTTTTGATACAGGAAGTGATATTTTGTTGGGTCAAGATTTTGTAAGAATACATCTTCCTCTTGTTGTAAAAGAAAACCAAATTTGCCTCAACATCCAAGGAAGAACTATAAAAATTCCAAGCAAGTCCAACTATGTAAATAGAATTGTAGACCCAGTCCCAGATATAGTTGAATGCTCTCTTGAAAAACTATCAGAGATCTACAAAGTAATCAGAAATGCTGAAATCCAGGGGCCAGAATACATCAAATAAATAAAAGATAAAATTGAATCAGAATGTACAGCAGATGCACCCAATGCATTTTGGCACAGGGAACAATACTTTGTGGATCTTCCCTACAAGGAAAACTACTCTGGAACACCTCAGAAGTCATCAGCAAACCAGATGTCCCCACCAGATCTCGAACTCTGTAAGAAAGAGATTGTTGAACTATTAGAATGAAATTTGATCGAATCAAGCAGAAGCCCTTAGGCTTGCCCAGCATTTTACTTCAACAAGAATTCAGAACAAAAGAGAGGTAAACCTCAGATGGTGATCAAATACAGAGCATTAAATTATGCCTCTCTACCTATCGGGTATCCACTGCCATAAAAAAAAGCTTTATTTCATAAAATCAGCAATAATAATGTGTTCAGCAAATTTGACCTTAAGAGCAGATTTTGTCAGATAGGGATCAAACCATCTGACAAATACAAGACTAGTTTTTTGGTGCCACACAAACAGTTCCAATGGCAAGTAATGTCATTTGGATAGAATAATTCACCCTCTGAATTTCAGAAAAGGATGGAAGATATTTTTGGAGATTTGAAATTTGTTATTTTTTATATTGATGATTTACTAATCTATTCTTTTGATTTAAAAGAACACAGAAAGCACTTGGAGATAGTTCACCATGGGATATTTAAACATGGGCTAGTCTTTAGTAAGCCCAAGCTCGAGTTTGAAAAAACTAGAATTGAATATTTAGGACTAATCCTATCCCAAGGAAAATTTGAATTACAATAACATGTGTTGAAAGCCTTAACAGAATTTCCAGATGCCATTTATGATCGCAGACAATTGCATAGGTTCTTGGGAAGCCTCAATTACATTCAACAGTTTTATGAAAATCAAGCCAAATATTTCAAGGTCCTACAGAAGAGGCTCAAAGGAACATAATGGTCCCCATCTATGACTAATGCAGTTCAAATTATCAAGTAAAAGGTCCAAAATTTTCCAAGTCTAGTTCCTCCAAGACATGAATTGCCTTGCATTTTAGAAACAGGTGCATTCAATGAAGTACGGGCAGGAGTTTTGATGCAAAAACATGCAAGAAGGGAAGAATTCTGCTCATATGCATCAGGATGTTTCAATGACATTGAACTCAGGTATCCATCAACTCATAAAGAAATTCTTGTTGTCAAAAATGGAATCAAAAGATTCAGGTTGTTCCTAAAGCCAATAAGATTCATTATAAGAACAGACCTGAAACATATGGCTGGGATTCTTGGAAACAGAATATTGCTAGAACAAGGAAACAATATAATACTAATATGGAGCCTATGGTTGGATGGATTTGACTTTGAAATTGAATATAAAAAGGGAAAAGATAATTGCTTAGCATATTTTCTTACAAGAGAAGAAGCTCCAAAAGAAATCAATATGTTCAGTTGTCCATCATCTTCAACTTCATCATCACCTCCCCTTGCTCTAGAGGGTTTTCAATGGGTTTTAATATGTAAATATTGTCATATGTCATTTTTTTTTCAGTTTCTCGTAGATAGGGTCAAGGAGAGTCCTACATATGAATTAATTCTTGAAAAATGGATTAATAGCCATAATAATGAAAGTAATCTTATGTATTTTATAGAGTCGCCCAAAATGTTTCAAGGGGCCATTAGATTTTCACCTTTTGTAGGACAAAGGTATATTTTCCTTTATGAGCCATGGTTGAGTTATGCAGACTATTGTAATATCCTGATGTACACCAAATATGCCAAAAAAGTTTGGCTAATGTTCGAGTTTATCTCTATGAGTAATCCCTACAACCACTGGTCACCTTGGTTCAAAATACTATTACATGACTAGTGCCCAAGGGAAGGAATATTTTGGACCATTAGAAGAAATGAATTTATCGATTACCTCCAAGAAGACATCAGAATAGCAGCCCAGTCTAAGGCATGGTTTTTCTTCCAGATAGAACACTTGTTCAGCACACTTAAAGTACATAGAATTCAGCCACAAGGAAAACCCATCTATAAGGAAATATATCAATTCTTTGGATCACTTTGTAATCCTATAGATGAAAGAGTACCTAGCATGTATGGATTTCATTTATTTCCATGCTATAATATCATGTCACCTCATGCAAAAGCACATCTGTCACCAAGTCTACAACATATGTATTACTCAAGTGACAGTGATAATTACGGGTATCCAAGCGACTGACAGGATATTTATAAAGTCGTGTCTAGTCACCTGACAGTGAGTGTGACTAGTATCATGGGATTCTGATAAAATATCCATTGTGTAAATTTTAGGAAAGATTAAAATGACTAAGTGGAGGGGTCTATCCTCCAAATTAAAATCTTAGGTTAACTTTCCGGACAAATATCTGAAACTCGGAGCACTTCTCCGACTTTTGGTGGGATTTGACCCACATTTCAGAGAATCTACGGAAAATTTAGATTCAAGATCTAGAGTTTTACTTTTCCGGAAGAATATCTAAAACTCGAAGAACTTCTCCTACTTTTGGTGGGATTTGACCCACATTTCAGAGAATCTACGGAAAAGTTATATTCAATATCTAGAGTTTGTACATTTTATGCAGACAGGTCATATTTCGAGAAGATGCTTGAGGCTCTCTCTCTCTCTTCTCAAAAATCTATAAATAAGGAAGATGTTTTTCCATTAGGGCCATTCGATTTTGTGTGTTTATTCTGAGCTTTCTCTCTCTCAGAAGCTTTGTGTCATTATGTCTTTAAGTCCGAGTTTGAAAATACTACGCATGTGCACTTGATGCATATGTGAGCCTAAAGTGACGGGACTCTTAGGGAACTCTGAGTCTAGACTTTTTTAAGGTCGATCCGCAACTCTGAGTCTTTAAAAGTATATATTTGGTATCAGAGCCAAAAGAGCATGCATTGTAATAGAAAGAGTATGTAATGAGCTAGGAAGCCATTGACCTCTAAACAGTGTTAGCTTTTGCTTTCCCGATTCAGTCTGGTTGATAAATGCTCATACAGTTAATCTATGTATTTATAATGTATGTAATGTAAAAAGTGTTAACAGTCAATAAAAATGTGCTTTATCATTATGTGTGTTGTCTATATTATTTAAGTGAGAATTTTGATCCATATTAACTATCAGTATAGCAAGCGAGATGTGGTCAGTAGTGTGAAGGCGTGATATAAGAGCTTGTTGCAATAAGATTTGTTGGTGGACCGTGTTTCTGGAGAATTGAAGCCAAAGGATGGCGTTGTAACTCTGAAGGAGTCCCATTCATTAGGTGCATAGTATTTTACCTTCACATATTTATTTTCCTTACCTGCTTGCACAATACCGAGTAGTGAATTGTAGTAAGAAATGGCCTCAAATAGTTTTGATTTCTCTGCTAATATGAAAGCCCCAAAGAAAACTAATTGGATTGGAAGAATATTAAACAATTCATAGTCTAAACCCTTGTATGATACCAGGGTGGTAGTCCAGGAATTTACCCCCAATCCTAATTGGAAGCTTCCTCAGATATCTCCTAGAAAAATCTATGACCTTATAATGTTTAAGTTTCGTGCAGCCAATATTATTAGATATGCCTCTATAAATGTACCTATAAATCTTACCCAGCCTATGTATCAGATACCTCTCATAAAACCAAAATATATCCAATGGGCACTAGAACAAGGTTATAAGTATGTGCATCTTGGACTAATACAATTAGGTGTTAATCCTCTTGTTAGACCTGGTTTAAATTTGTCTTGCTTAGCTTGTGTAATTGACTCATGCCATAATCAATTCACTGATGCTCTACTAGGTGTTTTTGAGTCCCCTTTGCACAATGGTCGATTTTGGTCATCTATCATCCCACAATACCAAGTTTCATTAACTGACCCCCACATTAGTGAACTGCTTCAAGCCTACATCCATTTTTATGGCTTTGATATGTCCAGACAGTCTAATATTGCCCAGTTATGTTCCACTGTTTGTTTAAGATTTGTCTCCACAACTCTCCCAACTCTCAATCCTCAGCTTACTCAGAGAGAAACAACAGAAGGAGTGGTGGTTGGACCTAGTAATTTCACCCGTATCACAATAGGGTTTTCCTAATTGAAAATTCCTGATGAGTGGACTGCAGAATACCATCCATTGTCTCAAAGGTATTTCCCGACTCCATAACCTAAAATATTGTCTATTTCTGAGTCAAGTAGAGGACCAGTAATTATACTAAACAATGAGACTGCAGTACCTAAATTCCCTGTTAGAAGTCGCTCTCTTAGAAGCCATAATAATTTAAGTCTCAGTAGGCATCTTTCAAAACATAAGTACAGATCCTCCTCTCAATTCAAATTATGTATTGCCTCTAAAATTCCAAGTTCTGATAAAAAAATTCAAGTCTTTCATTGACCTCAGTCTATCTTGAAAGAGGAACATTTAGGCCAACATGCAGAATTTCTAGAATGTCTACGTATTGCCTCTCTGGGAGACATTAAGTTCATGAGATATAAACTACCCAAAGAAAAGGGACGGGATGATCTAGAGAAACATATACTCCTAGAAAGGAGACTTGCTCCTAGAAATTTTGTACAAAAATTTAAGGATGGGAATTTTGTAGCTGATGTAGATTTCCTACAATATAGGAAATTACTGGATGAGAAGCCCCAAGACATTATACAGCTTCAAAACTATAACAATTATCAGCTCACATGTGTAGCACAGAATCTAGATGACTTATCACAAGGAGTGTTGAAAGTACAATCCCATGTGTGAGGACTCCATTCTAGTTTAGATGATTTGAGTCAAAAAGCTTCTGAGCATTTTGATAAGATAAAAGATGTAAATATGAAGTTATAAAAAAATATGGAAGTAGTAGTAGATTTAAATTTGAGTCTGGAAAAAGAAAATCTTGATTTATAAGAAGCACTTACTGCAGCAGAAGTTTATATCCAGACATTCCAGCTAGAAGAAAGAAACCCAAAGGAGAAAAATACTCCACTACTACTCAAACAGTTCTATGTACACAATCCTATAATTTTCCAATTTGAAAATGTTATTTCATTTGCTAGAGAAAATTTGGCTCTAGTTCAGTCACAGATCCCAGTATTTGATCTGCCACCACAGAACAGAGCAGAAATAAAAATGGTAAAAGAAGAAGGAGAAGGATCCAACAAAATACCCAGGAGTATAGATGGCGATAAACCAAACCAACCTTTCAAATTTGCATGGGAAAAATGGTGTAATGCCAAGTATGGTTCTCCCAGCAAAAGTACTCCATATGATCCTTCAAATACTGATGAGTTCCCCACTCTTAGCCGAGCTAACATCGATCAAGCTCCAATGACAAATCTGAACTACAAATCTAAAAATGAAATCCTCATGGCAATCCATACTTGGAGTGCATGGGCAAGCACTCAAAAGTCCGTTTACAGAAATAGAGTCTCATTGTGTGAATTAGCTTTAAGGATAACTTGGGGTTTCCAAGGTAACTTATAATTATGGTGGTCTAGATTGAATGAATCTGACAAACTCGATATTATGAATAGTGATAAGCCAGTTGTTGAGCTTATCAGGGAAGTTCTCCATGAGTTTTATAGATAAATTAAGGTTGATGGCCATCATTATGCAGATATGTTCATGAGCCAAATACTTTGTGATACAAAATAACTTCCTGAGTTTTTCTGCACAATGCAAGATCTTCTTTATAAGGCAAGAGACCCACATAACACAGCTTATTTAAGAAAATATTTGTCTGCAATGCCTGGCAGAATCCCGGATCTTGTTAAGGCTAGATTTGAAGTTGAAAATATTTCTCTTGCAGGACTCCGTGAACAAATTGTATTTACTTTGCAGAAAGAATGCCTTCGAAAAAATACAGCTAAATCAGTAAAGAAACAACTTGGTTTCAATGCAAGTGTATGTGATATCTATGTAGAAACTTATCATTTTGGCTGCAAAAACAAAAAGAAGAATGCTAGCAAAGGACAATGTGGAAGTGATTTCCAATGTCAAAAATGCAAGAAGAAAAACTAGCCCAGAAGGTTTTTAGAATACAAAGGTTTCAAAGACCGAGAAAAGGATACTTCAAGAGAAGACAAGAAGGCGCCCAAAGAGCACAATCAGGAGCCTGTTTCATTTGCAAGAAGCTAGGTCATTGGGCTAGAAAATGTCCTTTGAAGGGTAAAACTCGTTTCCAAATTAAATTTTTTGACCATTTTTCTAATATTTATGATCCAACTGAATAGGAGCAAGTAGATCAGCCCCCACAAAATGATGAATATTTTTCAGTCACAGATTCAAATGAGTGAAACGCACCATATCCACATCATGAAGACTCATCCTGCTCTGAATCCACCTCAGATATTAGCTTCATTTCATATGTAAATATGTTTCAATTAGAAAATCCTACAGACCTACGGTCTGAAATTGCATCTTACAATCTCGTATTTCTTCCCTCACACCAGGATATTTTTCAATCCGACACCGTCTCGCAGAACGCCTCTCAACCCTCCAGCGACAACTTTCCAAAATCATGCAGCCAAGCATGGTAAATCTTGGTGCCTATTATCCAAGTGAAACTCCTACCACATCTGCACAAATTTCCAACACGCCCTCATCTATCATTCCACCCAGGAAATAGTTTTCCCGCAGATCTACCATAAGTAGAGAATAAGTAAACTTTCTTCATCATAGAAAATCCTATGGGTTTAGGAAAGCTACTCCCATTATTGAGAATCTCCTTTTATCTGATAAGACTTGTGGACATGTTGAATAGTAATAATGATATCAAACTTGATAGTGTTCCAGCATTCCCCAAAAGAATGTAATGTAAATATTTTTGGTATAGGGGCCTTGTCTAGAGAAAGATCCCAAATAGCCTTTTAATTTCTTCTTCAGAAACTTTCCAAATGATTATATTGTTTTCGTCGAGAGAGATAAAAAAGGGATTTTTCTAACATGGATACTCTAACTTACAACTCAAATCCAACATTTCCTGAGTAGAGATCAATAAAGTGAGAGAGGGTAGCCACCTTTATCTCTTCAAAAGATTTAAGTATCCTTGTTAGCGAAAGTGGTCTATTTTACATTATTTTTCCAAAGCCAAACTCTTTCTTGCTTGTGAATCAACACCATGTTCTTACACTTGTAGCTAGCCATGGACTTATTGATTTAAGCCTCCATTTCATTTCTTCAACTCAAAATGGATTTATAGTATTTTTGAAAGGTCCCATCCTCCTTAATTAAAAACTCTTGCATGAGCTACTCTTGTTCTAATCTAGCCTGCATATATTCTAATTTATCCTTACTTTCTTAAATTGCTAATTCAAGAGTGGAGTAATAATAATTAGATCATTCCTTAAGAGAAATCTTAGCTACTTTCAATTTATTTTCCCAAATATAGATAAGAAAGCTAATTATCCAAGTGCTACATGAATTTCTTATCATGCCCAAGACAACCTTGTTATGAATCCATACAAGATTAAAGTTGAATGGAATGGGATCATAGTATATATTTCCTTAAGTTGAAAAATAATAGGCCTATGGTTAAAATAAAACTTAGAGATAATTCTAGAAGATTCCATGAAGGAACTCTCTAAAAATTAACTATGAACCAAGAATACATCCAATTTAGTGGTTGTATGACCTAGACCAAGTTGTGTGTTGGTCCAAGTGAATCTTCCTCTAATGGGCTTGATATCAACAAGATCCCAAAAAGCTAATAGGTCCTCCATTCGATCCCTAAGAGGGTCTCTGACTATGATCCCCACATTTTTTTCTTTTTGACTAAGAGTGGTGATAAAATTTCTAGCCATGATTATTGTGAACCCAATAATCCATCCCTCTTAATGCTGAAAGATTGTCCCAATAGTCCACTTCCCAGAATATGAAGAGGACATATACACATTCACTATATTAAATACCTCACTAGTATGCTAATGTGTGTGGATTTTGAATAGCCAGTGTTGTGATTGTTGACTAAATTTTAATTGAAAATTAAAATTATTCCACATTATGCCAAAGGCTCTAGAGGCCCCTCTTGTACATACTACCTAACCTTCACTATTTTTCCAAATATTTTTTCACTTATTTAGGGCTTTATCTACTTTATCCTGGTCTCTTGGAATAAAGAACTAAGGGGTTTTAAATTAATCAAATCTATCACTATTTTTAATTGTACTTGTTATCCAATAACATTAGGGGAATTTTGAGTTCTAAAATAATCTTCATAAGGAAACTATTAAAATAGTAGTTAAAATAATAAATCAGAGTTATGAATTTTTAATGAATAGAAATAAACTCCATTTTTAATCATATTTTTTACATGTATCCTTATATGTTTACTCAAATGTCAAGTGTAGGTGCTTGTTGATGTGGAATGGTGCTTACAGTTGACATTTGAGTAAACCTATAAGGAGATAAGTTGAAAATATGATTAAAAAAAGTAGTTGTTTTCTTTTCCTACTAAAAATATGTATCCTTCAAGATGACATCAACACTTTGAATCTTATTGGTCATGTTAAAGTGGATTTTATTTGTACATTTTTTGTACAACTATTTTTTACCTCGAAATTCCCCTAATGGCTACAATTTTGAAAGACAATATTCATAATTTCTAGGAAGATTTTTTATTCCCACCTTAAGTGCCTTTAGGTCAACTTGTTTCCTTGTGGTTCTTGTGTTTTTTTCATATGGTTTTTCAATAGTGGTCTATTGACCTAACTATTTCTATTTTTATGCCATTTCTTCTCTCTCTTTTATGTGACTTTATACCAACCCATTTTTTAGATGTTATTTTTGTGACATACTCTTCATTGTCCTCATCAAACCTCATATCCTCTTCGTTATGGAAAAATTATGCCCCAAAATAGTAAGGATACTTATTTGGAGAATGTCGAAATTCCTTTTCATGATCAAGGATGTTTCTTTCCACTATTGTTGACAACACAAAAACTAGATTTTCTTCTAAATTTTTGGTAATAGGGGGGGATCATGAATGATCTCTTGTAGAACCCATTATATTTTTTCAGCAAAAAGAAGCACAGGGATATGGGCAACCACTTTATAAAACTTGGACCTTTTGATGTTGATAAATAAATCTTCGTCTTCTTATCCTTTTGGAATTTCTTTTTTAATAAACTCCCTAAATATCTCATGCCATAATGGAGATATCGATTTATCAATATAACTCGTTATGTCTTTAAGAATTGGCACTTTGTATTTAGGACTATCTACCACTCCTTCAATGTTGCTCTTAATTGCTTCCATTTATGACACTTTCCTTATTATCAGTGCCATGCTTTCAATTGCTTTGCTTGCTGACACTTTCCTTATTATCGGTTCCATGCTTTCAATAGATGAAGGTATACTGACACACTACAACTATAATATCCCTCAAAGCTCAAATATATTCATTGAAAATAGAAGATATTAGCTCAAAAACCTCAGTATGCTTATTATTTGTTTTAGATATTTTCTTAGAAAATCATGTGCACTAGAATGTCTAATCGCAGTCACACTTTCAAGGGATAGGGTGTGGCTTGATCGTTAGTGGCTAGGTTGTGTGGGCACTAGGAGGATGGATAACGTGATAATCACAATCAGGCTTCTTCTTTTTTTAAATTAGGGAGATACGGATACGATCTAGGATGGGCTTGCACGATAAGGGCATAATGGAAATGCTAATCGCATTCAGATTTTGCATAGAAGGTGACGATAGGACGAATGAATAGGATTTGGGGTGAGATAGTGAAGGTTAGAAGGCCAGTGCTAATCGCATTTGAATTTTCAAGGGTAATGAATAAATGGTGAGGCGTTAAATCATGCGAGTGTGACAAGTAAGAGTAGAGAATTGGCATTAGTAATAATAGAAATGATAAGGAGGATTCGAAGACCAAGGAATATTGCAACCAAAGTCTATAGATGAGGAGGTTCAAAACCTTTGCCTTATTGAGACATGATTACGCAATTGGGAAATTAGGGTTTGAGACGTGGCTAGTGCAAGGTAATTGTTTGAAAATAAAACACCACCATGCATATGTACATTAAGATATTATCAGAATTACTAAAAGTCATGGGAAAACAAAATATCACACGCAAAATGAAAAAAATCACATACACCAAAAGTAGCACACACATCACAAAATTCAAAAGGAGGGACGATGCCTACCTTGATCAATCGCTTGGGCATAGTCGTGGTCGGCAATGGCAGCTGAGAGCTCTATTCAATAAATCTACGCGTAGCTCTTTGAAATCAAAGACACAATGAAATGAACCATGGTTGAAGTTTTTTTATATATTTCTTCTACACATGTGAGGGTAGAAGAAATAAATGCATGGTTTCGTTCTTAAGTGCGACAAGGTCTTGGATAGCGCAATGAATTCCTTCTCTAGTGCAAGCTTACCACTAAAATATGTGATTTCTATTTGATTTGCAAAGATGCACTATGATTAGGAGATGTGACTGTGATTGATTAAGACAAATTGCAATCATTTTTTTGCTAGGAAAAAGACTTAGAAAATTTGAGAAGTTCATTCTTTTGAGAATCTGATACCAAGGGCTCCAAAATTTTAAGATGTCGAAAATTTTGGGGGTTATTGTGGCAGTTACAACGCTTCCCAAATATATCATTTATTATCTTGAGTATATGTGTGTTCTAGATATTCTTGTTATGATGTAGTCTATTCTTGAATGTGTGTAATCTCTAATATTACAACAAGTATCAATCTCATAAATGGGAGAAAGCAAGGGAGGAGGTCACCCCATCCTATGGAAAAATCTATGAAAACTTGATGGGAACCCAAATTTCTAGGGTTGCAAAGAACAAATTATCCTTGATTACCTTTCATTGGAATTTTTTCCAATGTTGTATACTCTTACAACAAATTCCCGGTGTTGTAAACTGGATCAAGAGAGGGAGCTTATAGATTTGAAATGGATTTCTATTGTTCACAACGTTATGGAAATAAATCACTCTCAAGTTGAATATGATACCCTATTATTGGAGGGTGCATTAGTGTTTATAGTGATAAGGTTTAAGAAGGTATTGAAACAATATATGGATGCATTAGGCCAGGAGATCAACAAAGTCAAGAGTAACATTTATTAGTGGAATTTCTCTCCTCAACTTCTTAAAATAATCACTTTAGGTTCCAAAGTTCTCAATATTGGGTTCATGGACTTCCTTTAAGTATCTCAAAATTTTGATAGCTTTAAAGCAACCCAAGAAAGTGTAATGACATGATATTATCTAGAAAGATAAAAACAAATGAAAAATTAGGATTCCAGTGGTTGAACCCAATTAGGCACATGACTCTAATAAATCCCATATTGACCTCACTTCAGTTGTATCAAGGAACATCCTTACAACATTAGTTGTATTCATGCAATAAATAGGGAGAGAAATAAGAAAATTTCTCTAGCGAGGAGGAAAATCCAACTCAAAAAATATCCATTTAGTATATTGGAACACGGTTAGAAATCCTGTAGAAAAAATATTGAATATAAAAGACCTATCCTTAATGAACTTGGCCCTTGGTGCAACAATCCTTTGAAGGCTTGTTTTTGGAGAAAAGAAATGGTGTATATTGGATTTCCTAGAGAAATAAATCAAACGTAGAAGACAACAAAACCTAGATTCTCCCCTTTCAAAAACCTGTAGAACTCTAATTTGGTGATTATGAAACATGGTTTCCCCAATCATTAAAAGTGGTTCATCTTGGGTTCTGGACAATGGGAAACAATTTCAATTATGAAAGTGTTGACATTAATGAAAATCTGTCAACCAGGGGGTCTCCTCGATGTGAAGTCCCAATTAGACCTCACACAGTTTGGAGTTGGAGCCCCATATGTAGTATCGACCTGACTGCCATGTATTGTTGTAGATTTTCCTTGGATACAAAGTTCAACACAAGATATCAGTAATACACAGGTATCTTCGGACCAGCAAGTGAGTATGCCTTGTGAAATGTTCAGCTGCGGAATGTATCAAGATCCTTCTACTAAAAGGGGAGAGAAAAGTGGGCCTCTTAAAGACAAGTAATAGTAATAATCTAGGAAAGGCACATGAGCACATACATAAGAATGAATCATTGATCAACCAGCGAAATAGTTCACAGGGAAGCACTGGTTGTTAAAGCCAATAAAACACACTTTTAACAAGATAAGTACCAAAGCCACCAAAATAGTTCAAGTTCCTTAGTACAGATGAGAAACAACATATATCGCAAGCATTCAAAGAACAATATTACAATATTCATGACATATGCATGAAAGTGTGTTGGCTCGACGAGCTTCTAAATTAAGTAAAAGTTCCAAGATACATTGACATTGAACACCACTAGCCCCAATAGTGGAGCGCTAGAGCAGTCACTTGCTCCTCCAAAACAACTATTTTCCTCTCTAATTCCTCGTAGGAGGATCCAACGTGAAAAATCCTTTGCATGTAAAATTAGGGTGTATATATAACAAATGGGGTGATCATTCACCTCCCATGTGACTCTTGGACTACCCTCATGATCGTTTGACTTATATATGACCATTCGACTCCCACATGACTTTCCACATTACATTGATGACTCTTGGACTTCCACTTTACATTACATTTTCCAATATAGGATTTACATAACCCACAAATGATGCGGAAAATTATGACTCATGGTAGGACATGACATGACACTAATGACATGCACTGCATGATGATGTGGTAGTGTCAAATTGTCCTACTTGTTTTTTCTTTATTTTTGACTTCAATAAGAGATATATCCAATACTTCATGTTATGAAACCAGCTCACAAAATAGAAGAAAATATAGATCAACACCTTATAAATCAACCTCTTCGACGGGGAAGCCTCCTTTACATTACATAAATGAACAATTCTTGGATGATACAAATGAAAAAACCTCATTTCTATATATAGGAGTCCATGGGGTCACAATATAATCCTAGTTGACCTAACAATAATAATGAAAGTGCACAAAAATAACAATAGTGGGATTCTATGGGGCACAATAATAACAATATGGGGACTACAGGGATACAACAATAACAATAAGGGGGCTACACTAACAACAATAAGGGAATTTACTAGTAATATAGGGACCTAACATGCCCCTCTCCTTCAAAAAAGTGTTGTACTCAACGCTTGAGATTGTGAAATGTGCAACAATGGAAGGATAGAAGGCAAGGTGATTGTTCAGTTCAGGATCTCAAGACTGAGGCTTGAGGACTAAGACTGTGCAATGCGTAGTGTTGGCTTGGATGGAGAGAAAGATTGAGCAGTTTTGGGAATCAGGGGCTGGGTTTGAGCACTAAGATTGTGGAATGCGCAGTTCTAGGAGGAAGATTTTGCGCATTGTGCAGTTCCAAGAGACAAGGTTGCTTCTTGAGGACTAAGGCTACGTAGTGCCCAGTTTAGGAGGGTTGGATGAGGCTGAGTATCCTGGTCAAGAATTTTTTCAATTTTGACTAAGTGTTGGATCAGTGAGAGGAAGTTGAATAAAATAAAGACTTGAACATGATCACACACTTATTTCACTTGATGACACAACACAAAACACTCAAAAAACATGAATAATCATACTTTCCTCAATGCAACAACTTTGTGACAACCCATTCAAAGTATGACACTAATGATACACTTTCTGAAGACAATGATGACACTTGTGCGACAGTGCGTGAAACTTTGGAAATGAGTGTGAAACATGCCTACATGATAAGAACAACTCATTAACAAATATTTCCCCTTGACACAAACCAAAACACCACTTTACACAATAAGCAACAATTTTCACATAAAAAGACGACACTTTATATATGAAAATAAAAATGCGAAAAAGACTTGCGATATGTGAATGACGGTGAAAACAACACATGTTGGGGCGAAGATAACATGAAAACGACACTAATTAAATGGAAATAAGGTGAAAGAGACAGTCGTAAACATGAGAACAACACTTGCGATGGATAAAGTGCGCAAAAGTGACAGTTGGAGAAACTCACCAAAATAGAAGTACGATCGCAAACAAAATGAGGGATTGTCGATGTCAGTGCGCATGAACTGTTGACAGGATTTGGACATCGCACATGCATATTCTTAATGGACTCTGTTATGCTTGTTCAAGCTTGCATAGAAAAAATTCACTCATGAACTTGTTGCAGACTGGGCATGTGTGAACAAGTGACTTCGACATTTCCAATCCAAGAAGGGAGCTCAAAAGAATCAACTGGCCAAGAAGTGACTACGGAACGACTAATAGCAAGATCCATAGTAGGCTCCAAAATTTGAGTGTAGAAAAAATTTTGGAGGGTGTTTTTCACAAAAAAAAAAAAAAGATAAAATTATAGGACAACTTCCATTAAATAAAAACCAAATATTTCACAAAACCAAGGAATGGTTGATTACTAAGGAGACTCAGAATCGCTATGAGATATCAAACTAGAAACCAATTGAGAATGGAAAATCAATTCTCATATAGAACAACTCAAGGATCAATAGGATCGCTTAATACAACTCCTTGGAGGGACGCCTCTGTTAAGAAAATTGTCTCTAGACTTCATAGGATGTGATTCAAAAGGAGATGCATATAATATAAAGGAGACACCCATGAGCTCTCAAAATTGACTCTATGAACAATATTAATGATTTGGAAGAAAATTTGATGGGGAGATTTTATTCCTAAATTTTAGATGTTTTATTGGATGACTATTCATGATCAAACTCCAAGAGTAGCAAGTCTTAAGAAAAAGAAGAATTCAAGGTCCCTTTATATGTACATTGTTTTTTCGGTGGACGAAACAAATATACACCTCTTAGAACGTGAACTCACAGTTCAAGTATGCATACTATGCATTTTCTCATCTAGGGAATACAATCCACATGTTACGTAGATATAACTAAGATGACATAAAAAATATTATGGATCCTTCCATAAGAAGCAACTCCTAAAATGGAAACAAAAATGCCTAAATTCTTGAGCTAGAAATTATATTTGGCCAAAAATATTTAGAGAAGATGCGTTACTCCCAAGTGGAGTGGCAAGTCAAGCATGAGAGCTACTCTTTGAAAAGATTTAAAAGAAGGGAGATACTCAATTTAAAATCAGCCAATAAGAGGAAGAGTGCATTTGGCTAAGGGGATTGATGTTGCATATGCATGCACAAGAAAAATATCAATTTAGGATACCAAGACAACCTAGCACTTACCAAAATCAGTTAAGGAACAATGTGCTTCAACAATAGAAAATAAATAGAAAGTAGCATGTATTTTACTTCGATGGAACATCAAAAAGGAACCAAGAAGAATCAGGTGCAGGGTAGGGGGGAAGGGGGGGATCATTCTACATTTTAGAAGAAATAAAGAACTCACCTCTGCTTGGAGACTAGGCATAGAATCTAGTTATGAAGCAAAGGAATTGTCAAGATTTGAAGCACTGGTTTAGCTCAAGGAGAAAGAAATTAAAATTACAATTGTTATACGAAATTCTTTAATAGTAGTATCATTTTCACCATGAAAAAATTCCAAATGCTCTAAGTATCTCATATCATAATATAAATACAAGTTTTAGAAAAGGAAATTAAAACACACATTTAAAGGTAAGGTAGTGATTATGAGCTTTACACTTAAAATGCTTTTGGGTTTTGGGCTAGAATTATTTTGTTACTTTAGGGAGTTGGGGGTTAAATTATAATTTAAAATTAGTTTTGGGTTGATGGGATATAATTTAGATTGGATCACTATATTTTTTTTCATCTATCTCAAATAATTTCAAAGTTGATAAATTTTTGGATAAATTAGCTATTTTGCATTTGTCATCTATTTTTTCGATCGGCCCCAGTTTGGAGAATTAAGGCCTAAAACCTTTCAAGGCCATTTTGAGATTTTAAAAAATGGGTTTTGAGGTTAAAAATCCCACACTTAAGCTTTATGCCATATAATACTATTCTACACTTGGAGACCATTCCAACGATGCAAGAATCACGTCAATCTAGTATGAATGTAAAAGTTATGCCTCCCTCAAGTTGATATATCGTGATTGACCACCATGGTTCAAGAAGATGTCATGTTAGTCCCTATTGCTCATGAAAAAGGAGTTATACATGTGTACACTATGAAGAATACTCTAGAAGGTTCAAAGTTGTAACTATAGTTGAGAGTTGAGAAATCAAACATGACCCCTAGTTGGATATCAACTTATGTTAAAATCGGGCAATTAGGAGGAGTAGGGGTTCCATTCTAGGAATTTGTAACATGTTCCATGGTAGAGCGGAGCAACTAGGAGTGGAGTTAAAGAGCATAATAAAGGGGTTCACTATTGTGTGGGATCCTAATAGTCTATAGGTCTCAAGTAACTCCATATAGTGTGTCTTATCCTTTGTACTTGCATTATTTCCATTCCAGAGAAAAATAGAGCATAGCAGTCTCACCTTCCAATTGGGTTTTCTCCCGTATGGGTTTCCTAGAGAAAATCCTTGTGTTCATTGTTGGTGTGTAATTGTATTTTTTTATTCTCTATTCTCCATATATTATCTATTACATGCATAAGAAAAAGATAGGAAAATTAATTTAACCTTCATATTATATATTTCAGTGTATTTTATCAGAGTTGTAATGAATAGTATAGTCGAATATCCGGAAATTTACAGATCATATTGGTGTCAGAGAATATTTATTTAAGGAATCTCATGGGAATTTGTAGGGTTTCTAGGAATTAGTATAAGAAAAAAATCGCAAAACCCTAACCATGACCAGTAAGTCTATCCACAATAAGTCTAATCTAGCAAACGAGAGATTTGTGGGGATGGAAGTGTAGGTCATTGATATTAGCCACAATATGAACCTCCTTATAGAAACTCTGGAAAAAAAGCTTGGAATTGGAGAATATGGATCTTCCAACTAAGAGGTTGTGTCAAAGGGGAAATCGGAGTATCATGAAGACCCAAAAAAGGAGTCCAAGAAAGAACCCGAGAAATAATAGTCAAGTTCAAGTTTCATTATCCATTCACAATCCCTATTCAAGATGGAAGTGAAAGTTAACATAAATCCATACCAAGGTGAAATAAATGCCTTCAAATTGAATGACTAATTGCAACAATTATTAGTATATTTTAGCATTTTCCACATAGATGAAGAGCATAAGATATCATTTGCTAGATTGAAGTTAGAGAGTCGTGTCCTAAATTTGTGGGAAATTTGTATGTAGGATGGAGGGTGATACCACAGTAACTAAGTGGGAGGACTTCAAAACTATTATAAAGTCTCAATTATACACTACTTCTAATTAGAGGTATGAATGGAGTGCATAGAAGTACACTAATGAATTCAGAAAGATGACCATCATGCTAGGTATATCTTCCAAGAGCCCATATGTGCTCCTCAAGTATCCTGGGGTCTATTCAACTATCTATGAAAGCAAGTGATGTTGTTCCAGACAATAAAAATGGACATATATTATACGTAAGCAAGTACCTAAAAGTAGACCAAAAAGAAAGGGCAATCAAGTGGTTCAAACAAAAGGAGTACCACAAGCTTCCAAGGAATGGAATAAGAAGTGGAAAGGGGTAAGGAAAAGAAAACAACAACCACTCCACATCTATGCAACGATCCTAGCAATCATTGCAACCACTGCAACACTGTTGGTCACACTGAAAAATAAGTGTTAGGAATTACATCTAGAGTTGAACCCTAGGAACTGGAAAATGATGGGAGAAAGGGAATCGTTTCACGACATTTTTGAGAAACTAGGTAAAAAATAACTTCAATGTGGACGAGAAGATTGTTTCACATCATTTTAGGACGTGAATTTTAGTAACCTTTATCACCAAGGAGAGAGATGACCAAACAATTCCATATTAAGATCCAGATCAAGAAGACAAATATCGATACCCTATTCAACTCAAGTTCATAAGCTAATCTCATAGAAGCATATATATTCAACAAACTTGGATTGGAGGTTTGTGAAAATCTAAGCCCATATCCATTGGAATTGACAAATAAGGGCGTGGAAATTAAGGTAACAAAACAATGTAGTATAAAATGTGTTATAGATGCTAATTATATTGATGAAGTAGAATTGGATGTAGTATGCTTAATGTATGTGGATTCATGTTTGGGAGTCCCTACATGTATGTGTGTGATGCAATCTTCATGCAAAGAACCAACCAATATTGCCTCAACAAGGATCAGAATTCGTTCATCATCAATGCACACAAAGGAAAATCTAAGATTTCACTAGTAAATTCCAACCAAGCCAAGAAGTTGATCAATGCTAGCAAAAAATATGTTTTATTGTTTCTAAGAAAAATCGATCTAGTGGGGAGTCAATAAGCACAAAGGCATCCTTGGAGGGGTGTACTAAAGAAAAACATCAACTAGAAGGGTTGTTATAGGTATACATAGAGTGTTCCAGGGGACAAAGGGTATACCACCCAAGAGGGAAATGAAGCATGAAATTCAATTATTACCGAACTCGCCATTGCTAAATATCGGGTTATACAGTGGGACCATTCTAGAAGCAAGCAAAGTGAAGAAATAGTTGCAATAGTTTTTGGAGCAAGGTGTAATTCGAACAAGTACCTCACCTTGTGAGTCACTCATCATTTTTGTGCCAAAAAAGAATGGGACTTGGCAAATGTGCATTTATTACAAGGCATTAAACAATGTTATGCTCAAGAACAGGTACCCCTTACCTAGGATTGATCATATGTTACATCAGTTGTAGCAAGTGAAATGCTTCACCAAGATGGATTTAAAACCAAGGTATCACCAAATTCGAGCCAAAAAACAAGACACCCAGAAGATTTCCTTCAAAAAGAAACAAGGTTTGTACAAGTCGTTAATCATGCCACTTGGTCTATGCAATGCACCAGATACATTCATGATAATAATGAATGATGTGTTGCTCCCTTCTCCGGATTCATTTGTTATTGGTTACTTGGATGATATAATATTTTGTAGTGCTACTTGGGAGGAACACATCTCACACTTGATGCAGAAGCCCTTCTCACATTGTCAAACTTGCAAAAGCCCTTCAAAATGGAGACAGATGCAAGTAGGTATGCCATTGGAGTGGTCGTTATGCAAGGAAAAAGCCTATGTGCTACCATACTGAAGTGTTTCATGGGGTAGTTCTCAACTACCCTAATTACAACAAGGAGCTCTATTACCTCGTACATGTTATCAAAAAGTGGAAAAATTATCTAATGGGAAATAAGTCATCATTCAAATATATTGCTAGTTTTTATAGTACCTATACGCCTAGAGTAAGATACAATAATTTAGACATTACAAATTGATGGGGTTCTTACAATAGTTACATTTAGTCATCAAGTAAAAGAAGGGCGGACATAAAAAAGTTGACCAACATGCTTTCAGACCACCTACATCAAAAATTACAATTATGGGAACTTTGATGCACATGGAGATTTTCACCCATGATGCATAAAGATATGGATATACAAAGGATGAGGAATTTAAAGATGTGTTTCAACAATTGCAAAGCCAAACTCATGCAGTCGATGGTGACATGAAAATTGACTACCATCTTCACAATGGGTTACTCTAAAACATGGATAAGCTTTGTGTTCCTAAAGGTGTGCAATTACAACTAATCAAAGAGGCTCACACCTCCAACATTGTAGGGAATTTTGGTGTTGAGAAAACAATAACCAACTTACAGAGGTATGTATAATGGCCAAAAGATGTGGCAGAACCCATTATAATATGTATATTTTGTTATATTGGCAAGTTTAGTAACAAAAAAAAAATTGTACATCATCCCTTACTTGTACCCACTCATCCTTGATAAATAATTTCCAAGAAATTTGTGGAAAATTTACCAACAACTAAGAAGGGGCATGACTACCTATTTGCGGTAGTTGACAGGTTCAAAAGATGTGTGTTCTCATGCCCTGTAAAAATACCGTCAAATGGCAAGAAGTCGCAAAAACATGTTCTTTGAACAAGCCTTGGTGCACTTTGGGATACCAAGGAGCATCATTTTAGACAAGGACAATAGATTTCTTAATGTGTTTTGGACTACATTGTGAGATAAGATGAACATGAAATTAAAGAGGTCTACAACATTCCATCCACAGAAAAATTGGAAAATAATAGTCAATGGTACATTTATACTAGAAGCATTCGAAGTCGTCAAATGAAAAACTATTATATATACAACACCCTTATAATAGAAAAATCCACACTTCAATAGGTAAGTCTCCAATTGAAACTTGTTTCGGATATTTTCCACCTTTACCTTTGGATGTTGTATATAGAAAACAATGGGGAGTGAGGGAAGATCTCACATGGGTTGCATTAGTAAAAGAAAAAATTGTTGATATGATTAAGAAGATCCATCTGCAAGAACGAGACACTAATGAAGTCATAGAAAAAATACAAGGCAAGACATGATCAACACAAAGAAAAGTCATTTAGAGAGGGAGGTAGAGTATGGTCACAATTGAACAAGGAAAGTCTGCATAGTCTTGGTAAGAAGATCAAGGCTATGTGGTATGGTCATTTCAAGGTACTGTAGGTTTTACAAACTTAGTCTACTCCCATGTGTGCACATTTACCTTGCGATGAATGTGGAAAATATCAAACTCTATGATCCTTCCATGTTGGATCAGGAGGAAGGGAAATTCCTACCTTCCATAGAGGACTTAGAACCATATGCTCAAGCAAAGTTAATAGAGGACACAATTCTGCAGAAGAGGTGCAAAACTACAAGACAAGGGCAACATGACCTTTGGCAGATTGACTTGAAAGGACAACTTCCATGCAAGGAAAAATGGTACTCCATGGAGAAGGTCGAGGAAAAATTTCATCACCTTATTTGGTAAGTTTTTTTGGTGAAAATCCTCCCAAAATATAAATGTATGATCCAAATTGAACCATTGTATTGTTTTTCATATATCTCAATGCTTTTAGGGTGGAATCATTGGAGGAATAAGCTTGCATGTTCAATTTTACTGGTGGGTCCTAGTTTGTAGAATTGGGGTTGAAACCTTTTGAGGTCATTTTGAGGTATTAAACTATGTTTTTTGGGAGCAACACTCTCCCACTTAAACATCAAACCCCATGAAGTTATTCTACACTTGGATACTTTTCCAATGTTGCAAGAATTGTGTCAATTGCGTGAAATTTTCAATCTGAAATACTACTGCAGTGATTGATTTATTTCGCCTACTTATTTATGATAAGTTATTTACAGATACTTCAGTAAATTCTAAAATAAACACAATTGCAGTATTAACTTAATCAAAAGAAAAAGAACAAATAGAATACATATAACACAATAGAAACAATCACATGAACACAGTTATTTTTGGACAATTGTCCCCGGAAAAACGCAATGTGGGAAAACCGGTGCAGCATATGAGGGTTTATATTATTCTTCAGCAATGGAAATCATTTACAGAAAATATGACGAGCAGATGTCTAGCATACACCTGAGATAATTTTTTTGAACCCTTCGGAAGAATTTCTGACACACTGGAGGCACCCTTCCTCCCTTTGCGTCACTCTCTGTGGCCTTTTGCGTAGTCACTGTGCTGGACTACGTCACTCTGCGTGGAGGACCAATGTTGTTTCTCAGTGATTCCCCCTATGCGTCCTCCTTCTGCCTTCTTCTTCCTCTGTTGGTTTCCCCTTCCTCCTTCTATCTCTGCAACTCCACCTCTACAACCTCACCCTTTGAAATCAAATTCTCTTACTTCAGAATCAATTTCCTTCGAGTACTAAGAGTGTGCCCAGATTACTTTCCAAATGGCCCTCACGCCTTCTCTTATAGCCTTCTCATTGATGAATCAATGGCCCAGATTAGATCTATAATCAATGGCTCTAGAAGATTCACATTCTGCTTTATTAATACCCTTTAACTATTTGATTTCCCTAATTTTAGACTTAGAAATCACTTTAAATAATTAATTATTTTAATAAAGCATGATCCGAGTGGAATTTCCACAAACAGTTTCTGGGTTCTCTGGAATACTGATGTCCAAGCTTCTTCACAAAATAAGAGACTTGGAAGGCTTTCCAATGCTACAAAATCAACACTCCCTCTTAGCATGGAAAGTGCTCAAGCAAGGTACCAACTATATCTACTCTGACTTGAAGCATCTACTGCACTACTGATGTCTTGGCTGTTGCCCCTCATCTCTGTGTTGTTTCCCTCTATACTGCTGCTTGTGACACCATCTCTGCCACTACCTCATCCGTACTACAGCTCCCTCTGAATCTCAAGTCCACCCATTCCTCTACTGGAATGGGTTCTCAACCATCCCCATATTTTCCCTGAAGTAAGTAAAATTAATCTTACCCAGAGCTTTTGTGAGGATATCTTCCACTTGTTCTCCTATAAGAATGTACTTCAACTGTACATCTCCTCGTTGGATATAGTCTCTGATGAAGTGACACCTAATGTCAATATGCTTCGACTGGTCATGAAACACAGGATTCTCAGAGATCTTGATGCAATTTTGATTATCACACAAAATTATGGCCAATTTCATCCTCTTCTTAAGCAAGTTCATGAGCAACTTACGAAGCCATATGGTCTCACACGAAGCTATGTTAGTGGCCATATATTCAGCCTCGGTTGAGCTCAATGTTGGGCCTTGAAATTGTCATTTACTTCCATTACATTTTCACTTATATTTCCATATTATTACCTTCACTCCACCTCCATTTCATTACATTTGCCTTATCATTACCACTGTTGGGTTACATTTATGTTTTTCCAAACTTTAATCATTCATAGTATTTTTAAGTGAATTTGTGGTTAAAAATTAAAAAATAATATGCATATATTTATACCTAACAAGTGGAATGAGTTTGTTGCCATGTGTAGCTCAAAAAGAAGCTTTCAGAAGACCCTTATGTGGCCTCCTAAGGCCAAATTCGAATTTGGATGGAAAAGATCATGGGATCATAAAGATACGTGTCTCATTTCCTATTTGTATTGTAACTCTAAGAAGACATGTGCCTTATCACTTTCTATTTGAATTGTAACTCTAGAGATATAGGGAGAGATTTGTGGACTCTCATTAATGAGATAGATTCTCATCTTTTTGTATAAATAGGGGAAGATTTCTCCTATCAAATCATGTGTAAAAGTGGAGTTATGCTCAAGCTTTGAATACAGAATTAGATTGTGGCACCTTACTCATGAATGTTCCTTCATTTTGACTTGGTTTTTCTTACATATAGAGCATATCGATTTACCATCTCTCATACTTTTAGATCAGCTACCTAAAATGTGCGATATTTACTTGTTTTTATAGATTAAAGTTTATTTGTTTTCTTAGTATTAGTTTTAGAATGACTGTGTAATATTTTCTTTTCTAAAAACATTTTGAAATGATAGATTTATCTATTTTCCAATTGGATTAAGTTTGAGGCAATAGAGCCCATAGTTATTTAGTTTCATTTCATGTTCTTTTATTTACTTTCTTAGATCAAATTATCAATTCATTGTATAATTGAATGTTACTAAAAGATCAAGCCAAGAAGGTGACTTGTCATACTTCCAAATTGGGTAATTGAATGTTCAACCTATACAATCATTGAGCTTTACTTTTACATGCTTTTACATTGTTTTTTAGATCATCATTCAATTGTATAATTGGGTGTTCTTGAAGATCATTTCTAGAAAGTGATTTTATCATATTTCTAAATGGGCGAATATCTAACCTATGCAATTATTGAGTTTTCTCTTTGCATGTTTTAATTGCTTTACTAGATTTAAAGACTAAAGTATAATCGGTTGCTTTAACATCATATCAAGAGGGTGATTCTATCATACTCTCATATTGGATGCTGGAGTGATTGAACGTACCTTATTTGTTTTCCTTTACATCCTTTGAAATGCTTTCTTAGATTAAAATTTCAATTCATGCAAGTGTGATTGTGCGCTCTATATTTTCTTTTGAATTTGCTTTCTTTCTTTTCGTTACTTGATTTCATAGGTTAGTTGAATTTCATTTTCATTATTTGATTTCATAGATTAGATGAATTGGTTTTCGTTATTTTGTAGTTAGATTGATCTAAACTGAAAGATAATTTCTAGCACATACAGTGCACTCATGCGTCACAAGATTACGAAACCCCCGGGTTGACAAATAAATGAAAGGCAATCACTTTGCCCTAAAATTTTGGCGTCGTTGCTGGGGAAGTGTGCATAGGAACTATCTTTCAGTCTATAGTGTATTTTATTTTGTTTTTATTAACCATTTATGGACAGAAGATCTAGAATGCAACCCAAAGACTACATTGAGGAATGGTATCAAAAAATTATTGCGCCACAACATTCATCAATTCTTCAAGAGATCCTTGTAGAAAATCGAAAGATCAAGGCAATTTTTCATATCCTTACAAAAAATCAGGTGCATTTTTCAAGTTTGGATATGAATATTTCAAATATTATAATCCGTAAATGGCTTAATTGGAAGCATGAATATACTTAAAAATAAAAATAAAATATAGTTTTTTTAGATAGATAGGAAAAATAAAAATAAAACCAAACTTAATGACAAAACCAAATATAGATTTTTTAAAATTTTAGAATTTTTTTTATTTTGTTTTCAAAAATAATAATAATAAACATTGATTAATTCATTTTGAATAAATTTTAGTGACGCAGTAAGAATCACTTTGTTTTTATCACCATCAGAAATAAAATTTGTGTGTGAAAATATGAATTTATTTGACGAAGCTGACTAGTATGCTCTCTTCTCATACCTCGTTGCGACCTAGAAGATCAGAAAATCATATCAGTCAATTTAAAAATTAAAATTCAAAAATTCGTTAAAAATTTTACTGAAAATTGATCTACAATTCTATTGAAAATCGTCATTTGAGTCATGATCCTTTTTTTTTATCAGTTCTGCAAATTTTAATGTTTTACACCCTCTCAATCTTTTTCTAATTTATTGAATTGCATGTGCACAATTTTTTTATTAAAAAAAAAAAAAAAAAAAAAAAAAATTCAAAACAAGGAATGGCCCATGGAAAGGAAGCCCACGCATATGCGTGAGGCCAGCTTTTGGCTTGGCCTTACGCATATGTGCATGCCTCTAATCCACACAGAGACCCATGCACTGCAATAAAAAAGAAACATTCTCTTTTCCATATTCGGTCTTCCACAAGCAGCAGTTATTAGAAATCGATTTTAAAAGTTGCAGAGACAGACAATGAAGGTGTATCGGATGAAGAGAAGATTGCATATTGTTGATGAAGAGAAGATTGCAGATTCAATTGTAGAGACAGACAATGAAAGTGTATTACATGAAGACATTGTTGATAAAGAGAAGATTGCAGACTGTTGATGAAGAAAAGATTGCAGATTCCATTGCAGGTAATTGAAATGAGGGAGATCAATTTGAACTTCTCTGTGAGAGACAAGCCATTACACATCAAAACCTGCAAATAAAAAAATCAAACCACAACAATTTTAGTTTGTTGCAGAAGTAATTGCCAGAAATGCGTAACTGTTAAAAACACCCGATTTTAAAATGGATTTTCTGAGCAAACCGAAGCGAATTAGAAAAAAATAAAACATGGGTTTTTTCGAGAATGGGGTCTATTAGGTAACTCATGAGAGATTTATTGGATTTCGCAGCCATTTTGGAGAAATTCAATGTTCTTCGGAGCTCCGTTTTGTAGATACGTGAGGGAAAAATGATTTGTTTTGAACTGTTTAAACATGGCAAGTTGAAAGCAGAAGAATCCAAGTTAATAAAAAACTCTGCTCCACATAGCATGTGGTTTAAGAGTTCAATTTGATTTAATAAATTTGATTTTAGACACGTGTCTCATGATTAAAAAAATAAATAATAATAATAATAATAATAAATCAGTTGAGAGAGTTGTGGCAAATTTCGCATGTTCAATTCCACTTGGCATTTTTCCAACATAATAGATCATCCACCAATTGCATCATTAATTTTTTTTAGACTTGATTGGGATTCTGAAATCTCCAAAAACATTATCCTATAAAAAAAAAACTAAAAAAAAAAATACATTAAAAAAAGTAGATAAAAAAAATTTGCAACACAGAGGACGATTCAATTTGACAAATTTAATAATGACTTGCAAAACAATTGGAAGATTATTTAGATGATTTCTCAATATTTAGCATTAACAATATTATTGTTGTGTATTTTTCTATGAAGCTTTAACTTGCAGGACACAACGAATCTTTGTGATGCTAATCATATTACTAAGCACATTGCATGAAGTCATCCGAAAATAGGGAGTTGATTTATTTTCATGGTTATTTCTTAAAAATGGATTGTTATCGATATCATGAATTGGACTAAAAATAGCGCTTTTGATTTTCCTTAATCTGTTTTATTTTGTCATTCAAATTTTGCATAAGAATCAGAGAGGAATTGGCCATTTCTTTTTTAACACACTTATGTTCTTTATGCCAAGTTTTTTTTGCAGGTTTGGGATGATTGAATGATCATTGAAGGAAACGAATTGCGTGCACAATTGGTCTTCAAAGGACCAATTTCATGAGAAACATAAGAACAAGTCCATGTCCATGTCCATATCCATTAAGACCATTACTTTTCCTCCCTTTTAAATTATAAATCCAACCAAGCAATTCAAAGCAAGCCACAGTTATTTTCCCAGCAAGAGTCAGTTGTTCATTTTTCTTTATTCACATACACTTTACATTACTTTTTGTCTACTCCTAACCCACAAATAAAAGCAAGAAGATCACTTACATGCTTATTACCCATTGTCATTTTCCATTGTCATCTTCTATTTCCATTTTCCTTCTCCTATCCTTTTCATTTCGCAAATAAACCTTGCTTCAATGCAAATTATTGATTCCATAGTCCTTTGAGTCTAAAATTCTTACAAAAACTCCTTGAGGCTTGCATGCCTTAATGGCAAGTCTTATTGCTGACGAACAATGGGAATACATTAATGTCCCTTGTTTATCAGATCTTCTAGGTACTCAACAACAGCAAAATTATTCGTACCTAGCAAGATGTGTTTGGACATCTTGACTCTCATTGTCATCAATGGCGAGAGTTCTCGTGTTGACTAGTGGCATCCATTAATGGCCACTAAGTCAAAAATTTCCTGCTATGTTCGACATCAAAACATCTATTCACATAGCAGAAATTATGCCAACGAGTTTTGAAGACATGAAGACTATCATTTTCATCATTTTGAAGCAAATGAAAAAAAAGATATACAGCCACAACAGATCAGCACCATTCTGCAACTACAGAATCAAAGAACAGAGGCATAATCAACATCATTTTGCAGCAAATTCAGCGTTTTTAGTAGAAGCAATAAAAATTCGTCTTGACTCTTTTATCCATAACTTGTACAGCAACATGAAGAAGATTATGATCAGAATTTTGCAACCACCACACATGCAGCTCACCCATTTTCAAAGGGTAAGTTAAGGTATGTCATTTTCTAACTTTTTACCATAGAATTCCTTGAAAAGCTAGAATGATCATTTTTGGAAAAAACACTTATTTTCCTCATTTCATAAAATTTTCAATACCATCAGTTGGGGGGTGATACATTCATATTCACATTTTGCCACATTCATATCACATTCAAAAGCCCACATACTTTCAAAAGATATTAGTTATTACATTATTATTATGAGCATACAATGGCTTTTCAAAAGTACTTAAAAGATAATTGGATAAAAACACAATCATGGTTGTCACACAAGAACCAACCATGTTGTAATTCAATTAAAAGACTTTGCGGAAGTATGAAGTTATCAAATGATATCATGCAAAGTTAAACCAAAGCTCAAAAGATCAAAAATAATTAATGTAATAGATTGCATGAAGACATGCGATAGCATCAGTTGGGGGGTATGTTAGGCTTTGAAATTGTCATTTACTTCCATTGCATTTCACTTATATTTCCATATTATCACCTTCACTCCACCTCAATTTCATTACATTTACCTTACCATTACCACTATTGGGTTACATTTATGTTTTTCCAAACTTTATTCATTCCTAGTATTTGTAAGTGATTTGGTGGTTAAAAATTAGAAAATAATATGCACATACTTATACCTAACAAGTGGAATGAGTTTGTTGCCATGTGTAGGTCAAAAAGAAGCTTCCAGAAGACCCTTATGTAGCCTTCTAACGCCAAATTCAAATTTGGATGGAGATGATCATGGAATCATAAAGATATGTGTCTCATTTCCTATTTGTATTGTAACTCTAAGAAGACATATGCCTTATCATTTTCTATTTGGATTGTAACTCTAGAGATATAGGAAGAGATTCATGGACTCTCATTAATGAGATAGCTTCTCATCTTTTTGTATAAATAGGGAAAGTTTTTCCTATCAAATCATGTGTAAAATTGGAGTTATGCTCAAGCTTTGAATACAGAATTAGATTGTGGCACGTTACTCATGAATTATCCTTCATTTTGACTTGGTTTTGCTTACATATGGAGCATCTCGATTTACCATCTCTCATATTTTTAGATCAGCTACCTAAAATGTATGAGATTTACTTGCTTTTATAGATTAAATTTTATTTATTTTCTTAGTATTAGTTTTAATGACTGTGTAATCTTTGTTTTTCTAAAAACATTTCAAAATGATAGATTTATCTATTTTCCAATTGGATTAAGTTTGAAGCAATAGAACTCACAGTTATTTAGTTTACTTTCATGTTCTGTTATTTACTTTCTTAGATCAAACTATCAATTCATTGTATAACTGAATGTTCCTAAAAGATCAAGTCAAGAAGGTGACTTGTCATACTTTCAAATTGGGTGATTGAATGTTCAACATATACAATCATTTAGCTTTACTTTTACATGCTTTTATATTGCTTTTTAGATCCTCATACAATTGTATAATTGGGTGTTCTTGAAGATCATTTCAAGAAGGTGATTTTATCATATTTCTAAATGCTCGAATATCTAACCTATGTAATTATTGAGTTTTCCTTTTGCATGCTTTAATTGCTTTCCTAGATTTAAAGACTAAAGTATAATTGGTTGCTTATACATCATCTCAAGAGGGTGATTCTATCATACTCTCATATTGGATGCTGGAGTGATTGAACGTACCTTATTTGTTTTCCTTTACATGCTTTGAAATGCTTTCTTAGATTAAAATTTCAATTCCTGCAAGTGTGATTGCGCGCTCTATATTTTCTTTTGAATTTTCTTTCTTTCTTTTCATTACTTGATTTCATAGGTTAGTTGAATTTCATTTTCATTATTTGATTTCATAGATTAGATGAATTGGTTTTCGTTATTTTGTAGTTAGATTGATCTAAACTGAAAGATAATTTCTAGCACATACAGTGCACGCATGCTTCACAAGCTTACGAAACCCTCGAGTTGACAAATTAAATGACAGGCAATCACTTTGCCCCAACACTCAATGCCACGGATTTCTATTTCGTACTGCACCAGGAAGTCATTTCTGATCTGACACTGAAACAGTACCCACTGGTACTTTTCAGATCCACTGGGCTTCCAGCCCAATCTACGTCAGTGAACCCACTCAACTAGATTTCATTTCCCTTGGTGTACTTCAACCCATACTCGACTGTCCCCTTCAAGTATCTGAGAACATGTTTGGCTGCTTCCCAGTGAGCCCTCCTTGGTTCTACCATGAACTAATTGAGGGTATTCACGGCATAACAGATGATTGGTCTAGTGTTGACCAAATACACCAATGATCCTATGATTTGCCTATACAAGGTAGGGTTAGCCTCATCATCCTCGGACGTGTCGATCTTTTTCTAATTTGTAATAATTGGCGTAGCCATGGGTCTACAGTTCTCCATCTAAAATCTCTTCAGGATCTCTGTAGTATATCTTCCTTCCCCAAGGAATATTTCTTCCTTTTGCTGCCAAACCTCCAAACCAAGAAAATAGTGCATCTGCCCCATATCCTACATGTCGAATTTGGTAGCCACATTTTCCTTGCAGTCTTTGATAATTTTAGATGATCTAGTCAAGAACTGATCATCTACATATAATACCATAATTAGTGGCTCATCCCCTACTCTTAGATAGTAGAGGTTGGGATCTGCGTCACTCTTGACAAATCCCATATTTTGTAGGTAGCTATCAATTCGCCCATACCATGCTCTAGGGGCTTGCTTTAGTCCGTACAAGGCTTTCTTAAGCCTGCATACATGAGTCTTTTGTTCATGCGTCTCAAAGCCCTCTGGTTGTTCTATGTACACTTACTTTTCTATCACCCCATTCAAGAACGTTGTCTTGACATCCATTTGGTGAATTTCCCATCCCATTTGCACTGCAAGAGAGATAATGGATCTGATCGAAGTGTACCAAGCTACAGGGGCGAAGGTTTCTTCATAATCAATTCATTCCTTCTGTGCATACCTCTTAGCCACAAACCTGGCTTTGAACTTCTCTATGTTTCCATCTGCAGCATACTTGATCTTGTAGATCCACCTTGATCCTACAACTGATCTATTTTGAGGTCTAGGGACTACTTCCCATACATCGTTCGTCATGATGGAGTTGTACTCCACCATAGCTTCTACCCACACCTGATGTTGAGTTATTTCTCGAAAACTAGAGGGTTCTCAAACCTGTGCTACCAGTGCCTGGTACCTATTTGGTTGCTTGTGTATCCTCTTCTCATTTCTAGGGGCTCCAATAAATTCCTCTGCATCCCTCAGAGTTTGTTGGAGTTCTCTGCTCATCCTTCCACTAGTGGTGGGTGGATTTACCTGCTCTCCTTCTTGCACTTCCTCGGAAGAACTTTCCACAGAATCCTTGTGTCATGGAGAGGCACTAGAGCCATCTTCTGTAGGTCGTTGTGGTTGTATTAGCGGATCCTCCTCAGACTACGTATCTGTAGACATTTCCCAAGATCCCCTGAAGGCTCTCTCCATGAATTTCATGTCTCGTCTTACTACGATCTTTATGTTCTCGGGAATATAGATGCGATATGTCTTCACATTTTCGCTATATCCCACAAGGTATCCCTTCTATGCAGTCTGATCTAATTTCTTCCTCTTCTCATCGAGTATGTGGCAATACGCTATACTTCCAAATATCCTGAAGTGGCTCACCTCGGGCTTGCTGCTAGTGAACACACTCTCAGGAGTAACTTTACCCAATGCTCTATGAGGCACCTTGTTCTGCACATACATTGTTGTATTGCAAGCTTCAGCCCACAGATATTTGGGCATGTCTTGATCATACAACATCACCCTTGCAGCTTCCACAATGGTCCTATTCTTTCTTTCTGCAACTCCATTATGTCCGGATTGTATGGAGTGGTCCATTCTCCTTGATGTCTTCCTTTGCGCAGAATCTTGTGAAGGCTTTATCAATATATTCTCCACTATTATCTGATCTCAATTTCTTGATCCACTTTCCAGTTAAATTTTCTACCAAAGCCTTGAATTCTTTGAATCGTTCAAAGACCTCATCTTTGGTCTTTAGAATGTAGATCCGTGTCTTCTGGGAATGGTCATCAATAAAGGTGACAAAATACTTTGCACCATTGAGAGCATTCATGGAAATTGGTTCACAGATGTTTGAGTGTATCAAATCCAACACACTCTTGGCCCTACTGTTGCTTATTTGAAATGTTGCCTTGGCATATTTCCCTATTATGCACCCCTTGCAGACATCGTCTTTCCTTGTGCTAAGTTCTGGAGCTCCCATGACAGTCTTCTTGAGGATCTTCAAGGCTCCATGATATAGATGCCCCATTCTTGTGTGTCATAATTCATTCAAATCCCTTTCATCCATACTGCCTGTCAGTGCCACTGGAGACTCGAGTTGTAACTTATACAGTTTATGGCTCCTTACTCCAATTTGTGCCTTCTTTTTCCAACAAGGGTGTTTGACATAAACTTTGTCGCCAATAAAGTATACATCATAACCCTTGTTCTGAAGTTGAAACACCGAGAGCAAGTTCATCCCCAATCTCGATACATGCAATACGTTGGTGGCCTGAAGCTTGTTACCAGCTTCTGCTTGAAATATTATTGTTCCTCTTCCAATGGGGGTACACTTAGCCTTGTTTCTCATCATGATCTGAAAATTTATTTGCTCTTCCTGGTAGCTCGAGAAGAATTCTAGGACTCTCGTCATGTGAGCAGATGCTCCACTGTTAATATACCAGACCCCTGGAGAGGTCGTGCCTGACACACAAGTGAAATCCTCTTCTAGTCTGGATGCCATAACTGAAATGTCATGATCCCTCTGTTTCTCCATGTGTTCTAGAGGACTGTGGAACCCTTCCGAGCTAATGTTGTATCGATGTCGAATCTGAGTTCCATTACAGAACCTCCTCTTCTATCTCTCGCCTTTTGCTCTGATACCATGTGGAATTTTCAATCTAAAATACTACTGCAATGATTGATTTATTTCATCTACTTATTTATGATAAGTTATTTACAGATACTTCAGTAAATTATGAAATAAACACAACTGCAGTATTCACTTAATCAAAAGCAGTAGAAAAAATAGAACACATATAACACAATAGAAACAATCACATGAACACAGTTATTTTTGGACAATTATCTCCGGAAAAAACCAATGTGAGAAAACCAGTGCAGCAGATGAGGGTTTATATTATTCTTCAGCAGTGGAAATCATTTACAGAAAATATGATGAGCAAATGTCTAGCATACACCTGAGATAATTTTTCTGAACCCTTCGAAAGAATTTTTGACACACTAGAGGCACCCTTCCTCCCTCTGCGTCATTCTATGTGGCCTTCAACGCAGTCACTGCGCTGGACTGCATCACTCTGCGTGGAGGACTAGTGTTGTTGCTCAGCACTGCCCCCTCTGAGTCCTCCTTCAGCCTTCTTCTTCCTCTACTGACTTCCTCTTCCTCCTTATGTCTTTGCAACTCCGCCTCTACAACCTCACCCTTTGAAATCGAATTCTCTTACTTCAAAATCGATTTCATTCAAGGACTGAGGGTGTGTCTGCCTTACTTTCCAAATGACCCTCAAGCCTTCTCTTATAGTCTTCTCGCCGATGAATCAGCAGCCTAGATTAGATCTCTAATCAATGGCTCAGATTAAAAGATGACTTAATCTTCGTTTTCTAGAAGATTCACACTCTGTTTTATTAATACCTTTTAATTATTTAATTTCCCCAAGTTTAGACTTAAGGATCACTTTAAAATAATTAATTATTTTAATAAAACATGATCTGAGTGAAATTTTCACAAATGGTTTCTGGGTTCTCTGGAATATTGATGTCCAAGCCTCTTCCCAAAATATGAGACTTGGAACGCTTTCCAATGCTACAAAATCAATAAATTGGAGTTCGAATGCAAATGTTATGCCTCCCACAAGTTGACATATCATAATTAACCATCATGATTTGAGAATATGCCATCACACCCCCCTTTACTCATGCAAAAGAAACTGGCCACTTGTGGAGTATGAAGAAGACTCTAGAACGATCAAAGTTGTAACTCTAGTTGAGAATTGAAGGAGTCAAACCTAACCCGTAGTTGGTTATCATAATTTATTAAAATTGGGCCATTGGGAGGAGTAAAGGTTCCATTCCATGCATTTATATCTTATTCCATAGTAGAGAAAATCATATGAGAATTTTAGTTAGTAAGCATAACATAGGGGTTTAGTATTATGTAGCAACCTAATAGGCCACAAGTCTCAAATAATTCTACAGAGAGTGTCTTCTCCTTTGTACTTGCATTATTTCCATTCTAGATAAATGGAGAAAAAACAACCTCACCTTCAAGTTGAGTTTTCTCCAATAAGAGTTTCTTAGAGCAAATCTGGAACTACAAGACAAAGGCAACAACCTTTGGCAAATTACCTTGAAAGGACAACTTCCACGCAAAGCAAAATGGTACTCCATGGAGAAGGTCGAGGAAAAATATCCTCACCTTATTTGGTAAAAGCCTTTGGTGACCAAAAGCCTCCAAAAATACGAAGGTATGATCCAAATTGAATCATTGTATTGTTTGTCATCTATCTCAATGCTTTTAGAGTGGAAATATTGCCGGAATAAGCTTGCATGGTCAATTTTATTGGTGGGTCCCAGTTTGTAGAATTGGGGTTGAAACCTTTTGAGGTCATTTTGAGGTATTAAACAATGTTTTTTTGGATCAACACTCTCCCTCTTAAATAGCAAACCCCGTGAAGCTATTCTACATTCGGAGACTTTTCCAATGGCGCAAGAATTATGTCAATTGGTTTTCAAATGCAAATGTTATGCATCCCACAAGTTGACCTATCATGATTAACCACTATAATTTGAGAGGATGCTATGTCAACCCCCTTTACTCATGCAAAAGAGACTAACCACTTGTGGAGTATGAAGAAGACTGTCAAAGTTGTAACTCTATTTGAGAATTGAAGGAGTCAAACCTAACCCCTAGTTGGCTATCAAACTATATTAAAATCGAGCCAGTGGGAGGAGTAAGGATTCCATTCTATGCATTTGTATCGTATTCCATAGTATAGAAACACAAATGAGAATGTCAGTCAGTAAGCATAGCAGAGGAGTTTAGCATTATCTAGCAACCTAACAGACCACAAATCTGAAATAATTTTATAGAGAGTTCCTTCTCCTTTGTACTTGCATTATTTCCATTCCAAAGAAAATGAGAACAAAGCAGTCTCACCTTCCAACTGGGTTTTCTCTTAGAGCAAATATTTGTGTTCATTATCGGTGTATGATTGTATTTTATTCTTCTCTATTATCCACATGTTATCTATTACATGCATAAGCAGAAGATCAATAATTAACAAATCTGGAATCTAAAGGAATTAACCTTCATAGTATAGATTTCAGTTTATTTTATCAAAGCTATTGTAACAAACTATGCAATGCCCAAGGCAGTTTACAAATCAAATTTGATGATAAAATTAGTCTCCAATGAATGCTGTGTTCAATTAAAGAAATTGCTTATTAAATTCTATATATAATTTCAGATCTTTATTGTACAATTTATAAATATATATTTTATCCCAGGCTTTAGGAGTTAAAGGCCACTAATAAATATAGCTTTCAGTAAAGTTAATTCAACTCTGCACACAATAAATTTGTCACAAAATTCTGGAATTTAATGGTCTATCTTATGTAACTCTTGCTTCACAGGTTTTATTTTTCCAGCCTAATTACTTAAGATTGCAAATTTATGGCACCACATTGCATCTAGGCACTACATAGGAAAATATCATGCGACGAAGATTTAGTGCTCCAAGACACATTAGATTTATATCCCCTATTCAGTTTCTATGCTATGTACGTCATCAGACTGGTTTCGTATTTCCAGAAATCCCTCTTCTCTTTCAGAGAATGCAGCATCATTTTTTCCTCCATCACCATTGTTGTATTAAAACAGCACTGTCCTGATTCTCAATGTCTCCAGACTATATATATATAAAGCAATTGGGACTAATACTCCAATCCATTATATAGTAGGTGATTTTGTAAACTGGGAGCAGAAAATGCAAACAAGCAAAACAAACTGAGGAAAACCGTGATCCTACAGAAAGATTGATCAAATTTTTTATTTAGCTTGTTCTTGAAAGTTTGAAGTTTTGAACTCTTATCAACCTGCAACACGGCTGCTTATTGATGGATGCATCCTAGCAAGGCTTGTCTTCCCTGTAACATTAAAAAAAAAAAAACAGTAAGTTAAGTGTACCAATTTTAAATTTATTTTACTTCTATTCAGTTGGACATTAGATTTGTTTTGTCAGCCTACTTGCTTTAAAATGTCTGTCTCTTACCTTTGGGAAGGCTCCGTTCATAGAGTACTCGACACAAGATCAGAAAATAAGATGCTGCGTTCTGTGACTTTCTCCTGGTATGTGTCAAAACTCATCAGAAAATCTTAAAAGTTCAAATACATCACTTTCAAAAATGTTTAGCCCCAAGCGTTCTTCTGTTAATAGAAATTATTAGATAGGCTTAAGATGCATGAGCAGAAAAACAATGGTGTTTAACAGAGATCCAAAAATCTAAGAGAGAAGAACCCAATAATACAAGAGCTTCTGTCAGAAGCAGCAGACTTACCTAGGCATCAAAGACATTCAGCTGTTTCAGTGTTTCCTCTTAATGTGATAGAAATCAAGCTCTTCTAACATGTTTGTGCTAAGAATGGCATGAAAAGTTGTCATAAAGTTGACATGCCATTTGAGAAGTGTTCTCACATACATCCTGTACCTTGATTTAAAAATAAACAGGTCTGTGTTGTTGATGGCACCGTTTATATATCAGATAATATTTTGCAGTTTTGAACCTGTTGTCATTTACCCAATATTACATCATAAATGAAAAATTAATGAATGAGGGGAGTTTAAATTATTATCACAGATAATCCCCAGAAAATCAAATTCCACAATTGAGATAATGGAATCAGTATGCATCGAGAGCAACAATTTCACTCCCGATGATCTTGTAAGGGTACTTGATGGCAATGTGGCAATCTCAACAAATTCAAAGGTTTGTGACTATACAAGTAAGCAACCATGGAACTGTGTTGTCAAACCCTAAGGCAACGTCCAGCTTCTCACTGTGGCGACAAAGAAACTCTGTTACTTGCGCTGCTCCTCCACATCAAGCAGTACAGAACTTATGTCAGGCATATATCCTGCCTTCTTCATCCGCTTAGCCAAGTGATCCAGAATTGCATAAATTCTATCTGACTGTGGGTGTGATCTATCTCCTACAATAAACTTGTGCACCACATTCTTGATTTCAATCCAGCTACATCCAGGATTCTTCTTTATCTCCCTATCTTTCATCATTCTTCTCACCTTTGCAACATCATCCCACTTGCCTGCAGCAGCATAAATATTTGACAGCAAGACATAGGCAGCTGCATTTTGAGGTTCCAAATCAAAAAGGTGTTCTGCTGCACGCCTGCCTATCTCAAGGTTTCCATGGACTCTGCAAGCACCAAGCAAGGCCTTCCATAGAATAGCATCAGGCTCATAGGGGATGGAGTTGATAAAGTCTTCTGCCTCATCCAAGTGCCCTGAACGACCAAGAATATCTACCATGCAGACATAGTGCTCTACTCTTGGTCTAATACCATGATGCTGACTCATGGATAAGAAATAGTGCCAGCCTTTGTCCACCAGGCCTGCGTGACTACATGCAGCCAGAACACCAAGAAATGTAACGTGATTTGGAGTCAAGCCTGCTTGTTGCATTTGTTCAAAGAGTAGTAATGCCTCCCTTCCATGACCATGCTGAGCATACGCTGATATAATTGTAGTCCATAAGACCGTGTCAGGTTTATAAATTTTATCAAATGATAGCCGTGCATCATCTAGGTTCCCACATTTAGCATACATGTCAACTATGGCACTTCTCACAAAAACATCTGACTCGAATCCCACTTTGATTATTTGAGCATGAACCTGTTTGCCCTGTTCCAGGGTTGCTAGGCCAGCACATGAACTTAAAACAACTGCCCAGGTGGAGTGATTAGGTTTCACACAAGATTGTCCCATTCGAGAAAAAAGCTGCAGGGCTTCCTCATCTTGTCCATTCTGAACATATCCTGTAAGGACAGCAGTCCATGATATCACATTTTGCTCGGGCATTTTCTCAAATAGTACACGAGCATCAAATGCTTTTTTATTCCGAGCATATCCCACAATCATCACATTCCAAGAGTCCACATTTCTTTCAGGCATTTCATCAAAGAACTTCCGTGCCTCATCTGTTCTGCCATTCTCTGCATATCCCACAATCATAGAATTCCATGACAGCACATTACTTTCACACATCCTCTCAAAGAACAGGTGCGCATCATCAATTTCCCCACATTTCGCATACATACTAACAAAGACATTGCCCACATTTACATTTGACACAAATCCTGTTTTGACAGTGTGAGCATGGATTTGCTTGCCATATTCAAGGGCTGCTAGGCTCGTGCATATGCCCAGGACACAAGTTAGGTTGGACTGGTTAGGCATTGTACCAGTACTAAGCATCCGGGCAAAGAATTCCAATGCATCTTTCCCATGCTCATTCTGGGCATATCCTGCAATCATTGAAGTCCACGAGACTACATCTCGTTCAGGCATTGTGTCAAACAGTTGCCGCCCATTATCTATGCTTCCACATTTGGCATACATGTTTATTGCTGCATTGCCCACAGATATATCAAATTGAAAACCCATTTTAATACTGTCAGCATGGATCTGCTTGCCTGGTAGCAAGACTTCGAGGCTGGCACATGCACTCAAAACACCGGTGAATGTAAATTGGTTCCGGTAGACACCTCCCTCATGCATACAGGAAAAGAGATCCAATGAATCTTGAAAACATCCATTCTTGGCATATCCGGTAATAACCGAAGTCCATGACACAACATCTCGTTTGGCCATTTTCTCAAATAATTGGCGTGCATCCTCCATGCGTCCAATCTGAGCATATCCTGCTATAATTGTATTCCATGAAACTACATTTCGTTCAGGCATTTTGTCGAACAACTTTTGGCCGTCCTCTAATTTACCATTCCTGACATATGCAGCTAGCATCGCATTCCAAGTAACAATGTTCCGCTCAGGCATTTTGTCAAACACATTGCTTGCTTGCTCCAGTTGTCCATTTCGAGCAAAACCAACAATCATCTTAGTCCAAGAAACCACGTCCTTTTCAGGCATTATTTCGTGGCGTGCATTTTCTATTCTTCCAATCCAATTCCGTAGATAACCAGAAAGCATGATGTTCCATGATATTGTATGTCGTCAGCGTTTTTTTGTCCAACATGCGGCGCGCATTTTCTGTTATTCCCCGTTGGGAACATCTGTTAATCATTTCATTGCTAATGGTACAGAAGAATTCTACCCCTTGGTTTTCCCCTCTGTTCTTCATGAACTGCTCAAACCGCTACGAAAAAACCAATTTCCAATTCAGATGTAAATTTGTTGGTTTCGTGTTGTTTTTCATTGAAATGCGGTTTCTACCATTATCTCTGAATGGTTTAAGCAGCCTCAATATGATCGAAGTTATCATTTCAATCTTGCAATCCAAACCCAACAACAGAGGGCAGCAATCCTATGGTACAGGGTTCAACTTTATGACAGTAAAATGAAAGAAACAAATGGAAAAACAGTGCATCCTTGATTTTATCCTCCCAAACCATACACCAAACCCTGAAATATGGATCACTTTAACATGTTGCCAAGGTAATTATGACTCCGTGCTTACTACTTCTGTGCTTCTCTATGTGAGTTTTATATAACAGTAAAATTATAATAAAATCTGGGAAAATCACATACTTCATTGAGAGCTGAAAAGCTTTAAGAACTTGAAAATATTATTTAATTTTATAAATGATTAAAATTTGAATATAATTCATTTAAATTCAAAGTAATTATGACCCCGGGCTTACTTCTTTGTTCTTTTCTATATCTATATCATATTATGGTTTATTATATTTTCTTGAAATAATTTCTAAAACTATAATAAAATCCAGAAAAAGCACATATTTCATTGAAAGGTAAAAAAACATTAAAAATTTAGGAAATATTATTTAAATGGTGGTCTATATGGGAGACTTTTTGAAAAGTTTTTGGTTTAGTGTCTTATTTAATTATTTTGTAGGATGTAAAATGAGAGGGTATTGAATCCATATTTGTAGTTAAAAAACCAGTTTAAACAATACAAATCAAAATTTGATCACAATTTTTTTTGGCCCCAGAAAAAACTCCAAAAAATCTCACATATAAACAACTCCATATAAAATTAGAAGTTTTTTTTTTTAAATGGAAAAATATTATTATCCAAACATTTGAAAAGTTATTTTAATTGAAACAAAAATATTAATATTGTTTTAAAAAATTAAACTACTAAACATTATAATTACTTTGTGTTATTAATTGAGAAGTTTCCAAATAATTATTTCAATTCTTCGATATAAAGTCCAATCAACTTCCTCACAAATCACTAAGACAATCCAAAGAATAGTCTCCACTTCTCATGCTTAGTGAAGGTAAATCATTCCAAGTAAAATGATTTGAATCGGATCATTATATTGTTTCTCATCTATCTCGACGCTTTCAGAGTGGAGAAAGTGGAGGAAACAACTCACAACACCAGTTTTACCAGTGGGACCTAGTTTTGCAAATTGGGGTTTGAAACATTCTGGGAGAATTTTGAGGCATCAAACGACATTTTTTGGGGGTAAAACTTTGCGACTTTAGTGTGACAACCTTTGTTTCCTATTCTACACACAAATACCTTTCCAATGGCGCGAGAATCGCCTCAATCACAGTTTGTATGCACAAGTTATGCCTCTCAAAAGTTGACAGTCTTGTTTTCACCACCATAATTCGAGAGGATGCCACATTAGCCCCCATTGCTCATGGAAAAGGGGCTAGCCGCATGATCGTGATGAAGAAAACTCTAGAAGAGTCCATATGGTAACTCTAATTAAGAATTGACGTAGTCAAACCTAACCACTAGTAGAATATCGAGTTGTGTTATAACTAGGTCACTAAGAGGAAAAGGGTGTAATATCCCAAATTAGGGAATTTCTACAACAAAAATAATATCTTAGGATATTATGAAGTTGGAGAACCAGCTAATAGTCTCATATGATGTGTTAAAAAACACACAGCCCTCAAATGAGTGAAACAGCAGCAAAAGAAGAATATCTACACCTTCCCAAGTGGGGAAAATGCAGAAATTAGATCCTGCAAACGTTATTTTTGAAGATCTACGTTATTAATGGGGGAAATAACGCTGGGTTCCCTTAGCATATGTTGTTAGGGTCTCACATACAAAAGGGGATCAGAAAGAAATCCCTTTTGATATGTTAAACAAACCTCCCCGCTACCTCACAGCTTAAAAATATCCAACTCCCATGACTTGAGTTATGCAGAAAAATACTGAAGCATATACAGCGTTATTTTATGAGGGTTTCTGCAGTAAAATAATGAAATACATGGATTTGGAGTTACATGGAACAATATGCCAAGAAAACAGAGATTTGGCCTCCTTATTGCATTATAAAGCTAACCCGGCAAGGGTTTCATGAAACACATGTACAAGAAAGAGAAGATATGAATATTCAGCTCAGAAAATGCAGTCTTGCTGCAACATTACAGAAATATAGCTGAATAATACAAAAGAGGGATGAGGATCCCTTCCTCTAGCTTTTCGAGAGAAGGGTTGGCCCTTTCCCTAGGAAACTAGCTCAGAAACAAGGATCTTAACCCTGCTGCAGCAACTCTGCATAAAATGACGCAGTTCCTGCAAGGGACTGCGCTGTAGGAAATGAGAACTTCTTTGGCCTGCTGCCAAGATCTGAAATGTGCTCAGAAATCTCCCTAGCTTATTTCTCAAGAGGAGGAAAGCACCTTCTACTGAGAAACAGACTCGGAAGTGGTGTAAGAATCCTCCACTGCAACATCCTGCAACCCAGCAATATTTTGCTATAGAAATAAAGCTGGGACTGCAGAATGATGCTTGGCCTTGAGCCTAGATGTGGAGCAATATTGAACAAGCTCTCCCAAGAGGCCTCTCAAGGGAAGAGGTGGGATTCCCGCCCGGGAACACCCAGTGCTACCTTGCTAAATAGCAAGGTGAAGCCAAGTCTAAATAGACAAGATCAATAGATCGAAATACAAAAGCATGAATAACAAAGGCCTCCATCCTCTTCATATATAGCAAGTGAACCTCTCCTCATTGGGTCTCATTCACATGTGCCATCCAGCTCATGCATGTTGTCCTCCACCAAAAATACGCTATCCAAAGGAGATTCAATGTATCTAGACAGGTTAGTTGACTTGGTCAAAGTTGACTGAATCAACATGTCTCCATCTCTGTTCACACCTAAAGGTGCTGAAATAAGCTGTTTATTCTTACCCCCTTTCACATTAGGAGTGTTATTGATCTTTTTAAAGAGGTTAATGGGCCTCCTACCCATTTATTCACCTTCCTAGTGGTCACACAACTCTAATATTCCATTTAGCTTGGAGGCTAAAATTTTGGAATATTACAGTCCTCCCCTCCAAAATGTTGCTTGTCCTCAAGCAATTGCATAAGGAGAGAAAAAACCTCCCCTCCTCTTCTTGTGGCCTCCTCATCAAAAAGTCTCCACCACTACTCAACATGATCTGCTACAAATCTGTCCTCCAATGTCTCCTCCCAAGCATGCAAAACCATATGGCTTACATCATAGAAAGGTGGAAGATGTAAGTGGAAACCTGCCTGCTGTCCAATGGCCTCCTCAAGGTAGGAGTGATGATGAACATGGGAAATATTATCCCCAATGAGTGACTCCCACACCCATTCTATCATCCAAATGAAATGAGCCAATCTAGTTAGCTCAAAAATATCCTCAACCCTAGATTCATGCAATGTGTTGGGGTTGCATGGAGAGATTGGATCCTCCCAACCAAGTTGTTTATCTCCCCATTTATGATAAGTATGGGGTTGTTGCTGATCTTGGGCTGAAATTTCATGACCTCCAAGAGTGGCCCAAGCTACCCCATCAAACAAATAAACCATGTAGTGCCTCCTCCAAAAACTCAAGTTCTCTAATTGGCTTCTCCCATATGAATAAGAGAGATGTAATTTGGCAATCATGGGCTGCCCATTGCTCCTCTGGAAACATGCATCATGAAAAGTAGGGAGAATCATCCTCCCAATGGGCATCTTTAACTCATATTCCACTCTCCAATCAAAGCCTCCCCTGAACATAGAGATATCAGCAATACATGGAAGCAAAAACCAATAGAAACAAGTTTTCATGTGACAACCAGAAAGTGGTTCACGGTCCCATACAAGGAACCAGCGCAGTGCATTCCTTGCCTGAATCAAATCAAACAAAAACAAGTGCTTTTCCAACCACTTGTTTGCTGCCACAATCATTTTACAAGATATAAGCATGAAAGTACAAAAGGGTGTCAATGGTGCACACCAAAAATCATGTGGCTTTCCCCAAAAACCACCAATGAGATAGCCAATCTCAATGCTACAAATGGCTTCAAGTACATCATTATACAATATGCAAGAAGGAATAATATTCCTTGGTACAATATGCTGCTCATAACAAGACAAGAATTACAAAACATAAGGTGAGATTGTACATTCTCCATCATGCACTTGAAGACTTGAGCTGAAATGGCTCAACTGAAAATGCTCCCTTACTCCCAATGTGTATGAAGGTGGATGTGACATCCTTTCCATCATCATTTGGGCTATGCATCTCTCCATATGCTAAAATATGTCTTGTTGAATGCCCTCCCAAATGAACTCCTCTGCCAAGGCAAGATATGCATCAAAATGCATGGAAAATAAGTCCTCATGTGCTGCATGCAGCAACTTCTCCTTGAGCTTAGAAACTCTAGTCAAGAAGACTCTTCCATAAGAATAGATGACCATATCATCCACCATATATCTTTCATCTCCATCAGGATCATCAAGAATCATGAAAGCACCAAGATCCTTGGAGTACTCTACCAAGAGTTGAGACCTCCAATAAGGATCAATCCTCCTAAGGGACAGTGTTGGTGATCTGCAATGTGAAGCTCTACATATGTTGTTGTCCTTTCCTTCGACATCCCTCATGCCAAAGTCATCCTCCAGATTTCTGCCATGCCCATCATGCAGCTGCTCATGCTAAAAAATAAGCAGTGACTTTTGGAAGTTGGCCTCCCATGAAAAGCTCTCCTCCAAGAAGAATCTTCGGATCTTGGCAAAAACAAGCATGAGTGGCCTCCATCTACTCCAATGTATGGAGGATTCCTCCCTCAAAGGAAGTACCCTTTGTATCTCTAAATCCATGGAGCAGCTCCCTTGCACCATGAAGGTGCCATCCTTCATGACTGCAGCAACCTCTGTCAGTGCAGTACAGGTAGTGAGAGTGGGTGGTGTTGAAAAGGGGAGGATGTCCTCCTCCTCTTTGAGTTTTTCCCAAACTCTTTGTGCTGCACTGGACTCCTCCAAATTTTTCACCTCCTCGAAATCCAAGAGTGGTGAACCAAATAGCAAGATTTCTCTTACCAACTCCAAGTTTGGTGGTCTCCCCGGTGGAATGCCTCCATTTAGTGAGACATCCATGGCAAGAGAAGATTGTCTATATGGTTGGGCAACCTTGCCCTTGCCTTCACAATGCAAACCAGTCTCCTTCCTCCTTGCACTAGCTCTCTGAAATAGATAGGGGTGTGTGCTCTTCATTAAGTGATGATGTCCTTCCTCCCTACCTTCTCCTTCCATCAATACCATCTCACAATCAAGCTGCTCATTGACTTTACCTTGCCTCCCACATGTGAGATCCTGGGGAAAATCTTGCAATGTCACAAGAAATCCTCCTGTTGGAGCATGTGCTCCTCCTTCCTCTGCATGAGACACTAGATATGTTCTAGATGTGACAGCGTTGCAACCCCCATCCTTCTCTTCATCTTCAATATGAATAGGAGGTAACTTCTCAATAAGAGGCTCCTCCTTTGCAAAAGGACCCCTCATGCCCTCTTGTCCATGGCCATGAAATAAAGATCTTACCTTCAGCAAGGTGTCATGCAAGATATGATCTCCTCCAATAGGTTTCTGAAGTGGTTTTGAGTTTGTAGGTTCTCCCAACTTATGCAAAAGTTTCAGTGGTTTGATTGTTTCATGTTTTGCATCAAATATCTCAACCAATATTTTAGTGAAATTTGCAAAAGAAGAAGTATTAACATTTTTCAATGAAAATGACTGAAACATCCACCAAGCATAAGCCTTACCTTCAAAGTGTAGCGCTGCAACTCTGATGGCTTCTTCTTCAGAAAGTGGGTGCTGCTACAAGTAAGTGCACAACTCCTCCACCCAAGCTTTAGCTAAGCAAGTTGGGGACCCATCAAAGGTAGATAGAGAAAATCTATCCATGTCATGCAACTGGCTCCTCTCCACCTTGATCTTGCAGAACTCTTTGAAAGTAATATGATCTCTAAACTTCTCATCTTGAGATTCATATTGTTGCAGGAAATTGCTAAGAGTTCCCTCCTCCGACATTTCTCCTTCTTTCATCTTTCTCATAGAAACCCTGGGCATTTGACTGCGTTGTGCATAAGAGGGTGCAGCTGCATGCTCACACCTATCATGTGCCAATCTAGATCTGGCTCTAGATCCAAACTCATCAGGAGATTCCATCTCTCCTCTCATCTTCTTAAGATTTTCATTAATGCACTGCACATATTTTGGAAGAAGCTTTGTAAGCTTATCTTCCCTTTTTCCTCCACATAATGGAGTCTGCATCCTGATCATCTCTCCTTCTCTAGATAGCTGCATGGATGAGTTCCACAGGTTGAGCCAATATTGAAGCTTTGATACCACTGTAATATCCCAAATTAGGGAATTTCTACAACAACAAGAATGCCTTAGGATATTCTGAAGTTGGAGAACCAGCTAATAGTCTCATATGATGTGTTCAAAAACACATAGACCTCAAATGATTGAAACAACAGCAAAAGAAGAATGTCTACACCTTCCCGAGTGGGGAAAATGCAGAAATTAGACCCCGCAAACGTTATTTCTGAAGATCTGCATTATCACTGGGTGAAATAACATTGGGTCCCCTTAGCATATGATGTTAGGGTCTCACATACAAAAGGGGATCAGAAAAAAATCCCTTTTGATATGTTAAACAGACCTCCCGGCTACCTCACAACTTAAAAATAGCCAAATCCCATGACTTGAGTTATGCAGAAAAATACTGAAGCATATATAACGTTATTTTATGAGGGTTTCTGCAGTAAAATAATGAAATGCATGGATTTGGAGTTACATGGAACAATATGCCAAGAAAACAAAGATCTGGCCTCCTTATTGCATTATAAAGCTAACCTGGCAAGGGTTTCATGAAACACATGTACAAGAAAGAGAAGATATGAATATTCAGCTCAGAAAATGCAGTCTTAATGCAACATTACATAAATATAGCTGAATAATACAAAAGAGGGATGAGGATCCCTTCCTCTAGCTTTCCGGGAGAAGGGTTGGCCCTTTCCCTAGGAAACTAGCTAAAAAACAAGGGTCTTAACCCTGCTACAGTAACTCTGCATAAAATGACGCAGTTCCTGCAAGGGAATGCGCTGTAGGAGATGAGAACTACTTTGGCCTGCTGCCAAGATCTGAAATGTGCTCAGAAATCTTCCTAGCTTATTTCTCAAGAGGAGGAAAGCACCTTCTACTAAGAAACAGACTCGGAAGTGGTGTAAGAATCCTCCACTGCAACACCCTGCAACTCAGAAATATTTTGCTGCAGAAATAACGTTGGGACTGAAGAATGATGCTTGGCCTTGAACCTAGATGTGGAGCAATACTGAACAAGCTCTCCCAAGAGGCCTCTCAAGGGAAGAGGTGGGATTCCCGCCCGGGAACACCCAGTGCTACCTTGCTAAACAACAAGGTGAAGCCAAGTCTAAACAGACAATATCAACAGATCAAAATACAAAAGCATGAATAACAAAGGCCTCCATCCTCTTCATATATAGCAAGTGAACCTCTCCTCATTGGGTCTCATTCACATGTGCCATCTAGCTCATGCAAGTTGTCCTCCACCAAAACTGCATTGTCCAAAGGAGATTCAATGTATCTAGACAGCTTAGTTGACTTGGTCAAAGTTGACTGAATCAACATGTATCCATATATGTTCACACCTAAAGGTGCTGAAATAAGCTGCTTATTCTTACCCCCTTTCACATTAGGAGTGTTATTGATCTTTTTAAAGAGGTTAATGGGCCTCCTACCCATTTATTCACCTTCCTAGTGGTCACACAACTCTAATATTCCATTTATCTTGGAGGCTAAAATTTTGGAATATTACAAAGGGGTTCAATTCTTTTCGAGCGCATTTGTTCCATAGACAAGAAAAATAACTGAGAGGGATAGGGAGAGAGCACATAGAGAAGATTTGTGCAATGTAGTAGCCCACGGGCCATGAGCCTTACTTCTTTGTACTTGTAGCCATTTTCTATTCAGAAAAATAGACCAAAGTGACCTCACCTTCCAGCTAGGTTTTCTCTTGAAAGGGTTTCTGAGGATATATCTTGTGTCAAACATAGTATGTGATTTTCATCTCAATGTTCTCTATTTTTTGCATAAATTTTAATTTTCATGCATACACAAGAAACAATAATCTACATATCCATAAATCAAAAGAGGAATAAACCCTAATAATGTATATTTTTGAATTTTTTAGTATAATTTTATCAGATTTGATGTGATGAACTGTCTAATAGAATATCCATGACAATCTATGGATCATATTGGTTTCAAAGCAGGTTTGTTTGGGTATATCGTGGAGATTTGTAAGGGATTTACATCAGTGGAGCTAAAAGTCATAAAACCCTAGTAATGGTTGACGAATCTATGAATAAGATCATGATCTTGCATAGGAGAGGATTTTATGGTTGGAAGCACAAGTTGTAGATATAAGCCGCAACGTGAATCTCCTTATGTAAACCCTAAGAAATAAGATCAAGCTATTCAGCTTAGATGGGGTTCCTAATGTAGAGGATTGATCACAGGGTAGATGAAGAGATCAGGAAGAAACAAAGAATGAGCTAAAGAAATGACCCGAAAAAGATCTACCCAGTTTGAATGTCTTGAACCATTCACAATCTTTGTTCAAAATGGAAGTGAAGGTCGATATGAAGTTGTATCAAGGTAATATCAATGCTTTGAACCTAAATCATTGGTTGCAACAATTAGAAGTTTATTTCATTGTTCATCATATCAAGGAAGAACAAAAAAAAATATATGCGCAGCTGAAATTAGAGGGTCATGCCCTAACCTGGTGGGAAAACCACACAGAGACCTTGAGGTTGGAGGGGGGTCTTCTAATGACTAAATGTGAGGGCTTTAAAACCCTCATAAAGTCACAATTTTACCCTATCAGGTGTGTTGGAATTGGCAATAAGAAGATGCTTCTAATTTAATTTTCCCTTAATTAAATTAGAAGGAAATTGTAATTCGACATCACATGACAACTTGTATGAGTTAATTGAGTTAGGAAGACCTAGTTAGCTCAGTTAATTCAAGTTGTGGGTCAAACTGGAGACATGTAGAGTTCTCTCTACGTTTTAGGGGGTCCAGTTACTGTTTATTTTGAGTTGTAATTATTTAACTTAATTTTTTGAGTTAAAATCAATTTAACTAGTTCTAATTGTTGGAGGAGCTAGTGAGAGGTCTAGTGAATTAAATCGGATTTAATTCACATGCAGTGATCAATTATATAATTGATAATTCACTATAAATAAATGTTGCATGTTAGTTCTGAGGAAGACCTAGTTGAGATTAGAGTTAAAGGGAAGTGTACTATTAGTTGTATAATTAGAAAATTGTACAAGTCATGCATGATTGTGCAATCAATTATTGGGAATTTCCTAATTAAAAGGGGCTCAATTTCCCTAGGGATTGCGCAAGAAAGGATGGGCATCAAGAGGCAAGAATTTGGTTAAGTATTGGACCAAACTTTCTTGGGATAGAGTGAGACGGTCAAATATAGCGCAAAGAGCTCTCAAGCATGAGAGAAGCATTGTATTGTTTCATATTCTTGACTTAATGCAATATAAATATAGCGGGGTTTTTTAGCTGAAGCTTTCCCCAAATAAATCTTTATGTTGGGTGATTGAAATTCTTTCTCTTTCTTGTTCAAGTGATTTTGTGATCGTAATTGGTTTCCACAATTTGTAGAATAGATTCAAATATTTTGTTTTAGCATATTACAAGATCAATCGAATCTATGTTCATTTTCTACATGGTATCGAAGCAGGAATCACTATAGAGGAGAAGAATATGAGTTTGTGTTGAACAGGTGAATCAAATTTGCAAATCTACTCTTCAAGACCAGTAGCCGAATTAGGATGTCTTTCTATGGATTGAGACTCATATATGCCCTTAAGGGTAGTTCAAATTACATAGCTTGGAAGGACGGGATGGAAGCAGTGTTGGAAGACAACAGGTTGAAGGATTTCATAGAAAGTGATATTCCCAATCCCACAACAACAAATGTTCAAAATCTTGATGCATGGAAGAAGAATGTAGCAAAGGCGAGAAGGATTTTGTTAAAAGGAGTTTGAGATTATATTGTCTCGAACCTCCATGGAAAGACAACTCCATATGCTATGTGGAAGGCCTTAACAAATTTTTTTCAGAACAAAAATGATCGCAAGAAGTTGGTGTTGAAGGACAAGCTCAAAAAAATAAAGACGGAGAAGGGCGACACAATACACAAATACTTGACAAAGTTCACTCAATGTCGAGATGAGCTTAGAAGTGTTGGTGTGATATTTTTCGAGGATTATTTGGTGAGCCTAGCACTTCTAGGCCTTCCCAAGAGCTGGCACAACTACCAAGATTCAGTGAATGGGAGGGAGAAGCTACCAGAGTGGGAGTGATCGTGGTCTGACTTGGTACAAGAATATATTTGGCGGAATACCAGAGATGGATCCTCATCAAAGACTGATGATGAGGATAATCATGCCTTGGCTGGAGAGGCAAATAAAAGGAAAGGGAAGGCATCCCATTCAAAATCATATTTTATTCAGGAAAGCAAGAAGAAATAATTTTCGAAGATTAAATGTTTTCATTGTCATGAGCTTGGAAACTATGCCACAAAATTTCCACACAAGAAGGTCGAAAAGAAGCCCTCGGGAGGAGCGGCAGGTGAAGAAATTGCTTCAAAATTCGAGTTGGATTTCACTCTCATCGCATGCATGTTGTCATCGGTGATGGGTTTGGTGTGGTACTTGGATTGTGGAGCTTCATTCCATATGACCGAAAAAAAAGAATTCTTCAGCAACTTGGAGGAGAAGGATCTCCATATGCACATTGAGATGGGAGATGACGGGAGGTATAGCGTGACCAACATAGGTATTTTTACCTTTCAGAGGGAGTCTGCTACTCCTCTCACATTAAAATATGTCATGTATGTTCCTAGTTTAAAGAAAAATTTAGTTTCAGTTGCTACATTGGAAGATCGTGGCTATGATGTGATATTTAGCAAAGGAAAGGCGTTCCTTTGTCACAAAGCCATGGGACAAGTGAAGAAGATTGGGGTTCGAGTAAATAAACTCTACAAATTTGATGTAGAAGATTATGCTTCCTTTAGCACGAAAGAAGATAAGGTTCAAAGTCGAGACATCGGTGAGTTATGGCATAGAATATTGGGCCATCTACACCATGGCGCTTTGAAGATCTTACAGCATATTTCTACAGGTTTTCCCAAGGGTACACTTGAGCAGCGAGATACATGCAAAGGGTGACATTGGGTAAGTACAACAAAGCCACATTTCATGAGAAGAAAAGTTGAGTGAAGGTGATCCTTGATTGAGTTCACTTTGATGTGTGTGGACCATTCTTGATATCCTACACAACAAAACACGTGTATTATGTGATTTTTGTAGATGATTTTTGACGCTAGTGTTGGATATTCTTCATGCAGAATAAATATCATACATTCTCAAAGTTTTGTGAGTTCAAAGCACTTGTCGAGAAAGATACAGAGAATAAGGTGAAGGCTCTTGGGAGTGACAACAGTGGATAATATGTCTCAAATGAATTAAAGAAATTCTATGCTTAAGAACGAATTCTATGGGAATTGATAACACCTCATAACCCACAGCAAAATGGGGTTGCATAAAGGAAGAACAAAACTATTTTGGGAGTAGCACCAACGATGTTTCACAATCAGGGTCTATCGTTGCACTTGTGAGCTAAAGCATGCAACACAACAGTATTTGTGCACAATAGAAGTCCTCATCAAATTCTCGAGATGAGTACACCAGAGGAAGCTTTTTCAGGTAAGAAACTAGGTGTGGCGCATTTTTAAATTTTTAGTTCATTAGTTTATTGCCATGTAACCAAATGTGCCAAGAAAAAGCTAGAGCTAACAACTGAGTTGGGAATATTTGTGGGGTACATCAATACACCTCACAATTATTGGGTGTAATTTCCATCACACAGGATGACAATGGTCAAAAGAGATGTGAAATTCGATAAAGAGAAGGCCATGCAAATTTCCCCTGAGGGGGAGCTTCAGTTACATGCAGTTGAGGAGATCTTAGCTCCAAAAGAAGAACCTCAAGATGTGGAGTAGCCACAAGCAGCGAAACAGAGAGTGGAAGCACCCACTCATGCAGAGCCATCCAGGGACGGAAGGAAGCGCACCATAGAGGTTGATAGGTTGGTGCTTGCTGCTAGAGAGAATGTGGGAGCACCCACATCACAGCGCAAGCAGAGAATTTCCCTAGAGCGGTACACTGGCTACATGGATCTTATGAGCGAGAGTGTAAATATTGAGCCATCCTCATTCAAGGAAGTAGTGCAACAACCATTTTGGGTTGATGCCATCGTTGAGGAGTATGACTCCATTATCATAAATAGTGCATGGGAAGTTGTCCCAAGACCAGAGGGGAAGTCAATTGTAGTATCCAGGTGGATCTAAAAGGTGAAGTAGGCAGCAGATGGGAGTGTGGATAAATACAAGGCCAAATTTGTGGCCATAGGGTTATCTCACGTGGAGGGGATTGATTACGAGGAGACCTTTTCTCCAGTTGCAATGTACTAATCAGTTAGATCAATCCTTGCACTTTCAGTGTAGATGGGATGGCAGATACATCATATGGATGTAAAGACAACCTTCCTCAACAGAGTGATTGAGGAAGAGGTGTACATTGAGTAGTCAGAAGGTTTTGAGACCTTCGACAGAGAATCATATGTGTGCAGACTCAAGAGAGTGATGTATGGATTGAAACAAGCACCTCGTGCTTGGTACACCAGAATCGACAGCTACTTCATCGGGTTTGGCTTCACCAAAAGTGAAGCAGATGTGAACCTTTACCATATCGTGGTAGAAGGTAAAATTTTTATCATTGTACTTTTGTCGATGATTTGATTCTGACAAGTGATGAGAAACTCATCAAGTCTTGCAAAGATTATCTTGCAAGAGAATTTCAGATGAAGGATATGGGGCTCTTGAATTATTTCCTTGGATTGGAAATTTAGCAAAGATATGGGGAGCTATTTGTATCTAAGGGAAAATATTTCAATGATATTCTGAAGAACTTCCACATGGAGAGCAACAAATCCATGGAGACTCCTCTAGCAGGGAAATAGAGGAAGGAGGATGGTACTTCAAGCGAAGTGGTGGAAGCTACCATCTGCAGGCGTCTTGTGGGTTCACTCATGTATTTGGTGAACACATGACCAAACATATGCTATGTGGTTAACCATCTTAGTTAAACATATGATATGCCCAAAAGAGTAAGATTGAATGTATGGTTGCAGAAATGCTAGACGTCGGTATAATTCAACCTAGTCAAAGTTCATTCTCTACTCCAGTAGTATTGGTGCACAAGAAGGATGGATCATGGTGCATGTGTCTAGATTATAGGGAGCTCAACAAGCTCACTATCAAAGACAATTTTCTCATTCCTGTCATTGATGAATTATTGGATGAATTACATGGAGCAATTTACTTCACCAAGTTGGATCTTCATTTAGGATATCATTAAATAAGAATGAATTTTGAAGACATTCTGAAAACAACACTCAGAACTCATGAGGGTCATTATGAATTTTTGGTCATGCCTTTTGGCCTTACCAATGCACCTTCTACATTTCAAGGTTTTATGAATTCCATTTTCAAACCCTTCCTTAGAAAACTTGTTGTTAGTATTTTTTGATGATATACTAATCTACAACAAGTATTGGAAGGATCATGTTCAACATGTTGACAGGGTGCTCAAACTATTGGAGGAGAAACAATTATATGCAAAAACCTCCAAATGTTTCTTTGGAGTACAGGAGGTGGAATATCTAGGACATATTGTATCTCATGAGGGTGTTAAGGTAGACCCTAGCAAAATTAAAGCCATTAAGGAATGAAAAATCCCCACAACCATAAAGAATCTGTGAGGATTTCTTGAGTTGACAGGGTATTATCACAAGATTGTTAATAATTATGGGAGAATAATAACACCTATAACAACATTACTGAAGAAAGATGCATTTTCTTGGACTCCATCAACAACTAAGGCCTTTGAACATCTTAAAGAGGCAATGTGCCAAGAATCGGTCTTAGCTACGTCAGACTTCACAAAAACCTTTATTGTGGAATTTGATGCATAAGGAAATGGAATTGGTGTTGTTTTAATACAAGAAGGAATACCCGTTGCTTTTGAAATTCGTCCAATCAAAGGAAAGTACTTATAAAAACCTATTTATCATAAGGAAATGTTGGCAATACTGCATGCAGTTAAGCAATGAAGACCTACCTAATGGAAAAACACTTCAAGGTAAAAACAAATCGTGATAGTCTTAAATAATTTTTAGAACAAAGATTATCTTCAGAAGAGTAGAAAAAATGGGTCACAAAGATGTTGGGTTATAACTTTGAAATCATCTACAAAAAAGGGAAGCGAAATGTTGTTGCAAATGCACTCTCAAGAAAATAGGAGGACGTGGAAGCATTGGTTTGTGTTATTTCTATTATCCAACTAGATTGGATAACCAAAGCAAGGGATGAATGGAAGAATGACGAAGAAGTGTGGAAACTCATTCAAAAGTTGCAGTAAGATCCCAGTACATCTGATACAATTAGCTGGAAAAATGATTCATTATGGTACAAATATCGCTTATATTTTTGTAATCATTCCCAACTCAAACAAAAGATTCTTTTGGAATTGCACATGTCTCCCTTAAGAGGGCACTCAGGATTTAAAAAAACTTACCACAGGGTTAAGAAGGATTTTTTTGGGATGTCCTTAAATCTGATTTTCAAAATTTTGTGGCAGAATGTTTGGTTTTCCAAAAAAATAAAGTTGAGACAATTAAGACCATGGGTCTATTACAACCTTTATCCATTCCAAGTCAACGTTGGGAGGAGGTTTAAATGGATTTTATCATAGGTTTACCCAAGTCTGAAGGAAAAAGTGTCATCATGGTGGTAAAAAACTCATCAACAGGTTATTCCATTCATTATCAAAGATTTTACAGCCTGTATGAACTAAATATCATGGTGGTAGTTGATAGACTTACCAAGTATGCATACTTTTGTGCATTATCACATCCATTTAAAGCCAGTACAATTGCTACTGCATTTATGGAAATAATTCAAAATATACATGGAAATCCAAAGATTATTGTAAGCGAAAGAGATCCCATTTTCACTAGAAATTTTTGGACAAAATTATTTTCTTGTCTGGGTACTCAATTAGCTCATAGCTCATCTTATCAACCTCAATTTTCTTGGCAAAATGAGATAGTGAGAAAATATTTGGAAGGATATCTTTGTTTCTTTGTATCTAATAAGCAGACACAATGGGTCAAGTGGTTACCTCTGGCTGAATGGTGGTATAACACTTCCTTCCATACTGCAACAAAAATGACCCCATTTATGGCACTTTAAATAATCCACCATCCATCACATCATATTTAAGAAACTTTTCTAAGGTTCAAGTAGTGGAAGATCACATCGAGCATCAACAACAAGTTATCCTACTCTTAAAGGATAACATCAATTTGGTGCAAAATCAAATGAAACAACATGCATATCAACATTGCAACGAAATAAGTTTTGATGTAGGAAACTAGGTATTTTTACGGTTACAACCATAAAAACAAATTTCCCTCAAGCAAGCTAAGAAGGATAATAAATTATCACCAAATTATTATGGTCCTTAAAAGGTGTTGCAAAATATTGGTACTATGGCATACAAATTAGAGCTTTCGACATCTTCCCGAGTTCACCCAATTTTCCATGTTTCATGATTAAAGAAGGTTACAGGTGACAGGCTCCCAGTTCAAACAATATTTATAGAACTTGAAGAGAAAGGAAAAATCATATTGGTACTTGAAGCAGTCATGGAAATAAGAACTCAACATCTAAGAAATCAATCAATTTCAGAGTATCTCATCAAATAGAAGAACTTACCCACATAAGATTCCTCATAGGAGGATGATAATTTTATACAAAAGCATCCAAAACTACTCAAGCGTTGAGGAAAACACTTTTTTGAAGGAGAGAGGCATATTAGGTCCCTATAATACTAGTGTATCCACTTATTTTTATTGTTAGCGTAGCCCCCTAATTGTTATTGTTGTCCCCATGTAGTCCCCTATTATTATTATTATGCCCCACATAATCCCATTATTGTTATTGTTGCTCCCTTACATTATTATTGCTATATCGGCTCTGATTATATTGTCACCCCTTAGACTACCATATACATAAAGGAGGTGTTTTCATTTGAATCATCCAAGAATTGTTCATTTATGTAATGTAAAGGAGGTTCCCCCATCAAAGAGGTTGATTTCTAAGTCGATGATCTATATTTTCTTCTATTTTGTGAGTTGGTTGCATAACATTATTCTCTAAACACCAAGCCTCATTCACAATGTACCATAACCCGTTAAACGGTCCTTGCTAAAATCCAACTAGATTGTGAAGGCTTAAGACCATCTTACAAAAAAGAGGGTCATCGATTCACACTGCTCTTAAAAGAGTCAAACTCTTCCAAACCTAGTGAAAGTGCTTAAGGGCTTAGTTTTCATCATTCATATAGTAGATTAGCAGAGAAATTATATAAAGACCAACAAACCACCTAGTTGCAGTACCTTCTAGACATGTTTGGAATTCCAAATGGCATTCATCATTTTTAAATAATAAATAAATAAAATTATTTTCTCATAGTGTTATATGTAGAAATGCATCAAACATACTTTCATTTTTTCTTTATTTTCCTATCATAAATGAAGGAAATTGCAGCAAGATACGACCAATTCAGCTTTGGCAAAATATTTGGCCTGCAGTTCATTTTTAGAAATCAATTTTCAGAATAGGAGAAAGTCCCACAAATCTTAATGCTTTGATATTACTGATCACAGGGCCCGTATGTAAGCTCAAGGGACAAACAAGAATTATAAATAATTCTAGGGTGTGAATTATGGTGTCATAAATCAATTGTTAAGTGTGTTAGTTTAGCTCTCAAAACTATTGCACAAATTGAGTTAATAAGAATGAATTTCAAAACATAACACAAAATAGCACAAGTAAACATAAGAACTGGAGAAATGCCAATAATTTTAGATCCTTTGGCTCTATACTCCTAAAAAAAACAAAGTTGATGTTCAATAATTTCAACACGGGTTTGCGTTTCTATGTTGAAAAGCTCTTGTAATTCCAAAGATGTAAATTCAGGGGACAAACAAGGCTTACAGATAAGTCCAGGGTCAACCATATGTTATGAATTATGGAAATGTAACTCAACTATAAGGCATGGTGGTATAGTTGTGTGGACTATTGGATCATGTCAATTCAATAAGCTTGTTGATTAAGCTATGATAGTGCTCATATTCCTTCTGAACTTTTCTTTGTATACTTTTTAATATAATATTGTAGCACTTGCAGAGTTTTCTCAATCTAGTTAAGGTTTTGTGAATTGTGAGTCTAGTGACATAATCAGTGCTAGTGGCAGAATCAATCTTCTTTCTGGAGTTATATTTCAAGTGTGTTGATATAAAGGTACACCATCAAAGTTTTCTAATTGCAGGGAATTTCATTTAGTTATAACACAATCTTAGTTTATGTTACTTCTAGGTGTTTCCATCCACATTTGGTGTAAAGGATTCTTTGGGAAATCTAAAAGTAAGTGACAATAACCTTGATGATACCCACCCATACTATTGGATCTTTGATATTCATGATCCTGGTGCCTAATCCTTTCTATGATGTGCGTGATCCTAGTGGCTCATTCTTTGTTTAGGCATAATATAATGTATTTTTAGTAATTAATCTATTAGAGGTTATAAGACTCTAGGAAACTAGAAACGAGCTCTTGGGAGGCCAGATTGCTAGTATATTTTCCACATACTACCAAAAAATGCCCATAAAATTCCACAAACAATCCCCTCTTATGTACCCAAAGGAAGATAATAAATGGCTCTTTTATTCAGCCATAAACATTGTCACATAACTATTGAATGTAGTTAGGTATTGAAGGATTTTCATGTCCAACACATGGTATCCATACAAGAAATTTTTAGGGGAAGGTTTTTTTGGTATAGGGCTCAAAATGCTGGTGCTAATCCTCCTTCATTTGATTGAGAAAGAGCTAAAATATTTCAACAATTATGAGACCATGGTTGAAGGTCTTATTTTTTGTCACGATGGCCCAAAATTATGCCAACCTTTCCTCATGTATCACCGTGTTTCTACAAACAAAGGGCATGTCTACAATTCATTACATAACTTCAAAAATTAGCTTTACAAATAAGGCGCAAGCCATCAATGCCAAAAGAAACATGAAATGAAAGCTACTAACATACTCTTACTCTAATATGTGCCCAAAGGAAGATAAAAAAATGTCTCTTTTAATCTGCCATAAACATTGTCACAAAACTGTTGAATATAGTTAGGGTTTGATGGCTTTGCTTGTCCAACACATGGTCTCCATATAGGAAAGTTTGAGGGGAGTTTTTGCTGGTATAGGGCTCAAAACATTGGTGCTAATCCTTCTTCCTTTGCTTGAGAAAGAGCTGAAATATTTCAACAATTATGAGAGCATGGTTGAAGGTCTTAGTGTTGGTCACAACGGACCAAAATTATGCTAACCTTTCTTCATGTATCACCATGTTTCTCCAAAACAAGGCCATATCTATAATTCATTACATAGCTTCAAAATTTGGCTTTACAAATAAGGCGCAAGCCATAAATGCTAAAGGAAACATGAAACAAAATATAGTAATCTACTCCTACTCTAATACAAAGAGAAAGAAGACACTAGGGTAAAACTGCGAAGGTGGGTTACACTTTTGTGAGAATCGGGGGCGGAAAAGTCATTTTCCCAATAGTTCGGCCGACCATTTATAAAAGTTCAGCCAAATTGTCTTAGAGTTCGGTCAAAATTTCAAAATTAGTTCGGTCGAACACATTTTGTAGTTTACATTGATGGCATATTGACGGCATGGGAAAAAACATTTTTGGCCGGAGATGAGAAACCGACAATTAAATTTCGGCCGAACTAATAATTCGGCCAAACTTTAGTTTATAAATACACCAGCCCTGAAACATGAATAGGTTTCAAGCTTATTGTTGTCTTATTACAGTTGTTTTCTGTTTCAGGGTCACAGTTGCAGGGTCACATGCGCATGTGAGAAATTTGTTGGATTATTTTTTTTTTGTGAATTTTTTTCATTGTTGTTCTACCTTTCTGCTATTTTAATTTTATAGTTGTTTTTTTTTTTGCAGGTAATTTGTAATCCGTAACATCCTCAGCCTCCTGCTTATCTTCTTTTTGCGGGCTCGATGTCTTCTTCTCATTGTGGCATCGACATCTTCTTCTCATTGCGGCCTCGACGTCTCTGAATTTCCAGGTTCCTACGTCTCTGAATTGGAAAATTATTGTTTAAATGTAATTTTCTGAAGTCCAAGTTTGAGCCACTACATGGCTCCTCTGTGATGACTTTGTTGGACCAGTGAAGTTGCCCAACGTACAAAATTGTTTCTAAATTTCAACCAATAAAAATATCTGTATTATATACCTAATAGCTTAATTCTAGGTTTTCTTGCGCTCAGTCCACTATATACAACCTTAGAAACCTTAGGAGTAGTTCTTGCGCAACCTCAGGAAGGGAATCTCAATCACCCAATCTATTTTTCTAGCAGAAAGCTTTCACAAGCATAGCACAACTATACAACTCGGTTATACTAGATAAGTTGAAACCTCTTTTATATGGTTTGGTCACCTGGACCGTTAATTTGAGTCTTTTATAAAGCAATATTTTTTATTCTCTTAGCAAGCAAGCAGTGTTAGCAAGAAATAAGGTCAGGCCCCGATCAACCTACCTACCTTATTGGGTTTACCAGCCATCAAGGGTTGCCTAGAAAGGACCGAAATTTCACCAGTGACCTGCAACCATATTCTATCTGCTTTATATTTAAAGGCTTCAATTTCGCACTTCTACATTTCATAAATTGCGCTCTTCTACAGAGCTTTAGGTTTTACAAGTGATATTATCTCCTACTGCCTCTCTTGCCAGGAAAACTAACCTAGATATGCTTTAGGATTGCCTCTATCAATAGGCCCAACAAAATAGAAAGCCGCCAGTAGCAAGCCAGTTCTTCAACCTTCACAAATTTCCAATTCAGTAATAAATCAAGCCATATCAGAGTTTGTAAAAAAGCGTTATTCATTATGCAATCACAGTGATTAGTATCCCAACCTTTTCAACTTTTGGTTACATATAATACTAGTGATTACAAATCTCGTAATTAGTGTAATGTTTGTGTTACTATTTTTCTTATGCTAGTTTGTTACCCTTCATCCTAGTCGATGGGGATGATGGAGTGATCTCTAACCCATTGATGTAATAAAGCCAGGTATGGATTTGTGCTTAGATGATGGCTAAGATGCTTATGGTTCCTAGTCAATTTCAATTTTCTCTGTAATAAGCTATGCCCCTATGAGAAAGCTAACTCATTGGGATAGCCTCTACCTTACGGTCGAGTGCAACCTCACTAGTATTCATTAAACCGACCTTTCTCTCCCTTACGGTCGAGCGCATACTACCACCTACCGCTACCCATCATACCAATACCCGTTATGGTAATGAAAGGCAGTTAGAAGTGCTTGTTGTACCCACATTCCCCCCACTTTAAGTAACTTAGGAACGCTCAGACTTTGGGAGATAAATAAAGCAACCGCCATCGATTAGTCAATTGGTTCTGGCTTTCAAACTGAAAGGGATGCCACCTATGCTGGAATATAGAATGAATGTTTCAGATTTTTTTTATCTGATTCTAAAAAATTCTTGCATAAAACTTTTAAATTCTCTTTAAATTGCAGGTTGAACTTAAATCAGAATGTAAATTTCAGAAATACCTTTTGGAATTCGATTGCTTGAACAAAGAATTCTATTGTTTTTGACGTCATCTGTTTCATTTTAAAAATATTTTCAATTGTTTTTGAGGTCATCTGTCTCATTTTTAAAATATATTTCAATTGTTTTTGAGGTCATCTGTCTCATTTTTAAAATATTTTTCGAATTTGCAATTTGTTGTGGGTGCAAAATGTGTGGGTGTTGATGGTCTCTGCATTCATTTACACAATGTGTACCCAATTGCAAGAAAATAATTGCAATGAATGACCTATTCAATAACTAATAAGTTGCTCCCAAAACATCCACAGACTCAAGAGGAATAACCCAGAATCTCTGAATCATCCTAACCAAGATCATACAAAATGAGCCCAACTCTATTGCAGGTTGAACTTAATTCGATTTTAGAATTCTAAAATACCGATAGGAGTTTTTTTTTAATTTTATTTTGTTTATCTAATTCTAAAATATTCTTGCTTAAAACTTTGAAATTCTCTTTAAATTTCAGGTTGAGCTTAACTCGGATTGTAAATTTCAGAAATACCTTTTGGAATTCAATTGCTTGAACAGAGAATTATATTGTTTTTGAGGTCATCTATCTCAGTTTAGAAATATTTTTCAACTGTTTTTGAGGTCATCTGTCTCATTTTTAAAATATATCTCAATTTTTTTTGAGGTCATCTATGTCATTTTTAAAATATTTTTCAAATTTTCAATTTGATATGGGTGCAAAATGTGTGGGTGTTGAGGGTCTCTACATTCATTTACACAATGTGTACCCAATTGCAAGAAAATAATTGCAAGGAATGACCTATTCAATAACTAATAAGTTGCTCCCAAAACATCCATAGACTCGAAAGGAATAACCCAGACTCTTTGAATCATCCTAACCAAGATCATGCCAAATGAGCCCAACTCTATTGCAGGTTGAACTTAATTCTATTTTAGAATTTTGAAATACCGATAGGAGTTTTTTTTTTTTTTATCTGATTCTAAAATATTATTTCTTAAAACTTTGAAATTCTCTTTAAATTGCAGGTTGAACTTAACTCAAATTGTAAATTTCAGAGATACTTTTTGGAATTTGATTCCTTGAACATAGAATCTATTGTTTTTGAGGTCATCTGTCTCATTTTAAAAATATTTTTCAATTGTTTTTGAGGTCATCTGTCTCATTTTTAAAATATATTTCAATTGTTTTTGAGGTCACCTATCTCATTTTTAAAATATATTTCAATTGTTTTTGAGGTCATCTGTCTCATTTTTAAAATATTTTTCAAATTTGCAATTTTCTATGGGAGCAAAATGTGTGGGTGTTGATGGTATTCAAGCTAAATTCCTTTAAATCTTACTTTTTCCCATCTATTTTTGGGATTTTGTCTCCAAATTGTTTCTAATTAATTAGAGCACCCTCAAATATAATTTAACTACCGATGAACCCTTATTTTTTCCCATCTATTTTTGGGATTTTGTCTCCAAATTGTTTCTAATTAATTAGAATACCCTCAAATATAATTTAACTAGCTGATGAACCTTAAACTTCTTGCATCAAGTTGAATCATCCTAACGAAGATCTAATGTGCTGAAAACTAGTACAAAACAGAGTAATCACATAAAATGTTTGTTTCCAGATCACAATCTCCTATAAAAATGCAGTCAAGTGTAATTAAAAATGATGTGAAAGTGTCGACAAAATTATATATATCCACCTTTACATAAAATTTGAAGATTCGTAAATATACTATATGACTTAATTGCATTTCCTAACCATATGTGCCACATGGCTCCACTTACAGAGTCCTATGTGGTTTCTGGTCAAGTCTCAATAAGGAATATAGAATGAATGTTTCAGATTAAGATGTTACCTCGATGTTTCAGATTCACTATATCACTGTAATATCCTAGTAAACAAAATACTATCACCATAATAACAATACTTATAGCAGTATCAGAGGGTTTTTTAGGGCCATATATTGTTTGTATATCTTTATTCTCCATCTTTCCTCTTAGTTTTTCCCTATTCAATCTTATCCTCATATCTGTTTGGAGATTCATGTCCTAAAAGAAAATAGAAGCGAAATTAATAGGTTTCATTGTTGAACTAGTGTGATGGTATTTACATAAGTAAGTTAAGCAGCTTTGTATACAATGAGCATGGTTACAGTGTTACTACAGGTCAACTTAGCTCACTACAACCTTATCAAGAAGAGTAATCATCATTTTCAAGCACAGTACTTATACAGACTATCTAAGAGGCAATCTCTAGATGTCTAGATGTATCTTCTCTTCAAGTTTTCTCCAAGCAACATACGATAGCTTTTTCATCCTTCATAGTATAAGCCACATGGTACATTCATTGTTAGTTCTGTCCCTCCAACATTTGACATGGCTGTATTTTATTAATGTACCTAAATTTACACCTTCCATGATGCTTCTAATCTTGTAAAATGTTAAAAGTGGAGTGTTTTATGATGTAATGGATATAAATAATCTAGATTGACATGATTGTATTTTATTAATGTACCTAAATTTACACCTTCCATGATGCTTCTAATCTTGTAAAATGTTAAAAGTGGAGTGCTTTATGATGTAATGGATATTAATAATCTAGATTGACATGGTTGCATCTTCTAATCTTGTAAAATGTTAAAAGTGGAGTGTTTTATGATGTAATAGATCTTAATAATCTAGATTGACATGGCTGTATTTTATTAATGTACCTAAATTTACACCTTCCATGATGCTTCTAATCTTGTAAAATGTTAAAAGTGGAGTGTTTTATGATGTAATGGATATAAATAATCTAGATTGACATGGCTACAGTGATATGATGATAGTGTAGGTTGATGTTCAATTTGTAAAAGTCTTGTACATAACAAGGATGAATGATAGTACAAGCCAAAAATGACATTATTATAAATTATTAAACAATTTGATAGGTGCTAAATCATACTTCTTATTAAGGACATAACTAATTCGTAAATTGAAATTTTTTTCTTAATGTTCTTAGCCTATTTGTATATGTAAAATTAAAGGTTTCTAGATGTGATTTATCCCATAAACTTCAAGACAAACTAAACGGAAAACTAAATTCAAAGGCAAACCCTGTACATGTCATTTCTCCCACAAACTCATAAAGGTGCGACTTTTGACGCAACTTCATCAACCACTACCACTAGTTGTTTTAGTAAGTGCATAAAATAATTTTGTAAACCATGTACATGTCATTTCTCCCACAAACTCATCAAGGTGTGACTTTTGACATAACTTAATCAACCACTACCACTAGTTGTTTAAGTAAGTGCAAACCACTACCACTTTAAGGCAAAATGTGTACATGTGTCATTTCTATGTCATTTCTCCCATAAACTATAAGGCAATGTCATTTCTCCCATATACAGTAAGGCAAACTTTAAGGCAAACTATGTACATGTCATTTCTATCTTAAACTCTAGGCAAGGCAAACTTTAAGGCATGTCATTTCTAGATCTAATTTCTCCCATAAAATTTAAGGCAAACCATGGGCATGCCACTTTTCCCACAAACTAAAGGCTTTCTCCCATAAATTCAAGGCAAACTTTAAGGCCTAAAAACTGAACTTAAAGTGTCTGAACTTCCATAGGATTTTAGTCTCTCTGTTGAGTGTTAACTTCTACAAGTTCTAAAGGCAGAGTCTGCAAAGGGCCAGGTAGCCTCTGGATCTCATCTTTTCTGAAAGGTGAGATATCTAGTAAATGCCCCTACATTCAATATCTGGGACATATCTAAATAGAAGTTCTTCATTTTAATATCCATAAACCACTACCACTTTAAGACAAACCGTGTACAGGTGTCATTTCTCCCATAAACTCTTAGGCAAAATTTAAAGCATGTGTCGTTGGCTTTCTCCCATTAACTTTAAAGCATGTGTCATTTCTCAAGGCTTTCACCCATTAATTCAAGGCAAACTTTAAGGCCTAAAAACTGAACCTAAAGTAGCTGAACTTCCATAGGATAGGATCCCCCAAACTCAAGGCTTTTTCCCATTAATTCAAGGCAAACTTTAAGGCCTAAAAAGTGAACGTAAAGTAGTTGAACTTAGGATAGGATCCCGCAAGCTCAAGGCTTTCTCCCATTAATTCAAGGGAAACTTTAAGGCATAAAAACTGAACCTAAAGTGGCTGAACTTCCATAGGATTTTAGTTTGTTTGTTGAGTGTTAACTTCTACAAGTTCTAAAGGAGTCTGTAAAGGGTGAAGTAGCCTCTGGATCTCATCCTTTCTTAAAGGTGACATATCCACTAAACTCATGGAACCATGTACATGTCATTTCTCCCTTAAATTATAGGCAAGCCAATCTTTAAGGCATGTCGTTTCTAGATGTGATTTATCCCATAAAATTTAAGGCAAACCATGCATGAACCATGTACATGTCATTTCTCCCTTAAACTCTAAGCAAGGCAATCTTTAAGGCATGTCATTTCTAGGTGTGATTTTTGCCATAAAATTTAAGGAAAAATTTAAGGCAAACAATGCATGAACCTAGAAAATATATATCCAATACATGCATTCTAGAACATATATATCCCATACGTGCAACATTTTTCATCAATGCAAATAAAAAAGCTACTTTCAGTTAATTGCATTCTAGAACATATATATCCAGTACATGAAACATTTTTCATCAATGCACATAGAAAATCTACTTCAGTTAACTGCATTCTAGAACATATATATCCAGCACATGCAACATTTTTCATCAATGCACATAGAAAAAAATTCTTTTAGTTAATTGCATTCTAGAACATATATATCCAGTACGTGCAACATTTTTCATCAATGCACATAGAAAATCTATTTTCAATTAATTTCATTCTAGAACATATATATCCAGTACATGCAACATTTTTCATCAATGCACATAAAAAAGCTACTATCAGTTAATTGCATTCTAGAACATATATATCCAGTACATGCAACATTTTTCATCAATGCACACAGAAAAGCTACTTTCATTTAATTGCATTCTAGAACATATATATCTAGTACGTGAAACATTTTTCATCAATGCACATAGAAAAGCTACTTTCATTTGATAGTAAACTGGAAATTACAAAAAAATTACCCCACATTTTGCATTCAAGAGTGAATATTATATTTTACTTTTAATAGACACACACGTCTAAAACAAAATTGTGCAACTTCAAATTTGCATTATATCAACTATGCTAGATACACAAATATTTGCATTTTGCAAATGACAAATTGTACCAGACAATGTATGAAATCATTTAGACCAGATAATCTAGACATGTGTATGTATACACGTGTATAAATTACTAGTGTGCATGTACCAAAACAATTTACATGTGCAGACACTTGCACAGATAACATAGCAAGGCAGTTCAATTTTTAGTTAAGTTCTGGAAGTTCTAAAACATGAATCCAAAGAGAAGAAATTGTTGGGAAGTTCAATAAAAAAAAATCCAATGGAATTCCATCTTCAATGACCCGTTCATGAAAGGATTTTGACATTTTCCATTTCTTAATTTTCGTTTTTTTCTTTGATTGAACCTCTATCAAATTTATGCATGTTTTGCACACCAAGTGACTATATTGACAATTTATGACATCAGGTTCATAGCCTTGAAAGTAAACAAAATCCCCACTTTGATTAGTTTGTCTGAAAAATAACCTTTCAGTATAATAGACCCTTTTTCATATGGAAACCCGTAATCATTATAGTTTTCTAATAATTTCATCTTTCATTCAATGCAGTGCATCAAATAATACTTCAAATTTTCATCGTTGATAATAGGTGCAATTACAGCAAAAACATCTCCCACACAATAAAACAAACTTATGTATTTAAATTTAGATCATAATTAACATGAAAATTTAACTTTAAAATAATTTTAGTATCTATTTCTAGATCTCTATCATTTGAAATCAATTCAAATGTTACCTTCTTTAACAAGATCATAAACCTGATCACCATTAGATAATATTGTAGTCTCCTCTAATTTCATTTCTTCAAACATTGCAACAGACATTTTTCCCTTTGTATTTATCTCTGTATGTTTCCAATTTTTTACATGCATTTTGTTTTCACAAACATCATTGGATTCTATGTTGTCTATGCAAACATGAAAAAAACAAGAATATTTCTTTTATCTAATGCAAACATATTTGTGGACAACTTTGTTTTAGTTGAATGCAATTCCGAGTCCCTTTTATTGTTTCAACGTCATTTCCAACCAATCTATCTACATCTTCGACCCCAATATGCCAAAAAAACCTATACGGAAAATTCAAAGAAGAATGTAAATATGATATCAAAATACCATCAAAGATAATCATTGTGATAAATGTACACTATTTAAAATTGGATATCCAATCAAAATTAAATTGAATGTACCTTCGCACTTCTCTTGATCGGTTAGCCTCATGGCTTAGTGCAACGATGCACCATTGAACAACTTATTTAGCGTCCACAAGTCGGTTTGTAGAGGGGTCCATTTGATATCTTCGAAGTGCTCGTTTTATGCATGCCCCTACAACATCGTGTTCTCCTTTTCCATGACCAATCTCAAAGAAATTCCAACAATGTTTAATGTGGGTTTTCATATGAAGACAACACAACCAAAAGAATGATCGTGAAGATTTGAATTGACCTGTGCATCCATCTGACCATATCCAATGTTCATTGAATTTTATTCTGTGACTTTTCAAGGAGTCATAAATCTTTCCAAAACAATGTTGTACAAAATATGTATCATGTGTACGATCGTCACCGACATAAAAGTGATATTCTTTAATAACATGTCGATTTTCATTGGTGCTTTCTATATGATCAACATTTTTTTCAACATGTCTATATAGAATATGGAGGAGTATGGAGACTTGGTCATAATGATAGTATTCACTCTGAATTTCTTTTTGTGGAACAAATGTGTAGTTTTCTGCAAAATCAATTACTCACAAAATGGTCCCTTGTGGAAAAACTTCACGGGATTTTTTGAATTGCAAGTCCTGCCATTGAGCTCTGTGGGAATGCTTGGTGTATTTATAAATTTCTGCCTCAAACTTTCTCAAAAAATCTATCACAAAAAATTATTCTTCTTGTAAATCAATTCTTTTAGCACTTGTAGTACTATTTGAACCTTGAATCGATGTATGGATATATGCATATCTCTTCCATTTCACTTTCATGTTGGACAATGATTGATCATTTATATCAGTACGATATTTGTTTTGAAATTTAGTCAAATTTCCACAATCATCACATTTTTTACCACGAACACATTTCTTTTCGTAAAATAATTCATGGCTTTCTCTTCCACATAGAATTTGAGATATGAAATCACGGATAGTGGAAAGAGGAGGTGAATATTTCCAAAATGTTCTACCAAAATTAAGGAATGTGTCATAATATAACTAAAATTCCACATGATAACGAAAACAACAAGTGTCGCGTACGGTGATAGGTTTTACATACCATGATTTTTGTTGCACAAAAGCACTGATTGAGACATCAATTTCACGATTCTCTTCTTTGAACTTGTTGAACAACTCTATTTGAGTGGTGTCCAAGAAATGTTTTGGATGTGTTTCGTACTGATTTCGTTCTATTCTTCTTCGCATCACATCCCTTGCATTTGGCGAAACACGTGAATTTTTCATCTAATATTCATATATTGTTTTTAACATTTTCTCCAAGTCTATCTTTGTATGGTTGCCTACAAATAGCTCTCCAACAAGTGAGTTCATCATTTACATCTATTTGCAACCGAAATTTTCGATGTTTGTGCAAAGCTTTTCTTGAGGTTCCTAATGCTCGTGCCATAGATTTTACCAAGTGATTCTCTTTAGTACTTGATAAAACCACTGCCATATGTATTTCTCTACATGAAACTGAAACATTTTTCTATCTAGATCTTCTAATTGAATTTATAGCACTATTTATATTTTGTATCACATTTTCCTTCATTTTTTTTTTTAATCTTTTGTTTATTTTCGAACAACCAATAAAGTCGTAGCTTCTTTTAATTTCCTTAATGATAGGAGACCTTTCAACAATTGGGCTTGAACTGCCACATTTTCCTTTATGAAGTACGTATCAAAAATGTGATTAACACGATATCTTATAACATGGTCAGCTCTTTTATCTCCATATGTGTGAGTGTCAACATTTTCTAACATCTCATCATCGACATTGATTTCATTTGTACATATTCGAATTAATAGTACATAATAAGTTTACATATTCAATAAACAACTAAATTAATAAATGTGTATAATTTCAATAATACGTGCATGTGTTCAACATATATATATATATATACCTCGTGATTCGATTTCTTCACTTGAATTTCTTTCAAAATTTTGTATCTCATCATCAATGTTTTGAGAAATATCTCTCTCTGTTTACATTGCAAAATATTTTTCAAATTAGTTCATCAAACAAAAATTAAGCTTCACATTTTACACTAGGAAAATTTTAAATATCAAATTTATAATATTTACATTTACATACCTACTTCAACTTCTAGTTGAGGTTGATTTTCCCTTTCAATATTTGAGAGTACTTCTCTCTTTTTTTTGGCGAGATTCTCTCCCTTGTTCTCTATGTTCCTCAGGGTCTCTTATTCGATCATATTTTCTCTTGCAATTCCTTCAATTTCCCATGATAGTTAATAATGAAGTTCAAAAAATTTCCTTCAAAAATTTAGACAAAAACTCAATTAAAAAAAACATCACAAAATATTTAATTTAAAAAAACTCATTTTAAATTTTTTGCAAAAAATACATACTTCAATCCAAAACACTTACTTTAAAAAATCTGAGAAAAAAATGTTTTATAAAAATGAAATGAAGCTCAAAATATTTCCTTCCAAGTCCTGCAAAAAAAAATCATTTAAAAAGTTAGACAAAAATTCATTTTAAAAAATCATTATAAAAGATTTACTTCAACCCAAAACATGTACTATAAAAAAATGTCACTTCAAAAAATACCTCCAAAAAATGCCCATTGAAAATTAAGCCCAACTTCTTAAAAGATTCCATTTTAAAAAATACCTCCAAAAAATGTCCTTTGAAAATTAACCCCAAAAAGCCTCTAAAAAAATATCACTTTAAGAAATACCTTCAAAAAATGTCCTTTGAATATTAAGCCTAAAAAGAGTCCTTTCGAAATTAAGTCCAAAAAAAGTCCAAAAAATATCTTTTGGAAATTAAGCCCAAAAACCTCTAAAAACAAAATACATCCAAAAAAATGTCTTTCGAAAATTAAGCCCGAAACCTCTAAAAACAAAATACCTTCAAAAAAAATGAAGCCCAAAAAACATCCAAAAAATGTATCACATACCTCCAAAAAATGTCCTTTGAATGTTATGCCAAAAAGAGTCCTTAAACCCCAAAAAAAGCTAAATCAAACCAAATGAAGAAATGTGTGAAATTAAAAGTATAATCAATATGCCAAAGTAGCCACCTAAGCATCTCATCCACATCCATGACCATGTATTCATGCCCCAGGAGCATGATGTTCCTGTCAAAGCCGATTTTTTCATGGGAATGTATCTCATCAAGCATCATGAAGTTTTTCCTTGCATGTAGCTAAGAAATACCTTCGAAAGGGAGCTCAAAATGTGCCCTTGGATGGAGCAAATAGGGTTTCCTTAAACCAACAACAATAAGGTCCTCTTTTTTCAATGTTGTGTACTCTTTATGGGTGCATGTCAAAATTATTTCACAAGCCCCATATTTCCAATGTTGGGTAGGGCTAGTGAACATGTCTTCATCACATGAATTCCCTTTAACACCTATAAAAACATGAGGAAAACCCCTAAGGAAAGTCTTGGACCTCTCCAACACCATAGTAAGTCCACCAAAGCATGAAACTATAGAAGATGAAACCTTGTCCACAAACAAGGGCTCACTAGGAGGAACATTAGTTGCTTGTACTATGAGGGAAAGGAATTGCAAAGTCTGACATCATGAAGATGAGGAGGAACAAGTGGCTGGAAAATTTATCCATTAAATCCTTCACATGGAAGCTGACATGAGATACAACAATAAGAAAATGAGTTATATGTGGCTAAGAAGTACCTTGGAAAGGGAGCTCAAAATGTTCCCTAGAAGGGAGCAAACAGGTTTGCCCTAAACTAGCAGCAATAAGGTCTTTTGTTGCCTCAAAACTCCATTAAACCATTATCATAGGCAACCACTAAGTAAACCATCTCCAATGTGCAAATCCATCTTGGATCATCACTTGTGAAAAATACATCTCAAACAATCCATAGGATAAATATACATGATGTATCCCAAATATCATGCAACACCCCCAAACATGGTTTCAACACATTTTGAGTAGCTATATCCCCTATACCATCATTGAGTAGATTGGATGGAATATATTAAGGTTGGATCTAGAAGCCTATGTCAGAATTCTTGTAGTATGTGAAATGTAGGTTGTCCTGTCACAGAGTCAGAGGTCACTAAATCTACAAGCCTACATCGGAATTCTTGTAGTCAATGTGCAATGTAGGCTACCATGTCATAGAGTCAAAGGTCACCCAATATACAATCCAAGAAAACCATCGTGATTGGGTTGCCGCTAGGGTGTAGAACTAATGTGTTGCACTACAATTGCAATTGGGTAATCCATCAGGGTGCAACTTCCAAGGTAACAAAGTCCACTCATCACAGTATATGGGTCGAAGATTTGTGCAAATTGACTTGTCATGGTATGTTGCATGTCCCAATTGAGGTATTTCCTAAGATAATAACACAGTTCTTAGAGTCAAGAGATAATATGTGAGCCACAAATTGAAGTCGTGAGCCATGCACATTCAAACCCAACTACTAAGCTAAAGGCACTATTGTCAATAATCTTATCCCCCAACCTTGGCTAGGTTCATTCCCCCCACCCTCGACTTCAAATGTAAGGATTTGTCCCTAGCTAATGGGGAATTGATGAAGTTGGTAGAGAACTACGAAGGGGAGAGAGACCCACCCTATAATTCACATAGAAAACTTTCTATGGAAGTAGGGGCTTTGAAAATTATTTAGAAATCTTGAATGACCCCTGTGTTTCGACTTTCTTTCTACCTTAAGTTTAGTTCTTTGGCATCATAGACTGGAAAGAGATGAAATATTCTTATTTATTTGCTCACATCTGTTTGCACATAATGCATTTATTGTTGCCATGCATGCTTGATTGTATTTTTGGTCAGTCAATATGAAATCACTGACCTTCTCATTAGTCTGCAGTGACCTTAAGAAGTTGAACATCAATGCTTCTTTATCAAACTTTTAGTTGTCTAGACCAACATTGTTTTGTTTCCAGCTTGATGATTTATTCCATTGTCTGATTATTGAATATATGTAAAACTACAGGCTATTACAGATTCAATTGTTTCTCCTATAAACCTGGAAATACTGGATTTGAGTGGCAACATCTAAATCTCTCTGCCAGATTCACTAGGAAGCATTTCAGGAAGAAATGTTTCAAGAAGCATTTCGATCTATGATTCAATTATAGTATAAGCTTAACCATAACGATCCTTATTTAACATAATGTATGGTTTATTATTACCTCACATTGTATACAAGCCCCTTTTGTTAACACGATAAAATTCCTACTCAAGGCATGGACTTTCTACCCCACAACCCTCCTTGTTCATCTTTCTATCCATACACCTTTTTTATCATTGCCTTAGGATGGGTGGATGTGCTTTCTACCTTTACCTTCTTCATAATTTCCTAAGAAGGGAGTGAATGTGCTTTCAACATTTATGTTTAAGTTGGATTAAAAAAATTTCATTTGTGTTTTTAAGTTAATTTAGTGGGATTTAAATTTTAGGTTTTTCTTTTAAGGTCAAGACAATTTTTTATTAATTTAAAAGTGAAAAAAATTATATTATAATAGTGGAGGGTTTTTCTAAGTATTTTTCTTTCGTTGTGGCAGATACAATACAATTTTTCTAAAAACAAATATTACAAGTAAGACCAACCATAAAGCAAACAACCAACACATGTCACTTACCATTAAAACATAATTCAAATAAAAAAACTCAAAACCTTAAATGCACAATACAACTAACTAGGAGTCATCTTCTTGCATGCATTCCACTATAATCATAGTGGACTCAAAAACCTTTTTTTTTGGATATTACAAACTACTCTAATCATTAGTTAAATAATTAGTGCAATCTAATAATAAAAATAACAAAATGCAAACATAAAAACTAGAGAACTAGAAAAACTACATAATAATGTCAAAAAAACAAATGAGTTAGAAGCTTAATAATCACTAGAATTCTTAGCCAACCTAGTTATCTTCTTGCATGCATTCCACTATAATCATAGAGAACTCAAAAACCTTTTTTTGGATATTACAAACTACTCTAATCATTAGCTAAATAATTACTACAATCTCATAATCAAAATAACAAAATGCAAACATAAAAACTTAAGAACTGGAAGAACTACATAATACAGTCAAAAAAACAAATGAGTTAGAAGCTTAATAATCACTAGAATTCTTAGCCAGAAGGCAAAAAACTAGAATTCTTAACAAGAAGACAAAAACCTTTTTAAGTATTGCCAACTAAACCAACCAAAAACTCAAAAAAATAATGCGATCAATTAATAATAAAATATGAAGCCAAATACTAAATCTAAAAACCAAATCAACTTTAAAATATTTATTATAGAAAAAATAAATCACGAGTTAAATAATCACAAGATACATTAAAAACAAAATATAAAACATTAAACCAAAAAAACATTTTCTTTTTCTTTTTATTTCTTTTTTGTTTTAATTTTTTTTAAAGAATAAGACTCCATCATCATCATCGTGTTCCAAAAAAAAAATGAAAAATTAAACTAGTAACTTAACATTTAAAAATACTTAATAACTTAAATATATACATAAAACACACTTAAATTCAAGACAAGAGAGCGTTGGTAATTAACATTATTGAGATCTTAAAAGTCGCACACCTCTACAAACGGTATGCAAATATATTTATTTTAGTCTTTCAGGGTGCCATGCCAAACAAAAGGTTTCAAATGAAAGATATGAAGATATTTTCCTGTGAACACTTTGAACTCCAATGCCAAAAGAATTATGTGCAGGAAATTGGAATCTAGTGCAAACAAGAACGTTAATAGTTCAATTGTATAAATTCTGTAGCTGCAGAGTGGCATCGGAGATGGTCGCAATGTGTGAGCAAAGTTCAAGGGAAGCAGAGACTCAAATGTATTCAGATGATGGATCAATTTCCGCTAGGGAGCCGAAGCGAGAAAAGTCCCAACCTCAAACATTCAAACAGTTGATTGAAGAAGCAAATAGGCAACAATGGAAGCTAATGGTAACTACTTATCAATAGTCTACTTCTCAGTTATCAATTATATTTAAACTTAGTTAATTGGCTTTCCAACGTTACTAAATCTTAATGATGTAATTAATTGGAAAGATATTATGAATTACAAAAATTTTAGATTTTACTTAAAATATTGACCATTTATTAATCAAAATCTACATTCATCAATAAACTTCTAAATATAATTATCTGGTTTAAATTTAAATTTTGATTAAAAAAAAATCAATTCTAATAAAATTTACAATATATATACTTTGTCTTCCAATAATACTTTCTATTAGAGTAGTCTATAATGCGACTTTTTGATGGCTTTTACAGTAGTTTTTTCTGGTCAAATTTCTCTAAATTCGGGTAAGAATTTAGTGAAAATAGAAGTTTAATGGGTAACTTTGCACAATCAAAGTGCCCTAGGGGTTTTTTAGTGTGCTGAATCCATATAAATAGTCAAAAAACCAGTTTAAATAACAGAAATCAAGATTTTACCTCAATTATTTTCACCAAATTCCGGCACCTGAAACTCCAAAAAATCATACTAAAAACAACTCCCTTTCTATTCATTTTCTTCCTTATTTATTTTGAAATTTATATAATTTAATAATTATAAATTATAAAATCATAATTCACTCTTAAAAACACTACGCTAGTCACTTCCCACTAAAACCATTTCAAAACATAAATCTAAGAACACTGATCTCTTTCAACTAAAACCATTTCAATACAGAAATCTAACATCCCTCTTAGCTTCAAAATTAACTTACATAAAATCTTTTTCTAACACCCATATTTTCAAAATTTATTTATTTTTAGAAATATACTTAGAAAATCAATCACTAATAAATTTTCCCACATTCAAATTATTTCTTTCCCCTAAATAAAAATCCAAATTGAATAAAAAAAAAAATCCAAATTAATGAGTACCTTTCAATTCCTTATTTTCTGCCACTGCTATTTTCCCGCACTCGATCTCTGTTACATATTTTGTGTTCAGGCAGTACTGCACTTAGCATTCAATTCAAATCAGTGTGAGTAAAATATGAAAATGGATTTTAAGTCTTTTTAGTAAAATATGATAGATTTTCATCTTTTGATATATTTGATTAACTATTTATATTTTTATTTAACTATTTATATTTTTATTTGATTGAATTTTATTTAAATTTTATCAAAATATCTGATGAATAAATAAATAAAATTTGTAACATATTTTCATAATTATAGAATTATAAAGTTAGAATATTATTATGTAAATTACTCACAAGTGATTATCTAAATCACTATTTCATTTCTTATTAATCATTAGATAAAATGTTCACCAATACATAAATAACTTCGATAAAAAAAATAATAAATTACATAACCATAAGTGCAGGGTTATTTTAAAAATATTTTAGTTTTAGAATGGAGGTTTTAACCAAGAGTATTACTCACCATTAAAAGAAAAAAAGATTATTGTCCACTTTTGGAGCAATTAAGTGTGACTCATTCTCTGAACAGAAAATAGCTGCATTTAATGGCTCAAAATTTCAACAATAATATTACTTTTTATTGTGAGTAATCCAAAAATGGCTGATCAAAATATTTTAGTTGTTAACTGGCTTGTTCTTAGTGTGGCATTGAGGGTTCCATTTCCATTGATGGCTTGTTCAAAATGTGTGATTCAGGAATCCATTTGCATTGCTGATGAGTCCCCGTTGAAGCAAGAGAATAAGCTATGCATACAAGCGCAGAGCCATGAGGAAGAGTATGACATTAATCAGGACACCATAATTAACACCACCGTGGAGCAGCAATGCAATGAAAATCCTGGGAAGTATAAAAAAGAAAAACAGCAACAGGAAAGCAGGAGGAGACTTGCGAGAGGCCCCAGGAGTGGGGGCGCAACAGTTGCATCAGAGACAATGCAAAACATGTTTCTCGTTCCTTCGGAAGATCACAGAGTTGTTAGCACAGAGTACCAATCCTCGGGAACGCAGGTTTTAATGAGAGTCACGTTATTGGCAGCTGGTTTTGTGATAGGAGCAAAGGGCAATTCTGCAAGATTGATAGGTCAGACAACTGGTGCAGTGGTGCAGTCATGGACAGAAACTAACTGCGGTGATCCTGATGCGGTTCCTATCAGAGTATTCCGTATACAAGGCAAGAAACCCCTTGTGCAGGCTGCTGTCAATCTCATAGAGCAAGCAGTGGCAAAATACAGGGAACTCTGTGAATGCAAGAGGAGAGGAGAATTTGTGCAGAGAGACCATGTCATCAATGGCGTTGAGTTTTATTATCAACCTCCACCCAAAAAAGCCCTAGAACAGGACAGTCTGCAGAAACTCAGTAATTCCTATGAAGACATTCAGCCCGAGCCACACCTCCCTAGTCCTAATCTTCGCCATCACACTAATATTCATACGAATAATAACAATTCTGATCATATTCATACCAATAATAACAATTCTGATCATAGTCATCACACTAATTGTTATGCAAATTTCAGTATTCCCCCTGTTTTCAATAGACATTATCCTAAATACTCACATCTATGTCATTGTTTTTATGGTGAGAAGAACAATATGATGGGTTTGCATATTGCACATCCTCTGGCATTGCCTAGAAACAATGTTTGGGCCATGCCACATATTCACAGAGCAAATCAACTCTGCAATTCATATAACAATCCCCATCAAGGGCATGACCATATTAACATGTTGGCTTTAAACATGAACTTCAAATGCCCCAGTGGATTGTTTGATCAGCCTGTCTCAAATCATCATCAAGAACATCAATTAAATTCTTTCCAGAACACATCTGACATAAACTCCAAGGAAGAAATACAGGTCTCAGACCTGAAAATAAACAAAGTGCATCAGAGAGGAATGGATAATCCGGAAAAAGAATATTCAACACCAAGCCCAAATGAAAACAAAGTTGTGGATCCCTGGTTACTTTTGGTACAACAGAGACATGAGCAGATGAGCTCCAGTTTGTTCAGATTTTTAGGTCATTTAGGACTCCCTCTGGCCCCTGCACAAACTCAATCCAAAGCTTCTGAAGCTCTTTCAACCTACGATCCAGCTACCACAGGCTTGGATTTTTCCTCATACGAATTTTTGGGAGGAAGATTCCCGGCTTTTTCATTTGCCTCCGCTATAAATTCCAAGATACATCCCATAGATACAGTGCTCCAGGGTTCTGAAGAACAGTTGATGTGTGCTCTTTGTATTCATCGACAAGCAGGACTTTGCTTCTGGGTAATCACTGCAATTTTTTTGTTATTTTGTTTATAGTTTGGTTTTGGGGATTTAAACCATGGTTACATAATATTTCATAACATATTAAATATTGACTTTCTTTTTTCATCTCAACAACTATATTTCCCTTGTATTTCTGAATTTTAGTTCACTTTACTGTAGGATTGCAAACATGGCATATGTGCTTCTTGTGTTGAGGGGAATTCAAAATGCCCTTTATGTTGGCAGAAAAATCAAAACATTGAGCAGTTAGACAGTGAAGGAGAAGTTTATCATTTGTGGAACTGCTTACCCGATGTCTGAATATGAGAATACCTGTTAGAAGTTAGTGAATTAGGTACTCTGAGGCATTGTTTGGTGATGGTGATTGATTTCCCCACTGAAATGTTTATGGCTTGTCTGAAGAAAGATCACAGGCTGTCAGAAAAATGTTAAATTTTGTAGGAGTTTTGAGTTGGCATATGAAGAGAAATGTCTTCAGCTTCAACGCGAATGTAAAACATTAAGAGCAGTAGCTGTTTATGAAATGAGTTATTATAGTGATGCTCTTCAGTTGAATATTCTCTGGAAGTCTGTTCAACTTTAATAGTGTTAGTTTGGTTAAAAGTCAATTTCTTCATTTTATTGAACTAAAATAACCATCTTATATTACAGGTTTATTTGTATATAATTATTTAAATAATTTTATATGATAAATTCTTTACTGTAAATTAAATATTTTGATATTGATAATAAAAATATGATTTACTTTATATCGCAACATTATGATTATATTACTTTATTGTATTTAATTATTGGAATTCATCTAACAAAATTATTTATTAAAATAATTTTAAAAGAGAAATCAAAGTTTTAGAGAATTTATGGGCATGCGAAGATGACAAATAATTAAACAGAAGTATTTTTCAGAAAGGAAAAAAACACATGTTGTATTATAGGTAAAGAAACAGTACATATATCAACGATATTGGAGGAGGGGTGCTGGAATCTAACCAAAATATAGCATATGATAGGAAAATAAACATAAAAGCCAGAGTTGCGAAAAGTTGTCAAATACATGAGTGGTTAGATAAAAAAGAGCGAGCGGACCATAGAAGCAGAGACCAGACGAGATCATGAGTAGAACCCAGCAAGAAAAAAGAACGTGCAACGAGAACAAGCAACCATACAAAGAAGAAATATACAAAAATATCGTAGCAGAAACAAGCGCTCCTAGGGGAGTGGATGTAGAGTAGAGGAGACCAAATGAGTCCCTCTGAAGTATTGAACACAAACAGACCCGAAAGGAAGGAGTAGGCCCTGCTTGGAGAGAGAATCTGCCTTTGTATTAGCCTCGCGATAAATATGTTGGATGGGTGTGTCAAGGAGGTGACCACAAAGATACCAGATCCTGCCAAACCAAGGGAGGAGAGCAGGAGGTTGAAAGTAGGAGTGACCAATGATCCCATCGATCACAGTGTTAGCGTACCCATAGATGTGGATATTTGTCACTTGTAGGTTGTATTCCACCCAGAGAAGGCTCCAGAGGGCAAGGAGCTCAACACGCATGTTAGAACCAGGGCCACCATTCCAGCAGATGGAGTATGACTCACCATGCCCAAGGTTAATCCACGCACCACACCCACATTGATTTAGCTGCTGAGCCCCATCTAAATAGCCCGTCAGGATGTAGACTTCATGCGGATGAAGACGAACAGAGAGATCATGAGCCCCATGTGACACCGAGGGAGCTGAATCGATCCACTTAAGAATAGCCAAATAAATGAAGTGTTGTGGGATTTGACGATCCTCGAAAATGAGCTAATTTTTGGTGAGTCACACCTCCCAACAGAGGAAGAAAGGTAGTGAACGAACGCTTGAGGCCAGGGAGCTCCAGGCTTCAATGGAATACTGAAAAGTGTGAGGCCTCCGGTCTTGGTTCTGAAAGCAATGTGAAAAGTGGGACTAGATGTCCAATACAAATGGGCAGGTGAAAAAAATGTGTTGAACAGATTCTGAATCCAACTTGCAGAAAACACAGAAGCCTGGGCCATTGAAGCCCCTCTTTACCAGGTTGTCCCAAGTTAAGACCCGATTTCTCATTGCCAACCAGACAAAAAGAATAATCTTGATAGGGATGTTGCGGTTCCAAAAAATCAGAAAGAAGAGGGACTCCTCCCGAGGGATGGAAAGGTACAGAGAGCCATCGTAGATATCCTTGATTTATTCTAAAATATCCTTCTAGCCAAAGAATTTCCAGTCTCTTTTCTCATTGTGTTAGGTGAGTCTCTTTTAATAATTTAATATTTGGTCAAAGGATCTTCCTCTAGTTGAATTAAGAAGGTATCAAAAGATATCCCAAATATGTCCTTCAAGTATATTCTAAGGAACAATAACCACGAAGTTGATCAATGTGCCAACCAAAGTTGCAATTTGAAGTTTAGAGAGTTGATAGTTAATGGTCAATTAAGACCATCCTCCATCTCTTAGTAGATTAAGTGTGAATAGCATGTCCAAGTATCAATCTAGCAGCCCTAATGTCAAGTGTGTACTGCTAGTTTTGTTTAATTTTAAGGCTCTATTGGAATATAATCAATTCCAAAGACTCGTATATGCTTGGTATCGGTTGTATTCCTTTTAGGAGAATAATTTTAGTTCAAGAGTATGCAAATGACATTGAAGATGGAACAAAATAATAATGTAACTCTCAATGTACACTTGTGTTCTGGCACAAATTTTGCAATTAATACAAATATTCTCATTATTGTACAAAAATATTAAAATATTAGCATACATAACAATAAATTTTACAATCTCTATAAAATATAAAGATACATCATATATCCATAATAAAATATTTAATAAACCTCGAATCTAGGTGTACATGTGGAGATTGAAGGCCTTACGAGCCTTCATGACAACTAACCTACAAGCATTAATGGCTAGTGGATGGTGGCACTCCTCACTTGCCATCACCACAGGCTTCGTCCATCACATGAGCAGGGATGGTTGAATGATAATGACAAGGAATTCAATGTAGACTTGGGATGCGACACTTCACATTATTATGTTAATCCTACATTGTTTTGTTACTCACATTATTCTGAACATAGAAAAGGTTGGTAGTGCAAGCACAGGGGAAACACACGACACCATAAGTCGATAGTTCACAATGCCAGAAGGAAATTCTAGTAGAGAGAACTCATGTTGCCACTAGTCGACAACCATGTCCTAAAAGCATGGTCATTCGAGGCAAGGGAGAGAGGTAGGTTCCATCAACCTCCTCCTCCCTACCATGGTCTCATAATTTAGTGGTTTGATGAGGATCTTCTTAGGAAAATTCAAAGGATGATATCAAATATGAAAGTGATTGAGACTAAAAATATTGGAGATGGTGACTGAGCACTTAGGAACGTGCTTGGTTGACATCTGTGTGATCGAGAGGAGGTTTTGCAAGTGGCGGAAGGTCGCATTGTGGACTTAGATTTTCATCTTTTTTAGGTGCGATCTGCTATGCATGTCTTGACCGGTACCATAGGAATTCAATTCCCTCCTCCTCCCTTGCCTCTTGTGCCCTCCAACTCCTTGGGAAACCCAAATACTTCTTCTTTGAGTCCTCTGTAATCAGTTTCTCAGGGTGTAAAACCACCTAGTCATAAGAGGTTTGGGACAAAATGTAAGATGGAAAATACCACTAAAATACTTGAACGTCTTAGCAGCAGGGTAGGGGAACAGGCTGTGAAATTTTTTGAATATTACTTATGGAGAAACCCTACTGTTAAATCTGGCTATACTTCTCCTACTTAAACAAATTATTAATGTTGAAAATTTAGATTAACATCAAAGTAAACACATAACATTTCTTCACAAGTTCATATCTAAACGAAATACATGCACATAGACAAAGTGACACACAAGATTTTTTGGACAATTGTCCCCTGAAAAACCCAATGTTGGAAAATCGGTCTTCTGGCTGCTAGAGGGTTTATATTATTAAGTAGATTATGAATGCAACAAATCTAGGAACCTTACTGGTTAACTCGACAAAGAAAAAAAGATCTGCAGCAATACCTGTTGTTCTGAAGACTGAAAATTGGACTAATTCACACCCTCAAATGGGATTTACAGAACCCCTTTCTGCCTATAGAAACCCTAACGCTGCTCTGAAGCTGCCTGCGTCAGCCCTGCTAGCCTTTGTGTGCCCCTGTGCTTCTTAGGAGAGGGATGTGTAAACCCAGATTGGGTGATGTAGTCCTTACGCTACCCTGGATGGCCTCTGCATAACCCTAATGGCCTCCTACTACCTTAGCATTGCCCTTTCTGGTTCTGAGTAGCACTTGAGTAGCAGCTAAAACCCTCTACATTGCGCAACTGCTGCGTAGCCTCTGCTTCCTTTGCGTTGCTCCTAGTTGCTGCTTCTGTGCCTATTATTGATTCTTGGCTCTAGGATTTGACCATCCCCTTAGCCAATAATACCCCTTGTTGCAGCTGAAACACTTCTGGAAATTCTTAGCAAACCTGCCCTAGAATTCCAGCTTAGTCTCAGTGCTCTGCCTCTGTGTGTGTGTCCTCCAACTAACCCCAAGCCTTTCCTTTATACTTTCTCGTTGGGAAACCAACGGTCGTGATATAATCTTGATTCGATGGCTAAGATTAAAAGAAAGCTTGATCCGTGTGACTTAAGTCATTTCCATCACATGTTTGAATTAATTACCTTTAATATTTTAATTTTCCTAAGTTAGACTTAGGGTCCTTAATGAAAAATATTAATTAATTAATTTTCTCTTAAACCGGATGGAATTTCTCAAATCCCTTTATGGTTCTTGGAGATCTCATGTACTCTAGTTCCTCCACAAATTTTGGGAGCTAGAGAACATCCGATGCTACCCCAATAATCAAAATCTCAACACTCCCTCTTAGTGAGGAATGTGCTCTAGTACAACACTGCTTAACCCTGAAGCTCTGCACTGATCTCTAGTGTAGGTATATGCGATGATGCTTGACCTATTTCCCTTCATCACTGCACTGTTGCTGCCTTTCTATATTGCTGCCCATGACTCTGCCACCACCACTGCCACATATGTACTGCATCTCCCTCTCAATTTGCTACATCATGCTGCCAACTGCTGCACTACATCTTTAGTTTCTGAGAGAAACAACTGAACAATCCTGCCAATCTCTGACAGACAAGTCAATTGGGTTGCATCCTCATCACTGAAGCTCCAAAGGCTGTTGATATATGATGTCATATAGAGATGGTTACACATCCACAACCCTGCACTGCGTAAGCAGACTTCCTCTGCACTGCTGAAGTCACATCATCAGTCCCTGTGCTGAAATCCCCTACACTGCTGTTGTGCGGAGTTGTCCTCTTGAAGCCTCTACGATGTTGTAGCTCTTCTCTGCATAAGCCAGCCTGCACTATGCTGCTGAAGTCACATCAGCCTCTCTGTGTTGTGCTGCTACGTTGTTGTTGCATCTACACTGCACTACTCCCTTAAGCTTCCATTGCTACCTTTGCTCCATCTATGATTCTCTGCACCCACTGCTCCACTTTTCCCTCTACCGTCTCAAGGCTCATGTAGCTCCTATGTGATCCAAGAGTTGGGCTACTCAAGGATCCTGCCACCACTCTATAGCTACACTACAGATCCATGTTGCCCCACTTTCATGGTTCATGAGCGTTCATGGCTATGTCATCTTCGGAATCATCGTCCGCCACAATAGCCTTGGAGGTAGAAGCTTCCTTTTCCTTCTTCTGAGGAAAATTGTTGGCAAAATGTCCTAATTCACTGCACTGGAAACACTTGATCTTGGATATATCACACTTCTTCCTCCCTTGCTGCCTCTTTGATGCCAAGGTTGCATATTCTTCTGCTTCCTTCTTCACTCTACTCGATCTGGTGCTATACTGCCTCTTGGTGAACTGACAAAGTTCTTCTTGATGAAGGGTCACCCACATACTGTCCCAGTTGGGAAGGTCCGCTCTGCCCAAGATACTTTGGACAAAAGTTTTCCAGTTCTCTGTGACCGCATTGAGTGTAGTCCTCACCATTACATCATCCTCCACTTTTGCTCCCATGGCATACAATTGATCCCTGATCACATGTAATGTGAAAAGGAAGGGTTCGATCTCTTCTCCCTTGGCCATCGTGAATAACCACATCTAGTTCTCCAGAAGCATTCTCCTTTGGATGGATCTTCCCTCATATAGTGAAGTTAAGGCTTTCCACATCTCATTATCTGTTTTATTTTAGGCTATGTGTGGAACTACATGATCCTTAACCCCATCCATTTTCCACATCTCATTATCCATTTTATTTTAGGCTATGTGTGGAACTACATGATCCTTAACCCCATCCATTATGAAGTGCTTGGCATGTGCCGAAGCTTCCTCATGCTTCTTCAGGAGATCTTCATCGGTCAGCGTGGCTAGGACTTTCTCTACATGATCCCTCAGACTGTATGCCTCCATGACTACCAGGATTCTGTCCTTCCAGACTGCAAATTTGGACAGACCATCCAACCTATCCTGATCACGTAGTCTGTGAGGTGCCATCCGCTCAGATCTACTCTATCAGAACATATCTTCCTCTCCTTGCTCCTCAATTGAAGCTCGGATCTAGGTTCCTTGGCTAAAAGGCACCCTCTTCTCCCTCTGACGGCTAACTTCCTTTTCTTGGAATTCTACTAAAACAAACAAATTGGCTCTCTTCGATCCTCTGATTGATCTGCAGATTTCTTTGGCTGGAAACCCTCTGAGAAGTTGTTCTCCTCCCTCTCTTTGTCTACTAGTGCTTAGATCAATTTCTGTAACTTCATAAATTTAACCCCACCAACAACTACTAAATCTTTGCAGCACTCTTCCAACACTCTGGATCAACGACGACTTTCAAACTACGTCACCCTTACTGGCCTCTGCGTGAGAAAAAAGTCCCAGTGTTGTCTTTGTGCTGCCTCTGTGTAGTAAGTACGTGGGCCTGTGTGGAGACTGCGTAGGACTACGTCACTCTGGCCTCTACGTGGCTCTGCTCCCTCTCTTGTTGCGTTGTCCCTTTTGGTCCGACTTTCTGCAACTGTTGTTGCTTTCTTTGCTACTTTCTGTAGCAAGGATTCTTCAGTCTCCTGCTAGTGATCCTGCTAGATCTGCAATCACTCTAATACCATGTGAAAATTTCTTAATATTATTTATGTAGAAACCCTACTGTTAAATCTTGTTATACTTATCCTACTTAAACAATTTATTAATGCTGAAAATTTAGATTAACGTCGAAGTAAACACGTAACAATTCTTCAACGATTTAGATCCAACAAAATACATGCACGCAGACAAAGTGACACACAAGATTTTCTGGAAAATTGTCCCCGGAAAAACCCAATGCGGGAAAACTAGTCTTCTGGATATTGGAGGGTTTATATCTGTGTGACTTAAGTAATTTCCATTACATGTTTAAATTAATTACCTTTAATATTTTAATTTTCCTAAGTTAGACTTAGGGTCCTTATTAAAAATATTAATTAATTAATTTTCTATTAAACACGATGGAATTTCTCAAATCCATTTCTGGGTCTTGGAGATCTCATGTATTTAGCCACAAATTTTGGGAGCTAGAGCACATTCGATGCTACCCCAACACTCAAAATCTCAACACAGGCTACTAGCAACAAGGATGTAGAAAAATACAAGCAGTAGGACGTGAATTTTTAGTAAATAATTATTTGACATTGATAGTGAGATGCCCCTCAGACTCAGCTTCAGTGACACTTTTTTTTTTTGGGTGTGTGTGTGTGTGTGTGTTTTTTTTTGTGTGTTTAGGTTTTCGTTACCCATCTCTATTGAACATTTTATTTACATCAAAGTTATCTGGTAATAGTAAACTTCTAAACCCATAACACTATTGTTAGTGGGAAATTAGTGCCATGGGAATTGTTCCCATGGTGGGCTTAGTCCATATCATCGATACAGTTGTTAGTCCAACATCCCCTCTAAGGTAAACCTAATCCAAGAAGTTGACTATCTATTAACCAAAATCTGTATGCATGAGTAAACTTCAGAACATAGTTACCCAGTTGTTAGTCCAACATCTCCTCTGAGGTAAACCTGAAACAAGAATTTGATTTTTTGTTAACCAAAATCTATATGCATGAGTAAACTTCAGAACATAGTTACACAGTTCAAATTTAAATTTTGATGAAAAAGGAAAAAGAAACAAATCAAGAAGTCTAAGGGATGACAGTTTCTAGATAAATCATTGTCAGAAGAAGAAGAAGAAGAGGAAACATGCATTCCCATTATTGTGAAAAATCGGAATCCACAAGACATATCAGTAGACATAGGAGGTCAATGAAGCAAAAAAATGGTACCAAGCTCGAGAGCTCCTAAAAACACATAAATTTCACTTCGCCCACCTAAAAAGGTGGGAGGTTTTAAACGATCACATGTATCCGAGAGCTCAAACTCAGACAAGGACACCTCGATTAACACACAAGATAATCATTTAGAAATTATAACCACTACTCCAAATCAAGGAGGCTGGTGGAAAGTAGGAAATAAAAAAAGGAAGAAAAGGGTAGCTAAGTGACTTTTTCATTTAGCCTCAGCTTGCTAGTTTTTATCATTTTTATTTTTTTATAATTGGTGGTATGGGAACCAATTTTTAGGTTTGGCATGACCGAATTCCTTTGGACACATACAAAATGTTAAAAATATATATATTTGTATTATAATAATAATCATTTAAAATAAATTTATAATTTAATTAATTGATTTTTTATTTTTTATTTTTTATTTTTTTTAGAAATGCTAGATGTCTTGTAAAGTAAGTATTTTTTTGCTTATGATGATGATGATGATGATGATTAATGTCCACTAATACCAATATGGTCAATCGTACCTTAAGAAAGAAGAGATTAATTGAGATTATTTAAAATTTATTTCTCTAATAAAATAGGATGGAAAGAAGCGTGTCGAGGTCACTGTAGTTTTGTTGAATGAACAAGTCAAGGAGGTTGGTAGTGGGGAAATGTTTTGGAAATGAGAACGGATGTGAGTAAGGGCCAGACAATCCAAGAGAAATTTCTTTTCATCTTCAACTTTCTTAGTATCACAAAGGAGGCATATTCTTTCATCCCAGGGTATCTTAGGAATAGACCAACGTTTGGTTTCACTCTGGAGTTCATGAGAATTAGTTTTAATCCTTGCAATATCCATTCTCCTCTTAGCATTGGTTAAGGCAGAAAGGTAATTTTGGTTAGCAAGTGTGGGGTTGATTACCTCCTTAGAGTATCTTAAATTTATTTTCCCCTCTAACTCCTTATTGCTCCACAACTTGTCCTTAAATTTGGAAGTAATGATGTTTTTAATATTATCCTTGTTCCCCAAGATGATCTCCTCCTTTATTTCCTAATGGTCAAGCCAGGACTTGGCACCTTTATGCCACCCTCGCTTGAGCCGAAGGTGGTTTTGACTAGAGTTAGAAGAAAATTTTGGGAGCCTCTTGGTTTCCATGTTGTACAACTTCTTCTTATACATCAAATACTTAAACATAGTTGTGCCTACAATGGGGGAAATACTAACTTCAATCAAGGGAATAGGGTAGGGTGTATTGCCTTTAATCTTGAGGTTGTAGGTTATGAATTTTTTTTGGATCATTTCAATCTTTCTCCATGAATATTTAGATAGACTGCAACCCCACACCTCACATCCATATAAAATAACAGGGGTGACGAGAGTCTCAAAGAGGAACTTTTTTTTTACTCCAAACCTAAATATTAGCCGTCTTACAATTGTTTTCAAGCTCATAGTAAGCTTTCCAACCTCCTATAATCCTTTTCTCAATGCTATCGTTCTAGTTGAGTTGATGGTGGATGTCAATACCTAAATATTTGTAATAAGAAACTTTCTCTAAGTAATTTTTATCATAAATGAAATTATCATAGGTGACCTTTTTGGATTTAATAATCATAACTTTGTCAATATTAACAGTCATACCCATCTTGGAATAGTAATCATGGAGGGTTTTAACCTACTAGTCGAGATCATCAGGACACCTGGTAAGAACAATGATATCATCAACTATAAGGAGAATATTAATGACTATACTAGTGAGCTTGGGTCCTTCACAACCAACAACTTCTAAGAATTCCTCAAACTTATCAATGTAAATGCTGAAAAGGGTAGGGGATAAGGGACACCCTTACTTAACATTGATGTTGCATTTAATTTTAGTAGACCAACCCTGGGTGGTCTTAAGCTTGGAAATAACATTCTCGTATAATCTAATAACAATGAACCTTAACTCGGGAGGAACCATTATCTCATCGTGCCTTTTCCATAACTTCTCCCGAGGAACCATGACGAAATATTTTCTAAAGTCAACAAAACAACAGAAGAGATCAATCTTATTTTTATGAAAATCCACTGCAATGGCCCTAAGAGTGAAAAGGTGGTCGACCGTAGAGTGATGCCTTCTAAAACCAGCTTGCCAAGTGACTCTTTTACCATGGATTTCAAGCTAAGTGCTAATCTTCTTTCGCAAAATGATCCCATATAGTTTGGTTAAAATGTGGTTGATCATGATAGTCTTATAGTTAGAGGGAACATTTTTATCCCCACTTTTAAATATAGGCACGATAAGTCATTGCGTCCACGACTTAGGGAAGCCAAGTTTAACTGCCAAGTTGAGGAGATTGTGCAAGTATGGGGTGATGATGGACCTTCCAATTTTGAGAATTTCAGCTTGGTACCCTATCCACTTATAACAAAGAGATGCATTCTATAGCCCAATATGAGGGACAATATGTGATTTCACTCAACTTGGAGTTAAGTATTCATTTTACAATAAAAATAAAATATACACTAAATTAGAAAACAATGTTAGCTATGATAATATAAATGGATATAGATATTTGGTAGGTTAGTTTTAATTAAAAGACTATATAAATGAATATATATATATATATATATATATATATATATATATATATATATATATGGTAAAACTATTTTACTTTCCCTCTTAATGTCATCTTAATTTTATATGGACATTAAAAAGATAAAGTAATTAAAAATTAAAAATTAAAAATAAACACAAAATAAAATAAATACAATTTTTTCATTCGTTTCTAAAATATTTCTAAGTTTTAAATTATATATATATATATATATAAAAGGAAAAAGGTAATTAAATATTCAATTTGAATTACAAATACAATAAGTAATCATACAATATTAAGTAATATTGATGTGTATTTAAAAATATATTAATGACTTAAATAAAATATAGCATTTTAATATAAACAAATTCAAGACAAATTAATTTGTCTACACCTCATGGATAATATATGTATATATCATATAAATTTTTTTTTAAAATATGGTTAAAATATTTGTAAACATTTAAAGTAATCTCAACTATAATTTTAGGTTAATTTTGTCTAAAATCTAGCAAAAATTTGTTAGAATTGCAAGTTTATGTTGTATAGTCTATACAATCCAAGTGCCCAAGGGAAATTTCAAAACATTGTATCCATTTATTCATTAAAAAATGCAATTTAAATTGCAATATAAACATATATATATATTATTTTCAAGTTTTACAAAAAAGTTTTATATATCAAGAGATTTGATTCTTATTGGTGTTTGGTAGAACCTTAATTAAGATAGATCTAAAGTGGTTTATATGGCTGCACTAGTTTATACAAATAATCTATATATTACAATTTTGTTCCTAAAATAAGTAAATTTGTAAAATTGTATGATATGGATATTGAGGATAAAGGAAATTTTCTTTGTTTTTTTAATAATATAAAATATAATCTTATTTAATTTTAATTAAAAAATACATAAATATATATAATATAATATATTAATAATTTATAATTTTAAAGATTGTTTAAAAATGATATAAAAAAGAAGAAGAATAAGAATGAAAGCAAAAAGAAGGAATAAAATTAGAGATGAAAATTTATTGAAATAATTATAAAGATATTGTGAAAATAGTTATAGTAATGGTTTGAATTAAATTAAAACAAAAAAACATGTTATGGTCATCTATAATAAGACGCCATTTCTGCAATAAATTTGCATATATACATAAATTATTTTATTATATAATTATGCTTATAAAATTATTGTACTAGATAATTTTTTATATATTCAATTATATTCATACACGTTTTTTTTTAAATAAAAATTATTTTTTCATAAATAAAAAATAATATTAATAAGCACTATACAACAATCGTAATTAAACTAAAACATTCACCAAATTAATTAATTAATTATATATATATAGTTTACTTGGTTAGTTTTTCTTATTTGATTGCTTTTCTCACTACGTTCGCAAAGCTATGGAGAGTTTTGCTATTCATATTTGTGTTCTTTGAATAAAAACATTAGCGCAAACTAGTTTTAGCACATTAAATCTAAAAATAAAAATATTTAATAATGTCCAACATAATGTCCAACAGTTATTGCTTTCGATGAAGGTTACACATGCATCAAAACCTCACATTATCAGCAAAAATAAACTTTATTCTTCCTTCCTCAATCGAATCGAATGTATATACCACGACAATAATAATAAAAATGGAATATATATATACTAGCAGTTGCCCTAGAAGGTGCAAAGAGAGACCGATAGGAGTATTATCTTGAAGTATTAACTTGAAGTAATTGTAGTTTGATTTGAAATAATAAAGGTGCAAAGAGATGCCTATAGGATTTTTAAATTTAAGAAGTTATACTTTAGTTTCCATAATTAATCTTATAAGCTATTTTGTAGTGTAATTTTTTTATTTTTTTAAAATTATAAGTTTAAAATTTCTTATTTTGGAATTTATATCTAATGCGAAGAGGTCTAGAGTTAAATCTATTATATAGTAACTTATGTTTTGACTTGTTGTTAATGAGTTTGAATGAGTTAATTTTCTTAATAATGGACTAAACAAATTGATTGAAGAGTAAAACATCTTTATCCAACTACTTATGGACCAATGTTAATGTTATCCATCCCAAAGTGTAGGGCACTTAAGAATCAAGAATTAGTGCAATGGAGTGGAAATCTAGGTCAAGATTACCTATAGAAAGAACATAGAAGGAGCCTTGGTTTCAATTGAGCCAATATAATGACACTCAAAGCTACAAAAGTGAGTTTAATGTGGCCTTTGATCTTGTGAAAAATACATGAAATTTATTAGAGTGGATTTGAATGTTTTTATTCATTTTCTCTAGATATTGAGTGAGATGTGTTTTGTGGGGTACTTTTATAAGTAAATCCACATAATGAACTTATGATGGTTTCCAATTCACTAAATTGAGTAATTCTTTCCTTCATTTTCTTTGCATTTTGGAGTGTGATGTATGTATGTGATGATCTTTTAGTAAAATTTTTTTAGGAATAATTAATTATTATTGTCAAAGTAATATTTCCTTAATGTATGCTATGATCTATTGAAGATTATTTCAAAAATGGAGGAACCTTCCAATACAAGGAAATCTCATGAACAAGATTCCCTTCAGTTATGGTGTTTAATTTCCTCCCTCAAATAAGCTATATTCCACCTGAATACCATGAGCTCTCATCAACCTTGAGTTCAAAACATGACTAACTTGATCAAGTAAAGTTTATTTGAGTTTAAATTTATTTTTGTTTTAATGTCGAGTTATTTTTAATTTTCTTTACTCTATTTTTGACCAAATAAAAATGTTTAAGAAAGAGCTATTTTTACTTTCAATGATAAATATAATTATTAATTGTATTAAATTTTTTATTTTTATTTTTATTTGACAAAGTAAAATATTTACATAAAATAATAAGAAAACATCTCTTCTTATATCCTCTTTAAACAAAACTTCTATAAACCTTTCATATACAAAGTATTATTGAATAATATAAAATTTCTCATATATATGTAATAAAAATTTAGATATTTTTACATTTTTTAAATGAAAAAATTAATTAAAAATTTAGATATTTTTACATATTTTGAATGAAAATTTTAATTAAAAAGATTTTTTTTTAACATTCTTAAAAATAATTAGAATTTTTTGAATGATTGTATCCTCTTTAAACAAAACCTCTATACATTTTCATATACAAAGTATTATTGAATAATAGAAATTATTAATATAATCTTTTAAGAATTTTTTGAATTATTATATCCTCTTTAAACAAAACCTATATACTTTTCATATAGAAAGTATGATTGAATAATACAAAATTTCTCATAAATATCTAATAAATGTATGGTAAGTGTGTTATTTCAGTTTTAATTTATTGTGGAGATAGTGATGTTGTATATGTGGTGCTCTCTTTGCAATTTACCTTTTGATTTATCATTAACTCGAAATGATGAGTGTGTGGAAATGATGAGTGGCTTATTTATACCACCAACATTAAATGTAACTTATGTGTGTTATTTCAGTTTTGCTTTATTCCACTGCAATGCAATGTACAGAAAAAGAAAAATAGCTCAAATGTAAAGCAGCTCCTAAAAAATAAAAATCTGACAATGCTTGCAAGAAAATCCGATAGCGCCATTATATCATCAATGCAGAGTACTATTTAACAGTGCATGATTTGAACTTGCTCCTGTGTTTAATTTCTTTACCAGAAAAACAAATTTATATGGAAGACTGAACCAGATCAGAGACCTAAAATGGGGAAAATTTGAGCATAAATATTACACACATCTGAGCAAGAATAAAAACATTAAATAAACAAAAACCATTGTTCTGGTTTATGAGAGCATTGTTCAGAGTGATGAATTGATTTTATTTGCCAAGGGAATCAATAAAAGGCCGCACAACAACGCTAAACCTCGAAATATTCGATGCGTGTTCAACAATATGGTGGAGACTGCCGCGACGTTGTCTACTCAGGAAATTTTCAGATGCAAGCAACCGGAGAAACGTGTAGCTTCTGTCATCCTTATACAACGCAGAAGCTGCCTACATAACAACTTATCCATTGTCAAAACAAAAAGGAAAGAAAAGGGAATATACGATACCTGCCTGCGCGCTCAGCACAATACCCAGTAAAATGAACAAGATTTTTGTGCCTGAAACCAAGGTAACAATATATCGACGAGACATTACATTTAACAGTCTGCACCGATCGAACCTGCAAAAAAAGGGAGAAAATCAGCATGATGTTCATAGCCTTCATTGCAGTTACATCTATAGCCGAACTTGGATTCGGCAACAGGAGCCCTCTCCGCACACAGAAATCCCAGATTTACATGCATGAAAGCGATTTGATTTTGATTTAGCTGGATGGATTTGATTAAACGGAGTAAAAATCATATTACCCAAATTAGAAATGGAAACTCAGTATGATTTTATGATTTTTTTGCACACGTCTTACTAGTGACATGTGTCATTATCAAAATGAATTGGTTGATTTTATGATTTTTTTGCACATGTCTTACTATAGCTATGTCGTTTTTACATATGAATACACACCCAGTTTTCTGAAACATTCAAGGATAGTTCGCATGGTATAATAGTTAACTGTTATCCCTGTGGAACCACCTTGTGTATTAATCCCTGGAACTGCTCAAGACCCCACATACTATAGATCCTCACGGATCTTGATCTCGCCTCCAAAAGGTGATCGATATTTAATCAGTATGTTGGGATTACGCGATAGCACATCTGAGCTATTCTCCGTGTCTGACATAAGGTTTTGTTAGAAGAGTTAAGCATTCCAACTTGTGACTTCATTAATGAACCGTGCTTACACTCCAATTTGAAATACTTCCCTCTCTTTTTAGCTAAAATTTCAATGTTTCGAGCTAAAATAATGCTTCAAACACTTGCATAAATCTATCATAACTTTCGCATTGTTTTTCACATTCATGTAACATTAACAACGAGCAAGGTGGGGCTGGTGGGGCTTGTCTCTTTCAGTGGAGAAATATACATATTATTTTCCATATATGATAGCCATGGGAGACCGAAGCCATCAAAATCTAGATCAAGTAAATTAAAACACTTATACCTTTGAAAATCAACGTCTTTAAGAGTAATACCCCAGGCGTGGGCATGGACAAGGGGATAGAAATATTGGGTGACATGATGATAGTTACACTTGCCAGGATGCTTGAAATTCGTAATTTATTCTGCTCATCCGCTTGAACCTGCAAGTGAAACCATGGAATTAAGCATGAAATCAACAGAATGCAGACGAGTGGTGCTTACGCCCATAGATGGGTGGGGATAATATAATGTCTCACCAAATTTGTTGTTCCCAGCTCTACTACGCCGTTTCCACAGGAAACGAATACTGCAGTCTGAAATAATCAAATATCAGGATGGGCGGCGAGGAAGAGTACCAATCGATGAACCACATTCAATTAAGTTCATCTTGCCACATGTCTAAAACGAGACAAGGGAGACGTATAAACACTCACTTGAATACCGACGGCCTGCATACAAGATTCCAATGAGAGAGACAGAAACAATAAATTCATGGCCCTGGGAAGCGTTTTCTATAACAATTTGAATGTGGGCTGAAATGGAAAACTAATTAGTTTACCTTGTAAAAGAGTTCCTGGCTTTCAAAAGAGCTGAAGAGCAGGAGCTCATTTACCGTTAACCAAACATATGGCGGTTTATTCAATGCCAAACCTGGAACTCTGAGTTGGACCATGCACTGCATTGTATCAAAATTTTGCCAGCATTCTATGTACGATATATTATTGCCAATTTCAATCATGGAATACGTAGGGAGATTTTTTATTATTTATAAAATTTGGAACATGCATGAAAGCGATTTGCTTTTGATTTTTTAGCTGGATGGATTTGATTAAACAGAGTAAAAATCATATTACCCAAATTAGAAATGGAAACTCAGTATGATTTTATGATTTTTTTGCACACGTCTTACTAGTGACATGTGTCATTATCAAAATGAATTGGTTGACGAAAAAGAAACTGTATTAATTCAAAACAGAAGGCCTATCGGCCTAATTAAAAAATTAATATGATGATGATGATGGTTAATGTCCATTGAGATCAATCTTTGGTCTATCGAACCTAAAGAAAAGAGTTATTTAGTTTGATTTAAGATTTTATTTCTATGCTCAAAAAGCTTGGAGAGAATCCTCCCGACCTCACTATAATTTTGACATCTTAAAAGGCTAGGAAGGTCAGTATTGCAACAAAGATTATGAAATTCAGCTCTAATGTGGTTGTACGCGGGGTAGTCTAAGAGGAAGTGATTTTCATCCTCAATGTTCATATTCTCACAGAGATGGTAGATCCTTTCCATCCATATATAGTGAAGTATATGGATGTATTTTTGTTAGGTAAATTTGATTTAATGAAAGAGTTAAGGCTATTAGGTAACAGTGGTGGTTTTGGCACTTGGTATTGGTGGTCCATGGTATTGAGCCTACGGTATTACATGTTCTTAAATATTTTAAAATGTATTCTCCACTTGGTCAAAATCATGGTGTTGATTGACTTAGTTTCTTTTAAGCCATAAAATAATAATAGACATATTGTTAGTTGATTTTTCTTTAGTTGAAGTTTTCCAAGGTAAATTATGTATGTTGTTGCTATTTGTATCATTATTTTTTAAGTATTTTTTTCTTTGATCAAATTAATTATTAACAAGTGGTATCATAGCCAAATAAAAGGTAAAAAATGAGAACTTTCTTTTTAGTTAAGAAAAAACTATAGTGTTTGGTCAATTCACTTGGAGATGACATGAGATCATTGGTTTAACTCACATAAGTGTTGGCACAACAATAATAATAAAAATACTTTAGAGATGAAAATTTATAAACTACACGTACATGGATGTATGACTGTAAGATCTAGTTAGGGGTACTTATCTTACTGGTAAAATTTTGACATAGACCTATGTGATAGAGTAGGAGCATGTGGATTTTTCAAATTGAATGTGAAGAATTTCCCCAATCAAATTTAAAGTTAGGATTGTTAGGTAAACTTGACCTAGTGAAAAAGCTAAGATTATTAAGTCAAAAGTGATGGTTTCTTGGTATTAGTGGCCCATAGTATTAAGCCCGTGGTATTACATGTAATTAAAACTTTTAAAACACTTTTGGATTCTCCATTGTAATGTGTTATAGAGTTGGGTGATAGGTTCACTTGGCTAAGGCTAGGTTGTTGGCCAACTTGGCTAGTTTTAAGCCATAAGATAATAATAGGATAATAGTAGATTTATTGTTAGTTTCTTTTTTTAGAATTACAGCATTCCAAGGTAAATAATGTGTGTTATTGCTATCTATATAATTATTTTTTAACTATTTTCTTCTAGCATCAATTTAATTATTAACATCCTCACATCTATTACATATTGTTAATAATTATGCATGTATTTGTATACATACTAAGTCTTGCATATATACAATCATGCATTCTAACTAGATGCATACCTAATATTTTTCAAATCATAACACACATCCTAGCACAGGTGAGGCATTCCCAATGGCGATGGTTGTGTGAGCGAGGACTTTGGTGCCCCAAGGATCTTGGTCATGTGAGCGAGAACTCTGGTCCCCCAAGGTTCCCGGTTGTGTGAGCAAGGACTTTGGTGGTCGTGTAAGCAAAGACTTTGGTGGTCGTGTGAGCGAGGACTTTGGTCCCCCAAGATTCATGGTCGTGTGAGCGAGGACTTTGATCTCCCAAAGTTCCTGATTCAAATGATCTTTGAGCGAACAATGTAAAACATATGTAATATATAATAACCTACCAACCTTTTTAAAAAACAAAAAAAACATAACACATATCCTTCCCTATACACATCCTTACCTATACAAATGCATACCTAACACATTTTCAACCACCAACACATCTCTTCATATATACAAATTCACATCCAATACATTTCCATCTACCAACGCCTCCTTAATAGTAGATTAATTAAATATCAATACATCAAAAACCTAAGTTAAGAAATCCTTACACCTTGGAAACTTCAAACGTCCATACAAAATTAGCCTTATATAATCTTCCTCATGGTACCCCAATTTCACGAGCTTTAATTAATTCTGCAAGGAGTAGAGGCTCGACAACATCTAGCAACAAATATAGAAGCATTACTATAAACGTGGCTGAACATGTACTACCTAGGTGATTCCTTAAAACTCGGCATTATTGCTTAGCTAGCGAATCAATTCCAACAACTAACTAAGTAACGCATATTATGTGCATTCTTGTTGCAGATGACTGTATGCTTATTTATTGGCATATTTGGTGCATTCTTGTTGGAGGTGACTGTTTTCTAAAGCTAATTTATATTTTACATTTACCAAAATATCACCCATGGAGATCTTAAGATATTTTATATTCTACATCTACCAAAATATTGCCCATGGAATCTATTAGGTATGAAAAAAAATCTGGGAAAAAATATTGAAGGTGAAAATAAGATTGGATACTTATAAAATTATATAATGGTATATTGTTGTTTATAGAGGTGGTAAATTTACTTTGTTAAAAAAAAAATATTGGAATCTAGTTATTTTTTTCTCAATAAATTTGACAAAAAAAGTGCTTGAATATTGTTTTGATGATAGAAATAGATTTAACACCATCAAAAACTTTTGGGATAGCCAAAATTTAGAAATTCGATCACTTTAACCCAAATTTCTGCTAGATTTTGTCAAAATCTTGGTAGAAATTCCATTGCTTTTTGAACAAATTTGAAACATGATTAAACTACATGTAATTTTATTAGTAAAATTATGTGTAACAAATCTAAACTATGTGTATATGAATGTAATAATTATTTGAAATTTTGACATTTATAATATTATATTCAAAATTTAAACTCTTTTATTTAAAGTGTATTTTTCACATTTGTGTTTTGTAATTAGATATTTTTGAGTTTAGGGTTGTATAATCATCATGATTTATTAAAGTGTTTTTACATTATATTATGTATTGTGATGATGTTGTGACAACTGCATTTAGTGTTAACTAGTTAAATGGCATTTTATTATTTAAAAAAAGAAAAGACTGAGACACTTAATGTTTCTCTAGAAAAGTTTATTTTTCTTTATTGTTATTGTGAAAAATAAAATTGGTTATGGGAAGTGGTTCCATAAAAAGTAAAAGGCTGATGGTAAATGTTTTCCAAGAACTAAAAGGTGGTTGGACAGTTTGAACAGTTACCTGCTCCTCGGGGGATAAGAGACTCATCCCAGTGAGGAATGGGGGTTATGTTCAGAGATTAAGGAAGAGAGTGGAAAGTTTTCTTGAGCTGGTAGAGACTAGTGGAAAATCTCTCAGTTTTTCCTGAAATATTCTGGTACCGACTGGACTTGGGGTCTTGAGGTCACAACAGAAATCTATTGTCAACGTGTACCTTTCAGTTGTGGAGCACAGGGGAAGAGAAGGACGTCATTGCCTCTCTTGAAGGTTGGGTGGAACATCAGCAACAATGTTTATATTCAGATAAGTATCTGGATACTTTTGATAGTTTGATAAACTGGAATAATGTTATGGAAATTGTACACAGGTAATAAATGAATTTCTTGGAAACTGTACTGAATTGGTTCCAGGTTCGAAAATGAAGATGTATTGTGTTTATTTATAACTTTAGAAAACTTAATGATTATACTGTGAAAATTATGATAAGACGTTTATAATAGGAATCTATGATAAGATAAGGTGGTAAAACAACGATGTTCAAAGAAAAACAACACTAGGTAGAGTCATACAGAAGGATAGAGTTACCGTAAAGAAGCAGGAATCTGTTTAGAATTTAACAGTAAATCATCATTCAATTTAAGGGAGTACAAAGAAAGAACAGTAGCGAATAGCAGAGGAGGAACAAGTTATTTTTCCAAGTAAAATTCAAAAGAAAAAACTCAAACAGAACTATCTTAATCGTCGAAGAGAACTGTCGATTCTGGGTAATGGAAGAAAAACCCAAAATGCTTCGTTCCTCCTACTCTGGCTACACACGGACAATTAGTTGGGTGGTCCGGTCACCAAACCCTAGAAGAACGTAAAACCTTTCTTGTACAGAGTTGTTATACAGTTATTTTATAAGCATTATCTGCTCAGGTAAATGTATTAAAGAAGTAAACATGTAAACACAAATTAAGGATTAGTAAATGAACAATCCTACTAGAGTATCATTTAACACAGAAATCACAGGAAAAGAAATTGTGCATATATATATATATATATATATATATATATATATATATATATATATATATATATATATATATGTATGTATGTATGTATGTATGTATGTATGTATGTAGAGCATCACAATATGTATAGCAAGTAAACGGTGAAAAATAATCATATAAAGAATTGTCGAGTTATGAAAAATAAGCGTACCGACCAGAGGCTCGGGTCACACATTTCTCAAACAGAAATTCTAAATTATCAAATAGAATTTTAACCAGACTTTGAAATGAAAGAGCCATTTAAGGCTATCAAAAGTACATGCAAAACCCAGAAGCCAAAGAAATGCAACGAGAAGATAACATCAAACACATATGCCGTTAGATACATAAAATTTCAAGAGAAACATAGACAACATTAAAATAACACAGACTTTAAACTTTATAAACGGAAGGAAGGTCCTTCTTTCATTTTGAGTAAAGGAAATCCAAAAATTCCAGAATTTAAATATGGAATAAGACTAGGTAGTGGAAACCCAAATTGTTAAATACTAGCGGTGCACGGGGTGTGTTGAGCCGAGGAGGAAGGAGGAGACCTGAATCATTTTGTGGTACATGTTAGGGAACATGATGAATGTGTATGTATGAGGGGTAAAATCTGGCATTGATTGATTACATGAATATTTAGATTTAAAACTACGAAAATAAAAGATGTTGTTTGCTCAAGTTGGAGGTGGAGAGGAGGTAGGTAATTTCATCTCGATGAGTTACATTTAATGATTTTGTGGTTATTATGTTAAATCATTATGTGTTAATAATAGTAGAAGTAATTTAGTGATATTTGCACGAATGTAATTTAAATTAGAAGCAAAATAAATGAAAATGAAGAATAGGTTTGGTTGTGAATATCCTTTGAATAATTCACCGAGGCTATCTCCCTCTTTTACAAAGTGCTCAAATATTAATAGAAATCCTCTGCCTGTAAATTGTATGAAAAGGCAATTTCGTCTCATTATATTTTGATGTTTGAACTTGTTAGACCATAACCCCAAGCAATAACAAGTATACGGCCTCCCGAAAGGCTAACAACGAACTTTAGTTTAATAAGCATTGACCAAACCTTAGATTTAAAACCCCAAGTCTTATCATGTCATTAGATCATTAATATGAGATCACTACATACGTTAATTTTATTACCGTGGACATCAATCGACGATACCATAGACACTTTCACATATTCATTGAAACACCGTTATGCATGAATGTCGTAAAGAGGCTATAGATGTATTTGAAAGTCTTAGTAGTAGGCAGTTTAACATAGTGGTAGAAGCAAAATGAGTGAGAGTGGTATTGTTAAATGTAGAAAAGAATTGATTTGGAAGAAAAAGGAGGAGCAAGTGATAGCATAGCACATTGAGGGGGTATTTTTGTGCATCGTATAGATTTTTGCGAAGGCATCATTGACTTGACTTGAAGTAATGTAATGGTAAAAAGGTTTTACATGTTATTAACACTCGAAGTAGTAGGTAGTTTTACATCATGGTACAAGAAAAAACAGTAAGAGTGATATTGTTAAATATAGAAGAAAATTGCTTTGGAACAGAAAGGAGGAACAAGTGTTAGCATAGTAGAATGATCATGCATGAAAGGTGTTTGGTTGCAATCTAGTCGTAAATACAGGGGGTTGCCTGACAGCAACAGCACCAATTGACGTCTAAACCCGAGACGCGACTAAGATAGTATGCTCGAAGTTGCCTTTGTGCATCTCTTTCATGCACATGAATGAGGCGACGAATGAATATTTTGATCTTATGGAGTAGTTGCAATGTTGGGCGCAAACGGAATAGTGGTAGAGTAGGTGGAACTAAGAAGCGTTGCTGTAGAATGAGGAGTGCATTCTCCTGTTGAGTGATTTCTTCATAGAATTTGTTGAGCTGAGAAAGGTACCTGCGATCCATAGTTGCTACAAGGGAAGGAAAAGCATATAAGTGAACATGTAAAAATTTGACAGTAATAATGAAAAGCATAATAAGAAACAAATAGTAGGAACAAATATGAGTTGAAATGATATTGGAAAGTGAAGATGTAAATGAAGCAGGAAATTTGCAAGGTCTTATTATGAGGAACAAGAAGAAAGAAGTAAAAGTGGAATGCAAGTGAATAGAAGGTACCAATAATAGGAGTTTTTCAAGGAGTGTGAATAATAGATTTGGATGCAAGGTGTGCCTCTTCTTGTTTCTTGCGCATGACGTAAGGGTTGTCCTGCATACGTGAATAGTGTGAGTAGGAGAAGGCATGGGAGATGCAGAGATCATTCAGCAAGCGAACTCTTGAAATAGCTGTGAAAGTGAGCCCTTGCCAATCAATGTTGCCGATGTTGATTGTTGCTTTATCTAGTGTCATGCCTTGCGATTTATGGATTGTTAAGCCCCATGCCATTCCGAGAGGGATTTGTGTGCGCGGACCCCTTGTGATGGGGGGGATTGGCACAAATGTAGGATTCGAAGGATCCCATGGTGGACCAGTGTAGTGAGGGAAGGCAACTACAACAAAGGATGGTAGTTCTGGTGGTGTACAACTTGGTGTATATACGATTGCACGAACAATTCCGAGCGAACCGTTAATAAGACCAGCGCCAACCCACAGATTGCTTCTGAGAATAACACGTTGGTCAATGCAAAGGAGTATTTTCTTTGATAATTGATCATTTTTTGGTTGACTAGTTTCTAGTTGCCTCTTTTCGGCAGCATAACAATGTGCAACTGGTTGATTTAATAATTTTAACATTGATTTATTGTGCAAGTCAACAGCTTCATTTGTTGAATAAAGATGCATTGAAGTGGAGAATGATTGGACTTCGGCTTCAGGAATATTTGTTTTTGAACGTGTCATAAAAAGATTCCAATCAGCAACAGTGGGTGTTGCATTGCGAAGGTTGGAGAGGAGTTAGCGGAAGGAAATTTGTGTAGGACTTGTTCCTTGTTGCCGAAAAACTGTTGCAAGCGTAACCACAGTAGTGAAGCTTTGCCAAAGTGCAGTGCCACGAGAATTGCCTACATACATTGGCGTGTCTTTTACAGGTGGTAGTTGGCCAAGGTCACCCACAAGGATTATAGAACGTCCACCAAATGGGCTGTTTCTATTTGATGGGAATGCCTCGCTCAAGCGATCATCAATTTGAGAAAGAAATTTAGGACCAATGAAGCTCATTTCGTCAATTAGAATGTAATGAATATGCTGAAGTTGTTCTTGAAGGTTTAGGAGGGATTGACCCTCTAAAGGCTCCATACAGGATATAGGGATGCGAAGAGCAGAGTGGATCGTCAAAGCATTAATGTGGAATGCTGCAACACCGGTAGGAGCAAGTAGTAGTAGGGGGCATTTTTGCATGGTGGAGCTTTCAAGGAATGCATTTTTTAAGAACTCAATTAGGAACGACTTGCCGGTACCAGCAGTGCCTTGGATTATCATGTGTAGTGTTTTTTTGGCAATGTTGTTGCGGAAGTGCGAGAAGATAATATTGAATGCAATGGTTTGGCTTGGGGAAAAGGAGGAAAGGGAATATGCAAATGGAGTTAGGAGTTGGTGGGAACTTGTGGAGGAGCGGGTGGAGTCGATGAAGTGGATCGCGGTTTCTTGTAAGTGTGGAGGGATTGTAGAGTGGCCCCAATTATGGTTTGTGTCAAACTCACGATGGCCAAGCATTTCAAGCTCATCAAGGAGGAGGTTGTTACCTGGGTGGAGTTGAGAGAGAAATTTCCATTCATGCATGTCAAGTGTGGGGTCATGGGGAGGGTTGTTTGGGGATGAACAGATAGAGTCGGAAAGGTCTGGGGTGGATGGTTTGCGATAAACATGCCAAGGTTGATATGTGTTTCTAATTTCTTCCCAGTGTGCAACAATTCTTGCATCGGATATGCCAATATCATTAGGGAGGCTACGAAAAGGGAAGTATAAAAGGAGTTCGCTCCAGCAGAAGTCTACATAGGATGGTGATTCTTTCAATGGAATGGAGGTGTAACGAGGAAGAACGCGGACAACCATGGGAGGGAATATTTGTTTCCATGGTGATGTTTTTCGGCAGGTGGAGAAGGACCAGGAGCGTGCAACTTCAATAAGAGACAAACTTTCAAGTGCAGCTGGTCTTTGCATGTAGGAGGCAATGAAAGGTGTTGATGGAGGATGACCATCTAAATCATGCAATACACGTTTGAAGACTTTTTTTTTTACATTGAGGGAGACAAAAAAACGACTACATTTTGTTAGTGGGAGTTTTTGTAGCATGTGGCATGTTTCTTGTGCACCAATGTCTCGATCAGCAACAATTTCGGTGAGGACTTTGCGGACGATAGTGATAGTAGGAGCATCTGGGGGGGAGCATTGTGAGAGGCGTGAGAGCATTTGGTAGTAGCTTTCAGACTTTGCCTCTGATTTTGCTACATACTTTGAAATGTAGTTCAACACAGCATGGCGTGAGAGAACTGGTTGAAAATCAATGTTGGCCCTCCATATTGCAAGTAGCTGAGCATTGTGCACGTTGAGTTTGTCATCATTTCTAGCAGGGGAGTACACCTTTTTGCTAGAACCATCAATGTGAAGAGATGACGTGTTACGAACCTCCCATGGGGCTCCGTAGCGGCAAGTTGATGTGTTATTTCTTTTGCGTAAACATGTAGAAGAGTGGCAATATGTGTGCCTTTGAACAGAATTGAGGACTTTTTCATAGTCTTCTAACTGATTGCTTGCAAATATTTCATGCGTGCTAAGGAGGCATGGATCTTGTAGAGATGAATGATTTATTCCAGGAGCTCGACTGTGAACCGGACGAGGATTCCAAGCAGTGCAGTACTTATCAAAATATTCTGTAGCCGCGCGGACATCTGTGGCATTGGTCCAATCGAGATTGTCCATAGCAGGTGCATTTGGAAGCCACAGAAACCCATGGATATGTGCGGAGCCGCGATGTTGCCATTCATACCTTATAAAGCAAGGGGACAGATAGTAATATTGGATGTGTGGAAGTGAAAGGAATGAAAGATAAGAGAAGGAAGGAATAGTATGCATACCTGCACCAGTAATCCTTTACAAGGAATCCTTTAAGTAGCACCTCTTCCAGGAATATTGTGAATCTGCAATGGATATATTGAGATGCACGATGCGGGTTTCTAACAATGTTTTGGATTCTCCATCGAGTGTGCTCATTTGAATTGGATGGAGGGTTGGAAGGCATCAAATTATGCAAGTCGGGCCATTTTGTATCAGTTGCAGTTAGTGTGAAGAATATGGTAGGGGTACCAATTTGAGTGATCATGTCTGTTAGTTCTCCTCTAGCCCTGGTCCAGAAAGAACGGGTTCCACGCAAGGATGACCCGAAACGCATAATTTGGTCTGGAATGGTGGAAGGGGGCGTTTGCTGGAGTTGGTGGCGGAGGTCGGCGACTGTTGCTGGTAGGGTGTTTGAAAGGTCCCTTTTAATGAAGACAGAGGCAGTTGCTTGGCTGCGATGGCGCATGATAAGGTTGTACAAGTAATATCGGAAGCGAGGATATTGTGCAAAACGATTGTCATTGTAGCGCATTAGATGCATAGCGTATTCTTGCATGTCCACTTTTGCAATTCTTGGTTGGTTAATCATGGGAGATCCTTTGGGGAAGAGGGTGGGGAAGGCCATGCAGAATAGGCCCTCTGTGTTGTATTCATTGATTGGGGAAAGGCCAATGGTCGGCCATTGAAGTGAATGGGTGGTTGTTGAATTGGAGGAATCTATGTAGGCACGTATTTCATCAAGTTCAGAATGACAGTTTGGTAGAGTTGAAACAAAGGAGGATGGGTGGAGGTCAGACGGGCATGAGTGGGGAAGTTCAAAATTAGGAATTTCTGGAATGGCTTCATGGAGTGCGATGGAAGATGTGTTGATATGGTGTAGCATGTTGGAAATGTTGGTAGGTGGAATAGGCAAAGCATTGAGGGCAAGTTGGTTAATATGGACATCTTTGTTGTATGGGTCGTTTTGTAGTTTGAATTGCAAAGCTGCATGGACATGTGTTCAACTAACAAAAAAATCATAGTTTTTTTCATCATGGCTAGTTTTGTTTACCACAAGGATGTCTAGTTCTGACAACATGCGAGGAAGAGAGGTGACAATATTTGTGATATCTTGTGGAAAACTAATAGTATGACCGGAATATTTCAATTGGCCACCACGTGCATGGGTGACCTGAAGAACGGGATTGACACGAGCAATGAGCATCTCTTCAACTTGAGTTAGGCAGGATAGGACATGTGGTTGGATACCTGGGTCCATGTTATTTGTAGAGGAGAAACGATGCGTTGATCGTTCGTTAACACAACGGGTACAACAAATTATTCCATGACTTGTTTTTGTTTTCATGGATGGGTAAGCTTCATGACAAATTGAGCAAACTTGGATGGGACAAAGTGCATCGATCCTTTGACGAAATCGAAAATATGCATGTTGCAGAAGGATGGGGAGAAATTGTTGGGCAGGTGGAAGGGGAAGTTGGGAAGTTTGGGTGGGATGTATGGGGAGGACAGAATTCTGTGAAGCAATAGGAGTATTGTTGGCCTGAGAGCGAAGGTTTGTTCGACGATTTGAAGAGAGGAGGCGACGACGTGCATTGATGATGTCTTTATTAAGTGCGTAGTAGCGTCGTTGTTGTTCCCTTTCCACATTGTTTTCTAGTGGGGTTGGCATAGCTGTTGCAAGTAAGGAAACGTCTGTTAAATGCATGAAGTATATTGCGAGTGATTATTAAAGCGAAAATGTATTTAGTATGGGTTGGTTGGAAATGTGTGTTGCATATTTGAAATTGAGAAAGCATTTATTTTGAAATCAACCACATGTTGCATCTATTGGCTAGAGTAAAGTGAAGACATATTTTGTATTTTACAAAAAGAGAAGAAGCAATTTATGTATTATTTTTTATAGTAAGCATAGCATATTCATCTGTACATTTAGAAACTGTGTGTGTTGCAAAGAAGATCAAACAATGAAGGAGGAAAGGCAAAACTATGTGACCAAATGTTCATATATTACAAAGATCCATTAAAGCATAATGGAATGACATATATACAAAACGTCATGAAGAAAGGAGTGGGTGATCAAGCGTTTAGGAGAAGTAGTAGAAAGTAGAAGGGCAATGGAAATATATACTTACGATTACAAAACATGTCTGGAAAATGGATGAGGAATGGCAATCAAGGTTTAAGAAGCTGAAAGGGGAACAATGGGAAGGAAATGAAAATGTGTAGCGGATGGTGGACATGTTAGGAGGAAGCTATTATGGGGAAAGTATGTATTGAATGAGAGGTGGGGGAGAGATGAGTCAGAGCAAGAAAGAAACAGTTAGAGTTTGTATTAGAATGGGTTGGTGGGGGGAGGACTTGATTGCAGGGCCCTTAGAAGGGTAGTCGATGCCTCAGCGTACGCAAGTTCTTCTGTGTGCATAAGAGTTGGGCGTAGTCGTTCAACACCGTTGAATCTATCCCTCTTTAAAGATAGTGTGAAGAGGAAATGGTGTCCTTTGATTTTGTTGTATATGTCGATAACACTTTCAGGATCAATTGAGAGGAGGTAGAGGTCCTTTGGGGAGATGCCAAGAAGGGCAGTTGCGGCTTCGTCGAAAGCAACAACATTGTCGAGCTAGCCAGTGTGGTCTTGCAATTGGAGTCGAAGAATGTAGCGATAGTCGCACTCATTGAACAAGCCTTCACATTTCGAGCATCGGTAGGTGTTGTCATTTTGTCGTAGAGCCTTTCTCATGCATTGGATCCCATCATTGATAAGGGGACATGCGAGGAAGTAGAAATCATCCATGTTAATAGAGATAGCAGTAGCATGAAGCGAAATCCATGGAATATTTTCGTCAGGTTGCATTGCCAAAATGTCGGAAATTGTTTTCGAACTTAAAGGCCTCTTGTTTGTACTTTTGTATTTGCGGCTGAGCGACGGCGAGGGTGCTTTATTTCCTTCTCTGTCATACCATTCTTTCAGTTTTTGTGCTTCAGGGACATTTGGATTTATAAGCAGTGAAGTAGTTGGGATTGTGCTGATAGTTTGGCCGTTGAACTCGACAATCCTACCCCCTTTAATTGCAAGTACAGAAATCTCACGAGCCATGCGCATTTCGGAGAGTGCACGACCTTCAGCATGGCAGTGTTCGCCCCACAAAGTGACATCAATGCTGCTCCTAGACATATCACGAAGAGTGATAGTTTTCTTGGGAGTCTCAGAGCCATCGCGTTTGCGAATGATAGACGAAGGAGGGAGGGAGGCGAAAATACCTATGACATCACCGATTGAATTAGGAGGTGAATGTTTGAGGGAACTTATGGGCACAAATTGATAGGTATGGGAAGGAATTGTAAGGTCATCAGCGAAGACCTGTGACACTGTTGATGAAGAGAAGAGGAGGATTTCGAATGGTCGTTTGAGATGGTTATATGAAGGGTTGGGGATCTTTATGGTCCCATTTGCAACATTGTAAATGTGGCCAATTTTAATGAGACCATGAAGGGATTCTGCCAATTCATTGAAGGCAGAGACATGGATTTGATCGTTGTCGCGATCGACAAGGTCAAACCCCAGTGATTTTCCAGTGCCCCGTGCATTGCTAAATTCACGAAGGGGTGTCCTTGAAAGGACTCTGCCTTGGATGGACCAAGATTTTCGAGTAGGGGAGAGTGCTTTAAAAGGGAGAACAGTTGTAGATGATAGGGTGGAGTTTTCAGAGGACACGAAGTGAATGTCAAGGGAGGGAGGCGAGGAAAAGGGAGACGAAGAAGAGGAGGCCGAGGTGGCTTGGTTCATTTGTTCAGTGGAGAGAATAATAGGGGCTGGGTCACCAACCAATGGTGCATCACGTTGCAGTATGTCAAGATCGATGAGACAAAGTGACCTACAAGAATGAGATATTTATTAGCAAAGAGGGGAAGTAAAATTTTAGGAATGAGAATTGAGATAAACAAGGGATGTAAGAGGAGAATCATTAAAGGGGAGGAAGCAGAGAGGTGACATCTATGTAGCTTACATGGAATGATGTGCATACGTGCATGAGCTTTTCCTGAGGCGAATTATCGAGCCTATTCGCAACTCCTCATTTTGTGCAAACTCTGTATGTGAAGAGGGAAGTAGAACGACGTGCTTGTGAGCACCATCGGACAACGATATGCGGTAGCGAGGCGTTGTAGCTCGAGCAGAAGGTATCTGTTCGATTGCAATGATCTGCAGGGTTGGTTGTAGGTCGATACCACCAGCAAGGAGCGATGAGAGCCCATTGCGGGTCAAGGATGCTTCCATGACGATGCAACTGGTTTTGTAAAACGAGGTGTTGCTAGCGAATATAAATATGAAGGTCTAGAAACTGAAGAAGAGGATGTGTACATAAGGGAACGAAAACTTATAAGTTTGCAATTTAAGAGAGTTGAAGGAAAAAAACAAGAATTGACAACATTCATAAAAACTTTCTATTAAATTTTTTAGGTGGTCACCTTAAAGCACAAATCCATTGTGCCTTGAATGCCGCAATATAACGAAACATCTTATACAATGATAAATACATAGTCCTTGGAATGATTAAAATAGTTATGCCTTCTATAAATAACAAGAATTTAATAACTTTCATGTCTTAATGATCACAAATTTCATTTCTATAAAAGAAGAAAAGTTGTCTAAAATACAAATAATGCAAAATTCATGTTCAAAATTAGTGGTTGGTGGTTGAAAATTAATGTGTTTCTTAATTGAAATTTAACTAAATAGTTCAATGATATAGTTGAAGATAATAAATCATAGATTATGGCGTCTAAATTTTCTAAGATGTATTGAAACTAATTAGGTTAAATAAAGTTGTACAACATTAACATTATTTGCAAATAATATTTATTAAGAGAAATTGTGAATATATCTCCATTGTTAATAATTTAATTTTTAATTTTCTAAACCGGTTATCTGCATTTCTGTTTAGTATCATAGTCAAACAGCAGAAGCGAAGGACTATAACAAGAGAAACGAAAGGCAATATATAGCCATAACAAATCATTACTATTAATATTTAGTTAAATCTCCTCTTGAAGTTATCTTATATGTAGATCATAATATCATTACGATTACCTGCAAATTTTTCCTCTCTGTTAGCACAATTGTTGCATAAAAATCGAAGATTGAAATGACTTGTAAATGGAAATAATTGAGATCACCCATTTAAAATATATTTGCAAATAAGAAAACATTAACAATATCTTTGCAATTAAGAAAGAGATCAAAATTAGATTTCGTAATTCTTAATGCCTTTGCATTAAAGAGTCCAAGATTTGGTTCAAAATTAGGTTACTGTGACTGTCACATTAATCATATACGGGGAACAATTTTGGGTCGAAAAAAACTCATATATGTATTGATTTAATTTCTTTAAACAGATGCTATGGATGATGCTATGCAGCCCACCCATTTTTGCATGAAATGTTGACCATATTTTTTTTATGAATAGAGTTTTAAAGAAGCAGTATTTTAGCCTAAAAGAAATCTGTTAAAAACTTATGCATGAGTAAAATGACTGCACAGCATAATATAGCATCATTGTATTTGCAGTGATAACATTTAAATCTATTGTAACGAGTATGTAAATGAAAGGGAAATTTCAGAAAACCAAAAAGGATTTAAATAGTCGTTTTTAATGAACATGTAAAAGCTGAATCAAGAATACCAAAAATAAACAAAACTCCTCCATTCAAAGAAAACATATGTTATTAAAAAAGGGGTGGTCTACAAATATTTCGATTATGTTGCTTACTGGATTATCTCAAAACAAGATTTTTCATAGAGTGATCATTTTTTATACTGCAGTGCCCTGCAAAACCAACTATACAGTCATGGATGTTTTGTAAAGACTTTTCCACTAATAGAATAGAACAAAAAGGCTTTGCATGTAAACTAAAAAAGGAGATAAGATTATAATCTATAGGAAAATAATATTTTATTGATCTTTTGATCAGGCGTATAGAAGCATTATCATGGGAAGCATTGCCATCGATCTTTCAGATGAGAACATAAATTTCAATGAATGCTTGAAGTGAAAGAAGTCATTGCCGATCAATGAGGATGAAGGGGTCGATGATGATATGATTCTACACGATCAGGATCAAGTTGTTGCTACTCATGAGACTTATGAGGATTCATCAAGGATCAAAGTACCCCTTGCAAACAGGGAGTTGGTAAATAAAGATGTTTCTTTGAGTATTTTGAAGAGTGCTCACGAATAACCATTTTCTGACACCAACCAGGAATCTCCTTAATAGCCCAACAATAATCTACAAATTACTTTGGTTGACCTGCCTAGTGTGGGTTGGAATCAAAGTAACTCTAAAGACGAAAGTGATTATTTTGAGTCTATCAATTCTATGTGAATTTTTTCTTTCAAGTTTATCAAAATTCTTAAATGAACAACTACTAAAACAATATAATTCTATTTTTTTATAATAAAAAAATTTAATTAAAAATAAAAATAAAAAATAAACATAAAATTATAAATATACATCTTAAAAAAACAAAAAACATGTACCAAGTAAAATATATATAAAGATATATATATGAGACACGTTGATACTACTTTTTTATACTTAAATTGCAAAGCTATTTTAACATACCTCTTAAGTATATTATTAATTATTATTAAAAAAAAATTAATAGAAGTTAAATCTTACTAAAATTCTGAAAGCATGTCCATTTCAAAATAGACACTGATATATATATAATCTTCACACTAACGCCCAGACCATGAGGAGCATTCGAGATTCCTAAGCTTCAAATGAGTAGGAAAGCACAAAGTTGCTTTTACTCAAAAAGGAGCAAGAAGACGCCAAGACTAAGAGTAATCAAGATTACTGGGCTCGACAAGGAAAATTCTTGTGGAGATATTTTGCAAAATTGACACAGTAACACATGGAGCTCAGTTTCCCATGTAGGAAGTGAACAAGCAGATATGAGAGCTGTTTGCCAACTGGATAATTGGCCCTTACCAGAATATTATGGCTGCTCATGGAGGACAGCTGTTGGACATTTTAATAATGGAAGGAAGGAATTACAAGTCATTGCACCATTTTTTTGGATTAAAATAACGAGTTTTTTTGGGATTGAATTTTATTTTAGTAAATTAAATATTTTTGAAGTAAATAGTTCAAATGTATTTATATTAATATACTTTTCGATTTAATTTAATTTCAATTGCATTTATGTATTGGTTTGGCATGATAACTATTCAATAAAAAAAAAAACGCTAATTTTTTATTAAAAAAATAGTTTTATTAGGATTGAATCTGTTTTGGTAAATTAAATATTTCAATTGCATCTATATTAACATAATTTTATTTTAATTTCATTTATATTAACATATATTTTTGGACTCATGATCATGCATGTTTGCGCTTTGCATGAGGCCCACGTGGCTCTAGTTCTCTTAAGCAAACATTAAACACGTAAACAACGAATTCTTCGACAGCATTTCGCTTCTTCCATCACTCGTGCTCAGCCCAGTGACGCCTCTCGGCTCCAACCCCTTTGATTGCCCCTCCAATTCGACGTCGTGCGATGAATCTTCGATTTCTGGAGAGGGCGATTGCGGAGAAGGGATTCTGTTTGGATCCCTCGCCTCTTCGAACGCCAAGGGAAAGGGATCCGGAGCTGTTGCCCCTGTTTCTGCTGCAGTCTCCCTGTTTCTGCCTGTGTTTTTCGCTTTTGCAGACTTGCCGAGAAGAAGGCCTTTTGCCGTCTTTCAAATGAATTTTGGAAACTACAAATTTCCGTCGTTAACAACCTTCTAGCATCTCTAGCCCGTTTTTGTTTCAGTCTGCCTTGTGACTCACATGCCGTTGAAGTACAACATTATAACGCGCCTCTTTTTCAGGGTAGGATTCAAGACCCCATGTGGATGCTATTACTCCTGTTCTATTGGGACTTACCATAGTTACTTTTGTTTTGCAATACATATCAATTGTGATGTACATACCAGTTGCAATCGGTTTTTTTTGAAGTACAAATTACAATCTTAGACATTTTTTATTTTTCCCATTCGCATTCCTCGAGTCTTTATTGATGTAAGTTCTGGTCACTGGTAAATTTGAGATGCAATTAATTGTCTTTACATGAAATAAAATCCCTGTTTTTCCTACCTTGAAGATATATTGTAAATCTTATCTTCCTACTGTTTTAAAAGTTCTGGAAATGGTGATGAATGTGATTTTGTGAAGAAAGCTATTCTGTTGAAAGAAGCCCTAAGATGAACTCTGGACACAGGAAAAACTGCTGCTCACTGGTAGCAAAGTTTTAAGTTGTATGCTTTTCAGTGAGGCCATGGTCAAATCTTCAGTGGTAAAAAGGAAATGAGAAAAAAAAGACAGAATTCTATAACTATAAATGAAGCTTCGACCAATTTTGTTTTCCTTCGTGTTTTTCATTTCAATTGAATTATGCAGCGATTCTTTCACATTTTTGTCTGCAGGTAAGAGACACTAGTCTCAAATCAATATGTGCCCGAACATTTCTCAATTTGTTCGCAAGTTGTGTTCCAAAGATTGTGATACGTTTTTCTTGCTGAAATTTTGTTTTCTGTTTGTTTCTCTTCACCCTGTAATGCTTGCTTTTATTTTTCTAACTCAACTATTTTCTCTTAGATTGCCCAGCGTAACAGCTTGGATGTGGACGTGGATCTTGCTCTGGGATTTGCATCTCATTATAAAAAGATCGGTACTATGGAATGTCTTGTGGAGGAAGGGAATGCAGTTGCCTTTTTGGGGCCACTTATGAAAGCTGCAGAGAGGGGCTGCCTGCAAGTTGTGCAGTGGTTTGTTGAGAGAGGTTGCAGGGACATGGAACTATGTCTTGCCCTCACAGCTGTGGCTTCAAGTAGCAAAGTGGAAATAGTGAATTACCTATTGCCTCATGTGCCTTAGCATGTCCTATCTACTTTGAGTGTTGAGATTATCAAAAGCTGCTGGGGAGCGTAGTGGTGGTTCATTGAAAGGTGTAGCTTTCCTCTTGCAAGCGGATTTCCTATGTAATCCTGAAGCTACATACCAGACGGCAAACATTATTGCAAAATCAGAGGATGAAGCAGTAACATCTGAATTGCGTACCTTCTTACAGGAATATTGGTCAGAGGAAGCATTCTTAAGAGGTCGCCAGTTTGGACAAAATCATTACTTAAATGTAGTGCGAGTGATCATGCGAGGTATGTCCCCTCTTTTTCTGCACGATCTCCCTAATCAATTGCAGGTAGCTATAGCATACTTACCTTTGTACAAAGAATGCACTGATGCATCTGGGGTACTCCTATCCCAATGGTTAAGGGGTCGGCCAATTTTGTTTTCCTTCGTGTTTTTCATTTGAATTGAATTATGCAGCGATTGTTTCACATTTTTGTTTGCAGGTAAGAGACACTAGTCTCAAATCAATATGTGCCCGAACATTTCTCAGCTTTGTTGCGTAAATATGAAGCGTAGATCAGAGGGATTGGGTTCTATGTTCACTATGTCCAAAGACTTGCATCTTGTTTTCTTGAGTGCTAAAAAGGAAATGAAAAAAAAAAGACAGAATTCTATAACTATAAATGAAGCTTTAGCCAACTTTGTTTTCCTTCGTGTTTTTCACATCTTGGTCTGCAGGTAAGAGATACTAAGTTGAAAATCAAGACGAAAACTGGCTGCAATATTGGTGGTCAGGAGTCAGAACCCTACACAGAGCTATGTTATTTTTCTCAACTGGTTGTTGTTTGTAGAATGACATCTGCAAAAAAGCTTCATTGATAAGATGTTCTTATGTAATGAGTAGAGACTGGTTGATCTGGCCAAACCTGTATGTTAACTTTAATGTTAAATTTAACTGTGCAGACTACAGACAGGCAAATGATAAAATCCCTATCTAATTAAGTACAATACTTTGATTCTATTTTGATAAATTAGTTGCATTCTATTCTGAAAAGAATTCTTTTAAGAGTCTGAAGCAAGTCAGTGAGTAATTAACCTCAACGACTTCACAATTTTCAAGCTGAGATGTTTATGAACTGAGCTATTAAGTAACAGACAAAGATTTAACACATCTGGAGGGTCAGATGGTTGGAGTTGCTTGATGCCAAGGTGGTGACTGGCTGTTTCATGCTGATGTTTGTATTAATGAGTTGGTACATTTGATCTATTGGGTATCTTAGTTTTAAGCTAGGCGACTAAGCTGGAGCAAGCAGCCCTGGCTGTAGCTGTATCTAGGCCTTTTTTGCATAAATTTATGTAATTTTAGCTTTGGGACTCTAAATCCCCCACCATGAATATGTTTTCTTTGAATTTTGCAGCAATTTAAAAATATTCAGCATGAATATGCTTTCATCATTGAATTATGCAGCGATTCTAAATATTCAGCACGAATATCCTTTCATCATTGAAATTTCCTAAGCAAATATCCCTCTTTTCTCATCCTGTAAGAACTTTTGGTTCTCCACTTCAGTTTAATGCAAGTTAGTTCTCTGAAAGGATCATTTTACAACGAATTTACATGAATGACTTTGACTTTCTGTTTCAACAGTTTTGTTCCTCATATATTCACAAATTTTCACAACACAGATGTTTTTTTCTTAATTCTTTCTAATCCTGTAGCTATTTTACATTCTGGACTTACGTTTTGAAAAACATTCTATAGAAGTTAAACACAAATCTGACATAACAATTATTCGAAGCTTACCAGCAATTTGTCTTCTTCAAGCTGGAGCTGAAAGTCGGTGAAGTTCTTCTTCAGGCTGGAGCTGGAAGTCAGGGTGGAGCTGGAAGTCGGAAGTAGGCACTATGTTTGTTAGATGGAAGTCTATTTAAGCAGCACATCCAAGTCGGTTGAACGCTGCAAGTCGGAAATAGTCTGCAAGCTGCAAGTCGGCAATCGCCTAGTCTTCAATGCAAGCTGCAAGTTGGCAATATTCTGCAAGCTGCAAGTCGCCAATGTCGTTGTGTTCAATGCACATTAAATGGTTGCATTAAATCATTCTGTGGCTGGAGTTGAAAAACGATGTTTGCAGGAAATAATATCGGGACTGATTTGCCGTGTAGATTTCATTCTGCAAATCTAAATTTCAGAGTTTGAAATTTGGAATCAACACCTGGTCCCCAGATCGAGTTGCCACATGTAAAAGCCTAACTGGACCAGATCGACCAATTTTATTGGTTCAGGAGCTGCCACATGTAAAAATTTAACTGGCTCCATGCGCTATGCAAAAGTGTCTCTCATTGGCTGGGGTGAACATTTGCTCACCCCAAACCCGCAATGGAAAACGCCTCCGGCGTAAAGAAATATACATAAACGTTTTCGAGAGGTCTTTATCCAATGGCCCTTGTAAACTTGAAGGGAAGGAATGTCAACCATTAACCCGAAGACAATATGACAGTACATTGAAAATAATTTCATCTATTAAAACAGTAACCGGGATCGATACATAGAGTGGGATTTCCACCATTCGCCAGAGAAGAATGAAGAAACCGTTTAGAGACAGAGTACCTAGAGAAGGAAATGGAGTTGTTAACTGAAACGGAAGCCAGAAGCCTCACCGCTCAATAAGGAAAAGGATTACGGTGTTATGTTGAATGAAATGCACCTCTAGAGAAGGAAAAAGTTAAACATTAATCCAGTAAGTAAAAGCATAGGTGCAACGGCAAAATAAACACTTAATTCTGAAGGGTAATGAAGGAAAATGCAAAGCTGGAGCTCATATTACTTGTAGGAGCTAAAGTTGCCACAGACCCGTAGAATAAGAAGTTATATGAAAATGGAAACACTAGTAAACGATAAGGATATAGTGGAGCGAATTCACCGACCAGAAGCCAAGGAAATAAACTGTAGAATGAAAACTTAAGAAGGTTTAACTGGAGGAATTTCGTTACCTGAGTGATGAAGAATCTCCTTAAACCCTGTGGAAAGAAACTGACAGAGTTGTTATCGAGCTGGTTGGTGTCACGTGGAGTAGCCCTTGCAATATATCGTTCGCCATCGAATCCCTGTGACTCCAGAGTCCTCATTAAGATGGCCTGAAAACCCTCATTCCTTCGCAGACTAAACAAAGCCGAGACAGAGCAAACGAGGAATGAGAGGGGGCATGTAGGTTTTACCCCAAGCCTTTTTCCCGCCGAGAAAGTCCACCGTCGATCGCTTGTGATCAAATGGTGCACAAAGGGGTAGGTGGCCCATCGAGAATCGGATCCAATCCCAAGCAAATCCGCATTTGGGCGCCACATTAAAACACTAGTACGTGACAACTATAGTTGGTACAACATCATATCAAGACAATCAATAAAATTGAATAGTGTGCAACCAAAGTTAAACCAAGGGTTGGGCTATGGTTATAATGATCATATAAACTATTATGTGTTGGTTAAAAAAAAAAAACGAAAACCTTATACTATGGTTTATAATTTACATTGGGAAAATCCTTTCGAGGAGGTAAAGAAATTTCTAGAGATGTATTAGTTAGGGTAGGGTAAAAATTAATGCATTTAATAAACACATGCCAGATACAAGGAACTACATAATCGACATTGATTTCCTCCACATTGTCGTGTTGGTGATTCAACTTGGTTAGGTTTAGATAAGATCCACTTCAACAATTAGCAATGTCACGAGCTCAAACCCATTTGACATGGTTTGTACACCATGACCCAACAAATGGCTCCTAATGCCATCAAGTTGGACCTCCCACCTTAGCTTGGCATCAATGATGTAGTGAATATAAGTCCATTGAATCTATACATGAACCCTCACTTTAAGGGATCTATTATAATCATAATCCAAATGTTACCATTCCATACCTTCAACCTCCTCTTCTTGATGCCTACACCAAACTATTATGCATTGTCAAATATCTATTGAATTTTTAGCTCACAAAGGCTCTTTTCTCACTCATCCATGAGGTTTTCCCAATGAACACTCCAATAACAATTTCCCAATATCCAATAAAAATCAGTGACAATTTTCTTTGAACTAAGGAGGATTTAAGGAGACCTATTCTAGTGAAAGTGTGCAAGTATGCATTATGTTCATGCTTCATCTATTTTATACTTTAGTAGAGTTTTCCTTATTTCTTTTTGGGTGACTTTATAATTATACTTATAATGGTCACTCACATAGTATGTTGTATTTCAATGGAAGCTAGGTCAACAATTATCATTCTCACCTCAATTTTATAATCTATATATATTCTTAATACAGATGAATTCTCAACATTATACAATTTCTAACAATATTGTTTAATGCTTTCCTACTCGTTCTCAATTTTTATCATGTGTCAGTGTCTCTTTTGTTATGGGAATTTGTGTTCATATCACACTCAATGTTGATGATTGTGCATACAATTATCTTCCACCTTCTGGGCATATGACTCCTTTGTTTTTTCACTTGATAACCATGTGTATTGGGATAAGAAATTATTAAGTATTTATGCTTGAAACAAGACCTACATAAAAAAACAATACGTACAAAATACAACAATATTGTCTAGCCACGATCCTAACACTCCAACACAATGTTTTTGGAAAGATATTTGCTCAAATCAACATTAATGTAAATTCATGCAATAATAGAGGTTGGAAAATTCCCCATCTTTTGTGCTAAAGTAGTAAAATTATCCAAAGCATGACCAATGGTTAGGACATATATTTGTTCCAATATTCAAGAGGGAGACTAGGCATTCTTTCCTAGATCAATACTAACAATAAAGACATTGTATGCATATTGAAGCCATGCTTCCATTGCCTCATAAAGAGGCTAAGTCTATCCATGCACTAGGGGCCTTTGCTAGCACCAATACTCAATTCAACTCAAATAGAAATCATAGGATAAAAATTTCCTTAGCATGAGGGTTAACCCCCTCCATACCCTCTAAGAAAGAACCCACGAGTTCATAAATCTAAGCATGAAGATATTTTAGCTTTGACTATAAACCATTGAACTTGTAATCGTCTGATAACCCACATTGCAATATTTTTCCTTGTTAACCCAAAAAGTTTCTAGCTTCATAATTAAGGTTGAGAAGTTTTTTCAATACAAATGTCAAGATAAACGACTTATGTAACATCAAAGAGAGATTTTTTAAAAGAGGCATCCTTCTCAAGTTTCATGCTTTTGGAGGGAGGAGGCTTAAGGAAGATTAAGGAAATCAAGAAGGGAGAAAAGGAAAAATATAAATATAATAAAGATACAAAATACAGGAAGAAAAAAAAAACAAGAAGAAGAAATTACACAAAGATGGGAAAGTAAGAAATCACGAGAGAAGATATAGACAAAATAAGGAAATAAATATTAAAAAGAGCTAAAAGAGAGAGCGAAATCAGAAACAACTAGAACTTGTATTACAAATTAGGGGGAGAACCAAGATTCATGATTGACTAAGTTTAAAGCCATCTTATCTATTCATATCATTGGGCTCTCAATATCAATGTTTTTCTTCTTAGGTGACTATAATAGTGATGAATTATGGATAAAACTTTGGTATCGTTCAAACATATCTGGTGTTTGGTCACATGGGAATGTTTAGTGACAACAAAATTGGAAAAAAATATGATTAATGCCAAGAATGTGCTACTTGGAAACAAATTGGATTGACATACTAGTTTGGTAAATGTATGAATTTCCACGATAACATTGGATCTTAAAAATGCCTTAGTGCCTTTTTGTTTATGAGGAAAGAAATATGTAATTCTATTCATAAGATATAAACAAAATTACATTATGTGTATGTCCGATGACATTCCTTTGGAAAAATGTTGCCCTTAAGTATGCTAAGAAGCAAAGATAAAACACCTTTCAAAAACATGTCCTCTGGTTGCCTATTGTTAACATCCAACAAAAAATTATGTAGATAGTTTGTGAAGAAGCAATGAAGAGAGCTAATCAAACCATTTATTTTAGTGACCTTTCATTTTCCTTTGTCCAAGTCCAATACACCTTTGGAGAGTGCCTCGACTTATGGATTTCTATTCGTGTAGACATGATCAAAAGTGATCTTACTGATGTAGGAGCATCAAGGCCAATTTTAATTTTTAATTATGTAATAAAGGGGGGTGTGACATTTTAATTGTTTTATTTATTAATTGTTATTTTTAAATAAAATAGGAGATAAATTATGAAGGTGAGGATTTTGTATATATTCTTTTAATAATTAAAAGGATATGAGAGAAAATAGAGTTAGGTAGCAAATTTAGGGAGTAGGAATTCTATGTACGGGACTTTGTTGAGTCCACACCTAAAATGAATTTAAATTAGATTTAGTTGAGGATTAGGTGGAGAGATTTTTAGAATGAATTAAATTCATTATTTATGTATAAATATGAGTGTTTTTGTGAGGAGGAACCACAGTTGAATAGTTGAAGAACTGAGATAGTGAAGAGTTGAGTGAGTGAGGAGAGGTTTGAAGGGCCAAGAGCCAGAGGCCGCCCAATGTAATATTTGGCCACAGAATTTTGATATAGTTAATGGAGTTGATTTGCATGGCTCTTTCCGCCTTCATGTAAATTTGAGTTGAATGTTTTTTTTATGGATTTATTCTATAGAAGAATTGAACATTTTTTGATCTTGATTGAGTGAGTGAGTTTCTTATATGCCAGGATCTGCTTTCTACCAGAATCCCTGCATCATTTTGGTATCAGAGCCTGAGCAAGAGTTGATTGAGTTGTGTAAAATTTTGTGGCACTTTGAGTCTGTAACTATATATGTATATGAAATGTGTGCATGGTGTATGTTATTTAATAAAGAAATGTATATTTGGCTCTGTAAGTGCGTTTGATTTCAGGATTGACATTGGGCATATCAGCCTTGGACAAAAAGGGAAGAATAGATTTTAATGTCGATTTGTGTTTTGAATATGGATGAATTTTTTAGCGTTGTGAAAGTCTGTGGGACGCGTTACTAAGTACGCGGAATTGGCAAATTGAAAGAGTGGCATGCAATCGAATAGGTATTCGATTAGACAGAATACACAAATTCAACAAGAATAGAACTCTGGTAACATTGCAGAAGTTCGAAGTCAATAAAGAAGCTTCGATTGAAGGCATAGCTCTAATTGAAGAAAGGATCGATTTCCATTTCGCAGAATGAACCAGCATTTTAAATTCGATTTGAATCGAATGAAAAAGGCGCAGTGTGTAGAAGACAGTGTTGCTGAGTTGAACGTTGAAGACTTGGCAGTGGAATTGAATCTTCAATTCAAGTTCTGGTCTTGTTACAACAGATTATGCATATGGGAAACATTATTCGATTGAATTAAGATTCTGATCGGATGATAAGAGAGTAAGAACCGTAATGGTTTGAAGTTAGAATTTGGACTCTGTAAATTTTGAAATGTGAGGCAAACTCACGAAAACAATGAATCGATCAATTGTAGAGGAGCTTCGATTAAGGCGTAGTTCCCAATTGAAGACGCAGTGAACACGCGGAGGTTTGTTGAACCGCAATTAAACCTCGTGTGAATTGTGGGTAATGAAGCATTGATAAGTTTTAATTTATGGACTTGAGTATGCAGAGAGAGGTGTAATGAAGATTTGAAGCAGAATTAAAGTCGAGACCAGAGGGAGCGATGTTGCAATCGCTTGGATGAATTTGATTTGAAGAATCAAACGCAGAGCAAGAGCGTTGAATTGCAGCGTTAGCATGAGTTTGAGTTGCAGCGTTAAGTGCACAGCTGGAAGTGAACGAGAATTGTAGTGGAAGTCGTAGAAAAAGATGAAGGCGAAATTTGGAAGTGGAGTTCGAAATGAGGAACAACAAAAAGCACATTAATCAATCTCAAATTCGACTTGGGATCGATTTTAAATACACAGCATTAAAACCAGCGTTATCAAATCCGATTTGATGAGTTGAGTTCGGAACTGGCAATGGAGTAAACAGCATACATCATTTACAGAATCGATGAAATACTTTCAGCTTATGCAATGAAGATGGAAAGGAAAGTTAATTTGCTGGCCAATGTTATTTCATGTTGACTTGGCATTTTAAAATAATGTCGTGAGACTTCATTCGTTGATGGTGGATATGCATAGATTGTGGGTCCATAAATAGTATGGTTAATATTTGGGACTTTGAGCCAATGTTTGGGTTTAAATGTGGTCCTGTTGTGTATTAAAGGAGTCTATTTATATTTAGATTTATGGAAGATGAAAAATGAAACCAATGGGGTTTAATTAAAGTCTTTTTCTAAGACCTTTGAAAAAGAATTTCATTTGAGAAACAAACCTTGGAAATGGAAGTTGTTGGGTTTTAAATGTAAAGAGAACTTTGGGTTTAAATTATGAATTTTGTTATATAACCACGTTCATGGTTTCATAACCATAAAGTGATAACTCAAAGAGAACTTCCGCTTATGTAATGGTTGTTATAATCATCAGATGTGAGATTATCAGCTTCCACATGTATATTTATGAAATTGCCCAAACTTTGAGTCTTATTTGGGGCAAAGCTTTGGGATGCATTTTTATATGCGTCTGAGAGTGTGAATGTGGTTTTGCAGCCCTTTGGGCTACTATCAAGTGGGATTCTTCAAAGTTTGGTTAAGTTATTTTGACAAGCATGTAATGGAAAAAGAAGAATTTTTTTGATTGGTGATTGGATATTGCTTGATGTTGTAAACCTTTGTTTTAACATCATGTGACGGCATTTAAGGAGGGAATATTCAGGATGAAACAGTGTAGGAATGTACATCATTCATGGAAGAAGTTGCTTATTCTTTGTACACATGTAAGAGATGTGAATTGATGTTGCATGGTGTATATAAGTGCAGGGAAATGTTTGCATTAAAGATGACAAACTTGTGAGCGTGCAAGTATTGACAGTGACAAATATGGCACAGAAGAATGGAAATCAGAGGGTTGAGGTTGCAGGAAGAAAGGTTTACTAGTAACCTTAACAGGAGCATGAGGTATGATACTTTAGGAAGATATTTTTGAACATTAAAGATGGAATGGTTTATTTATTTTCACCTTAAATAAATCTTGGAACACTTGAATTGCAATTGACTAAAGACTTCAGTATCATGTGAACTGATAAGGCAAATTAATGATTTTTCATAAAGAATGAATTATGAAAGAAAGTGAAGATTGTATAACTTGAAACATTCATTGTCATAATTTTGGTTCGAGTCTTGAAGTGAAAATAGGTGTTAGAGTCAAATGAAATCTTGGATAGTTTTGAGTTGAGCTTGAGTATTTTCATCCAAGATGAAAATTTGGTATAAATCTGAAGTCAAAGAGTCGTAAGATAATTACAAAGTCTGAATGTAATTGGGTGCATGATCGGCGGAGCCGACACCCAAATAATTGGTCATTATAACACATGTGTTTCTACAGTGTTGTTTGCAGCAAATTGTAGCAAAAAGGTTGCCAGAGATTGGTTCCAGGACAAAGAGAAGCCAAGCGTAGGAGGAGAAGTGGATTAAATGAAGTCCACATGTGAACAGATGCAGTTCACAAAGAAGGGAGAGATGATTGTTGAAATTCATTTCCGAAGATCGGGTGAAGACCACAGCAGAGGGAAGAAGAAGGAAAATGCCAAGGTAAGTGGCATATGTGAACATTTGACAGATGAAGAGTACAAGCGGGAGAAGGCCGAGATAACAATTCACCTTGAATTGTTAATAGAATTGTTGCAGGAAAATGTGAAATACCAGACACATGGTTGAACTATGAGAAAGAAGGTGAAGTGGCAGAAGCTACACGCAAAGAGGGAAAAGCAGGTAAACATACAGTTGATGGAGGAGCTGAGGAAGCTCGAGCAGATTTTGAGTTGTGAAGAACTCAGAGAGGCTGAGTTAAAAATGGATGTTTCCATTTATGGCCCGGAACATGGTGGAATTCTGGGTGAAGAGATCAGTGAGGAAGATCTCATGAACTATTGGGATAGTTCAGAAGCATCTGAAGATGTGTTGGAAAGAGGAACAGATAAGGCCATGAAGCCTTACATTTTTTCTCACAGTTTATGCATGTCTGTAGGATGTGTGAAATACGGTGAGCAGTGTGATGGAACTGCCACAAAAGAGAATGAAACTCTTGAGATAAATTATGGTAGAGAATTCCTTTGAGAGAAGGAAAGTGTTGATTGGTTACAACAGGGAGAAATCATAAATGACTTCTTATTTGGGTAAGACAGCAAGTCGAAGATGTTATGGAGTAGGAACAAAGTGGAAATGTTGAAGGAAAATTCCAAGGAGGTAAACAAGTGTATTTGTTTAATGGGATTGCTGACAAAATTTTACAATGTAATGATGTTGAAACCAGGAAAATTCAGGATGATTGCTAGAGGGAGAATGGAAGTAGTGATAAGACAGAAGGGAAATCTACAGCAGAACTGAATCAAATGAAGGATTCAGAACATCAAAGAGAGATGTCGACTGAAGCATCCAGTGAGACCACAAGGTCTTATGTGTTTAAGACTAATGATTGGTGTGTGATTACAGGTACATCACAGGGTGTTGGACAAACTTTGAAGTTTGTTAAAGAAGAAGAGTTGAATCTGGAATCTGTTCAGAATGATGCTGAGATAGTAAGATCTCATAAAGAAATGAAGACGGAGGAATCTCATGGAAATATTCAGCAGAATATCGAAGCGGGGAAAGAAGGACCATCTCATGATTGGTCAACAGCAAGTGAAGGTATGGAAAGTTGTGTAAAATTTATGAGTTCTACTCCAGTTGAGATTGTTAGGTTATACAGAAAGTTAGATCTTCAGAGAAGAGAGTTGGAAAAGCAAAGGATCTATGTTTAGGGAAAGTTACTGGAAGACACAGAACAAGGAAACATTTTTCAAACAGATGATGTGGAGGAGGGACTAACTGATAGTCTCACAGAGGAATTAAATCAACATACTGATGTGTTGATGGATGAGGGAATTTCAGAGCAACATACTGAAATGTTGCCAGCAGCAGAAGGGGCACTGAAGCCTTATGTTTTTTATTCTAACAATTGTTTTGTGAGTACAGGTTTTATTGCCAATGCTGGAGGAAATATATTGGATCGAGAAATTGAACTAATAAGGAGGATAATGATGAATATATCCCGGAAGAGGCCAGCAGCAGTAAAACAAAGAAGAAGCAGCAAGAGAAAGACAGCAAAATATTGTGAAAGCATAGCCAGTGGGGCAATGCAGCATAAAGTGTGGAGACCTGGATAAGAACAACAGATAGAAGCAGCGACAAGTGGGAAGTTGCAGCATAAGATATGGGATCCATGCAGACACAGATCCGAACACATGATCAGGTGATCATGATTAATTTCAACCTTGGGAGTCTGATGCAGGAGCATCAAGGCCAATTTTCATTTTTAATTATGTAATAAAGGGGGGTGTGACATTTTAATTGTTTTATTTATTAATTGTTATTTTTAAATAAATTAGGAGAGAAATTATAAAGGTGAGGATTTTGTATATATTCTTTTAATAATTAAAAGGATATGAGAGAAAATAGAATTAGGTAGAAAATTTAGGGAGTAGGAATTCTATGTACGAGACTTTGTTGAGTCCACACCTAAAATGAATTTAAATTAGATTTAGTTGAGGATTAGGTGGAGAGATTTTTGGAATGAACTAAATTCATTATTTATGTATAAATATGAGTGTTTTTGTGAGGAGGAACCATAGTTGAATAGTTGAAGAACTGAGATAGTGAAGAGTTGAGTGAGTGAGGAGAGGTTTGAAGGGCCAAGAGCCAGAGGCCGCCCAATGTAATATTTGGCCACAGAATTTTGATATAGTTAATGGAGTTGATTTGCATGGCTCTTTCCGCCTTCATGTAAATTTGAGCTGAATGTTTTTTTTATGGATTTATTCTATAGAAGAATTGAACATTTTTTTATCTTGATTGAGTGAGTGAGTTTCTTATATGCCAGGATCTGCTTTCTAGCATAATCCCTACATCACTTAATAACATGTGAGAACAATCGATTTGTCTTTTGGAAGAAGGGTAATACAGTGTAAATTTTGATTTGAGAATTTCCTTTCATCCAATTGATAACTACTTGTTCAAATTTGATATGCCTTGTGTTTGAACAATATAAAGAATGATTTTTAAATAGAAGAGTCTAACAAAGTTGTTGGTAGTAACCCCAATGTTTGCAAAGAAATCTATAGTGAAAGTAGGAGAAATATATAAAATTCCACCCGCCCCACCCATCAAGGGGTTTCTTTGTGTTGCTCCAATAAAAAATGCCCATGGTGAGTCTATTTGAATGTTAGTCTCAAAGAGTGAAAGAGGAGGACTCTAAGTTGTGCCATCTTTTATAGAGCTTATTATAGCCAGGCTTTGGATGGAAACTTTTAAATGTGCAAGGGTCTTTCCTTCGAAAATGGTTTAGTTTCTTTCAAGCCAAATTACCCAGACAACTATAAGCAGAAGGGCTTATATATGGCATTTATTGGGGGTGTGAGCCATATTTTTAAACCATTATTTAATGATGGGCCTTCCCATAATAAGGCATGTTGTTCCATCTTGCTAATTTCCTTCCAGAAAACAACAATGAAGGAACAATAGATGAACAAGTGCTCTATTGATTCTTGGTCTGATCAATAGAGGGCGCATATGCTGGGTCAAATAAAAGATATTTTTTTGTAGGTTGTCCCAAGTAGGTGCTTTATTTTTGAGTAGTAGCCACATAAATAATTTTAATATGGGGGAAAAACTTAAGTACCAAATGTGTTTTCACCGAAATGGTTAATCATTAGAGGAGTTTTCTTGTGCTAGTGGTAGGTAGCCAAATTTCATGGAGTAGGTTCCAAAAGGATTCGGAGTCCAAATCAGTTGATCCATTTTCTCTAAAGTCATGAAATGTGAAAAAGTGAGGTTGTGAATGTACTGGTCCTAGGCTTAGACATCTAAACCATCCACATGTAAATCTGTAGAGGAAAACCAAGATTTCCAAGATTGTTTTCCACGATTTAGAGAAGAAACTTGGTTTAAAGTGTACCATGCATTCTGTAGGGAGTGTAACAAAGGTTCTAGGAGCACATACCATCCTTGACTTCCAATCTAGGGGTCCTTCCCTTTAAAATCTCCATTTCGACAAAAAAAAAATCTATTTATAGAGCTAATATTAATTACATCCCATGGACTGATTATTGTTCGTCACATTCTGACATATATCCGCTATTAACAATTTACCTTGTTGTACTTTTAATCTTTCAAAACTTACTCATATACTAGTTGGGACTAAGACTCCAATTCTAAAATCTCAATGAGACTCTAAGTCTTATTAAATCATCCCTCTTTTATTTTACATGGAAATCTGTATAGTAATAGTTAAACTCCCCCCCTTAACTATTAATAACAACTTCTCTTTCCATGCTAATTACTTATATATCCTCTAAACCTAACTCCCTCCAACCATATATACATTGTTTTAACTTTACATTAAAATTTATCACCCATATCTATTTTTTGACATATATATATATAAGAGAAATTACCTTGTTTTGGCTTCACTCTATAGGATACAAATTTTCCCATAGGTTTAGAACGTTTATACAAAACCTCTATTAAGAGTCCACAATGCATTGGTATGAATTTAAATTCATATTTTTCTTTAATCCATCTCCCAAGGTATATTGTCATTTCATCGAATTGATATATTTTAATCGAACCTTATGTGAAACCTGTATTCCACCGATTCACTTAATATTTCCAAAGTTGAGTTGAATGTTGGCTATCTATGTGACAAAATCAAATGTATACCATATGAGATTGAACATTATATTGAATTCATTAGTATTAATTTGTATTACGCATCAACTACGTTGTCAGAATTAATTACATTGTTGGAACTTCGAGGCATGGTGATTACTATGGTTTACTTTGAGCGGTTTCTCCCTATGAACGTACACTAAATCTTCGTACGTGATTTCTCTCAAGATATCTTGACATTCATTTGATGGTACCGCGTCACATGGCTCACCTGGTTATTGATTTAACCCTTCAATCCAGGGGAATTTCTCCAACCCCAGATCTCTTGCACGTGGACGGTGGAGATTTATTCTTAGTTAAGGTTTGAGGTTCCATAAATGGTTTCGTTTTTTGAGTTGAGACTATTTTTCACTCCACATCTCTATTGAACCTCCTTCGTTCTGCTTCAGCTCCGTCTTTCACTTACTGTTAATAAATTTCATTCTCGGCTCTTCTTTTGTTTACCTGGGAGATGAGAATCGTTCTGGAAAACTAAGGGGAAGGATTTGTTTTCACGCAGAGGACTACCTCCTCACCCTGTCAAGGTAAGATGTCTGGCTTGCTGAGTTTTTTGGAAATTTATGTTCGTTGTTTTTTAGTTCATCGTTCTGGTAATTTGGTTTTCTTATAATTTATCCATTGCTCTGGCCAGAACTACGAACGATGGTGTTGTTTGTCCACGATATGGATTTCTATTAAGCGGGCTTTATCGAAGCTTTACACACCCAGGTAAATTCTCGTATTGATAACTCAGTTGCCCCACAGTTAATATTTCTGGTATGTGGCTTCCTCTACGCAATTTACGTAATCATTAGTTAACTATGAGATACGATTTTCACCCTTGAGGGGTGGCTATAGCTATTGTTAAGTGTACAATTGTATCTGGCAACTAGGGTCAACTAGAAATTTCGTTTTATTTTCTTATTGTTTTGATTTCGTTCCCAGAATTTTCATTATTTGTTTACATGATTTTTATTTCCACTAATTTTATTTAGGATATCCCTACGAACCAATATCGTATGGAAGTCTTTCTCGGACCTCTCCTATCCGCGTTAATTCTGGGATTTGAAAGTTTGTTCTACGTTTAATGTACTCCTTACGATTTCACAAAGTTTAGTTTTTCTTCATTTTGATTGTACATGGACAACCGTTAAGCATCCATGGTCTAACAATGTTTTTGTGAAACACAGACGGATGAACATGAAGACTCCATCTCATCCTCTAGTTGCCATCCGAGAGCCATTATCAATCTACAGGTAATTTCTTACCACGACTGTCTCTCTTTTAAATTGTTGATTTATTTTACCGTCACTGGTTTTCTGGTGGCTTCGTAAGCAATTGGGTTTTTCTTTGCCGGCTCCAGATAACGATTCCTCCTAGCCGATTTTTAAGTTAGTTGTTTCCTGGTTTAGAATCCATACTTAGGTTTCCCGGGACATAGATTTTAGTCTCTCCTTACAGGGGAATCTCGGTTTCCCTTTCAGGACCCAACTCATTATGTATATTACTCTTTAGTTTGTATTCATATTGGTTTGATTTCTACGATGGATTTCTTCTCATCGTTTTACCCTTTAGTCCATATTTGTATTATTTTTCGAGCTACGTTACAACTCCTGTCAGGCTAGCATAACGTTTTTTAAATTTTCTTTCCCTTGTACAGGATTGATGCTATTCTCATTAAGTTGAATGTCTAATAATAATACTCTAAGATTTTGATTTAACAATTTTAACTTAATTGTTTTATGTATAGGATGTACATTACATCCTTTCCTATAATAACTAATTCTCTTCTCATTCTTGCAGGTGGATATCCTACACCTGTCCCTGAGGTAACTATTTACCCTTTTGGGTTTAAAACCTATTTTTATTTCCTGTTATATTTATATTCCTGAACTAATTTATAGTTTGTCCTGTGCAGGTACCATTTACATAACACTGGGTTTGCATACTGCTGTTAGACTTTTCTATTCAATCATAATGGTGGACCTTTTTCTCTTTAGGTTGGTCCAGCAACCCATTTGGGCTTTCTGATATGCCATCTTTGCATAATTTCCAGAGAGGTTTTATCATTTATTATAAATGGGACCGAGTGCCCAATTTGTATAATGTAGTTATACTCAGATTAAATTGAACTATGTAACTCTATGGATTTATATTCCTATATTTACATGGCTATGTAATGTATGGAACAAACTCTTTTATTTTTTCGTGAAGTTACATTTGAACTCTTAAGTAATACTTTTCTTAAAGTTGTTATCTCAATGATAGTAAGAATTTTTGAATTTCTCCTGGAAAGATATTTCCATTTATGTCTATTATGTCACAGTTCTTGTATTACTTTGTCTAGTTATACTACAGTATAAGAGTTGCTTGACTGTACTAATTCCACATTAACCGTCATGCATTTTTATTTCCATTCTATAATAATCTATTCACATATTTTCATGATTTTCTAGAATAATGCAAAAACAGAAATATTATTTCACAATAAATTCTGAGAGACCTATCCTCAGATTTAAACCTTCAATAAGGTTTAGATATTCTGAGAGTTGGTACTCTTCAGATTAATGTCTGTGCAACCCTACAGAGACAGACTATATTTATTATAGACTACTCTGTTAAATGTACAAACCTACCAGTTGATTTACACTTAGTATTTATTGTACATAATCTACTCATGCACAGATTTAATCAAGTTCATGCATACAATTTTTACTTCACCATAATAAGCATAATAATACTAAAATTCTAAGTTAAAATGAATTAACTGGTGCATACCACTTAAGGTAGACTAGTTTCCACCCAACATTTGATCTCTTTATACACAACTCCCCCCAAGCAGAGATCAAATCTTCCAGCAATAGACAACCCCTTGTCTATCCTGAATCTAATTATTTAAGCCTGCTTTCCCATCAACTTGTTTCCTTAACTGCGTCTAGTTAATTAGGATGATGTTTTCCTTTTTGCCTAGGCTTTCCTTTTGTTATTCCACAAAAGTACTTTAAAACTAGCTTTTCCTCTTTCTAGTTTTATTCCACCTCTTCCCAGTAACTTTTCTCTTTACTGGGGTAGATTTTTAGATTTTTATCTCCAATCTAAATTTTAATATTTAATTTATTTTCTCCAAGGATTTTTGGAGAACTGGGAAAGCCTTATAAACCTTATCCATCCTCATGGATTTGGTTTCCCGATCTCTAATCATAATCTATTCCTTGCACAATTAATTCCATTTTTATTTTATTAAATTAAACTAATAAAATAAATCCACAATAATTGTTTTCCTTTGGGGTCCACTTTACCCTTTAGGATTGTTCAAATGTCTAATAAAAGCAGAGAAACTGGGGACATTACATACTCCCCCTCTAAAACAAAACATTTTCCTCAGTGTTGTAAAGACAAAAATATAAAATTCACTTTTCAAACAGTGAGGGATATTTTTCCTTCATATATTCCTCTTGCTCTCAAGTAACCTCTTTGGGTGCAAAGTGCCTCCACTGCACTTTCACCCTGGCCGTTGTTCTATTTCAGAGCTCAATTTCTTCCCGTGCCAAGATGAGAAGTGGCTCTGGAAGGAATTCCCCTTCTGGTTCCACCTGTATCACATTCCAATCAATAACATGAGTAGGATCATGCACATATCTTTTTAATAATGAAACATGAAAAACATCGTGAACCTTAATTTGACTAGGTAAAGGCAACTTGTATGCTACTGGTCCCACTCTTTCCAATACTTCAAAAGGTCCACAATAGCGTGGTGCTAGTTTTTCACATCTACCAGTGTACAAAGTACTTTTTTTGGGCTTAATCCTCGGGTAAACATGATCAACCACATTGAATTCTCTATGAATTCTCTTTTTATCTGCATAGATTTTCTGCCTGTCTTGTGCTGCCTTGATATTTTGTTGAATTATCTTTACAGTTTGTTCCATTTCTTGCAATGCATCAGGTCCAAGTATTAACTTATCCTCTGGTTGACTCCCACTTAGAGGTGTATGGCACTTTCTGCCATATAATGTTTTAGAAGGACTCATCTTAATTGAGGCTTGGAAGCTATTATTGTAGGGAAACTCTGCAAAATGTGGAAAGTCCTCCCACTTTGTTGGTATGTCCATTACATACATTCTCAACATGTCTTCTGAAATTTGGTTTGTTCTTTCAGTTTTCCCATCAGTTTGGGGATCGTAAGCGGTACTAAATTTCAATTTGGTACCCATTCCCCAAAATAGACTCCTCCAAAAAGCTGCAGTAAACTTTGCATCTCTGTCTGATGTGATCATTTTAGGAATACCATGCAACTTTACAATCTCTTTCATAAATACATTAGCTATTTGAGTTGTACCAAAAGTAGATTGTACTGGTAAGAAGTGTGCAGTTTTAATCAATGTGTCAACTACTACCATGATAGAGTCATGTTGGTATTTAGTTCTTGGTAATCTAGTGATAAAATCTATGGAAACTGTTTCCCACTTCCATTATGGGATGGGTAAAGGATTTAGCAATCCTGCTGGATGTTGATGCTCCACCTTTACCTGTTGACATTCCAAACATCTAGCTAAATAATTAACCACCTCATTTTTCATACCTGGCCATAACATGTTATTTCTTAAGGCTGAAATTAATTTTTGATGCCCTGGATGTCCTGCATAGGGTCTTTTATGATACTCATCTAAAATTTCACTTTTTAATGATTTCACATTGGGGATGTATAGTCTATATTTATAACAAATCAGTCCCCTCGGGTTTTGACTATACCTTACCATCTCTTGTTTCTGCAATTTTTCCTGAATTTTTTCATATTTTGGGTCTTGTCTCATTACTTCTTGGATTAATCCTTCAATATCAAAGTTTGTACTACTCCCAACACTATCAACACTTTGACAAGAATTTCTGCTTAAAGCATCTGCAATCTTATTTTCCTTCCCCTTGATATGTTTGATCTCCATGTCAAACTCACTAAGGAAGGACAACCATCTAGCTTGTCTAGCATTTAAATCGGGTTGTGTGAAAAAGTACAAACTAATGTGGTCTTTCATTAATATAAACTTTTTCCCTAACAAGTAATGTCTCCACATCTTCAAGGAATGTATTACAGCAGCCAACTCTAAGTCATACACACTGTAATTATGTTCATGTTTCTTCAGTTTCCTTGACTCATATGCTATGACTGAGTTTTCTTGCAGTAATACTCCTCCTAATCCCTCTCCACAAGCATATGTACATACTAAAAATTCTTAATTTGGATCGGCAATATTTAGAATAGGTGCAGTTGTAAGTTTAAGTTTTAACTGTTCAAAGCTATGTTGACATTTTTCTGTCCACTCAAAATTCACTCCTTCCTTTGTAAAGATGTGATAGGATATGCTAAGGCTAAAAATCTCTCTACAAATCTCCTATATTATTCTGCAATTCCCATGAAAGATCTTATAGAGGAAACATCAGTAGGTACAGGCCAATCCATTATAGCTTGTATCTTTTCTGGGTCCACTGCTAATTTTTTTTTGAAACTATATGGCCCAAGTATTGAATTTTATCTTTGTAAAACTCACATTTGATAATTTTAGCATACAAGTTATGTTCTTTAAGTGTTTGTAAGAAAATTCTGAGATGTTGTTTATGTTCAGCTTCATTCTTAGAGTATATCAGAATGTCATCAATAAATACTAGAACAAATTTGTCCAAATATTTACTTAAGACACTATTCATTAAGCACATAAAGGTAGCAGTTGCATTAGTCAACCCAAAAGGTAGGACTACAAACTCATAGTGTCTGTATCTTGTTATGAATGCAGTTTTACTTATGTCTTCATTTTTAATTCTCAATTGATGATAGCTTGTCCTTAAATAATTTTTTGAAAAAAATTGTGGCTCCTCTCACTTGATCAAATAGATCATCTATCCTGGGTAGAGGATATCTATTCTTAATTGTTAGTTTATTCAGTTGTCGGTAGACTATGCACATTCTGAATGTACCATCTTTCTTTTTGACAAACAATACCAGTGCTCCCCAAGGGGATACACTTGGTCTTATATAGCCTCTATCCAACAACTCTTGTAGTTGCAGTTTTAACTCCATCAATTTTGGGGTACTCATTCTGTACGGGGCTCTAGAGACTGGTGTAGCTCCTGGTACTAATTCAATTGAGAAATCAATTTCTCTTTTAGCGGGCAGATAAGGAATTTCATCTGGAAACACATCCTTAAACTCTTGGATGACTGGTAAGTTTTCTACAAGATCATTTTCAGGTTGTTGTCCCAATTCTTCCACATGTACAACATACACTTGGCAGCCCTTTATTGTTGTTCTTTTTAAATGAAGTGTTGATATTTGTCTCACTAATATAGGTTTGGGTTTCCCTTTCACTATCACCGGTTTTCCCTCACCATCTATACAGTGTATTGTTTTGTCTAAACAATTTAGCATAGATTTCTGTTTTTCTAACCAGTCCATTCCTACCAAAACATCATAGGAACCTATAGGTAAAATATTCAATTTCAGTTTAGTTTCATACCAATTTAAATTTATAGTTGTCTTTGGTAACTTATGGGTCACTTTTATTTTTGTTCCCGTAGCTAACTGAACTAACCATGCTTGTTGAAATTTTTCTGACTTCAAATTGCATTTTTCCACAATTTGAGGACTTATATAACTTAAATTTGCACTGGATCTATCAAAACATAAACAGGTTGTTCAGCAATCATACCTTCTATTTCGACCATAATGGATTGGTGTTCAGCTTGACGATCTTCCAGAGCAGCATTGATTTTGGGGATGTTTCTTGACACGTCATTTACAGTAGTTGCCTCTCAACACTTATATGTTCTAAATAGTTCTATGTGGACAATCTCTCGGCAGATGAGGTTCTCCACAACCCCATAACTTTAGAGGTTCCCTCATTTTAATAGTTCCTTCTCTCTTATTGTTTCCATCTATCTGTTTAGACCATGTTTGTGATTGGGCTGGGTGATTTTCTCCATTTTTTGTAAACTTATTCCGTTGGTGATTTCTCCCAAGGTTCTTTAAGTATGTTGGTTTTGTTCTTTTTCCACTAGAGTCACCCTTTTCTTTGTTCTGCCAAATTTTCGCTTGTTCGTTTCTGCCTTTGAACTGCTGATAACACAGTCTTGCCTTGCGCACAACTTCATCCATTATCTTGGGATTATCAAATTCTATCCTCTCCTTGTAGATAGTAGGTAGGCAGTTTAAAAAGCGTTGTACCTTTGCCTTCTCTTCCCTTATATAAGGTACATAAGGAAGCAGGTTGGTAAATTTGGTAACAAACTCATCAATGGTAAATTGTCCCAACCTCAGCTCATGAAACTCTTTGGCTTTATCATCATAGTATCGTTCATTCAGATATTTCTGTTTAAATTAATTGGAATTCTTCCCAAGTGACAGTTTTCTCATCAATCACATGCACCATTTTGGTTTCCTCCCACCACAAGGTAGCCTTTACTTGTAATTGGTAAATAGCCAACCTACCTTTCAAGTTACTTTCGTACTCATAAACTTGAAAGTACTTTACCATGTTCAGAAGCCAAGCTTTTGCATCTTCCTCCTTTTCTCCATCAAAGGAGGGAGGATTGATTTTTCGGAATTCACCCTGTAATTCCTTGTTCCTTCTAGACTATTGTCTAAAGGCTTCATCCTCCTCAGACTCTTCTGAGTGGTTTGCAGTTCCCTTTCTCTTTTTTCCAGAACCTTCACCTTTGTGACTGTTCCGGGAGATCAATTCTCTAATTAACCTTTCTTGCTCTTCGCTAGCAAGCAATAGCCTTTCATTGTGGTTTTTCAGTTGCATCATTTCCCTTTGCATTTGATGCATCATAGCCATCAATGGAGCATTAGGATCTGATGGATTTTCTACACCACCAAGATCCACATACAGATCATCCCCTTCACTCATCGTTTTAACTGTATGGTCCTGCACTAATTCAATGTACACAGAAGAAAACATTAGTGAAAGTTTATTTTAACAAACAATTTACAGCAATAGAATTTTTCTCTGGTGTGAGCACACATTATGGCCCAGTGTTTTAACTTGGCTCTGATACCATTTGTAACATCTCCATTTCGACAATTTTTTTTCTATTTATAGAGCTAATGCTAATCAAATCCCATGGAATGATTATTGTTCATCACATTCTGACGTATATCTGCCATTAACAGTTTACCTTGTTGTACTTTTAATCTTTCAAAACTTACTCATATACTAGTTGAGACTAAGACTCCACTTCTAAAATATCAATGAGACTCTAAGTCTTATGAAATCATCCCTCATTTATTTTACATGGAAATCTGTATTGCAATAGTTAAATTCTCCTCCCCCCCCCCCCCCCTTAACTATTAATAACAACTTCTCTTTCCATGCTAATTACTTATACATCCTCTAAACCTAACTCCCTCCAACCATATATACATTGTTTTTAACTTTACTTTAAAAGTTAACTCCCATATCTATTTTCTGACACACACACACACACACATATAGATATATGAAGAAAATTACCTTGTTTTGGCTTCACTCTATAGGATACAAATTTTCACATAGGTTTAGAATGTTTATACAAAACCTTTATTAAGAGTCCACAGTGCATTGGTATGAGTTTATATTCGTATTTTTATTTAATCCATCTCCCAAGGTATATTGTCCTTTCATCGGATTGATATATTTCAATTGAACCTTATGTGAAACCTTTATTCCACCGATTCACTTAATCTTTCCAAAGTTGAGTTGAACGTTGGTTATCTATGTGACAAATCTGAATATCTTCCATATGATATTGAACATTATATTGAATGCACCTATCTTAACTCATATTATGCATTAACTATGTTGTGAGAATTAAATCTGTCATTGGAATTTTGAGGCGTGGTGATTACTATGGTTTAAATTCAAACGGTTCCTCCACAGGAGTGTACACCAAATCTATGTACATGATTTCCCTTAGGATATATAGACATTAACTTGTTATTATAGTGTGACAGGGCTCATCTGGTTATTGATTGAACCCTTCCATCTGAGGGAATTTATTCAACCCTAGATCTCTTACGCATGGACAGTGGAGATTTATTTTTATTTAGGGTTTGAGGTTCCATAAATGGTTTCGTTTTTTGAGTTGAGACTATTTTCACTCCATGTCTCTGTTGAACCTCCTTCGTTCTGCTTCGGCTACGTCTTTCACTTATTGTTAATCAATTTCATTCTCGGCTCTTATTTTGTTTACCTGGGAGATGAGAATCATTCCGACAAACCAAGGGGAAGGATTTGTTTTCACGCAGAGGACTACCCCCTCACCCTGTCAAGGTAAGATGCCATGCTTGCTGATTTTTTTGGAAACTTATGTTCGTTGGCTTTGAATTCACTGTTATGGTAATTTGGTTTTCTTCTAATTTATCCATTGCTCTGGAAAGAACTACGAATGATGGTTTTGTTCGTCCATGATATGGATTTCTGTTAAGCGGGAATTATCGAAGCTTTACACACCCATGTAAATTCTCGTTTTGATAACTTAGTTGCCCCACAGTTAATATTTCCTGCATGTGGCTTCCTCTACGCAATTTATGTAATCATTAGTTAACTGTGAGATGCAATTTGCACCCTTGAGGAGTGGTTGTAGCTATTGGTAAGTGTACAACTGTATCTGGTAACTAGGGTCAACTGGAAATTTCGTTTTATTTTCTTGTTGTTTTGATTTCGTTCCCAGAATTTTCATTATTTGTTTACATGATTCTGATTTCCACTAATTTTATTTAGGAGATCCCTATGAACAAATATCGTATGGAAGTCCTTCTCAGACCTCTCCTATCCGCGTTCATTCTATGATTTGAAAGTCTGTTCTACGTTTAATGTACTCCTTACGGTTTCACAAAGTTTTGTTTTTCTTTATTTTGATTGTACATGGACCACCGTTAAGCATCCATGGTCTAACAACATTTTTTTGAAACGCAGATGGATGAACAGGAAGACTCCATCTCATCCTCTAGTTGCCATTCGAGAGCCATTATCAATCTACAGGTAATTTCTTACCACGACTATCTCTCTTTTAAATTGTTGATTTATTTTACCATCACTGGTTTTCTGGTGGCTTCGTTAGCAATTGGGTTTTTCTTTGCCGGCTCCAGATAATGATTCCTCTTAGCCGATTTTTAAGTTAGCTGTGTCTTGGTTTAGAATCCATACGTGGGTTTTTCGGGCAGTAGATTTTAGTCTCTCCTTACAGGGGAATCTCGGTTTCCCTTTCAGGATCCAACTTGTTCTGTATATTACTCTTTAGTTTGTATTCATATTGGTTTGATTTCTACAATGGATTTATTCTCATCATTTTACCCTTTGGTCCATATTTGTATTATTTTTCGAGCTACGTTTCAACTCCTGTCAGGCTAGCATAACGTTTTTTAAATTTTCTTTCCCTTCTACAGGATTGATGCTATTCTCCTTAAGTTGAATGTCTAAAAATAATACTCTGAGATTTTGATTTAACAATTTTAACTTAATTGTTTTCTGTTTAGGATGTACATTACATCATTTCCTACAATAACTAATTCTCTTCTCATTATTGCAGGTGGATATCCTACATCTATCCCTAAGGTAAATATTTACCCTTTTGGGTCTAAAATCTAATTTTATTTCCTGTTATGTTTATATTCCTGAACTAATTTATAGTTTATGTCCTTTGCAGGTACCATTTACATAACATTGGGTTTGCATACTGCTGTTAGACTTTTCTATTCAATCATAATGGTGGACCTTTTTCTCTTCAGGTTGGTCCAGCAACCCACTTGGGCTTTCTGATATGCCATCTCTGCATAATTTCCAGAGAGGTTTTATCATTTATTATAAATGGGACTGAGTGCCCAATTTGTATAATGTATTTATACTCAGAATAAATTGAACTGTGTAACTCTATGGATTTATATCTCTATATTTACATGGTTATGTAAAGTATGGAACAGACTCTTTTCTCTTTCCGTGAAGTTATGTTTGAACTCTTAAGTAATGCTTTTCTTAAAGTTGTTATCTCAATGATAGTAAGAATTTTTGAATTTCTCTTGGAAAGATATTTCCATCACTGTCTATTATGTCATAGTTCTTGTATTATTTTGTCCAGCTATATTGCAGTATAAGAGTTACTTTACTGTACTAATTCCACATTAATTGTCAAGTATTTTTATTTCCATTCTATAATAATCTATTCACGGATTTTTCCTGATTTTCTAGAATAATGCTAAAACAGAAATATTATTTCATAATAAATTCTAAGAGTAACCTATGCTCAGATTTAAACCTTCATTAAGGTTTATATATTCTGAGAGTTGGTACTCTTCAGATTAATGTCTGTGCAACCCTACAGAGACAGACTATATTTATTATAGACTACTTTGTTCAATGTACAGACCTACTAGTTGATTTACACTTAGTATTTATTGTACAACATCTACTCATGCATAGATTAAATCAAGTTCATGCATACAATTTTTTCTTCATCATAATAAGCATAATAATACTAAAATTCTAAGTTAAAATGAGTTAACTAGTGCATACCACTTAAGTTATACTACTTTCCACCCAACCTTTGAGCTCTTTCTCCACAGCTCCCTCCCGAGCAGAGATCAAATCTTCCAGTAATAGACAACCCCTTGTCTATCTTGAATCTACTTATTTAAGCATGTTTTCCCATCAGCTTGTTTCCTTAACTGCGTTCTGTTAATCAGGATGTTATTTTCCTTTTTGCCTAAGCTTTCCCTTTGTTTCTTCCACAAAATTACTTTAAAACTAGCTTTTTCTCTTTCTAGTTTTATTCCACCTCTTCCCAGTAACTTTCCTCTTTACTGGGGTAGATTTTTAGATTTTTATCTCTAACCTAAATTTGAATATTTAATTTATTTTCTCCAAGGATTTTTGGAGAACTGGGAAAGTCTTATAAACCTTATCCATCCTCATGGATTTGGTTTCCCGGTCTCTAATCATAATATAGTCTTTGCACAATTAATTCCATTTTTATTTTATTAAATTAAACTAATTAAATAAATCCACAATAATTGTTTTCCTTTGGGGTCCACTTTACCCTTTAGGATTGTTCAAATGTCTAATAAAAGCATAGAATCTAGGGACATTACATTCCCAATGAGAATTTTATTTCCATTTACAACTTTGCAAGTGAGATGTGAACCTACTAAAGGAAAAGCTTTTATAATTGCTTTCCAAATTATGGATCAATTTGCAAATTTTTTCTCAGTTTATTGGACCCATCTTATAGTAAATAAATGTATGATATATTTTGAGAATAGTATTTTGGGCCATAAAATAATACCTTGAACCAATTTCCAAACTCCTTTTGTAGCTAATGCTCTTGAGAACCAACCCATATTTTTTAAGCCCCACCCCCCTTTAAGCTTTCACAATGTGATTGAGTCCCAGTCTGTAAGGGATTTTTTTCCTATTTCCAAGATCATAAGAATCTTAGAGATAGTTTCTTGATCTTGTGTAGGATGTCGGGTGGAATCCATGCCAAGGATGCCCATTAAACTAAAATAACTTCAATTACTAACTTACATAAAGCCAACCTACCATCCTTGGAAAGCCATTTGTTGCATCAAGTTTTGATTTGTGTTTTAACTTTTATTAGGAGAAAGTTTGAGTCAAATTTTTTATAACTTTTAGACTTTGAGATTAAACCTAGTTATTATAATCCTTCATTGATATCATAAATTGTCAAGGAGAAAATATCCTTTATAATATCTATCTCTCTCCTATTTAGACCCCAACCAATGATGATGAATTTGGCATGGTTGATGAGAATTTTGGTGGCTATTTTAAAGTATCAAGATAGATTTTAAGGAATTCGAGTGGTCCGAGGAGACATCATAGAAAATTAGAATTTCATATACAAAGAGAATATTAGTCAGAGAGTAGTGTAGGGAAATTGAGATTCCCTTGAAACTACCTTTGGAATTGGAATTTGATAAGATTTTTCTTAAACATTATGCAACCATAAGAAAGAGAAGTGGGGATAGAGGGAATCAATTCCTTAGGTCTCTTTCTCCATGGAAAAAAGGAGAGGCAACTCCAATAATAAGAAGGGCAAAGGAAGGGGAGTTGATGCAACTCAAAATCCAGGTGACAAAGGTATGTCTAAACTCGAGGTGAATGAGAAGGAGTCTAATGTAGATCCGGTTGACTCAATCAGAAGCTTCAGAGAGGTCCACCTTATAAAGAATAACTCTTTTATTTTTTATGTGAATGTAGTTTAGACCTTTTTGGGATAGTACAATCGCCTCGTGGATTTGTCTTTCTTCCAAAAAATTGAATTTTTCTAGGGAGGTGTAGTTTTAGAGGACCTCTTTGAAGCAAAGGGATAGTTTGGAGATAATTTTGTAAATATAGTTATAAAGGGAATGATCCAGGTGGATATTGGTGGCCACCCGCCTATTCCACTTGGACCCCCACCATTGTTTCTTTCAGTTTTTCAGTTTCCTTAATTGTAGCACAATTTACTATTTTTGGCAGTTTTTCGGGTCTTGAACTTTCGCAGCTTTTTTGAGGCCCTAAACAATGTTTTTTTTTGTTGGAAAATCACAAGCGCCAAAGGTGTGTCTTCAACTCAACATTCATTTTTAGCATTTTTAGTCCTCGGGTAGATCTTTCTAATGAGGTATCGTGTGTGTCAAACAGAGATCGTATGTGTTATAGGTCAATTTGGGCATCATCCCCAATGATCTGGTCAAACTGGACATCATCCCTAGGAACAATGAAATAGGGTCTATCATCCCCTTATATTTCAGTTGTTATATGCCCTAAGAGAAGAACAAATCATTCATGGCTTCTATTGTGAGATTTCCAAGGTTTGAAGTATATATTATATCACTCATGAAATCTCCAACGCTACCTCTAAAGGGACTAAATGTGTTTCATATGCAGCATCCTCCATTCAAGGGTGCACTGCAATGCACTTCCTGACATTCAAGAATGCGTTGGTCACCTGGGAGCGAAATTCTCATTGTTCTGAGAATTTGCACATGGCCAGTGCCTTCTAGAAGAGTCCATATGTGTCAAACTTCAAATCCAAGTGTCCATCTAACACCTCTGAACTTGGGAACATGTCTTGCCTATTATTAGAAAGTCATTCATTGATAAACTACCATCAGTTTCCGTATAAATTAAGTACAGATCCTATTGCTAGGGAAGGAAGAATTTTGGTAAAGAAATGTTGTTGGATTCTCATTTGAGAGAGTGAAAGTACTGATATGTTTTTGGTGTGATGTTGGATGTGATGAGGCTGGGATGAAGTTGGAGCTGGTGGCATCAAATCGATCATTGGTTGTAACCTCCCCCTTCTACTCTTTAATAAATATTGTTGTTCATTTTCCCATATATGTATATGTTTGTGTTTCCATTTCTTATGCAATGGACTCTTGAATGATATATATGTTTCACATCTAATCGATTTGAGTGATTACGATAAATAGCCATCTGTATATTGCAATATGTTTGTTGTTATCTGTTTATACTTGCAGGAATCAATTTGGCGATATGATTTGGATTGAAGGCTACAACAAAAGCGACAGAAGGAGAAGAAGAAGCGCTTGGATCGCAAGTAGGTTCTTCTATCATTCTGTGTGTCTATTTATTTTAAAGAAAGTGAAAGCAAAGTCTTCCATCTATTTTTCTAAGTGTATAGCACCACACTTAGGGAATTTGATTTATCTGTAGATCATAATTTTGAATAAAAAATTGGCGACTCCACTGGGGAGTTTCCTCTCATTCCTAGTGTTTTTGCCTCTGTTAATCCTCATCAGTAGCATCTACTTTCAGTTTAGAATTTTGAATGAAATAATTGCATTATAAGTGTGTTTTGTAGCTTGCATTTTCAATCACTGTTGCGCCCAATGCACTGTTGGTCAAGGCACAATGCACTGCAGTGCACTGTCTCCCACTCAAGGGTGCACTGCAACGCATTTTCTCCCCTTAGAGATTGCGTTGCCCCCTTATCCAACCAAATTCCATTCAAATTTTTCATTGCTATCATTCTCAGCCATTTTTTTGTTGTATTATCAATTGTCTAATACCTCCTAGAGACCAGTGAAATTACCTAATTCTTCCTCCTTTGAAAAGTAAATTTGTTCAATGTCTCTTTAGAGTTTTTCTTTATCATTGGCAGATAAAATTCAAAGTATTTTATTTCTGCATTAGATCCATTTGTTTTTGTAAAGGAAATTGTCATTAAATTCTTCGTTTCCTGTAGGAAAAATTGTAGTTCCATTCTTCGTTTTTCCTAAAAGATAAATTGTTGTTAAATTCCTTGTTTCTCAAAGAAGAAAACATTTGTTTTTGTTCATTTGATGAATCTAGTTTCCTTTCTTACATTCACATTAAGGGAGCTGAAAAGAAAAACATGCATGTGCATATAGTGAATTGTGTGTTTTGCATAGGAACAAGTTAGGAAAGTTGCATTTTAGTTTGTGCTCTTTGTTGTTTTCTCTAAAACTGATTGCTCTTGCCCATAGTAGCTTGGATTTTCATTGAAAAAGCTAAAATTGAAAAGTTTTCTTATCATTTTAGTTTGCAATTTTAGGAATTTCCATCACATCACGTGGTGAACCTCAAAGACAAACTTTCTAAACAAGATCAACTTAAAATTTACATCAATTTACCTAAGAAAACATTGGAACCATAACGATAACATTTAGAAGGTCTAGGCTAGAGACATGTTCCGGCATCGTTAAACATTGCAACTATCGTTAACTTGTCTGTGATACATTCCGAGTGTGATACCTCACTCCACATACATGAGTATCGGAGCTCCTCCACGTACCTTCGGGTATATAAGGCGATGTTCTAGTATGAAAAGTATAAGGGGGTGCTCTCACTGTGTTGTTTCACATTAGACAACGCTAATATGGACTTGGGCATCCACGTACCTTCGGGTATATTTGGGAGGACAAATTTAGGTTGCTATCCATCCATAGTGAACCGATTCATCCGACTTGTAACTTGTGATACACAAAACACATCATTCGGGGAGATTGCCTGCCCATACTTCTTGGTTCGCCAAGAGGTATTCTGTAGTTCACAATTACTTGGTAAACCCTTTTCCTAGAATTACCCTTTTATTTTTTTTTATTTTTTTTTTCATAAAATAAATCAGTCATCGTGGAAGAAGAACATCCCTTTCCCCGTCGTTCGTGTTGAATAGCACTAGAACCACCTTTACCACCGGGAGCAATTTCTGGTCGGCGACATCATCCTCACATATACCAGATTCAGCACAAGTTGTTTCTACAAATCCTGGTTTATCTATTGTTATCGAGACGGATTCCTCACAACTAACCATGGTCACGATCCATCCAATCAGTGAGACCATACCTCCTGAACTCGACGTTGTTCAACTGGAAGTTGATCCGGATCCTGTCACTATTTTTAGAGAACATATGAATCTCAAAGTCGAACAATCGAAAGTTGTTCCTGTATCGGTTGCCCCATAATCTATTGTAGCCATTAAGTCTCCCATATCACGCAGTCAACCTCCTGAAATATACTTTGGGCCTGACGACGAAATCCTTCCACCTGGTTTAATTTCGATTAAAGAAATACCACAAGATGAAAAAACTTTAACTCCAACTCATTTTGGGGCAGAGCTTTACCTGTACGAGTCTTTTCCTCAATCACCTTCCTCTGCTTTTGTTTATCCTATGTCTATTAAAGTTCTCGTAGATCCAACAGGGTATACATTTGGTCAAATAACCATGCCTGAGCTAACATCTTCGGCTGGACCATTTATTCCAGTTGCGACAACACCTGCTCTTGCTAGCCCATCAATGTTCACAACTTCACCAGAGTCACATCTATATGGTGGCCCTTCCATCCCACCTGGTTACCAAACTTTATCTAGAACCTTCTCTCATGCATCCTCAAACCCATGGACTTCACCAATGTCATCGTCTAGTATTCTAAATGGTAAATTTATAGTGAGTACTGAACGGCTTGATCCTTTATATACATCATCAGGGAAATATCAAGCTAGTCCATCTGGGTATATTCCATCCAGTACAATTTCAACTGAACTCCCTGCATTTGGAGAACAATATTTTCCATCTTATTATACTCCTCATGTTGGGGGGAAACCTATGGTCACCCATTTCGACAGTACTCCATCATTATTTGGTCATCCTAATGTCGAAATGAATGTTTATCAGTGGCAACAAACTCTACCCATCCAACCACAAACGGTTATACAATCATATCAACCTGGTGCACCCACGTCAACTCCACTTGTTAATACATCCTTACCCCTGTTACAGGCTCAAACTGTTGTACCTCAACCATCTCGGGCGGTTCCTTCAACCCAATAACCTCAAGTATTGGGCCCTCAGATTCCAACTCCTTCGACTGGTTTACAACAACCACCTCTATCCGAAATTATTTATTCAGAAGCTGGATTACCATATTATGGGATGTCGTAGCCACAACCAAGTTATACCTATTCACAACCAAATCCAAGCTATCCTAGTTTGGGTTATAATATTGGTGGACAGACCCCTTGGCAGCCACAAGCGCAAATTCCACAACCTTCATCTCAACAAGTAGTGTACCCAGGTTTTAGTCAACAGAATCCTAAAGTGTTCGCTTGTCAAAACAACCCTTATCTGGGTTACCAGCAACAAATTCCTTATGTTAGTGCTAAAAGGCATGTTGCCCAAGCAATTCCATCATACCCTGGCTATGCTCAACCCAACTTAAATCGACAGTTGCCCTTTGTTGCAATTTTAGAGGTACCAGATTTAAACTTGCTCACCAATGATCCAATCAATTACGCTCCTTGGTGGCCGGTGATACCTCATAAATTACCCTCGGATATTCCTAAGTTCATTGGAAACCGTGGGGAAGACCCGTCGATGCATGTTATGACTTATCATTTGTGGTGTTCATCTAACTCCCTGAATGATGACTCTGTTCGACTACGTCTTTTCCAACATACGCTCATTGGTCCGACTGTGAAATGGTACATTAAGTTACTAAGAGCTTATTTTTATAATTTCACTGCCCTAGCTACAATATTTTTGACCCACTTCCAGTTACCCATACGATATGAAACTGGAACGAAACTCTTGAATAATTTTAAACAAACTAATGCTACTCACATTTCCGATCTTATTCATGAGTGGCGTCATCGTCGTAGAATGGTTAAGACATTTTTTCATGATCAGCTCCTTGCTGAGTGGTTCATTAAGTCCCTGTTACCATCTATAACTAAGGATGTGGCTAAGGGTGGCGTCGTCACTGAAGAGTAGGTCATTTCTCGTGCCAAGTATTTACACTTGATTTATACTCAATCTGGCACGCTCTACGATAAAATTCCCAATGCGTCGCGATCTAATTTTACTATGCCTCCTCCATCAAAGGATGGTCATGTGGGAGACGATATGATCGGTACTACAAGCACACATCACTCTACTACATCTGATCTTGCGCCTTCTTCCTAAATCCATGTCGTGTCAACTGACAAAGGAAAAAGTGACAAGCAACCCGGAAGTAATAAAAAGCGGAAATCAAAGAAAAAGAAAACTTCTACCTCGCAGGAAAGATCATCTGATCAATCGTCTGGAAATAGAAAACCTCGTTACCCTTGAATAATCTTTAATGAGGAACACTTTGTTTGATATTTTCCTCACCTCGTTGAAGTCTCAAAATTGGTTACGAGCTTGCATGCATCCGTTGTGTTGACAGATCCATTTTCGAATTCGAACACAAATTTGGTTGCTACGGATCCAGCTTCTAGTTCCCAAGTGATTATGTTGTCTGTCAAGAAGCCATCAACTGATGTTTTGGTGTCAACGCGTAATAAAGATTACAGTAGTTAAGATACTGATCAACCTACTACCTCGACCACGAATTCGTCCATGGAATCGATACCACCAACTGTTATTCCTGAATTGACAATCAAGCCACCAAATGGATTCGTTCATATATCAACATTTAATCCTCGAGCCCGAGTTGCTCAAAATTATAATATTGTTAAAGATTTGTCTTAATCCCCATCAGCTATGTCAGCGCTTGAGGTGCTTCAAAAGTTTCCCTCCCAGAAGCAGGCATTGTTGTCGGCAATTGGTGGAATTGATCCGACATATTCCAATCTCGTAGTATTTAATCATACGGGCCATGTGCCGCAATTACCAGCAGAATTGGCATTCTCCATCAAGGTAAATGTTCTCAATCACCTTGTTCATCGTACATTTATTGATGAGGGAGCATCTATGTGCATTACGTCTCTCAACTGCTATAATTCACTTGGCTCGCCGCACCTATCTCAATCGCCTACGACATTGAAATCTTTTGACAGACGTACATATAAGCTTGCAATATTATCAATAACCTGCATGTTGAGATAGGGGAAAAACAATAAATGTTGAAGTCGAGGTCATTGACGGAACCATTTATTACAACATTTTACTCGGAAGGCCATGGGTATATGCTATGACTGTGATCGTCTCTACATATTTTAAAATGGTCGCCTTTCCACATAAAGGTGTCATCACAATCATCAATCAACTATCCTTCTTTGCCTCTAGTTCCCAGGTAATTGGAAGTGTTCTGTTAGTTCACGCACCCCAACTCGCACGTCAAAACATTGGTGTGGAACTCTTAAAGGATTCTGCCCTCATAGGAACCTTTGCATTACTGCCGCTTGCGACGTTGGCAGAAATTGCAAGTATAGATACCTACAACATGATATGTTCCACTCCATCTAGCTTAAGGAATATTATGTGTGATTATGAATTTGTTACGTTGGATGAATTTATGTCGCCCAACCCAATTGAGCTGGCATAGCAATTAATCTATATGGCTTGGGCGGCGAATTCGAAATCATTGTCGTCGGTCATTTGGGTTGATCGTTCATTAGATTTTGGTACTCCATCTGATCCTTTTTCCTCAACTTTCTTGAAAAATGAGAATATTCTGGAATCCATGATGTCAAAAAGAGAACCATGGGAAGATCATCATCATCGCTCCCCTCTTCAGAATTAAGAAGAAGATAATCTTAGTGAACTATATCACCCATCGATCAAAAAATTCTTTTCAAATTATTTTCCTATTAATGCAATCGATTCCGAGAGAAATTTATCAAATATTGAAGAAACTATATCTATCGATATTTTGACCAAACCCGACGTTGTAGAAAATATTCATCTCGGCGTGTCCTTTTCTCCATTATAACTCGAAACATATCTCTCTCTCTTTCATGAATTTTGTGATGTATTTTCTTAGTCTTACGAGGAAATTCCAAGCATAGATACTAATATCGTTGAACACACTATTAATATGTACCCTGATGTCAAGCCGGTACGTCAACGCCTTCGTCCTGTTCATTCGAAGAAGGCCACTGCCATTAAAGTAGAAGTTGAAAAACTTTTGCGTGTTGGTTTCATATACCCTGTTCCGCTAGCTAAGTGGGTTTCCAACATTGTTCCTATTATAAAAAAACAAGGGACCATGAGAGTGTGTGTCGATTATCGGGATGTCAATATTGCTTGTCCAAAAGACAACTATCCTACTCCCTTTATCGACCAAATTATTGACGATTGTGTTGGATGCGAAATGTTTTCGTTCATGGATGGATTTTCTGGCTACAAGCAATTCAATATCCACCCATAGGACCAATATAAGAAAACATTCATCTGTCCCTGGGGCACATTTGCTTATCAGAAACTCTCATTTGGTTTAAAGAATGCTGGGGAAACTTTTCAAAATGAAATGGATTATGCTTTCAATGACATCAAGCACATTGTTAAACCCTATCTAGACAATTTACCCGCGCATTCACGAAATCCGAATGATCACTTGATGCATTTGAGAGCTATATTTTTATGTTGATGACACTAAAAAATATGCCTAAATCCACATAAATGTGTTTTTTGTGTTGGTTCTGGTCGTTTTCTAGGATTCGTCGTCTCAAAACAAGGAATTCGAATCGACCCACTGAAGGTCCAGGCCATTCTTGATTAGCCTGCGCCATCAAATTTTCTTCAGTTATAGAAACTTCAGGGAAAGGCTAACTTCTTAAGGAGGTTCATACCCAACTACGCCGAAATGGCTAAAGGATTTACTCGACTCTTGAAAATGGGGATTCCCTTCCATTGGGATAAGGTTGCGCAAGCTTCTTTTGATGTTGTCAAGGATACTCTTGTCCGAGCGTCGTTAATGTATCCCCCCAATTATCAGAGTGATTGTTTCTTATATATCATCGCGGCTGATAGGACCATTGTTATGGTATTGGTCCAAGTAGAAAATGGGATAGAATATTCGATCTATTATTTGAGTCGCAATCTCAATGATATGGAAGTGAAGTATTCATACGTAGAAAATCTTGCCTTGGCAGCTGTTAAAGATGTCCAAATATTTCGCCACTATATCCTGTTCCGGAAGACCATTGTCATTTCGGATTGCAACCCCATGACTTACATCTTATCATGTCAATTGCTGGGGGGAAAGTATTCAAAATGGATTGTCATTTTGTAGGAATTTGATTTGGAATTCATCAAATCCAAGTCAGAGAAGTCTTTTGTTTTGGCTGAGCTTCTTTGTGACCTTCCCTCTGATAGTACTGCTACTACATCGGAACCATCTATTCCGATGAGTCTCTGTTTCTGATTGGATCATCTGATCCTAGGTATGGGGATTTTATCATTTATCTCCAGACCCGAAATTTTTAGTGTGATACCTCTCGCTTTGACCAGCGACATATTCGATACCAAGCCAAAGATTATATGATCGTCAGCGATACACTTTATCGTCATGGTGTCCCTACAATTTTAAGAATGTGCCTCACTCATGAGGAGGTCGAAAAGGTTTTAAATGATTGTCATGTTGGGGCTTGTGGTGGAAATTTGTCTGGATACGCTACCACGCAGAAGATACTCCACGTCGGTTACTTTTGGCCTACCATATTTCGCGACTGCATCCTCACGGTCATAAGTTGTCATGTGTGCCAGATATTTCATCGTAAAATCCGCAAACTGCCAGTGCCAATGCATCATGTTGTCTTTGTGGGAACATTTTCAAAATGGGGCATTGAATTCATGACCTGTAACCCTCGTTCATCCGGGGGGAATAGTTATATTATTGTCACAGTAGAGTACTTTACCAAGTGGGCCGAAGAGATGCCTACATTCAACAACACAGGACAAACAATTGCAGTGTTTTTCTTTAATCATGTCATTTCACGGTTTTGGGTCCCACAAGCTACAGTTACAGATCATGGATTGAATTTTCACTATCATATGATGAATGAGTTGACTGCCAAATTAGGACTGTCGCATGATAGTTCTACCCCTTATTATCCACAATCAAATGGACAAGTTGAGGCTATTAACAAGATTCTTAAACGAATGCTTCAATGAATGATATGAGTTCATAAACGAAATTGGCATTTAATCATGTACTCGAATTTGTGGGTGTACCAAACCTTGGTGAGAAACACAACCGGATTTACCCCCTTCTAATTGGTGTATGGTCTGGAAGTTATCTTTCCAATCCAATGTGAAATACCATCGTTAAAACTCGCAATCGACTTGTTACCTAACACCTCTACTGAATAAGCACATCTTTTTAACCTCATCCATCTTGATGAAACGCGTCGTGAAGCCCAATTGGCCAACAAAGCACATAAGAGACATATAAAGGCGCAATACGACAAGCGTTTCCAACCTCGCATTTTCTCAGAGAGTGACCTAGTCCTTATTTATGATTAGGAAGATGATGTAATAGGTACAGGGAAATTTGAGCCATTATGGCATGGCCCTTATATTGTCAAAAGAGTTATTGCTAAGGGTGCCTACGAGTTGGTAGATTACGATGGAATTCCATTGGCACAACCCCGAAATGGGTTGTATCTGAAACGTTACCATGCTTAACCATGAGAGTAGTAATTTTTTGTAATATATTTTATATATGTTGTTGATTTCCATTTACTATCTTAGTTTGTTTTTCTATATTTTTCTTGAAGTTAGTAATCCTCTTTACATTTCATTGCAGATGTCTGAATCTTTGGAACCATTCGTTGGATATGTTAATGGTGTTAGTCGTAGTACGTAGAATTTATCCTCTGCAGCGTTGGCCATTTTCGCTTCGAACGATGAGTTAGTGAGTTTTCAAGGGATTTGTATCGGTCGATATACAAACAATATCGTTGATTATAGCGCGTTGAACGAACTTCTTTCTGATGCCGTTTCATTTGGTAGTAACCGCATTGTTATTAGGTTAGACTCACAACTTGTGGTACTGCAACTTACTAGTGTTTATACTGTCAGAAATCCAACACTGCATTGTATGTTCCTAAGAGTTCGACTTTTGGAAAGACATTTTGATTTCATTCAATATCAACATATTTCCATAAAATTGAACATATTAACTGATTCTTTAGCGAATTATGTTATAAACGGACATTTGCGACACATGTAAAGATACGTTCACATAATTGAATAGGATTGCGCAATAAACATAGGAAAACACTGAAATCAAATAGATAGATAGTTATAGGTTTTTCAAAATTTGTGCCCAATACTAATTGGTCATATGACCTCAAAATGTATGCAACATGTCAAAAGTAAGCTAGTGGTGCTCATGATAACATGCTATTGATCTAGCTATCCTACGCAGTAACTGCATCCAGCGGTTAGGAATGCCAATAGTATGGTGCTGCATTCGCATGGGTAACTCTTCGATCCGACAATCTAGGATCTCGAAGGTCAACCCCTGTATGTGCTGCTGAAGCTCAGTAAGAGTCTCAGCTTCATCCAAATCCTGAACGATTGGTCTCCCGACAACCCTCTCTGTTGGCTCATCCACTCCATGCTCTGGCTCTCCCACTGGTCAAACTCAACCCACATCTGCATTACATCAAAACTTTAGTTTAGTCTTCGGAAAAGATTAAAATAAAAAACATGTATAAACCTTAGAAAAATAAAAAAACATGGTCAAAACATTCTTACCAATTGCACCCCACTGAGCACCTCCTGGTAAAACTAAATCTGGATCTCCTCAGAAGTCGACGCCTACATATGCATAGTCATTGATGGCGATAATTTGTCACTCGAACAAGAAAAGAATGCAGAAGAGAACACGATGGTCGATTGAACAACATGTCTAGCCATCAGTTCTCCCATCTCTGCATCCTTGGATCTCTAGGGTTAGATATACCGAGTGTCACATATTGAGGCTGCATCAGTGGAATCCTCTCTAAGGCGAAAGAAATGAGGATCAAACCATAGTTGAAATTTTTCTTCCTTCCTCCCTTTGCCTTGCTCAGTTTTTCTTTCATTTGAGAGAGTACATCTTCAACCCAATTGAAAATTGTATGTTCCATGCACTCTAGTGCATACTGCATGTAATATATGTTTGCTACGTGTAGTATAGTGGTACCAGCAAACTTTGCAATCGTGAATAAGATGGTTCTCAATGGAAAGTCACGAACATCACGGATGTTTCTTTTCCCATTCTTTCTAGGCTCTGCCCCCGAATTGCAATACTACAATATATAGTCTCTCACCATCTCTCATCCGAGAGCAGACCCTGAGAGAGAAATGGGTAGGCCTCTCCTCAACAAGCCTATCAGAAAATATATATTCTCCACTAAAATTGGGACCACTTTGTCCCCAATATGAAATTCCTCAATCGCTGGATCCCATGCACGAACAAGGAACTCAAAAAGTTCCATATGTTGCCTCATACCAAATAATCTAAAGTACTTCAGCAACCCACAGTCTCCGAGGGATCTTACAGTATCCGAATCATTTAGGGAGATCATGCTTTGTTTCTCATGTTCTCTTTCCCTCCAAGTAATTGTCATTTTGTTCTGTTGAATCCCAAAAACACAACCATAAGACTCATAAGGACCCATTTCATGCAAAAAACTAGGTAAAATTTCGGCACGCTGCAAAGAAAAAAAATGTGAATTGCACCCAACGTACCCCTGGTCAAGGGATAGTGCATTGCAGTGCATCTGGCCTTCATTTCCAGTGCATTGCAATGCAAGTTTCGACATTCAAGGGTGTGTTTCTCTGTTTGCAAAATAAATTTACCCTAAGGGTCCCAAATCCCTAAGCAATGAAATGAAGCAAAAAGACTACTGAAGGAAAAAGGAGGTTTATGGCACCAACATGGATCAAACTGCGAGGAAAATCGTCCACATAATCGATCACAATCAACAGCTGAAGTTCGGGAGCAAAAACAGGTTCAGAGCTCCAAAATGAAAATGGTAACTTTCAAATGGTAAAAATGAACAACAAAACTCTTTTAATTAGTCATTTGATTATTTGCAAATCATATTTATTGCTGTGACTATGGTTTTATTCATTTTTTTATTATCATGAAACAGGTATTTTTAATCCATTTGATGTTGTTCTGAATAGGTTTACAACTGATATAGAAGATTAGTCATGCACACTTATTTCAAGAATGATTTGACCACAAAGCATACTTTTATCCTTATTTTTTGAGCTTTGGTAAAAACGGAAAAAGGACTTGAACCGCATTTTTATCTCTTTTTCGAGCTTCGATAATGGCGAAAAAGGAACCCCTAGAGTCTTCTTTTAGATCTTTTAGACTCCGATAATGTGAAAATATTGCCGAGCGCTTGTCTTTTTGAGCTCATAAAAGTAAATGAAACGACATCTACTCAGTATAAGTTTAACCCTTTTCTAGACTGAGATAGATTATTTACGAAAAAGGAAAACCTTAGTTGAACATGACTAGGAGGTTCTCTCAGATATCATTTTTACACTTCTTCGGATCTGAGCGACAACTTTACGAAAAAGGACTCATGGAGTTTTCTTTTGTCCTCTTTTTCAAACTCTCTGAATATGAAAAAGGACCAGGTTGTCACTGTCGTTAGGCTTGTTAAAACATAAAATAGCGACGAGTTTGTCGATCATGGCAAGAATCGAGTTTCATTTATCGCTAGACTCGTTAAATTATTAAATAACGATGCATATTCGCTCGAAGGGTTGAATTATAGATCAAGCATATTTTATCCTCCTCAAGCCTGTTAAAAAATAAAGAGGTATTGGTCGACAAATGACTGAGGAAAATTTGGGAAAGTGAACATAACTTTTACGGTAGCAGGTCGCTCTTGAACATGACACTTCACTCCATTACTGTGACTTTTGGGTTGGGTAATCTTCTTGATGGTTCATTCATACCTATGGTTCATCATACCTTCACTTTGGTTTAGATCAATGCTGCCAACTCATCTCAGTGTCACCAATATGTTCAAGAGAAGTCATCCAGTGAATACTCATCCTTCTGCAATACTCATAAACCTTCATTTTCATGACAGTCACCCTGAATATTGCTATATCAAGTCACATTTTCATGACAGTCACCCCTGAATATTGCTATATCAAGTCACATTTTGTCTCTAAAATCAGTAACTCCTGTTTCGCGATAAAATGGATTCCTGTCGACATCAAATCATCATCCAAGAAGTTTACTTAGAAACATCATCTTCCAGTACCATGAGGCTTGTTACATCATTGACAAGATCCTTGCTTCCGGACATTTAATCGAAAGATTTTGTTTGGAGTTCAACATCAAATCATCTATTCACACCTTATGAAATGTACTGCAGTACCTTGAGAAGCATTAACACCAATGGTGGTTCTCTCGTGTTTGTTAACAACTCACATCATTGGCTGGTAATCAAACAATGTCTTACCATGTTCAACTACAAATCATATATTCGCATGGCTAGACTTGTAACCGAACGATCGAGTGAATGAGATAATAAGACCCTAGATCTAGTTTCAGCCATCCAGGTTGCGATTTTAGGATTGTTGTACACATCATCAGTACGATGACCTTCATACAGATCATCATCCGAACATTGGCCTATATCTGTAGGCATGTCTGTATTGGCCAACATTCCAATGTAGACGACTTTCTGCACTATGTACATGTTATTAGATAGTTTATGTGTTGAGCATGGGAATGCCTTCCTCGACAATTCATGATCAAGATGAAAATATCATGATGTAATGTATTGTAAGATTGATGCAGGTCGCCACTCCACTTCAGTTCCAGCTCATCACATTGTAAAGCATCTCATTCAAAATATATTATTATTATTTCGACTTCAGGCTTTAGGGGGCAGCTGTTATAGGTCAATTTGGGCATCATCCCCCATGACCTAGTCAAACTGGACATCATCCCCAAGACCAATGAAATAGGGTCTATCATCCCCTTACATTTCAGTTGATATATTCCCTAAGAGAAGAAAAAATCATTCATGGCTTCTATTGTGAGATTTTCAAGGTTTGAAGTATATGTTATATCACTCATGAACTCACTAACGCTGCCTCTAAAGGGACTAACTACATTGCATATGCAACATCCTCCATTCAAGGGTGCACTGCAATTCACTTATGGACATTCAAGAGTGCGTTGGTCACCTCAGAGCGGAATTCTCATTGTTCCGAGAATCTCCACATGGCCAGTGCCTTCTAGAAGAGTCCATATGTGTCAAACTTCGAATCCAAGTGTCCATATAACACCTCTGAACTTGGGAACATGTCTTGCCTATTATTAGGAAGTAATTCATTGAGAAACTACCATCAGTTTCCCTATAAATTGAGTACAGATCCTAGTGCTAGGGAAGGAATAATTTTGGTAAATAAATGTTGTTGGATTTTCATTTGAGAGAGTGAAAGTACTGATATGTTGCTGATGTGATGTTGGATGTGATGAGGCTGGGATGAAGCTGGAGCTGGTGGCATCAAATCGATCATTGGTTGTAACCTCCCCCTTCTACTCTTTAATAAATATTTTTGTTCATTTTCCCATGTATGTATATGTTTATGTTTCTATTTCTCGTGCAATGGACTCTTGAACGATATATATGTTTCACATCTATTCGATTTGAGTGATTAAGATGAATAGGCATCTGTATATTGCAATATGTTTGTTGTTCTTTGTTTATACTTGCAAGAATCAATGTGGCAATCTGAGTTGGATTGAAGGCTACAACAAAAGTGACAGAAGTAGAAGAAGAAGCACTTGGATCACAAGTAGGTTCTTCTACCATTCTGTGTGTCTACTTATTTTAGAGAAAGTGATAAAGTCTTTCATATATTTTTCTAAGTGCCTAGCACCACACTTAGGGAATGTTTTTTATTTGTAAATCATAATTCTGCATAACAGTATGCCAATGTTACGACCCCAGGAAATTGATGTTACCCCAACGGGGCCCATAGTTTGGTGTTTCATCTCCTAGGGTTAGGTTTTTGGATGTTGAGGGTTTTCCATTGTTTCTCAATAATAAATAGGCCTTCGAGCCTCATTGTAACACAGTTTAGAGGCATGTAGACGCCACATCTCTTCTCAGAGATAAGCTACCATCGACCTAGCTAGTTTATGTCCATTCTTTCTATAAGCATATTTTAGTTATTTGATATTAATGAAATGAAGTTTTATTTCTGCTGCATCTCTATGTTTATGTTTATTTATGTATTTTATTACATTCTTGCATTCTGGATCAGGGAAATAGGTCTAAAAATATCAAAGGAGTCAACATTATCCACTTTAGGGATCAGGGATTTCAAGGCTAAGTTGAAAGAAGTAATAATTTGACCTGTAATCCAAGAGTATTCCACTACTAAGAATACGTCCTCACCCAATTAATCATAACATTCTAGATAGAATTTAATTGGAAAGTCATATGAACCTGGGATTTTTTCCTTTTAGAAACTATGCAAGACCTTTTAAAATTTTGATTTCGTGACTTCAACCTCTAAGGACTCATTTTCTTCTTGGGTGACATATATGGGAAAGAGTCTAGCTATATCTAAGATGTGTGTTAGTTGCTCTGTTTTTTTTCCATAGTATTTCTTTGAAATATTTGCACCCTTTATGGATATCTCCTAGAAGGATGTGGTCATCGATCCATCATATTTTTTTATGAACTAGATGGTGTTTATGACCTTTCTGATCCAGGTGGATATTGGTGGTCACCCGCCTATTCCACTTGGAGCTCCACCATTGTCTCTTTTAGTTTTTCAGTTTTGGCACAGTTTACTATTTTTAGCAGTTTTTCGGGTCCTGAACTTTTGGAGCCGTTTTGAGGCCCTAAACGACGTTTTTTGGGAAAACGGAGAGCAACATGGGTCCATGGACCGATGTTGCTTTGCTTGTTCCAAATTTGTAGTCCTCGGATAGATCTTTCTAACGAGGTATGGTACGCGTCAAACGGAGATCGTATGCCAAAGTTACGCCGCTGGGAAGTTGAAACACCAATTTACCCAAACGGGGCCCATAGTTTTGGCGCTTCATCTCCTAGGGTTAGGGTTTTGGCTGTTTAGGATTTACCATTGTTTCTAAATAATAAATAGGCCCTCGAGCCTCATTGTAAATCAGTTCAGAGGCCTGTAGCCGCCACATCTCTTCTCAGAGATAGCTACCAGTGCCCTAGCTAGTTTTATTTCCATTCTGTCTGTAAGCAAATTTCAGTTCTTTGATGTTAATGAAATGAAGTGTTATTTCCGCTGCATCTTTGTATTTATGGTTATATGTGTATTTTATTGCGTTCCTGCATAAATCTGGATCTTTGGTATCAAGGCAGTCTACTTTCTCTCGATCCTTCTTTGCATGTCCCCAACGAGGTTGGGGTATAAGGAGTCAGAGCTCGATCTGGTTGAAGCTTTACTAGATCAACCTCGAAACCCTCGACATACGCCCATGGGGGACAAAAATAATGATGACGGAGGAGGATATCCTATCAAAATATTCCTCGAGGAGGCCTCGAAAAACAAAGGAACGCGATGATGGATAGCTGTGCTCTGCATCCTTCAACGACTACCCACCGCCGACGCATCTCGCATCCTCAAAGGTACTTCGGGAGGCGCGACACTCCTTAAGGTACAAGTAAATTTTGACATTCCCATATTTGAGGGTCAAATAGACGCAAAGATGCCGTAGATAGATGGTTTAATCGTTAGGAAGGATATTTCTGGCTCTTTTCAGACCGGGAGAAGATTATTTTTGCACTCCTCAAAGCTACCCCCATGTTAAGGACTGGTGGGAAACCTACTGTGAGAACAAGGACCAGACAGAACCCTCTCTGTTCTCGGCCGTACCAACTTGGAATTCTTTCCGAGACGCCATCAAGGAACAGTACTATCCCATGGGGAGCTATGAGGACAAGTACATACAATGGACCACGCTACGACAACAAAGGGATCAAGATGTGCATGAGCTGACGAATCTGTTCCATACCCTGCGCACAAAGTTGGGTATCAAAGATTCAGAGAAACATCTGGTGCTAAAGTATCGCAGCTGTCTGCACAAATACATTCAGGAGGAAATGGAGTTCCTTGACATCTCCTCGCTTAGTACGGCATACCGGTATGCTGCCAAGATTGAGCAGAAATTCAAGCAGAAGAAGCGAGACTTTGGATCTGCGAATCAAAAGCAAGGGAAAGGTGCTTCCAAACCGCAGAAAAAAGGACAGAGCCAAGGCATGGCAGCTAAAGACAACTCATCAAAGCCACAAGAAAAGAATAGCACCGCAAAGCCAAAAAAGGACACGGGAAAGTGGTGTGAGTTCCATAAGAGCTCCACTCACAACACAAGTGAGTGTCGGGCCAAGCAGTCGCTAGTGGCCGAGATGAGGGCTTCTGAGTCAGATGCATGCTCCGACTCCGAATCAGAACCTGAAAAGGGGAATGAAAAAAGGAAACAGATTATTGATGCGGAGCCCAACGCCACTATTGCCACTACAAAGGTCCAGAAGGAGGAACCGGAAGATCCAGAGGAGGAGGAACGTCTCTTCCACTCCCAGATGTGGGTAAAGGGCTCCCCTGTACAGTTCATTGTCGACAATGGGAGCAAAAAGAACCTCATTTCAGCAGACGCCGTGAAGCGGTTGGGCTTGCCGACCACAGCTCACCCACATCCATACACCATCGGGTGGCTTCACCAAGGACGAGATCTCCGCGTCAGCCGGCAGTGTCGCCTTCCCTATAGCATCAAGCCCTTCACGGATGAGGTATTATGTGGCGTTGCTCCTATTGATGTTTTTGATGTATTATTAGGACAACCATACTTGTGGAAGCGTCATGCTGTGTATGAGTCTCGGCCTCGTGCTGTTATTGTTACTTTGGGAAATAAGTTGTACAGGATACCAGAGGTACCACCTCCTGCCGCTATCTCTTTGGTTACTGCAAAACAATGCAGTAAGCTCATTTCCCAAACCGGGAAATTCGTTTTCCTGATGATCCGCCCCCAGGGAAAGAAGAAGACTGTGGCCACGACCTCTAGACAGAGCTCCTCTGCACAACAACAACAAATGGATAAGGTTGTGGAGGAGTACGGGGACATATTCACCTCACCCACAGGGGTTCCTCTGCACTGTCAGGTCAAGCACCCAATTGATCTGACCCCAGGTGCACCGCTACCTAATGGACCGATCTATCGGCGCTCTGTTCTGGAGAATGATGAAATCAAGAGGCAGATTCAGGAGCTGTTGTAGAAAGGTCACATCAGACCAAGTTCATCGCCCTGTGGGAGCCCGATCATGTTGGTACAGAAGAAGGATGGGACGTGGAGACTCTTTATTGACTATCGGGCGCTGAACAAGATCACTGTCCGGAATAGGTACCCAATCCCACGGATTGATGACCTTCTGGACCAACTCAAAGGTGCAAAATATTTCAGCAAGATCGACCTGAAGTCTGGGTATCACCCGGTACCAATTGAACCCTCCGATGTGTGGAAGACTGCCTTCAAAGCCAAGGAAGGCCTTTTCGAATGGCTGGTCATGCCTTTCGGGTTGACGAATGCTCCCGCTACCTTCATGAGGATGATGGATGACATCTTGCGGCCATTCACCAGCTCATTTGTAGTGGTGTACTTGGATTACATTCTGATCTTCAGCCAGACTTGGGAAGAGCACCTTCACCACATCCGACAAGTCCTCCAAACACTGCGGCAACACAAGTTGTGTGCCAATTTGGAGAAGTGCACTTTTGGCATGACCCAGGTTCAATATCTGGGATAAATTATTGATGAAAGGGGGTGCATGTGGATCCAGCCAAGATCCAAGTCATTCGGGATTGGCCAGCCCCAACCACTATAACAGAGCTTCGCAGCTTTCTGGGTCTTGCTAATTTCTACCGGAGGTTTGTGTTGGGATTCTCTCATATCACTTGGCCCTTGAGTCAAGTCACCAAGGGAGGAGTGAGAGAAAAAAAAATTTGGTCGGAACCTCAACAGAAGGCGTTCACAGAATTGAAAAATCGCCTCTGTTCTGCCCCAGTGCTCACTTTACCGGACTTGCAACAGCCATTTGAGATCGAGACAGATGCCTCTGACTATGCTATTGGGGCAGTTCTTACTCAACAGGGACATCCAGTGGCATTTCACAGTGAGACATTGTCTGACAAAGTTCGCAAGTATCCCACTTATGACAAAGAAATGTATTCCATTGTGTAAGCTTGTCGACAATGGAAGCATTACATTTTGGGGAAGGAAACAATCATCCACACAGACCACTGGCCCCTGCAGTTCATACAAACACAAGGGAAGTTGCAGAATGATCGCCATCAGAAGTGGTCCACATATCTGCAGCAGTTTCATTTGAACATCAAGTACAAGAAGGGTAGCACCAATAATGTTGCAGACTGCCTCAGCCGACCACCGATCGTGGCGCTCACCACCGTGCTCAACTCTTGTGGGCACGAGACTTCTAATTGGCCACTTCTCTATGAGAGTGACCCATAATTCGGCCACACTTACAAGGCACTCTTGGGGGGCACGCAAGTTCCAAATTTTCACCTCCAAGATGCACTTTTATGTCACCTGGGACACCTTTGTGTTCCTTCAAGCGAGCGTACCAAGATGATATGGGAAGCACACTACAGTCGAGTCGTTGGGAATTTCGGGGTCGAGAAAACAGTAGCAATACTACAGAAGTATTTCTATTGGCCGAACCTTCGAAAGGATGTCGAGAAGCACATCAGATCCTGCACTGCTTGTGCCATTGCCAAACCGACCATCAAGAAGCAAGGCCTATATACTCCTCTACCTACCCCTAGTCGACCTTAGGAATCCATCTCCATGGATTACATGTCGGGCCTACCTTCTACTAAGCAGGGAAATGACTGTGTTTTTGTGGTCGTCGACAGATTCTCGAAGATGGCCATTATGGCGGCCTGCAAGAAGAATATCACAGCAGAAGCCACTGCTAAACTCTTCTTTGAACGAGTTTGGGTGCACTTTGGGATCCCACAGTCTATCATATCAGATCGAGATAGCAGGTTCCTCAGCACATTTTGGTCCAGCCTCTGGTCAATGTTGGACACAAAGCTCACCAAGTCCACAGCTTTCCATCCCCAAACATATGGCCAGACAGAGGTCGTCAACAGAATGATTGTACACATTCTGCGCATGTACAATTCAAAGCATCCACGCACATGGGACGAGAGCCTCCCTTATGTACAACATAGTTATAATCGGGCTCTCCACGGTTCAATCGGCCATAGCCCCTTTCAGGTGGGCTTGGGATTCCAGCCACTATGTCCCATTGACGTAGCCATGCCATTTGCAGCTGCTCAGGCCAATTCAGCTCATGTCCAGTCTGAAGTTGACAAAGAAAGTAGCTTCATCGAGCGCATTCAACACATCCGCCAACAGGTTCATGATATATTGGACAGAGCCAATGCTAAGTACAAGCAACGCCATGATCAACACCGGGTGCCACACAACTTCTAGGTGGGCGACAACGTATGGCTACATTTGCAGAAGGAGCGCCTCACTGGACCCCACCGCAAGCTTCGCCCGCTCCGATACGGGCCGTACACCATCACCAAGGCTGTAGGGAACAATGCCTTCGAGCTCAGTATTCCACCATTCCTTGGTCTGCACCCAATCTTCAATGTGGATCGCCTTCGTCCTTACTTCCCACCTCTACTGGACACCTCAGACATTGCAGAACAACTCACACCAACAGAGTTAAACCCAGACTGCATGGAACAGGCCACCACATATTGTATCATGGACATGCAAATCAATAACACTCACCAACAGAAGATCCAACTGTATCGGGTCGTCAAAGCTGGCCAACTCCTGCACCAAGGAAAGTGGTTCACCAGGGACCAAGTTCAGCAGAAATTTCCTCATCTCATGGAGGAACTTAACGCAATGGGGACCATTGCTTCCTAAGGGGGGAGGAATGATCCAGGTGGATAATTGTGGTCACCCGCCTATTCCACTTGGAGCTCCACCATTGTCTATTTCAGTTTTTCAGTTTCGGCACAGTTTACTATTTTTAGCAGTTTTTCGGGTCCTAAACTTCCGGAGCCGTTTTGAGGCCCTAAACGACGTTTTTTGGGAAAACGGAGAGCAACATGAGTCCATGGAAAGATTTTGGTCATTCCAAATTTGTAGTCCTCGGATAGATCTTTCTAACGAGGTATGGTACGTGTCAAACGGAGATCGTATGCCAAAGTTACGCCCTTGGGAAGTTGAAACACCAATTTACCCAAACGGGGCCCATAGTTTTGGCGCTTCATCTCCTAGGGTTAGGGTTTTGGCTATTTAGGATTTCCCATTGTTTCTAAATAATAAATAGGCCCTCGAGCCTCATTGTAACTCAGTTCAGAGGCCTGTAGCCGCCACATCTCTTCTCAGAGATAGCTACCAGTGCCCTAGCTAGTTTTATTTCCATTCTGTCTGTAAGCAAATTTCAGTTCTTTGATGTTAATGAAATGAAGTGTTATTTCCGCTGCATATCTGTATTTATGGTTATATGTTTATTCTATTGCGTTCCCGCATAAATTCGGATCACTTTCAATGATTAACTATTTTTTGAAAATATTTTGTGTTTTCATCCCCATCTTATAGCTAGAGGGCCTTACTTTTCATTCTCCATTATTTTTCCTTGTCCTAGAGCCATTTCCTTCTTTGTTCCTCTAGATATTTGACGTAGGTTCTACTATTAGAAGATATTTCCCTTGAAGAAACTAAATCAATAGAGTCTTTTAACTTAGTCTCGATCTCATCCAAGGATTTGGCTACCTCAACCCTTTTGTGTTTTTCCCACCTTGATATGGTTGCCTTAACTCTCTTAAATTTTTCCTGAAACTGTATAGGAGGGGATCTGATTGGATGAAGGAGAAATGGATCCATTGGAGTTTAATGGCTTCGTGGAGAGAGAGATCCTCAAACCAGGTAGTATTCAATTTGAAAGAGTTGATGGTATGGATAAAACACCTCCGATTCTAGAATAATGGGGATGTGATTCGAGTCCCCTCATATAGTGACCCACCATTTGAAATTAATTTTTTTATCCATAAGATTATATGAGATAAGAAAATGGTCCAATAATTTAGAAACAAGTGCAAAATAATTTTGTTGTTTGACCAGGTGGTAGGATCTTAACCGAGAGAATGTCACGTAGGTCGATGAATTCCAAGGGATCAACAAGGGAATCAGAGAGAGGGTTTGTTCTTGCCATATTTCCATAGACCTCAACATAATCTTCCCTAATGATGGTAATGCCCAAGTTCATAGTAGGAAACTTTGTGAAAGATAGTTAGAAATCCTTATAGTCAACATAAGGCTCATATATGTTGAAGCCATGAATAAACAAATCAAGCTCCAAGATATGAAAAAAGGAGAATATATTGTCACAAAAAGCCTAAGATGAAATCAAGTGGATATGTTTTGTGTGCCAACCTATGCTTATTCATCTAGTCTGCCTTGTTGCATCATTGAGTACAAATTCCCAACAGGGGAAGGTTGATATTAACCGAGTGGTTGCCTTAGATCCTTCAATCATTGATTCTTGAATAAACATTGCATGAGGATTATTTGACTCAACTATTCGTTTTAGAGCCAAAATTTTGTGGGGGTTAGAAAGACCATTTCAATTTATGGAGATGAGACTAATTTTGGGCTAGGGAAAATAGGGAATTTTTGCCTCTAGTCATTGATTTATGGGCTTCATCTCCTAGCAAACCGAGGTTTCCTCTAGGGTCCATAATAAGGGGTTCAACAATGTCATCAACACAAGAATAGCAACACAGGTTATATTGGGGGGGGGGGGGAGGGAAGGGGGTTGTGGAGGGGGTTGAGAAACAAAAAGTAAGTTGATAACAACAAGGGGAGACATTGGAGGAAGGAGGGGAGTGGGGGGCTAAAGGAGAATATTAGGGAATATAGAGGTAATGAGAAATCCCAGAGTGTCCAAAAGAGCAGGGCCAAGGGAGGGAATCATAGAGACAAGGGAGAAAGAACCCATTTTAATTATATGCTCCAAAAATGACAGGGGGTTGAACCAAACATACTTGTGGAGGGGGCCCCCTCCAAACAGTGAGAGGTAAAAAGTCTTATTGTTTCTTTGAGTTATTGGGGTGAAAAAGTTGTTTCTTGAACAACGCCTTGAGAGGGAGCTATCTCCAAACAATACTGAGTATAGGGGGAGCTCTGAATTGGGGCTACTTGAGCCGCAAACACCATAAAGGAGAGAGGAGGAGAGACCAAATAGAGAGAGTCTTTCCTTATCCATTTTTTATTAGTATTCCCCAGTGCATAGTAATTATTGAGATGACCATGTGTATGGCAACAACCACACTTGAAAGGCACTCCTTCATAGTTGAGACTCTGGTGGTGATTCACTAAGCCAAATTTTATGTAAATAGGGTCTGGTAAGTTAGATACCAAATTGAGCTTGAAAAGAATTATCGCCATGCCCATGTAGCTAGTTTGAAGAAAGGACATGTCTGCCTCGTAATAAAAACTTAGGTTGTTTCCAATTTAATTGAACACATCTTCAGACTAAAATATGATTGGTAATCCTGAGAGTCGAACCAATAGAGGAATTATTACCAGTTTCTCAAACCTTGCATCAAAATCTGGTGACCATTAGTTGACGAAAAGGGCTTGTGCGCCCCAATGCCATTTGCCTTGCAATATTTTTTCCATATCCTCCTCAAAAGAGGTGATATGGCCTAACCAACACTTCAATAATATCATGCAACGAGGTGTATACTCCACACAAAGCTTGAAATGTTGTTAAGACCATTTTCACATAACTGCCATGGAAATTTGTTTACTGGAAAACCTACCCACCACTGTCTGTTTCTACATCCTGCTAATTTCATTGAGTTGTGCATCCATTCTAAGAACCAATCTAGGCTCGTCTGCCTTCATCTTTATATATTTATGGGTTTCTTAGGAGGAAATTTCATCAAAAGGGGTTAATGTGGTCGCCGAACATGTAAGCGTCTCTTGCCACGAAGTATTCCGGGCAAACTAATGTTGCTCAGGAAATCAGGTTTGTACGTAGGAGAGTGACAAGGGATGTAGTCTATGGATATCGAGAGGTCGAACACTAGCCTCGAGCAAGTGATAGTAGAAACTAAAGGGGAGTGAGGAAGAATGCATGGTTTAGTGGAGGAGGACAAAACACAAGGTTGAGGGCAGGTGGCCTTGGTAGAGAGGGTGGGTGAAATTATCCCCTATACTACCAGATCCCATCATGACTGAGTATGGGGCTTGACAAGAGGGAATGAAGTCACTTGTGTTAAGTGGCGGGGACCTAGGGGCCATACTTAGCTGAGAAAAAAAAACCTCTAAATCAACATTGTTAGAGGGTTGCTTCATAGGGCCGCACCAGATGTTGATCCCTTCTAAAGGGTCAGAGGCATAGTCTACTAATTCCTCCATGGAGAGGAAATATTAGCATAAATTGACAATTGATCCAGGGAGGAGGGGTTGCAAGCCTTGTAGCCTTTTGGCCTTGCAGCCTGGCTTCATCCTCAGCTCCACTAAAACCATAAATTCCTCAGTGCACAAGAGGATTAATATTTTATTTGACATAATTAAACGAGTTCCTAAGGATTTTATGAGGTTAAAATTCACGTGGATGTTCTTTTTATCAAGGAGTTTTCTAGATCTTGTTGATAGTACCTTACGTACATGGAAGGAATCTCGGGAGATTGAATATTAAGGGTTCTAGGGAGGAGGCTAAAGAGTTTTATGGGAAACTCAATAAATTTAAAAGGAGCAGTAGCCATTATTTCAAAGAACTTGTATCAGGGGATAGATTTCATGATTAAGATGTTTACGATTTGAGATGAGATGAGATTTAGAGATAAAGGTACATAATATATGGTAAACTTTTAAAGAGGATGATGGTGAGAGTTAACATGAAATACCTCTTTGCATGAGTTTTATTTTTGTAAATCTAGTGGCAAAGGGAACCATCAATTTTATGGTAATGATGACTTATATGAAAGAAATGCAAAGGTTTTTTTTTTTTCATGGTCAATTGGATTAATTTGGAAGGGTTGTTTAGGCATGAAAGACAAATATTTAAAGAATTCCAACCATGATACATGACGAGAAAGTTTCATTTATGTAAATGTTTCCAATATTTGGGTTTTATGCGAAAAATATTAAGGGTGCATTCTCTGAGAGGTTTCTTGAAAATGTTGGTAACGATAAGGGAGATGGAGTACCCCATAGCCATACTTTTAATTTTCCCATAATAATTTCTTTGGAAACTAACAAAGGTGGTTTATAATCAAAATATGATAAGGTTGGTAAGATGAGGTCAACAAGGAGGGCGACAATATGAATGACTTCTTTCATAGAACTTTTGGTGAAAATGGAGACAACATCAAGGCTAACACTCATGTCATGCTTCCTAAGATGAAAAAAAGACGAGTTTTAATCGACAAAGGGTTAGAGTTTGTTGGCAAGGAAACTTGCAAGAGCGTAGGTTGGGGAATCAATGACACTCACGATGGTTTTGAAGGGAGATTAGTATTTTGGGAGTGTTGTAGATTCTTAGGGTTCGAGGACCATTATAACTTAAACATTTCTTGGCCATTGAGTCAAAAGAGGAAAGCCTAATTATAGAAAAGACAAGTTTAAAAATATTTTTACTTCTTTCTCATGATACACATTTCTTGAGAAAGCTACTAGACACCCCCCCGCCCCCCACCCCCATTCTAAGGATGGTACCTAAAGTAAATTAAATTTTACATAAACTTGAGGCTTTATAAACAACGTGTTCAAGAAGAACTTGACATGTGCAACATAACTTTTTTTATTTTTATTTTTTTTCGGAATGAAAGCACAAGAAACCCTTTCCCTACATTTAGTAGATGGTAAATCGAGTAAACCATTAACCTTGATTAAGAAAGTTGAACCCACGATTAACAATCACTAGCAATAATAACAAAAAACTTCACATTTAACTCTAAACCACTTAAACTAATCCGTAAAAATAAAAATACAACTTAACTAAATATAAATTAATATACTATATGAAATATCTTATTTAACATGATTGTAAGTTTTTCAAATAGAATATTCAAGTCACTTATCAAAAATATCTAATAATAATCATAACAAAAATAATAACTTAAACCTAATACCAAATCAATGTATAAATTTTTTATATGAAATTTATACATATTCTTCACCATTTGCAAATAAAAAATTCAAACACCTACCAAAGAAGAGAAAAATAATGTGAGTGGCCATCCTAATCCCATTGAATTATAATGGCCCAAGTTGAATCCATGCCCCATTTCTAGTCCTCATAATATTTAAATGAAGGGAAAGTGGAGAAAGCAAATTAAACCCACCAAATACACTTTGGGAACCGGCATCTCGCCACAAGAGCCTCGTCACGATTTAGGGGCTCATGGCATGTAGCGATAGCGGCGGAAAGTGGAAAATTATTTTTCCAAACAATAGAAGGCGAAAGACCCACGAGTATACTCACTTGTATGATGTGTATTTACACAAAATATACATACATACCAGAATCGACTATAAAATACATTACACGAAGAGGCAAGCGAAGGGAGGCTCTCCAGGTAAATGGGGTTTTGATGAGATGAGTCACTGCTGATAGACTCATCTCATTTCCTCGTTTAACGTCTGCGGCCTTCCGTTCCTCTGATATTATCTCAGCAAGCAATTCACACTCACACTCATTCTGCGTTTTCTCCTTTCTAATTCCTCCCATCCATTGAAAGATAATATTAATAATCGTCATCGAAATTATTGATTGCATCGATGGGTCGTCCGCTTCCTCCAGGAATTGCCCTCGCAGATAAGGTACACACACCGATTCAGCATTTTGTTTCATATTTTAATTTTTAATAATACGAATTCTCTCCCTCTTTCCCAATTCATGGGTTTTCAGGCTGAAAAACCAATTGGGTCCAGACCCTTTTCAAATGGGTTTTCTTGCATTATAGTTCTTTATTTTTCTTAAATTAAATTTTAAGTTTGTGTTTTGCGGCCATATGTCTCCAATTTAGATTCTCTGCAATGAATTGTCCGTGTGGGATCTGTTTTTATGGATATATAAGTGGATTTACAGATTTAGTAGGCTTTCTGCGACAGAACAAGAAAACAATAGGGACTAGGGCGGCCTTTAGACATTTTACATAGGATCTTTTTCAAACGAAGAGAAAATTATCCCAATTTATTAAGATTCTTTGAACTAAATAGGATCGCTATCGAGATAATTAGGTACTTGTGGAGGTAATTGGCTTCTGTTTTTTAGGTTCTCCTAATTTCTAATATGTGGTTTTGGGTAAACAAGTTGGATCCGTTCCATATCAATTATGTCGGATGTTAGGCGGATATATGCCTATTTCATTTGGAATTACACGTCAACTTGAGTTTTGAAAAGCAATTCATAGAGCCATTTGATGATCACTATGTCTTAGTAGCGATCATTTACTAAGTTACGTGTCCTCCATCTTCCTACTACATATAGGAAAATTTTGAATCAGTTGAGAAGAAAAATAATTTGTTTGTATGGGTTCACTGGTGAGATTGTGTAGAGTTATGCCATCCACTAGAGCTCCATTATCTTCGTGATCTACACTCTGCCGTGTCCAGATGGCGTGTCTTTCAAAGGTATGACCCCACTTGCAAATCCCAGATGGTTTTGGCAGATTAGATACCACTGGGACCTGGCGTCTGAGCCAAAGGATGTTTTCCAATACGTGGTGCAGCCCCTTGGGTTGTTCCTTCTTTTATTTATTTTCTCTGATAAATAAAACTTTATGTACGTATAGAAATACATTGCTCGAACATGCTTCAAGATAACAGGAGAATTTTAATCTAGTTCTTGGAGTTTACATTCGCTGATCAGCACGCACAACTTCCAAACCTTTCTATTTCTTCACACTTCAAAAAACTTAGCGACATATATACAAGGTACTAAAAAAATAGTTTTAACGTTGAAAATACTTCTAAATTTTTTCTTTCTGTTTATGGTGATAGACACCCCAAAAGGGATTTCACTACCTTAATTAGAAGGCTAGTACCCAGATGGTGTTACAGCTCCAAGTTTGTATCTGCCATCTCTGCTAGATCCATGAAGCGTCGACCCACCCTGAGTGAACAGTAGACCTTGACTTTGGCCAATATGTATTCTATAATATGTATAATCTTTATAGCTGTGGCGACTTCCAATGAGCATCATGGGTCAGAGTGTTGTGGCCTGCTTGCTGTCTGCTTTCTCCTCCTCGTGTTTTGCTGTATCAGTGCCTTCATCTCATACATCATATCAATCATAATGCTCCATCTTTTCTTGTAATCCTTGATTTTTTTACTGGAGGATCTATCTCATCAGCCTTGATTTTATGCTGAAAATCCGTTCCCAGAGTAGAAGAATTCATTCCCATATCCTCCATACTTTCTATGTTCTCTTTTACCACTGATCTGTATTAGAACAATCTATGGCTGCTGCAATTCACCAACATGGATCCTCCATGTTTTCTTATTATACTCTGCAAATTTAATTACTGTGCAAGAAAGCAATGCTGTATACCCTTCAAACCAAAAATGCACAACAATACAAACAACTTCACTCAAATAACACATGGAGAATTTACTCTGTAGAAACCCAATTTGGGAAAACTTTAGTAATGAAATGGATTCTGCTCAGCTCATTGTTAATCTCAAGCAATTACAGATTACAAAAGGTGCATGGAGCTCTGCTCTTGGCCAAAACAAAATTTTGTTGTTGTTGGTCTGGTGCAGTCTCTTCTTTTTCTGTGGTTATTTTCAAGTTGGGCATTGTTCTGACTTATCAAAAAGAATTTGTCTTCTCAAGTCTTCTTGCTAATAGCCTTTTAAATTTCTTACAAAAGGACAACCTCCTGTGCTTCTTATCCATGTCCTCTTACATAGCCTCTATTCATGCCTCGTTGACATCCTCCTAATGCCCAATGCCTCCAAGAAACAGTTATAGAATGATTCGAGCTGTAATTTCCCTTTCCCAATGTGGCCAAGATGGGGGAACAAGTATCTTTATTGGTGACGTGTGGCACTCTAGGATTACAGAACAGGCAATGTGTCATTCTCTGACTTCTTCCCATCTGTTTGCCATCGTGGCCTGGATGAGCCTCAACTTCCTTTTTAAGGTTTTGTATTTAATTCTCTTCTCTGTCGTAATGTGGAGGTGTGTGGAGGGTGGAGCTCTTGCATCTTAACCCCAAGCTTTCATGCCCCACACTTCACATTAATACTTATGTAGAGTGTGGAGAGTGGTCCTCTAAAGCCCTTCTTGCTTTACATGCTTGTGTTGCATCGGTCTCTTAGTGCCCCCTCTTGAACCTTTGGTTGCTAGATCTGCATAGCCTTAGCCTTCTATCGCTGATTATTGTGTGGTGTAGAGTTAGACTGCTCCAACTCGACAAAACCTCCACATATACAAAGCTTGTGTTCTTCTTGACTTAAATGATTTCTTAGGTTTACCCACCCTCTTTTGCTGGGTGGGGAGTGTAGAGGTCACACCTTCCTTCCGACTTATCTATATCTCCACATAAAAAGAAAAAGCCCCGCCTTTCAAAGGCTTTCATGAACTTTGCCAAGGCATTGGATAATGGACATTTTTCAAGACTGAGTTGCAAAATAGGCCTAAAGGGAAAGTTGTTCTTCTAGTAAAGATATGAAGGAGAGCCTCAAGGAGACTTCACATCTCTGTTTTGCATATTCAAAGATCGTCTTGGTGTTTCAGAGCTCTATCTTCCCCCCTCTCTCTCTCACCCTTTCTCTTGTTTTCCTTGCCAAACAGATTGTTGAGCACTTTGTGGGCAGGTCAAACATAGAGAAAGTTTGTCTCTCATCTGAAAAATGTTAACTAGTTTAGCATTTCTGTTTTCTCTCACATTGCTTGGATAGGTACTTGCATTCTTTGGAAGATTGCATTGGAAAAGTTGTAAAAGAGAGTTGACATAAGCATGAATTAAGTGGACAACAATGACGAGAGAGTTATGGAAATTGGGGCACAAAAGGACAAGCACTACCATCTTGTAGGAAAAACACATTTAAATTGAGTTTGAGCTTGGCCCACAGTTGAGAGTGTTAGTTTTTGTAGCATCAGATGTGTTCTAGCCTTGAAATTTTGTGGAGAGGCTAGAATACATGAGATCTCCAAAACCCAAAAATCATTTATGGAAATTCCGCCTAGCAATGACTTAATTAGATTATTAGTCAGTTTTTAAATATTTCCTAAGTCTAAACTTAGGGAATATGATTAATTAATCAAAATTAATTAAGTCAAGGTGTGAAAGTTCTAGAGACTCACATGGATTGATTTCAAGTTAATCCTAGCCATTAAGTAAGATCTAATCTTGGTCGTTGAAGTCTCAACAGAGATTTATAAGAAGAAGTTGATGGGGCTTGGAGAAATTACATTTGAGCAGTTCGATTTTACTGGGAAATCGATTTCCAGAGTAGCAGCTGTGTGTTATAGTGAGTTTGGAGTGTAAAAACTCTGATAAACTTGAATAAATATATATTATTATTGATAAAAGATGAGATGATTACAATGGGGAATCACCAAGGCTTTAAATACAGCGTTATGGTGTCCCTTGGTGAAGAGGCATGATCGTTGATCATGCCCTTTCACTTAATAAACCTAAGATAACTAGATTTAACTAATAATTAATAAATTATACATAAATTGTACATAACATTGCCCCTCTCTTAAAGATGCTTTGTCCTCAAAGCATATGTAACGACGGGTGTTGCTGACGAGGCTTCTTCTATGGGCAAATCCTTCCATTTGATTAAATATTCCGTAATAACACGAGAGCGTAGCTTCTTTTCGCGGGTAGATAGGGTACTTCCGTGCTCCAAAACGATCCTTCCTTCATCATCCAAAATTGGGAGTGTCGTTTGGGATGACTGATGGTCACCCAGTGCTTTTTTTAAGCATGACACATGGAAGACATTGTGAACACGACTTGTATTGGGAAGGCTCAACCCATAAGCGACTTGACTGATCTTTTTAATAATTTGATACGGACCATAGAATTTCGGAGCTAATTTATGTTTCCCTTTTTGTTTCAGGGACAACTGCTTGTACGGTTGGAGCTTGACAAACACCCAGTCTCCAACTTCAAATGATCGCTCAGTTCGATTACGGTCAGCCTGTTGTTTCATATGATTCTGTGTAATATTCAAATTTTCTTTTAGAACTTGGACGACCTTATGGTGTTCTTCTAGTTGATTTTTAATTGCTGGCAAATTTGATTGGATTGAAGCAAAATCTTTCCATTTCGGGGGCTCGTATCCATATAGAGCCTGGAATGGAGTCATTTTTGTCGATGTATGGTAAGTAGAATTATACCACCATTTGGCGAGATGCAACCATTGAACCCACTTATTTTGTTTTTCCGTAGCATAACACCGTAGGTAAGCTTCCAAACATTTGTTGACAACCTCTGTTTGCCCATCTGTTTGGGGGTGATAAGCCGAGCTCATGTTGAGGTAGGTTCTGATATGGTTAAACAATTCCTTCCAAAAATTTCATTTAAATTTGGCATCCCTGTCATTGACAATGATTTTCGGGAAGCCGTGTAGTTTATAAATATGTTTGCAGAATATCTCCGCAATTTGCTTTGCAGAGTCTATTTTCTTGATAGCGATAAAATGAGCATATTTAGTGAATCTATCTATTACTACGAAGATCTTATCCTTCCCATCAGATACAGGTAATCCTTCAATAAAATCCATTGATATTTCTTCCCATTTCTGATACGGAATATTTAAGGGATGAAGTAACCCAGGTGTCATAATATTTTCGCTTTTATTCCTTTGACACTTGTCACATTCTGCGGCATATTTTTGAATATCGTGACTCATACCCTTCCAAAAAAATGACTGACGTGCATTATAATAGGTTTTAAAATATCCTACATGCCCAAACGACATGGAATCATGTGATTCCTCGAGTATTTTTGAAATAAACTTGGATTTGGAGTTTAGATAAATTCTTCCTTTGTACCATAAGATATCGTTCTTCCACTCAAATTTTGAATTTCCTGGGAGATTATTGATTATAGCCAACATTTCCGGATCTTTGGCGTACTCACTTCTAATCTCATTAAGCCATTCAGGCACAACAACTGAAACTGCAAGTAGTGTTGATTCTTCATCTTCTCTGGACAGGGCATCCGCTACTACATTGTCTTTTCCTTTCTTGTGTAATATCCCCATGTCGAAAGCGGCAATCTTCTCGATCCATTTTTGTTGTTCTTCAGAGAGTGTTTTTCGTTGAAGAAGATACTGAGGATTGTTATGATCTGTTCGGATGGAAAATTTACTTCCTAACAGATATTGTCTCCATTTGGCCAATGCATGCATAATTGCGAGCATTTCCTTGTTGTATGTGGACTTGAGACGCTCTCGTTTATTTAGCTTTCTGCTTTCAAAAGCAATAGGGTGCCCTTCTTGCATTAATACTGCACCAATACCGAATCCAGAGGCATCACATTCGATGATAAATGGTTTAGAAAAGTTGGGAGTTGCCAATACTGCTGTATTAGCCATTACTTCCTTCAAATCTTCAAAACACTTCACTGCTTCCTCATTCCACTGAAACGAATTTTTCTATAAAAGATTTGTAAGAGGTGCAGTTCTATGCACATAGTCTTTAATAAATCTTCGATAATATCCCGTTAATCTTAAAAATCCTCTGAGCTTGGATATATTCACTGGTTTATTCCATTCCCTTATAGCCTTAATTTTAGAAGGATCCACTTTTACCCCTTCATGGGATATTATGTGTCCCAGATATTCGACTTCTTCTTTTCCAAAGGTGCACTTGGACCTCTTAGCGTAAAATTGATGATTTTCTAATAATGTGAGAACTTTATCCAAGTGTTGCAAGTGCTCTTTCCAAGCTTTGCTATAAATCAAAATATCATCAAAAAATACTAGCACAAATTTCCTAAGGTATGGTCGAAATAATTCGTTCATAGTTGCTTGGAACATAGCTGGTGCATTTGTCAACCCAAAGGGCATTACTTTAAACTCGTAATGACCTTCATGTGTTTGAAATGCAGTTTTTGGTATATCTTCGAATCTATTTTTGATCTGATAATAACCTGACCTTAAATCTAATTTAGAGAAGTATTTTGCGCCATGTAGCTCATCTAGCATTTCATCGATAAAGGGAATTGGAAACTTATTTTTAATTGTTATCTTATTTAATCCTCTGTAGTCAATGCATAGCCAGAACGATCCATCTTTTTTTCTTACCAATATAACTGGGGCGACATACGAACTCTTGCTTTTTGAGATGACCCCACATTTTAAAAGGTCTTGGATTATCTTCTCAATTTCAATTTTGTGGTGATGTGGGTAGCGATAAGGCTTGATGTTAACAGAGTTTGATCCTTCCTTGACTTCTATTGTATGTTTGATTTCCCTATTAGGAGGCATTTTCATTGGTAGGTCTTGGAATAATTTTTCGTGTTTTTGCACTAGTTATTGTACTTGCAGTGACTCTTCGTGGTTCCTTTTTGTAGATAACATTTCTAACTGATGACATTGTACTATATAGGCTGGCGCTCCTTTTCAGATCATCTTCATCATTTGAGATGACGATGCGATTTGATTCTCTGGGGCTTGGAATCCATATAACTTGTGCTTCTGCCCTTCCCACTTGAAGCTTATAAATTGCTTCTGATGGTTGGCATAATAAGTACCTAAGGTTTGTAGCCATTGAATTCCTAGGACCACATCTACTCCTCCTAGTGGTACGACATAGAATGGAGATTCTAAACTAAAGTCTTTAATCTGTAATTTGATTTTATGGCATTTTCCTACTTGCTCAATCTTCTTACCATCGGCCACCATTACCTTCATATTAGGCATAGGAAAGGTAAAGAGGTTGAGTCTTTTGGCCATGGTTAAATCTAGAAAATTGTGCGTGCTGCCAGTGTCGATGAGAACCATTACGTTGTTTTTTTTAATATGTCCTCTTAATTTTAGTGTTTGAGGTTGTGATATACCTGTCATGGCTGATAATGACACTTGCGGAATGCTTTCATCATCTACTTCTGGAGATAACTCTAGGGTGTCTTCTATTCCTTCTACATCTGAATCATAATTGTTAGAGTCATTAGTTGCTTCACAATTATACAATTTTTTTTCTTTTCCATTAGCACATCTGTGCTTAGGATCCCACTTTTCGCCACAACGTTTGTACTTGCCCTCTCTCATCCTTTGTATTTCTATGTTAGATTTGTCTCCTTCACGAAGGCGTGGTGGAACATATTTCATGTTATCTTCTTTTGTAGATTGAGGAAACCTTCCTCTCGAATATACTCTTTCTGGTTTTGACCCAGATAACCTCTCAAATTTCTTTTCAGTAGCTTTTGCTTTTTGCCTTGCTACTTCTACTGATGTAATTTCGTGAAGTTCGAGCTCTTCTTGTATATGGATTTTAAGTCCTGAGATGAAAAATTGAATTAGACGAGATTCTGACAATCCCGGTACTCGTGTTGCCAAGGTCTCCCATTCTCGAGTGTACTCATCCACATCTCCTTTTCGGCGTAATTTGATGAACGTTGAAAAAAACTTTTCTTCTTTTATACCTTAGAATCTTTTAAAAAATGCATCCTTAAATTTCCTCCAACTGATAGCAAGCATCGTCTTTTTCCTCCTCATATACCAATTATATGCTTCTTCTTCCATTTTCATGGAAGTGTGCTTAATTTTTTCATCATCACTATTAATGTCATAAATCTCAAAATATTCTTCGACTTTATTAAGCCATGCAACGCTATGTTTTTCATTACCGTCAAACTTGGATAGCTCGATTTTTGCTTTTCGCTGATATGCTAATGGTGGAACGAGAAGGGGATATTGATTAGCAAATGCATTCCAGAGCTGCTTATTTTGAGAATCTGCATTACTATCTTCGTGATGATTTCGGGAATCAGTTTTTTCCTGATGCTCTTCTAAGTTCCTTGAATCTGCGGAATTGTTCTGTTGATTTTGTTCCATATTAGGGGATATGGGTCGTTGTGTCTGACTTATCTTATCTATCTTATCATTTGTCTTATCGAAGAGTTCTGTCATCTTTTTCATTGCTTCGCTAAGATTTTTTGTGGCCTCGTTATGATTTAGCCACATTTGTCTTTCTATTCGATTCGTCATATCTTGAACCTTTTTGATATCGTTGGAGTTTCCTGCAACTGTACCTTCGAGACTGATTAATCTTTTTCCAAAGTCATCAGAATTATTATTGATTTGTTTCTCAAGATCCAACAATTTTTTTTGGAAATCGGCCATCAACATTGATGACGTCGTTGAACGCGTATGCGGTGGTGAATATCTATCTGCCAGTTTTTTTTTCCTCTTTTTTTTTTTTTTCAAATAATAATAATAATAATAATTATTATTATTATATTATATTTTTTATTTTTAAATAATAATAATAATAATTATTATTATTATATTATTATTATTTTTTATATATAGCTTATATAATTAAATAACCTATTAATCATATAATTGGTCAATTATACAACTGAATAACTTATTTATATATCCCTTATACGATTATTGAAAATTGAAAAGTCACAAATGGAATGGAACAACGTAAAAAGGGAGCACGTGATGGTTCAGGTGGAATAATTGGATGGTGACAGGGACGGTGGTAGGGACAAGAGTGTCAGCGGAGGTGGACGGCAGGATAGGAGAGAGCAGACGTGACAGTAGTGGAAGAGGTGAAGTAGCCGCAGATGGAGGGTTGATGGTGGTGACAGAGGTGATGACGGAGAGGGAGGTGGGGAAGACAGAGGTCGGGGGAGGTGGGAGGGCGGTGAGGTAGGGAGGAAGGGTGGGCGAGAAAGAGGGAGGAAGGGTGGGCAGGAAAGCCGACTACAGGAGGCAGGGAAGGGTGCGAACGGGAGGCGGGCAAGGGTGCAGGGGGGGTTGCCGGAGTGTGGTGAGCGTTTGGATTGGAGTGGTTAGGAGTGTTGGGAGGGCTCGAGGGCCGAGAGGTGAGGGAAATCGGTAGGAGTGAGGGGTAGCGAGGGGAATGGGGAGAGAGCGGCTATGGGGAGAGAGCGGCTATGGGGAGAGAGGGAGGGGAGTGCTATGTGAGGGGGAAAAGGAAAAAAAAATGGTGGAAAAAATCTGTAATTTTTTTTTTTGAAACAAATGTCGCTGCCCACAAGCACTTGGTTAAAAAAAATTCTGCAATTTCCTCTGTAATTCTTTAATTTCTTGATGATCACACAGATCCTGAAGAGCGACTGCTCCGATACCAATGGAGTGTAAAAACTCTAGTAAACTTGAATAAATATATATTATTATTGATAAAAGATGAGATGATTACAATGGGGAATCACCAAGGCTTTAAATACAGCTTTACGGTGTCCCTTGGTGAAGAGGCATGATCGTTGATCATGCCCTTTCACTTAATAAACCTAAGATAACTAGATTTAACTAATAATTAATAAATTATACAGAAATTATACATAATAGAGATTGAAGCAATGTTATCGGAACTGAACTGGTCATCGAACTGGAAAACCTTGTGGACCGGGAATTGGTCGGAACCAGACCAGAATCGAAAAAAAATCGGTTTACCAAAAACACATAAAATATTCATATTTTAAAGAAAAAATAGATATATTCATGAGAGAGTCAGTGAGATCGAAGCAATGTTATCGGAACTGAACCGGTCATCGAACCGGAAAACCTTGTGGACCGGGAACCGGTCGAAACCAGACCAGAATCGGAAAAAAACCGGTTTACCAAAAACACATAAAATATTCATATTTTAAAGAAAAAATAGATATACTCATGTGCATCCATATGAATCCAAACCATTTATACACAAATATGCAAAAGTTCTCATTTATATAGCAAGTAATAGTGCATACAACCAAAATAACACTAAGTGGAAAACATCATTGAACCAAAAATGTTACAAACATCAAGAAGCAGGCTCTAAAAGGCCTTTATAGTCCAAAATAACATCATAGATCATAGTATTATACTACAACCTCCTACAATACTACAAGCTACAACTACAACAAATCAATGATCAAATCATCAATCATCATCAAAATCATCATCTTGATCATCCTCCTTAACCTCATCTGAAGAATGAGTAGCATCCAAGTCTGCAATGGGATTATTGCTTGATTCCCATGGCCCTTGATTTACCCTCTAAAATTTTGGAGAAAATCAGCTCCAAAATCCTTTGAAATCAACTATGTAGCAGCCCCAACAAAATATATATATTTTTTCCACTAGTTGCAAAAACCACTAAAGAAAACCCAAAGATCTCTGGGAAAAAAAAAATCTTTGAAGTAGCTTGAAAATCTGCCAACCCAACAACTCTCCAAGAGTCCAATCAGGTCTTCAAATCTACAAAAAATCTCCCTCAGAACAACCCTACAAAAAACTCTCTGAATTCTCCTCACCGAACTCGACTCAAAAATTGCAAGAGACTCAAATGAATAGTGTTGAGTGAAATAGAGGGGGTGGGGGTGTTTTAAGTAGCTTTAAGGGGGGCCTAGGGTAGTATTAGTAACTAGGAAAAATAATAATTAAAAATTATTATTATTATTATTTTTTAATGCCTAGGCTTGTGAACCGGTGGAACCGGTCCGGTCTGGCTCGGTGTCAAAACCGATCGGTTCGGTACCGGTCATTTCCGGTTCGGACTGGTTTTGCCTCCAAACCAGTCGGACCGGCCAGTTTTCTGGAACCGGTTTGGTTCTAATAACACTGAATCGAAGTAGTGAGAGGGGGGCAAAGATAGTGAAGCCGTAGGAGGCATTCCAGATCCGGTGAGTGCATCTGTAGAGAGGCAGAGAAGCCACAGTGAGGCTGACCTAGTGGCAATGCAGTAGCCTCTAGAGGCAAATTTGTATTTGCTGGGGAGAAGCAGTGATTCAGTGCCAAAAGCTGGGCAAAGGTTCCAGAGGCCAGGACAGTCATTTTCCCAGACAATAGCTGATCAGACACCTTGAGGAGAAGCTGTTCCGAGCTAGGTGACGCAGAGACTGCGTGAGTGACGCATTGATTGTGTAGAGACAGTTTGGATGGCTCAATTCTGCGCTGAGGTCAGTGCTCGCGTTCGCCTGTGGAGTGACGAAAATCCTCACTAGATTTTTCTTCCCAATTTTTCTTTGTAGGATTGCAAGTTTGGGCATCCAGTTGTACTCAGATTATTTCACTGCTGCATAATATTATAACCCTCAGTTGCTACACCGGTTTTGCCGAGTTGGGTTTTTTTCGGGGACTTTCGTCCAAAAATAATCGTGTTATTTTATGTGTGTGTGCTAGCATTTCTTCCCAACGTTTATTTCTTCCGCAATTTTTATTTGTGAAGGTTCAATGTATTTGTTTCGATATTTGCCGTAGAAAATAACAAATAAATTGTTTAATAGAATTAACAATTAGAAGAAATAATATCAGTTGCTGCAAAAAGATTCGGGTCTTTGAATTTTCACATAGAGACCTACGTCCACAAATTGGATCAGGAGATAGAAGTTAAAAGAAAAATTGTAAATGAAGAATTTGAATGCTTGAAGTTAGCCATGGAGTCCTCATACAATGCGACCACCACATTTGATGAAATGATATGGGCTGAGTAGATTAAAGTATTTGCAACAATGTTGGGAAAACTGCAATTGAATTACGTCGACAACATGAATATCGTTGCCGATTCAAGAGTTTAGGATGGAAAAAGTTGAGCTTGATAGTAACATCTTAGGATAAATATTGGTGATGTTTAGAGATCTAGTAAAAACTTGGAATTCAAAGCTGCAAAGTTGAAGCAAAAGCCTAATAATTGAAACTCGAATTGAGATAGATTGAGTCCAAAGCTAGTAGATGAAGGGAGTGCACAACAAAGGCTATAATAGAAATGAAAGTGTTTGTAGTAAAGGTTAAGAAATTAAAACAAACTTAAAGCAACTCAAAACTTCAACTACATGGATAGAAATGGTAGGCACCTTGTCAAGGAAATGGTCAGTAAGGTGGTCATGCCAAAAGAAGTAAAAAAACACAGTGATTAAGGAATAGGAGAGACAAAGCAAACTTGCCAACATCCTTATGAAGGACATGAAAGAAAGGAATGAGAATGAGGAATTGGCCAAGGTCACGAGGAGTTTTCACAAGGAAGTTCTAGGTTTGGATGGAATCAATCTAGATGGTAGATGTAATAGGTAAAAATAAGTGATTATTGAAAAAGATCATTCAATGAAGATAGTCCATTGTAACATCCAGTATAGAAACCAAAATATTTGGAGAGAGACAAAGTGTAGTTAAAAGGCACAACATGGAGCCAAATTAGTAAAAAGAAAGGTAGCTCAAACTGGCATAATTCAAAGAGGTGATATCATGGCAAGTGGGTGATTTTATGGAATGGGAGAGCTAGAGTCAAGGATTAAAAAAAAACAATGATAGAATAGGGAGGTGTGACTCTAGGGGTGTAAAGGGTTTGCATGCATTATAAAAGAGGGCTTACAAATCAATGTTAGGTTAAACAATTTGGACAAAAACAACTAGTTCATGTGGTTGGCTCTATAAGACAATGACCATGATATCTTCATTGCAATGTGCTACATTTCTCCTGTTGACGCCCAAAGTGTACACCAAGGGCCACAATGCTTAGGGCAAAGGCTGCCACTCTAAACTTTGTCCACTCCGTTCTAGCCATCTCCTAGGCAAGCTAAGGGGGGTAGTCCCTAAAAGGTGAAAGATGGATGATGAAGGAAAACTTGTTGGGAACCAACAAGTTCTAGGTGATGCAACGAGAGTTATCATATTAACTTGATTTAAATTAAATGCAAACGATATCAATTGAGCAATATTCAAGATATTCAATTAGATTTAGACAAACCAAATCTAAAGTTATGAGACCAGTGCCTTTAACTACAGTGCTCAGAAGAAAAAGGCTTGCAAGACAAATAGTTTACCAAGTCACAAGATAACGAATGCTGCTTCAATGGATGATTAACTAACCTATATGAAATGCAAATCTTACAAATAGGTGAGATGCAGAAATCTTGGTTAATTTTATTAAAATGCCTATTCTAAGTTTGCTTTTCCCTTAACTGTTTTGAAGTTGGTCTCCAAGGTAAGTTGTGGGAAGGAGGCCAATAGGACGCAGGCTAGGGCTTGATTAACGATACTTCCCGCTGTGCTCCTATTGCCTGGTCCCTTTGGTGCTGCAAAGACTGTGCCTTTGACGACTGCAAGGTCACCGTGTTAACTATCGAAGAGTTGCCAAGGCCCCTCAAGCTATAAATGAGCAAGTTTGTCCTAAAGATCTATCAACCAAGCTTATTCTTGGAGGTGAATTTTTAATATGCATGACTAAGCTTAAAAAGCAAATGCAAGAAATGATTAAGAGACGAAACGAAACGAGATGTTAAAAAACTCAAAGCACTTAGATCACGATTTACTTTGAGTTAAAATCTAAGTACTTAAACGAAAACGCAATGAAAATCCCAATTATGCAGATGCTCAAAATTCTCAATTTCAAGAAACGAAAGATATACAATTTATCACGATTCCACAATAAAGTACTCAAGAAAATGCTGATCACAATTTACTTGAAAAATTCCTCAATTAATATTCAAGAAATATCCAATAATTCAAGTAAATAAATCAATAATTAATTACCATGAAAAACATGTGAAATTTAGATGCTAATCAAATAAACTCTTTCTCAAGTAATTTTGGAACTAAATGATTTTCTTAAATAACCCAAATCCAGAAAATTATTATTTTTCTTCCTATAGTCCAACTTAGAGATATTTAAAAAATTTAAGCTACCTTGACTATAAGAATTTTTTTCACAATTTTTTTTTTCTCAAGCCTAAGGATTTTAAATAATTAAATGTCCCAACACCCCTGTTTTAAAAGAAAACCCAAAAGAAATTGATTTTCAAAATCTTATGTCACAATTTTTTTTTTTTTTTTCTTAAATTTGTTTAATGTGCCTAAATTTTTTTAAACAAAAAACAAAAGTTTGTTTGTTTGTTTGTTTTTTTTTTCTTCTTAATTTGTTGTTGTTGTTCCCCCAAGGAAAAATCATAATTTTCATTAAGTTTGAAAATTACATGCTGTAGATGCATTGCATATGCATGTTGTGACTGTTGTCACTTACATTTAGTTCCTCAAAATTCCCCATTGGGGTGTACATCAAAGTCTATAATGTAGCATAATTACAATAATTACAATATTTAAACCGGATATGTCCATATCGTCGATCAAAACTGTCAAAAACTATCAAAATTCAGTCTATATCAGATCTGCTGTGCTGCGTTTTCAGGCTGTTCTATGAAAGGACGGTGGTAATAATTGAAATGTTGTGTGTCATTCTGCTCCTCTATGTGCCAGAGCCCCCTGTGTTGGACCGCTGCCTCCTTGGAAAGCTTGTCAGAAATGCTGTTGCGTTCCCTGTATATATGAGAGCAAGAAATAGATGAGAATTGATCTTTTAAACGCCAAATATCTTTCAAAATAGAAAGAAGTGTGTGTACATGACATGATGTAGATTTGTTGAACCAATTTATAATGATTTTTGAATCGCCAGACACTTGTAGGTGTAGGATGTTATGCTCTAATGCAAACTGAAGTAGATGGCAAAGAGTGATAAGCTCAGCAAAATTGTTAGTTCCGGGTCTCAGACCCATCTTGATTTTGTTGGGGTGTTGATGAGAGAGATATAGAAGAGTGCCTCCCCCACAACCCAATGGTTGTGCAGATCCATCGAAATATGCCCATTAATTTTTTGATTTTCTAATTTAAAAAAAAAATGAGGATTTAATTTTTTAAAGGGCCAAAGGCCACTTTAAAAAAATTAAATCGAAATTTTTGTTTGGGCTTAAGGTCTATTAACAAAAGTTAGAAGAAAAATTTGATTTTTATGTTTTTGTGATTAGGTAAGGGTGAGGAGTGTTGAGAAATTAGGGTGTTTAATTCAATTTCTCTTTCATGATAATTACTTGTGACTTCGTTATGCTTCTTTACTTAAATCTTATCTTCGTTAGATTATCACGTACTTCATCAAGTCAGTTATCAAGTGCACAAGAGATACAAATATTTCAGACTTGTCTGAATGCATATCTCAACAATGAGGCCGTAGTCCTATATATAGGGACTGTCTCATTACCCTAGGCTGACATGATCACCTGTGTGTAGGTCGACATGATCAAGGAGATTTCTCATCATATTTGAGCCAACTTGTGGAGCATATTGACAAGGCCTTGGAGCATACAATTTCATGAACAATTTGTCCCTTTACAAATGTAACAACACTTCATATACATGACTCTAAATTATATATTTATGACAAGATGACAAACCCCTAAAGACATCAAGAAGAAGTCTTTGACCTATAATAAAAACACCTTGCTCATGAAACCCATGAGGTAAGCATTACAAAATACATTTTATTATCTTTGTTGCCTTCATTTCATAAATTCATAATTACAAGTCATTATGAAGACCGAGCCTAGTTACACTTTTCAACACTCCCTCTTAACTAGGGAGGTATTCATAATGGTACATGGTCACTCTCAATGTGAAGAATCTCATAAAAAGGATCGGATTGGTAATCCCATCTGTATAGCATTATATCAACCAGCATTATCATAGTGCAATGCCATGACTAACATCTCCATCTCTCCATGAGATCTTTGAGCTCCAATGCTTGGCGAGACCAACGATGAATAAACACCTTCATAATTGTCTCTCTTGGATCATATCTCACCCGGGTTCACTCTGGATATGTCCACCAAGACTATTCTTATCTTGGATTCCCAGTCTTCAAAGAATATCTGTCCTTCCACGACTACTCTTATCTTGGATGCCCTAATACATCCCCTAAAGAGTATCGGATGCCAGATGATTACACAACCCTCCATTCTGTCTTCCTAGATGAAGACCAAAATGAGGTGTCTATCTCTCCCTCTCAACTAGGGAGGACATATTCCACAAAGGAATGTACTCATTCCTATACAAGGAATGTACCTAACCTCCTTCTCGACTTAGGAATTACCAAGTTTCTTCCAAGTAAGAAACTTATTACCAAGCTCCCTCTTAATCAGGGACCTGCAGCAGCAATGATGAAAACACCCAGCTGCTCATGAAGAACTCCTTGCTTCAATGTCATGCATTTCTTTGTTGTTGAGGAGTCTTCATCTTTGGGATCTCTTCATAGGTCACAGATCATCCATCACTTTCATCCAAGTGTCATGTCTTCTATCAGAAAGTGATCCATCAGTCTTCTCATCTGGTCTAGCTTCGTGCCATGTTGCTTTCTATCGAACCATATTTCTTCCAAGGATCTTTCATCCTGCCATATGGTTATCAACTTGTGGAAGACATATGCTTCCCTTTGGCAACCTTGCATAAGCTCATCAGATATTATTTAATTATAAATATGAACTTTTAAATCAAAAGTTACCTTAGTGATGATCTTATTTTGTAGGTATCAGCATCCTTTGTTTTCAGGTTGACATACCTCCTAAAGATACGTATTGTCAAGGGTCTCCATCTTTTCCAGACTTCTATCAGAGTGTACATATCTTCCCAGGAGATTTTCTAGTCAAGTCTTGGCTTCCTTGGATGTTGACTATTTTTTGTCATGGTTGCACTTCTCACGATCTCTTCCTTTCTTTCTCTACACAATTTGATGTTATTCCCAAGAGCTTCAGTATGCAGTTCCTTAATAGTGTACAAACACCTCATATTTCATATGAGGACATATTATGTTGATTTCATCTGGTGTGGATCATGCCTTTTGGCAACTCGTGCATCAGAGAAAATTCTATTTTCTTTTGATCATACCTCTAAAGATAGAAGTATACTACCTGCAACCATATGACATGACTTCATGGCATCCAGTGTCAACATATATATACATGTACCTCATCTCTTTTGAGACATCCTGTAGCAGTCTTCCTTAGAATGAAAAGTTTCTTTCTCTTGACCTGTTTCATCAATACGTCATCATATCCTAATCCCAAAATTCTGCGAGTTAGAATTCTCGATGAAACATTTTGCTTCCTTTCTAATTAGTGAATCCAAAGAGGATTCCATTATAAAATGTTAGCACTCGTTTCCATATGATTAATGAATGATGAGCCTTGATTTAGATGATTGTCTTTTATAAATATTATTTTCAGTGAGGTTCCCAGGAGCCACTTAGCTCATAGCGTAGTTGTCACATAAGTGTGTTACAAACATCCTCCTATGACTAGTGCTCCTCCTTCAATGCTTCTATTATGATGCCAAATCTAAAGTTATGTATCTTTCTAATATACAATGCTTCCTAACATGTTATTTTACAACTGACAGATACCTCTTAAAGAGGAAGATGATCTCAATCATAGTAGAGATCTTTCACTTCTTTCTTAGGTTTATTTGAATCTGGTTCTTCCATTTCTCTGACGATATGGGCTTCTTCCTTTTTCCTTTTGTCCTTATTATATTTGGGACAATCCTTTTTATAGTGCCCAAGTTCATTACATCCATAACAACGCATCTTATCCATGTTTCTTCTTTTCTTCTGAGGACCAAAATTTTCAAATCTTCCCTTTCTTCTTGACATGGCAGCATAGGCTTGATTCTTTTCATTTGATCCTATATCAACTTTAGATTTTAACCTTGTCTCTTCTATCTTACATAGAGACCATAGATCTTGGAATGGTGTTGCTTCTTTCTTCCCATAGACACTTGAAGTGAAGTTTCCCCATCCTTTCGTTAGAGCATTCAGTACCACTGTAGTCATTTCTCTATCAGACATTACTTCTCCCAAATCTCGCAGTTGATCTCGCATTTCAAAATCTTCATAAAATCTGAAGTGAGTCCTTCCTCTCTTGAAAATTTCAACTTGTATAGTTCTTGTCTTAGAGATAATACTTCCCCTACAATACTCACTGAGAATAGCTCCACCAATTTGTCATATATTTCTTTTGAAGATTCTCAATAAGATTTAGATCTGTCCTTTTCTTCCATGCAAGAAAGATTGAAACCCCAACTAGTTTGTTGCTTTCTTTGCAAAGGGACATTTTGACAGATTCAAATGAAGTCATAAAGATACTTACTTGAGTAGACTATTTCTTCCTTTACTGGCTTTTTCCTTGTTGTTGATGATGATGATCAAGGATAACTTGATGAAGACTTCAACAAAATGATGATTTGATGATGTCTTCAATAATGTTGACTTGGCTTTAATCGCGAGATATCATTAGATTCCTCGAAGATAAAAATCACTTCCTTGATCTTGTTTTTCCTCTTGAGAGGACCTTGATGTATAAAGTCCTTTAAGGTCTTTGGTCTTCTTGAGATGGTTTGAGGTTTTCACCAACTCCTTGCAAATTGCTCCTTGAATGAGGTTTTCTTCCTTTGTTTCAAGGTTATGACTTTTCAATGTAGATCCCTTCTCTTAATGCTTTCTTGAAAACTAACCTTGGATCTTTTTTCCGTAGCTTGATCCTAGTGTCTTCTTGCTAAACTGCCCTTCTTTGTCTTCAGCGCCTTAACTCTGATACCATGTTGAGAAATTAGGGCGTTTAATTCAATTTCTCTTTCATGATAATTACTTGTGTCTTCGTTATGCTTCGTTGCTTAAATCTTATCTTCACTAGATTATTACGTTCTTCATCAAGTCAATTATCAAGTGCACAAGAGACACAAATATTTAGGCTAGTAAGCCAGGGCCAAAACCTCTTCCTCTTGGAGAGGAAAACTCGAAAGTAATTCTTCTTTTAGATCTTCAATTGACGAGTACCATAACCATGACACAGACCCTTGACACTAGTATGCCTCCAAGACCTTTGTCATTGCTCTTCTAGGCTCCTGATGATGAACTTCTTTTCTGCACTATCTTGCACTAGCCCTAGGGAAGCTCAATCCCTAGCATTTTATTCTTTTGTCCTTGATCTAGCTTCAGTCACCTAGACAATACTCCTCGATTTACCTTCTAGTACCCTTGTTGCCCTAGTCCGAGACTTCTTTCCTAGCTGTGATGCCTTTTCCTCCACGCTGTGTATATGCCTTAGGCTCTTTCCAAATAAGGTGATCCAAGGCTGAGGCTCACACTGATTGTGGCCTCCTTTACGCAATGCATACTTCTGAGATATCCGAGATATAGTAACCAAGTAAGGGACCTGAGTTATCTTCTCCTTGCACTCCTTGCAAGGTCCTTGTCATTTGCTGTTAAGACACCTACTGCAGACACCTACTACAGTTCGGATGTGTGACCCAAAACAGAGATCCAATGGATTTCTCTTCCCTTGTTGAATAAACTTTCCTCCTCGCTATACTGTCTTCTCCTCTACACATCAAACGGCATACTTTTTCTTTTTGCAATTTTAGACTTGTCTGAATCCATATCTCAACAACGAGGCCACAATCCTATATATAGGGATTGTCTCATTATCCTAGGCTGACATGATCATCTGTGTGTAGGCCAACATGATCAAGGAGTCTTCTCATCATATTTGAGCCGACTTGTGGAGCATATTGACAAGGTCTTGGAGCATGCAATTTCATCAATAATTTGCTTGTTTACAAGTGTAACAACACTTCATATACATGACTCTAAACTATATCTTTATGACAAGATGACAAACCCCTAAAGACATCAAGAAGAAGTCTTTGACCTATAATAAAAACTCCTTGCTCATGAAATCCATGAGGCAAGCATTACAAAGTACATTTTATTATCTTTATCTTCTTCATTACCTAAATTCATAATTACAAATCATTATGAAGACCGAGCCTAGTTACACTTTTCAACAAGGAGAAGCGTAAAGGGAGTGGAGGATGAAGGATCGGGTTGAGGGAGAAGAGGAACGAGGAGGGAGGAATGGGAGGATGCAAGATAGAGGGAAGAGCTGCGAGGAGGAGGGAGCGGGATGAGAGTGCGAGGGAATGGTGAGGACGCAGGCAGATAGGAGATGGCTGCGAGGGTAGGAAGCTGTTGTAGCAGCGCGAGGAGAATAGGATGAAGGACACCGCGAGCAGAGCAAGATGGAGCTCGGGAGGAGGAGAAGCTATGAGAGGAGCAGGGGTATAACAGCAGATTGAGGGCGCAGAAAGGGAGAGGACGCGGAGCAGAGAAATTAAATAGCGGGGAAGAAAACGCTGATGGTATGGAGGGTTTGCAGAGGGCTTAGTCCCTCAGATTTAAAAAAAAAAAATTCGAAAAAAAATCTTTGCCCAGAAATTTATTTTAATGATCTCAGAGAATTTTTAATGTAGAAACTATTGATTTTTGTAGCATCGGAAAGTGATCCAAGTCTCAAATTTTTGGTGAGGAGGCTTAGACAGTAGTATTCCAAAGAACCCAGAAACCATTTTTGGAAATTTCACTTGGCTCATGTTTTATTAAAATAATTAATTATTTTAATGGAGACCCTAAGTCTAAACTTAGGGAAATTAAATAATTAATGGGTATTAATCATAGTATTAAAAACCAGAACCGGTGATCGGATCGGTGGACCTAATGAACCGGGTTTCTGACCAGAACCAGTCTAACCGGTACTGGTCAGGTCTAAATGAACCAATTTAAAAAAAAATACATTAAATAATTAAATTTTAATTAAAAAAAACTATTTGTAAGATTTGTAACCATGATTCCAAGCCAATAGAGACAAAATATGCAAGATTTGCTCATTTATATACCATGTAAAGGTGAATAAATCAAAATGGCACCAAGTGCAATACATATCATCGAAGAAATACGTAAGCAATGAGGCTCCAAATGGCCTATAAAGTCAAAAAACAATGCTATAAGCTATGAGGCCATCAACCTACTACGATACTACATATTAGTGATAAAAAACATGATCACTCCTCATCATGATCAAAATCATCACCACTACTAGACAAGGGATCATCAACATGAGCTACATCAATAATATGGCTGAGAGTTTGAGGACTCCTAAAACACCTCTACAACTTTAGTAGTAGTAGTAGCAAAAATAGACATCAAAACTACAAATCACTGAGCAACATGGTCTCTCATGAAACTCATAACTGATTCATCGCTACTAGAAATGGGATCATCAACAAGAGATACATAAACATCATCTAGCTCAAAGTCTTCAGACTTGGATTGCTCAACCTTATAACATGATAGAAATTGAAAAAGTTCATGCCTAACCAATGATTTTGGTTTGAGTGAAGGGTTTATCTCTTCAACCTTAAAATGCAGTAGAAAAATATTAGCATGCTTAACCAGTTGTTTTCCTTTGAGTGAAGGGTACATTCTTGTTAAGGCCATGGTAGGGGAGTTCAACAATCAATACCACCAACATCAACAAAGTTCAACAATCAATGCCACCAACATCAAGGTTCTTAAAGGGCTTCATGCTCTTGATCAAATGCCAATCTCATACCCTTACACATGATACAATCAAATGGAAACATTGCAAACCCCCAAACCATGAAGCCCTGAAAACCATTAAGTCTGCTGAATTTTGAGTGAACTCTAAAATTCTAGTTTCTCCATATGAAATCCAATGAGGTCGAAACCACTCTCAAACATCCCAAGTCATTTCATGGTAATGTTAAAAATTTAAGTAAAAGGATGAAAATGAAAAATAAAGGAAATGTCACTTTTACTTTAAGAATTTAACATTACCATTAATTGCCAACATCGCTAGGGATGTGTCAGGAAAATGAGAGGGTAGGCATGCTTTTCTTATAGGGGATGTTTTTGGAGGAAAACAACCCTAAATTTCCCTCAAACAAACTCCAAAACTCACAGAAATGCATTATTTGGGGTCCATAGTTGGCCTGGCAATGAACTGTCTGGATTAGGATGGGACTGGCCGGTTTGACCATAAACCGGTCGGTTAGCATCGGTTGGACCGGTTTTTTTGGCGAAGAAGAGGGTCGAACCCGGGTTTTCTACTAGTTTGACTAGGTCGGCTAATGAACCGGCCGGTTTGATTGGTTTTCGATTCAAGCTGACCGGTTTTTAATACTATGGTATTAATAAAAGAGAGTGTGAATCTTCTAGAGAACGAAGATCAAGTTAAGTTTTAATCTTAGCCATTGATTAGACTTCTAGTCTGGGACGTTGATTCATAAATGATAAGATTATAAAAGAAGGCTCGAGGGTCATTTGGAAAGCAAGTCGGGCAAACATTCAACAACTCGAGGGAAGTCGATTTTGAAGGAATAGAATTCGATTTCAGAGGGAGATTTGCAGGGCGGAGGAAGCAGAGGGCATTAACAGTGTCAGGGCTCAAGAAAAGGATGCAAAAGCGCAGAGAGGCAGCACTCAGGAGCAACGCAGAGGCCTCACATTGTCTTTGCGTAGAGAGGTATGGAGGAGTGACGCAGGGAGGGCCAGTGAGTCCCTCAAGTGTTGGAAATTCTATGGAGGTCCGGAGAAGAATTATCTTAGGTGTATCTCAAAAGGTTTCTCAATTATTTCTGTCAGACTTTCCTTGTAAAGAATTTACTGCTGAAGATTAATATATAAACCCTAATCTGCTGCACCGATTTTCCCACATTGGATTTTTCCGGGGACAATTGTCCAAAAATAATTGTGTCATTGTGATTGGTTCTCGTGCTTGTATTTTACTGTTCTTTTCTCTATATATACTTGAGTGATAACTGCAGCAGTGTTTATTTCGAAATTTACTGTAAGGGTTTTGTAAATAACTTATTGTGGAAATAAGTAGGAGAAATGAATCTATAACTGCAGAAGAATTTCAGAATTGAAATTTTCACAGAAACCCAGATCTAGAATTTTTTCCTGCAAACAAATTATTTTTGAGACAAGATCTTTTCCTTGAGGGCCTAGATTTGTCTTAGACTTTGAAAAAAGATCTCTTTGAAAACCTTCAGATTTGCTCCTATGCAAAACAAAAATGAAACTCCAGATCTCGCACATATACAAAAAAGAGAAATTCAAACCCAAATCCTAGGTTAGAAAATAAAAATAAAAATATAATTTTTCAGATCTATACACTTAAATTACAAATCTATTAGATCTGAGTTGTATGAGTCCAACTCCGCTCCCAGATCTGAAGATTTATGCTCTTCCTAGCCAAATCTATCTATTTAGCACAAATTTATAAAAAAATAATTAATTTAAATTTAGGCGTAAACCCGGGAAAACACCTTGCAAGAGGAAATTCGTCAGATAAGCCTGGGGAATTAAATATGGAAGACTCTTCAGATTTTATTTTCTTGGGAGTCAGTTGGTCCAGTCGAAGATTTTTGCACACTTAAAATTAAATTGTCAAATCAATAGAGAAATAAGATAAAAATAGAATTGTCAAGAATTAGAGATCCCTGCTAATTCAATCCAATTAAAATTCTTATCCTAAATCCAACAACCTATGCAAGATACCTGTGCAATAGATTACTCTACAAGAGCTATTAATCAACAATTCATTAAAATAATAACCAACAGAATATTAAGAACAAGATTACCATAAGATGTAGAAGAGGAACACCACCATCAAGTAAAACCCCAAAGACTTGCGTTTGTATTATTCTAGAATATAGTATAAGAGAGCTTCAAGAGCAAGTACACGATTCAACGATCGTATCCTTTGATTGACAAATGACTCCTAATTTATAAATAAATTCTCCAACGACTAGTTGGCTTGATCCCCGTGAAATTAATATCGACTGTTGATAAAGATTTAATTATCTTTTAGTCATCATCGTCGAAATTATTTATTTTTTGAGGAAAAATCGATTTTTTCATTTAATTGATTTTTAATTAACTCAAAATTAATTATTTTGAATTGATTTCCTCAAAAAATTGACCTTGACTTAACTACCAAGGCCCAAGGGTCCAAAATTTCTAGATTTCTTCAATATTCCCTTGGTGGAGGACCTCCAGAAATTAATTCTTCTAGAACCCACAATTTTTTTGATTTGGAGAATTTATTTCTCCTAAGACTTAACTTAGACTTAAATTAATTAAATTTTTGGCTTAGGGTTTTTAGTTTATTTTTGCCAGAAAATTTAATTAATTGACGCATGAGAGGACTATTAATTTTTTCCAACCCTCTAATATTTTAGCACCATGGTTGAAATATTATTTACATAAGATAAATACATTTAACCCATAAGGGGGAACACTCGTTTATTATAGACCCTCAAATATCTACCCATTTTTGCGGCTCAAAATATGATTTAGTAGACCAAGTAATCCGTAATAAAATAATCTGGCCAATTAGCTACGATTATTCCCAAATTACTTTTACAAAGACTCGATAAAAAACATTAGGACTCACCTAATATCTTGACGACAAAATCCACCCTAGCTTTGGGGTGAGGCTGGAGGGAAAAACTTTGCCGATCATTTGTGTCTAGAGACAGATGAATCAGTGAGACGAAAAACTTTCTAGGATAGAAATCGTCACCAAAATAACAGGCTTACCTAGGTTGTTACGTACATGATGGTCTTACTAAGATCATTTACATTATAAACTTGCAGAATGGGTTTACATCTTTAACAAACTGAAGACTGCTTATGAATCCCAAATGGTATAAATGATGAAATCCCTTTTGCAAAAAAAAGGTGTACTACTATAGGGTCGTTGACACGGAGTGGTCAACAACTCCCCTAAAATCATATTTTTACAGAAGGAAAGGACTAGTTAGTGAAGATCCATATTGCTACCTACATAATGACATCATTTTACTAAAAGAAGAGGGAGACATCATGCTTGTTAAATTTCCATGAAACTTTGCAACCACTTAGTGAATTACTGAAAAGCAGGTAATTGAAAATTGAAACCAAATTTACTTTCACCAAGATATAAAGTTTCTTAAGAAATTAGAAAAAGTGGAATAAACACCAAAAATAAAACACATACACAAATTGACACACTTATTTACTCAGGAAACCCAACAGGGAAAGCCTGCTTGCTTGATGTGATATTTTATTGATTGTCTTGGAGCAATTGAATCTATTACAAAGCAATCCGTCTTTTTTGAGAAAGCGTTCTGCTTCTCTCTCAAATCTTAGCTGATATGGTTAATCTTGGTTGGCCTAGATCACTGCTTGATCTCGGGCCTCTAGCTCGCAACCAATCCTCTATTGCTTCCTTGACTTGCTCTGCAAACCTTGCAGTCTTGCCTCAATTTTGCTTCTCCTTTCTTGTGCACTTGGCAATCTTATTCCTTGCGTCGATCTCCTATTTCCTAGCACGCTTCAGGCCTTATTTTCTGGCGCACTTGTGCTTTATTTCTTAGTGCACTTCAACCCCTATTTCTTAGGACCCTAGCTCCTCTTTGCTGCGCTCAACCAACTCCTCAATACTTGTGCACTTGTTCCTCCTATTTCTTAGGAAACAAGTTCTCTGCGCTCTTCACAATCAAGACTCTTCTCACAAACTCGTGAGTTGCTTTGTTTCACACCCGTGTGCACAAAACAATTGTAATTTACTTGTGCCTTCGTACTCTCTTTATAGGTGAACTTTGATTCATGCAAGGAGGCCCATCTTAATTTAGAACTCGGGATATGATAGCGATTTAACTGAGAGTGTTACTCACTCTCCTTCCAATCATCACTGGTGTTGTTAACTCATGCTCTCCCCAATCAACACTGCAGATCTAACTTGCTCTTCCTTCAATCAAGACTAAAGACTAACTCGCTCTAACTAAATTGCTAATTGCCACCTCATTTTGTAGTCAAATTGATGAAGACTCCACTTAATTGAAGCTCTAACTCTATGCATGCTAACTTGATGATTATTCTAATAAATTGGAAATAACACATCTTAATTGAAGTCTAACTCATGAGGACAACTCGAAGTCTTCACTGGCTAAGGCAAAAGCCAAAAGACCTTGCTCGCTACATTTTCAACACTTGTAGGCAACTTTAGGCATAAGAACATGGAATCTTCAATTGGTAAGCTTTGTAGAGAGTGGGCACCCTTTATGGCTAGTTGAGGAAGAGGGTATATGGAAGAGAGACTTGGTGGACACTTCCAATTAGATAATCAACTTTGGGGAGGAAGTTCTCCAAATATGCAATACATATGACCTTACCATTTGTAATTGGTTAGAAGGTTGGAAAGTCTTTGGTAAATCCAATTGAATTGGATTGGAACAAGCTGCAAAATAGGGTTGAAGAATTAGTGAGGATCAATTGGGCAAGGGCCATGTGGGTTAATCTTGATTGGAATTGGCATAAAATTTATTGGTTCAAGATGGAACTAGCCATTGGTTTGGTTCTTAAATTGGTTTAGACTAATTGGTTTCTCTTGTTTTAATAATATTGTTATAGATAATTTCCTTAGATAAGATACATGTATTAATGTCCAATGGATGATCACAAAAGTAGGTCAATGGAACCTTGTTAGGCACAATGACGTTGGTACAAAGTGAGAGCGTTGAATTGGCTCCTATATAAGACAAAAATCAGAAAATGAAAGAACATTCAAATGTAAAACCCTAGACGACTAAATCCAAATAATGAAGAGGCAATTTTAGGGAAGGATGTACAAGATGTGAGGCTCATCAGCCTATGGTACCAGTCATAAGAGGCGATCGTGGATCAATAGATCTTTCTCTCCTAACAAGGTTGAACGGAGAAAACTCAACATAGAAATACTGAGGTGAGAAACTCGAGTGAATACTATGTGACTATCTACAAGGAAGGGCCCAAGGTTTGGAAGATCTTGACTAGCAATTATATTGTTTGCTGGAATGAGGTTTGGTTTGGGGGTGCTTTGACAATCTCATTAAGATAGGAATAGAGCCTTGTGTCATTGATCTGGAATCATCTCTTTCCATCCGCTGCCTGGTGCCCTGATGTGCGACGATTGTAAAAGATGATATGTTGAGTAGAAGCTGATCTTTAAAGTGGATGTGGTTGGATCTTGAATCTCGTAATAAACTAGGCAACATAAAATGAAACGCTCCTAAGTCTCTATCTCCTAGAGCTGGCACAATTGGCAGATTTTGTTTGAGCGGCTAATTGGGTGGTCAATCTTGATCTGTAGTCTATGAGACCCAACTCTAAACTAACCTAGGGGTATCCAAAGAGTGTGCATCTAGTGGTAAGATGTATAAGGAGGTCGATCCATCTTTGGACTTAACCCCACCTTGAGGGTTGATCCAAATGACCCTCACAATCTGTATGTAGATGTCCTCTTTGTATATCATGTTCAACTCTTATCGTGTAGGTAGAAGGTGACCGGGCACATTTAAGGAATATCTAAGACACCAACATACCAACATTGAGAATGAGCTTGAGAACTTATGGATGCAATATATTTTGATGAATAGTATGCCAAGTAAGGGTATTGACCTTGCCCCTTTGTTGTATTCACAAAATTTTGAATGCAGTGCAAGAGTGAGACGAGACCAAACACCATCTCAAGTCGAGAGGGGTAAACTTTGCAAGGATGATGGGTTGGGGAACTGACTGCTTGCACCTGATGATGTGACAAAGAAGCGTGATTCGTACTCTCTTTGCTAGAGACCAATTTGATTCTAGTAACGCTGGACCACACACCTTAGAGCCATATAGGATGGTGGGATGAACTAAAGTATTCAGTAGTGATATCTTGGATGCTATGTTTTGGAACTGCTTTTGAAAACATTGTCTCTCAAGAAAGGCAAGGGAACCATAACATTCGTTGACTCGGGGTTGGAGTGCATGGTATAGGTTGAAACGAGGCCCTATGAAGAGTACCTTGAAATAGGTGTATGTGCAAGCGATCTCAGTCTCCTCTCCTCCAAAAAAGGAAATGGTGATCAAAGAGATAATATTGTTATAGACCACTGCATCTCATTGAGGCACATGATAAAGAAAATATGGGACAATAAGGGCAACTTATGTTATTGCTTTGTATATTTTAAGAAGGCATTTAGTATAATTTTGAGGATGGAGCTCAAAGAAAGATTAATAGAGATGGGGTTGCAAAGGAGTTGTAGGAAGCAATTCACAGCCTATAGAAGTGTGTAAAGCTATGTTGCCAGGAAACGTGGGTTTGGGGATATGGGGGCAGGGACAGGGATGGGTACGTCTTTTTTTGAAACAGGGTGCGTGGGTTCGTCTGGGGTATATTATAATTTATAATTTATATATATAATATATAAATATAATAAAATTATATTTTATAAATTATAAATTTATAAATTATAAATTATAATATATATGAATTTGTATATTTTTCAAGTTTAAACATGAAAACTAAATTATAAATGATTTAAAGTTTTAATTCCTCTCTGTAACGGTAATACAAGTACTACTCAGTAGTTATAAAAAGTTTGCTGTTGTTTATGATCCTCATAGTTGGGCTTGGGGCAAGTTTTATGGATCTTGTAAAAGGGTAAATTTCTGAATTTGCTGAAAGAATTGAGGCAAGCTTTAGTTGGTTCTTTGTTCATAAGATATTATGATTTATCATATTTCTTTTAGGTTTTCTCAAGGTAATAATAAGTAGGCTTCAAATGGAGTGGAATTCTACTCTAATTTAAATATCCAATTCAGACTCTCCATGTCCATTTTGGAGATATCTCACACTTCCTCATTCACTGCAGTAAACATCAAATTTTCGCATTTTTAAAACTATAAACATCTACCATCTAAGTGTGCAGTTTATATGTTGATGTCATTTCTTAAGCAAAGGTGTTTTTTTGTTGAATATAAGTTATAACAGTTCATAGAAGGCGTGAATACCTCCCTCTGCCGCCTCCCTGTGCTCCCTCCCATCCTCTGCGTGTATACCTCCCTCCTGTCCTTTGTCGCCTCCCTCAGCTTGTATTGTGTGAAGGAATGCCTCTGTCCCTGCGTGAATGAATGTCTATGCCTCCGTAATACCTCCACCTCTCCCTCCGCCTCTCTGTTGAACAGATACCTCCGCCTCTCGTCCCTGCTTGAATATCGGTCGAACGAATACCTCAATGAACTCTTCCCCGTGTCGAACGAATGAACTCAATGAATGGCCTCTCGTCCTTGCGTCGAACGAATGAACTCAATGAATGGCCTCTCGTCCCCGCGTCGAACGAATGAACTCAATGAAATGAAGTGAAGTGAGAACTTAGTTTAGGTTTAGACTTAGTATTTACGATTTACATTTTGATTTCAATAATTACAAATTTTAATTTTTTTAATTCAAAGTTTTAATTTGTAATTTTGTTAAAACTTAATATTTATTAATATTTAATTTTAATTTTTAAATTTCAATAAAATTTTTTATAAATTTTTTTAGTGAAAATCGGTCATCGAGAACCCAAAGAACCCGATTTTCGGGTTCTAAGTACCCATCCTCGAGGTTCTCCATACCCATTAAGGCAGAAGAACCCAATTTTATTTTGGAGAACCCGATTCTTCACGGAAGAACCCAATTTTTTTTCTTTTGCAGAACCAGGTTCTTCATAGAAGAACCCAGTGCTTTTGGGTTCTTCTCAGAATCACCCGTACCCGAATTCGGGACTTGGGTTCGAGAACCTGAGACAGGTTCGAGAAGCCCATCCCCAGGTTCGCGAACCCTTGCAACATAGGTGTAAGGGCATATTTGAAAACCATGGATCTGTTATAGGAATGCTTCAATAATGACTTCAATGTGAAATAAGGGTGTGTGCTCTCATCCAAGGTATTTGGACTCTACATCAAACTTGAGAAATCGATAGATTAGGAGTGGGGGGAGTGTGTATAACATGGATCATCATAAAAATCCTCTACGTAGATGATGTCATCTTTGTAGAGTTGAAACTACACAACTTACAAGACCACTTACAACTTTGGAGAGCTTTTGCAGATATGTGGTGATGAATGTAAATATAACCAATCTAAATCCATTTTAACTCTGGATCTGCTAAGCACCGAGAGGGATCAAATCTCTTGAGATTCAAACATCTTTTAGAGTTAAAAAGAGGTTTGATCCCTCTCGTTGCTTGGTAGATCCCAAGTTAAGATGGATCTAGGTTGGTATAATATATATGTAGTTGACTTTGAAATATTTTATTTATATTTCACTTTATCACATTAAAATGTTAAAACACGCCCCCTCATATTTTTTTCCTATATGCATACATTTAATTTTTTTATTATTAATATTTTCTAAAATATTACATATCAAATCCATATTAAGCATTAAAAGAATTACAAATATCCCTCATACATTGAATTAGAAAGCAACTATTAATGGAATAAGAATTCTCTCAATCTCTCTCTATATATGTTTCATGTTAAAATCTTTTACTCAACTTGCACATTGAAATATTTTATTTTATATCCTAATTAAAGTTTTCTTTGTTATTATTGATATTTTAAAAATCTTATATATCAACTCCATATGAGAAATACAATAAATTATTGTTAAAATTGGCAACTAGGGCCAACTCCACCTTGGACAGCTCATATGATGGAGATGATATTTTCGTTGGATTCCTCTTTCCGAGTGGTGCAGGATTTATCTAAAGATCATCTTGTTTGGATGAACAAAAGTGAGATTTTGAATTTATTCTCTCACACGTGCAAATTGTCATGGTTGGCCATAAGTCTAATGTAGGCTCATAAGCCCTGATGGATGTGTCTCCACTCTCAATGCATGGTATAAATAAGAAAGACCTATTCCTCATTTTGGACATCATCTCATCACATATCTCTCTCTCCTCTCATCATTGGTTCGTGCAACACTTGGAGCTTCTCTCTCCTTACCTCGCACGTGTGGATGAAGGTCAGATTTTAAGGCAGAATTTTGGATCTGTTTTAGGGCTGTTTTGCAGAGTTTTGACCAGCATTGACCAAGGGTCAAACACACTTCCTTTGCTGCGTGTTTGAGGCAGGAATTTTGATCTCCCTAGGCCGGATTCTTTGGCACAAAAATTGAGGGTTTCTGAGCACGTTGACCGCAACGTTGAATTTTTTGTCGACCGAGTTTGACCGAATTTTTTCGGATATGTTATGAGCTGATTTGGACTGCTGTTGAAGGCCGCAGTGACTGGGTTTGACTGAGCTGATTTCGAGGAGTCTTCTTGCTAGTTTGACCATTGTTGACTTTCTGGTTAGGGCATCTTATTGACTATTGTTTGATTGAAGTTTTGGGCAAGTGTTTTTTGTATATTGTACTCTCTCTCTCTGCTGAACTTTGAAGAATAATAAGAAGATTTGATCAAAGGGTTTGCCCCGCATTGGGGTTTTTCCTTGGCAGCCGCCAAATTTTGTGTCCTCTTGTCTTGGCTTGTCTTCTACTTATTGTTTATGTTCTATCAACATTTACTATCAATGTTAATGTGATTGCTAATCTGGAAATTGATATTGGGCTAATAAGAAAATATTGAAGTAAATTGCTCTAAAGCATAGAACATATCATTTTGATCTAAAATTAACAATTACACATCTCCCTAGTTATGGAAAGTGAAAATATAAGAAATTTTTTAATTAATTTTTTTTTTTCTCTATATAAAGGAGATATAAAATTATGTTATTTAATACAAATATTGAAATATTTTAAAATGAATTAAAGATCATGTAATATCCATAATACTATATTTTGTCATCTCCATATTAAGTAGTGAAGAAATTACATTTCTTTCTCAGTGTAAAGTAAATTATCTTTTTTTACTCATCTCCATATTAAGTAGTGAAGAAATTACATTTCTTCCTCATATTAAAACGTAATTTTTTTTTACTTTCGGTTACCATATATGTCTATGTAAAGTTATGTAAAATTAAGGCGCAGATTGAAGTATTTTAACTATGGCCGACATCAATTTCTTTTGTTATTACTATTTTTAATTTGTTAATTTAAATTATTATTCAACTATATTTAAATGTAATGTTTCGTGACAACATCTCTCCCATACTGGGTTGCAGAGCACCTCTTGGCGCAATAAGACTAAGATGGTTTTCTTCTCACTCAAAAGAAATTTGAAGCACAAATCTAGTTAAATTTTGGAGGGGAACAACGAGGTCACCCAAAGCCACAAATATCTAGGGATGGAATTTAATGAAAGGTTAAGATGGACATGTGAAAAACGATTGTAGGGTGTTTGGAAAATACTCTTCTCACTCTAGAATAGATGTGTAACAGTTGATGAATGAGATTGGGATATGTTAAGTTCCCTTTTTAGGTACTCATGACACTCGTTCTCATGTATGTATGTGAAGTATGGGGGCCTAACACTACTAAGGCGTAGAAGATTTATTTTGAAAGGGTACAAAAGCATTGGATAACATGAGCCTTGAAGGTGAAAATTAGCCCCTGTGCAAGATCTCACTAGCTAAAATATTCCTGTACCCCTTGGAGATGGAGGCACTTAGAGAAGGTTGGTTTTGTATAGGCATAGAGTGGAGCCATGGATACTAACAAAAATCAATTAGGAAGAATTGAAAAAAAGTAGGGCATGGTTAGAGGAGTACGATGTAATTGAAGAACAATGTCTAGAAGACAAGAAAATCTTAAAAACACACTTACAAGAATGTTATAAGAAATGGAGATGGAGGAAACACGCTAAGAGGAAACAATTATACTATATAGAATAATTAAACACACTAGTATAGGTTAGTGTTCAAGAATACTTGAAACTCAACATCACATGGCAAGAAAAAAAACAATGCTCTCACACATTGAGGTGTGAGACACAGGGATGCATATTTGAATATGCGGAAAGAATGAGGTAGAAATGGAGCAACATTTTTTTGATTTGTTGTACAACCTATACACACATTAAATCAGAGTGAAAAACTAAAATTAGCAATTGGTAAGAAGCTTTTTAGGAAGAAACAGGGGGTGCTACAATGAACATGATGGTAAGAATGATGAATGTTAGAGACAAGATTCAAGGATTAACAAAGGAAGGATAAGTGAAAATGAAAGGGGGTAGAGGCGATGATGTCTGCTGAGTCCAATACTTCTTTGTACCATGACCATGGACCAACCGTGCATTTTGTTAACTCTGATGAAGGTTAGAGACAAGATTCAAGGATCAACAAAGGAAGGATGGGCAAAAATGAGGGGCAGGGTGGGGGGCGGTGGCAGCGAAGGAGGTGGTGTCCAAACAAGTCCAATACTTATTTGTACCATGACCATGGACCAAACTTACATTTTGTCAGCTTTTTCTCTTCTTTTCCTTCTTGCAATAATTTTTTCAATATTTTTGTTAATTTTCCACCAAATTTTGCAACTACTTAGATGAACAATTTGAAACTAAGCAACTGCAAATTGAAACCAATATTTCTTTCACCAAGACACAATTTCTTAACACTTCTAAGCAGCGAAATTAGAACATATAGATAAAAATACAGTCACACAATTATACAATTATTTTCTTGGGAAACCCAACTGGGAAAACCCTCTTCTTTGATGTTGTCTTTTATTGACTGAGCAATTGAATCAATTACAAGGCAATCTATTCAACAGAGAACACATTTCTGGAATTATGATGACCCAACTCCAACTTTCTTGCTCTCTGCCTGGCTCGAATTCCTTGCGCATAGGTCTCCACTTCCTGGCTTGAATTCATTGTGCACAAGTCTTTTGTTTCCTAGTGCATAGGGCCTCCTAAATCCTAGGATGCAACTCCTATTTCCTAGCGCAAAATTGGCGCAATGAAAGCCTCCTCAATGCACACCCCACAAGCAAAGATCTCTCTCACTAACTTGTGAGCTTGCTTTGTCTCACAACCTTGTGCAAAAAACAATTGAATAACTTGTGCCTTTCGTCCTTACTTTATAGATACCGTCCATGCTATAATAGGCAAGTTACAAATTTGGAAGTTGAGTTCTGACTGACTAGTTAACTGAGTCAAATTGGTTCTCTTCTCCAATCATCACTTGGAGTTATAACTCATCCTCCTTCAATCAAAGATTGAAGTTCTCAACTCGTTTTTTTCTGAATTCAAATTGCCATTTATCCATGTTAAATTTCCATGAAACTTTGCAACTACTTAGATGAATTTCTGAAATTGAAATCTTGTTTACTTTCACCAAGATACAAAGTCTCTTAACAATTTAGAAGCAGCGGAATAAAAACACAAGCACAAATGGACACTTTTTCTTAGGAAACCCTACAGGGAAAACCTGCTTGCTTGATGTGGCTATTTTTTTGATTGTCCTTGGCATAGTATTAAAATCCAGAACCGGTGACTCGACCGGTGGACCTAATGAACCGGGTTTCGAATCGGAACCGGTCAAACTGGGACTGGTCAAATCTCAATGAACCGGTTTAAAGAAAAAAACATTAAATAATTAATTTTTAAAGAAAAAAACTATTTTTAAGAGTTGCAACCATGATTCCAAGCCAATAGAGACAAAATATGCAAAGTTTGCTCATTTATATACCATGTAAAGTTGAATATATCAAAATGGCACCGAGTGCAATACATATCATCGACAAAATACATAAGCAATGAGGCTCCAAATGGTTTATAAATTCCAAAAACAATGCTACAAGCTATGAGGCCATTGACCTACTACAAGACTACAAGTCTAGACTCTACACATGATCAATCATCAAATTCATCACCACTACTAGACACAGGATCATCATCTGGAGCTACATAGACATCATTTGGTTCAAAGTCTGAGGATGCCTCAGTGTCATCTACAACCTCAGTAGCACTGCCACCAATAATAATCATACCACCATCTAGCAATGTATTGATAAGAAGTTTCTTTGCATTGTTTTTATCCAATGTTGATACAAAGTGGGTTGACTACTTGGCTGGGAGGAAGTGGCTCTGGTATTAGTATTGGATGAGAAATAACTTTGGATGTTTGGTCTCTTTGTTCCTTTTGATTGTTGTGGCCAAGAGGAGGAAAATAGTGAAAGGGGTCATTGGTGGAAGGGATAGAAGAGGAGTCTTGAATCTCATAATCATCATACCCACTATCTTTCATGGATTCTATTAATTCCCTCTTCTTTGCAAATTCATCTTGGATGGCCTTCTCCCTACCCTTATTCTCCTCAAAATTTTCAAACTTGGATAGGTATTTTGCCCTAACATGACCCAACACTTCATTTGGTGATTCACATGGCTTTACTTGGCCTCTTATCCCAGCCAAATGTTGTTTCAATCTGAGAATACCCCCACCTCCAATAGGTTTATGGAAAAATTTGCATATCATTTTTCCATCAATCACATCACAATGAGTCCATGCACTATCCTTGGCTTTTGGAGCCATGTTGACTTGAAATAATTAAAATTTGCAAAGAAACCTGCCATTTAAAAAAAAATTGTAGCGAAGATAAATGGAAAACCAAAGCTAAATTTAGGAAAAAAAATGCACATTGTAGCCTACAAAAATTGATAGCATAGAACTAGAGATTTGATAGCAATAGCATAGTTGAACGCATAAAAAAAATTAATACATGGACAACAGTGTAATGAGGATTTTTTCAAGTGAAAATCCTTATCTGGAAATGAAAACTAGCTTCCATAGCCTCCTCTTGAAGATGCCAACTGTACTGACAACGCCAAACTATCTCCAAAATAGCTTCAACTCTAACTCTAAGCCCCCAAGATGACTGCTCCAGCAAAAACTCAACACTCTCCAAGCTCTCAAGCAAACTCACAAAAGATCCAAATGAGATGTGTGAGACAAATGAGAGGGGCAACCTCCTTTTAAAGGATTGGAGAGGGTGTTTTTGGAGGGAAACAACCCTGGTTTTCCATCCAAAACCACCTCGAAACCTTCCTAAACTGCGTTCGGTCACTTTCGGTAGGTCAGCCGCGACCTTGGCAACTAACCAATCGGTTTAGGACGGAATCGGCCGATTTGACCTTAAACCAGCCGATCCCATCCTAAATCGTCCAATTAGCACCAGTTGGACCAAGATTTTTGACGAAAGGCCTCCCCAACCAGGTTTTTCTTCCAGTTTAACCCAGTCGGCCCATGAATAGGTTGGTTTGACTGGTTACTTGTTCAAACTAGTCGATTTTTAATTGTAAATTTATTTAGATGTTCTATGCTTGATGCAACTTTACTTTCTCTTCAATATCAGACATCAATCACATAAACAATAAAGTAAAATGTTGATAGAACATACCAGTAGATCGATAGAAGACAAGCCAGAAATATATAATTGTGTTGGTGCATTACGACGGTCAATAGGATGCTTCAACTAGCAAAGTCTCAATATGGTCAGCCAACCAGCAATGTCAGACAACCCTCTAGGACAACCAAACAATCAACTCAAAAGTCAACCCAAAAGTCAATGCTGTCAGTTAATGGTCAACACAAATAGCAGCAGCGCTAGGTCAATGCTAAAAATTCAAAGTCAACATCTTGCCTCAGAAATAGTGCCAGAAAATGCGGATTAGGGAAATCGAGATTTTGGGAGAGTTTTGAGTCGATTTCACCTTTCGTTGACCAAAGTCAACGTTGGTCAAACTTTGCTGCAGAAACCCTAGACCGAAAAACAAAAAGTGTTGCTGCTAGATTTCCCACCTGTGGAGAGAGAAGAGACTCCAAGTGATTGAACCAATCAGATGAGGAGATAGAATGTGAGGATGAGAAGAGTGAAATGTCATTGTTGGGGCACAAAACCTTAAGGCCGACCTGCACATATTTTGAATAGATTAAAAATAAATTCAAAATAAATGTTCTGCTCATCGGATCAAGATGATCTTTAGATCGATCTTGCACCTCTCCGAAAAAGGAACCCAATAAAAATATTGGTATCTTCATTTGAGCGTCACAACATGGAGTTTGGACCTAGTTGTCCAAAATTAACACTCCCTCTCAACTAGGGAGAACTCCATCCACCTGTGCAATCCAAACATCATGCGCATCCCGCTGTAACTTGCTTTGTTGGCTTCTTTATTTCATAACAGAAGTGGGTCAGTTAGAATTGGGCCAAATGATTTCTGGGTTTTTGTGGGTTATCTGAGAGGAGACTCTGGCTAATTTTGTAGAATCTTCCGGGCAATATTCAGGCCAAAACTCTCCATTCTTATAGTAGGGCGTATTGCTGGTTAGCTAAGAAGTTTGCATCACTTTTTGGGTTCAATTTTGGCTTGGAGTTGGCCCAAACCTTTTCTGGGTTTTGTTGGTTGGGGTGTGCAGAGTCTCTCTCTAATTTTTTAGAATTTTTGGAGAAGTTTTGAGGGCTAATATTATAGTTTGCCTCTAACAGCAACAACAAAAAATTCTGGGAAGTGCGTTTGGGTAGATTGGGCTATGTCAACTGCAGATTTCACTTAATTTTATCACCTTGGTATTGCATGCTTGCAGGAGCAAGCCCAGGTTCTATCATTTCACTCCATTGTACTTAGTTTCAGCTTGAAAACTAATAAAATGGCTCAACACTTTTGCCTTACTTCCTTGGTGTTTTGATTTGTGTTTGCATGGTTTATTTTATTGCTGTTGCTAGTTCATGTTTTGATAATTATTTTTAATTTTCCAATTAGGGACATTACAATGGTATCAGGGCATGATCTTGGCCAGCTGTGGGGAAGCTAGCAAGATCATGGAGATGTAGGCATGCATGCACAATTATTGGTGAAATCTATGAACATTCCAATGGCACAAAAAGGAAGGAATACGCAAGGAATCATGGAGGAATGTTTGCTCCATATACACAGGTGGTGATTTTTTCTTATAGGTAGATGATGCGACAACATGTAGCAAGGACCAGTGGTGCACAAAGATGTACAACTGGGTGCAATTGTATGCCACATGGCACGAGGATACGTGGTTATATACAGTAGTGTGTGGGGTTGCATTGCGGATTGGGGAGTGCTACTAGCAGGGAGATTCCTTGATGAGGAGGTCAAGCAAGCCATGTGAGGTGGGCATACCCAGGTTTGGAGAGAGAGATGGTCACAGGGCTGGCCGTGAGCTTCCATACGAGTTCTTGGACATACCCATCAGATCCCACACATCTATCACTCTCCAGCATTGCACACTGACACAAGGGACGTGGATATTGTCTCTTGCATCACGAGCAATAAGACTTAGGAGATTCATCTGAGACAATTGGATGAGACACAGTGCATCACGAGAGAGGCTTTCCAACTACGACATATGGTCAGGGCGCAAGTTGGAAGATACAGGTTTGGGGATGGTTCGATCTTCTGCAGAGGTTTCATGTGCTCTGCCCTTGAGCTCACACTTAGAGAGATGCAAGACGCATTTTGGGCAAGGCATTTCGAGGGGTTACAACAACATATACACAGGTGGTGGATTTTTCTTATAGGTGGATGTTTAAACTCCTAGCAATATTAGGGCGCGCCACCAAGAGACATGATAGTAGATCTCACTGTGTGATATGGTAGGCACAGTGTAGTTAGCATGCATCAGATTTATTAATGGTATATATAGTCTACCTATTGAATACATGCATGGACCAGGGACATGGCACAGGTGGGTTCCAGAAGTTGTTCGGACTATGCCGCAGCTGAATTGGCTATGGGATCCAGGGATTCAGTTGGTTGATTGGTTGTTCTATTTTGCGATGGGCGAAATCTAGTCCGACACTGATGTAGCCCACTCTTGGTTTGACATGTGGGGGAGCATTGAGGCCTTCATTGTATGGCGAGGTAGATTTTTCTTGTTACTGCTTAAGATCGGGATTGGCCGTGGATGGGTAGACGTTGGCATCATGGAGATGCCTAGGTAGGATAGGCTTGGCCTTCACAAATATTTTGCCATCAGGATCCAAGAGAGGAGGATACAATGTGCACATGGTGGGCAGACAGTCATGGTCAGAGTGGCGGAACGACAAAATGGTGGCACCCTTTTGAGGCTAGCATGGAATTTGGGCATCATAGTACTTGACAGTTCAACTACTCGTAGGGATGAGCTAGGTTCGATAGGGGGAGAACATTTCGATTTTCCATTAGGTTTTGGTGATTCGCTGTTGGCGTGGGGGACTTCACCAACATGGTGGAATGATCAATAGGAGGAGATCAGGAGAAGCACATGCGGACGAAGATTCATCTCCACGGGGGTCGGATTGTATCTTCATGAGTCCATCATTGGAGTGCATGAGATGGGTGACCTAGTAGAGCGGATGCACGGGGAGCCGATCAGGACTTTATATTATCATGATGCTCTACTTATTAACAGTATGCAGAGGGTTTTGGGTGCCTATACCAAGTTGGACAAGAGTAGGGAAAGGGGTGCTTCACGTTGATCAAGATGGCTTGGGACCTTGGTATCAGGGAATTCCTTTATGACAAGATATTGCTAGGGACAGGGATGACTCAGTGGAATATTTGGGATCCGGATATCGTTTGCAGTAGCCATTTGGGTCAGCTGACTGAGGGGGCACTTATTCAGGCATTGCTTGAGGACAAACAATTTTTGGCGGTTAGGAATCTCATGTTCCCAATTAATAATTTTGCTAAGGAATTCTCAAATTTGCAATTTTGACGATTAATAAATATTTTTGGCATATAAACTTAGGAAAAGTGGGTTGTGGAGGCTCAATTTAATTTTGGAGTGAAAAGAAGGTTAAACTTAGGAGAAAGGAAAAAATTAAAGCGGGAGTGGGTTGTCGTGGCCACTCAAAAAAGGAAAATTGTACCCCCTTAGGAAATTCGAATCACAAGGAAGAAGTGAGAAAGGGAGGTCGAAATTGGTGGAGCCCACAAGGAATACTAAATAAATGAGAAACAGTTATAAAAGGGAGAAAAGAGTCTCATTTTGGACATCTTTTGGCATTTCATTGTCAAAACTAGAGAGTTTGCTTGAGCTGCTTAGCCAAGTTAACCAGTGCTGTTTAGCACAAGGAATTTCCAAGCGGGAATTCCATCTCCTCTTCAGTGAAATTAGAGTGTCACCCTAGGAGAGAATTTGAGAGTAGGATTTTGCCATTTGGAGAGCCAATTCACAACAAATCTTCAGCTAGTGCGAATTCCAAGAGGACACAGAAGAAGAATTCGTGGAGCTTAGGAGAGCAGCTAACCGGTGGAATTTGGGCTGGAGAATTTGCAGAAAATTTCCTTAGGGGAGGACAAGTTTCTCTTGGGAAAAATCTGGGCTGCAAACACTGCTATTTGGAGGACTGAATTTCTCTCTCCAAGGATATGCACAGGTTTTTCTGAGCATCTTTTAGAGCAGAGATTTATACTGGAGATTTGGAGCAGGAGTTGGGTTGGAATTTCACTATTATTTCCAGAGGAACTTTGCAGAGGAAATTTCCTGTAGTGTGAGGGAGGAATTGGAGCCATTTTGCAGCAGAGTTTTTTAGTTGGACGCAGAACCCAGTAGCTGGGAATTCCACATTATTTTTGGCATTCCGAGTTAGCTGGAGTTGGCCCAAACGATTTCTGGGTTTTTGTGGGTTAATTGGGAGGAGACTCCAGCTAGTTTCATAGAATTTTCCGGGCAATATTTGGGCCAAAATTCTCCATTCTTATAGCAGGCGTATTGCTGATAGTTGGGAAGTTTGCATCACTTTGTGTGTTCGGTTTTGGCTTGGAGTTGGGCCAAACCTTTTCTGGGTTTTGTTGGTTGGGGTGCGCGGAGCTTCTCTCTAATTTTTCAGAATTTTTTGAGCAGTTTTGAGGGCTAATATTACAGTTTGCCTCTAGCAGCAACATATCATTTCACTCCATTGTACTCGGTTCTAGTTCCAGCGTGAAAATCAATAAAATGGCTCAACGATTTTGCCTTACTTCGTTGGTGTTCTGATTTGTGTTTGCATGGTGTATTTTTATTGCTGTTGCTAGTTCATGTCTTGGTAATTATTGTTAATTTTCCAATTAAGGACATTACATATGGGGAGTTGCTTTGGGTTCGAGGTTTACTGAAACCACTTTCCATTGAGGCTTTGATAGTAGGATCCTTTAGAGCATCGATTGTTTTGCTGTTTTGGATATGCATGTGAACCACTTAGATCCATCTGCAATTTGAGTCAATGTTAGATTTAGAGCTCATTGGAACTTTGTTAGGTTGAGTTATAGGTGCTACTTGGGGTTTAGATTGGGTAGTCACAGATTTTGTGATCCTAACTTTTGTAGCATAAACGTGTATGTGGTAGGTTGATATACCTGTTGGTTGTCTTCAACATCTTGTTCCCAACCTGAAAATAGATTCCTTCAAGTCTTTAGACAAGTTGACTTGGAGGCATAATTTGTCTCGGGGTGTAGGGTTGAAAAACTTGACGGCTTGCGATAGGCAAACCCATCGAATGACAAAAATATGCATTTGAGGAAAGGCCAAAATTGTATGTGAAGGCTAAGGAATTCTGTCCACATTGGATAGGACAACTGAGCTGTTTGGTTGGTCAAGAAGCCCTATATTCCTACAAAGGAAAAGTTTCCAAGGTATTCTTGGCAACCTGAGGCTGGTGGGTAGTCACTGCATGGACATTCGCTTTTTCATTTAGTTGGAACAGGAGAAAGTGTTTGGTCAGGATTTTGCTTTGGAGGCATTGAACCCATGTGTTCACTAGACCTCCTCGACACAATTCCTAATGGTAAACATATGCTCGACTGAACCCACAATATCAAGGCTGCTCTTTTGACTATCAATGCCTGCTCCTTTGTGTATTGTTCCAGGTGATACTGTCTTCTTTAGGGATTATATCTACAAGATTAAGGGAATCTTTAATTTCTTGTAGATGTATATTTGATGTGTCTAACTATCATAATCTGTTTCATTTTTTTTGGAGATTAAATAATGTGTTAAAATCCCCTCCAGGAACTCGAGGATCTTCATCATTTGCTTTCTGTATCTCACTGTCTGCAATTGTCCTTGTAGAAATTTTAGACCCCACTCCGGTTATCAGTTTCTCCTTATCACTTCCATATAGTTAAATGTCCATTCCCATAATCATACATTCAAAATACTGGAAATGATAAATATTTCTGAAAACACAAATTCTGGAAATTTCACAGTGCTGGAAATTGCAGAAATAAAACACAAAAAATATTTCAGCCACACACACAGAAAATGACACGCTGATTTTTGGTCAATATGACCCTGGAAAAACCCCCTACAACTCTGGGGGAAAACCAGTTCGAGAGCTTTTCTTTATTTCTGAATATTGCTTTTACAGTGAAACATAAAAACACTGTAAAAATTCCAGCAACCAAAATTACAGACTTATCTCGATTTCTGTGCCTGAACTTTGCCTCGGAAATTGTGCCAAAACAGCAACTTACAAAACAGAAATTTTTACAGCATAAATGACAGCAATAAATGCTGTACGGCAGCCTCAAAAAACGTGCCAGAACAGCTGTATGGAACTGTACAGATTTGTACAGCAGGCCTCGAAATCCATTGCCAAAAAATGCCTCGAATTCTGCACTGAAGCTGCTGTCTTTTTTTTTTTTCGATTTTTGTGCCAAAAAATATCAGCAGTACTCCTCAATTTTCGTGCCAGATTCTGTCTCAAACTCTGTGCTTAATGCTGTTGTCCTCTTCCTCGATTTTCGTGCCTCCCTTTCTTGGAAACAGTGCCCCTCTCTTGATGTACCCATTTCTGCCTTGGGATTTGTGCCAATAAGGTGCTGTACAGATTTGTTGAAGTATCCTTGCTGCTCTCCTCCAACTTCTCACTGGTCAGAAATTTATCTTGCTCTCTCTTACTCCTCCTCTCTCAATTTGCTCATGAAACACTGAATGACCTTTTCTCTTTTTTTTCCTCCTCTAACGTAACCCTAAGTGACTTTTGGGGAATCTCTAAATCCAATGGCTAAGATAGGTTTAGATCTTAGGGCTGAGATTAAATGTGCATTTAATTCTCACTTTCTAATTTTTAATTCACTCCACTTAAATAAAAACCCACTTAGCCTTTTATTCCTATAGTCACTTTTTCACTTTCTAATTTGACATTGACTTTAATAAAGTCACTTTAAAATTAGACTTTGTAACTTTATCACTTATAAAGTCACTTTTAGATTACATTTGACTTTACCACTTATAAAGTCACTTTAGGAGAAAAATATAAATACATTTGGACACTTTTCCCTAGGCCAAAGATCAAAGCCTTAGGGAACCACTTGTCCTCTGGTACCCAAATTTTAACATTCTCTCTTGCCGAGGAAAGTGTTCCTCACCACACCCATTTTGTCTCTGAAGTAGACATGCTTGCCCCATGGTAAGGCTTCGCTGAATATGTCTGTTACCTGCTCATCTGTGGGAATATAATCAAGCTTCACAGCTCCCTTCTGAACATAGTCTTTGATGAAATGATATTTGATCCCGATATGCTTTGACCTGTCATGAAATACTGGATTCTCCGTGAGTTTAATGCAACTCTGATTATGACAGTAAATCACTGAAGGTCTCAACGCTTGACCAAATAAGGCAAACAACATCTTGCGAAGCCATATGGCCTCACAACTAGCCAAACTGGCTGCCATGTACTCTGCTTCCGCTGAACTCAATGCTACTCACTGTGCTTCTGGCTGAACCACGACACAACTACTGAACCCAACCCAAAACAACACCCTAAAGTGCTCTTCCTATCAGAAGCATAACATGCCCAATCTGAATCAGTGTACCTTGCCAGTCTCACTCCATCTCCCTGTCTATAATCCAAACCAAAATCCATTGTTCCCTGCAAGTAACAAAGTATGTGTTTTGCAGCAACCCAGTGCACTCTCCTAGGCTCACACATGAACTGGCTCATCGTGTTGACTGCAAAACATATATTTGGTCGAGTGTTGACCAAATACATCAAGGAACCAATCAACTGTCTATACAACGTGGGATCCACCAACTCGGAATCAGAAGTGTGAATCTTCTTCCAGTTAGTGATCATAGGTGTCGACATGGGTTTGCAATCCTCTATGTGAAATCTGCTAAGAATGTCCACAATATTCCACTGTCCCAGGAAGAAATGCCCCTCCTCCTGCCACACCTCCAATCCCAAAAAGTAATGCATCAAGCCAATGTCCTTCATCTCAAACTCTGAAGCAAGATCTCTCTTGCAGCCCTCTATGAGTTTCTCTGCACCTGTAATGACCAAGTCATCAACATACAACACCAGAATGAGAGGCTTTTCACCTACCACAATGAAGTATAGGTTCGGATCAACCTCACTCTTTGTGAAACCCAACTGCTGCAAGTATGTATCAATCCTCAAGTACCAAGCTCTAGGAGCTTGCTTCAGGCCATAAAGTACCTTCTTCAGTCTGCATACATGGGACTCCTTCCCATGCACCTCAAAGCCCTGTGACTGCTCAATATAAACCTCCTCCTGTATGAAGCCATTGAGAAATGCGGTCTTCACTTCCATCTGGTGGATCTTCCAACCCATCTCTGCTGCCATCGATATAATGGAGCGAAAGGAAGTTTATTGAGCCATGGGAGCGAAGGTCTCCTCATAGTCAACTCCCTCTACTTGGGAGAATCCTCTAGCCACAAATCGAGCCTTGAAATTCTCGATGCTGCCATCTGCAACATGATTTATCTTGTAAAGCCATCTGGAAGTAACGACTGGTTTCCCTTCAGGCCTCGGCACCACCTCCCACACATCGTTCTTCATGATAGAAGAATACTTCTCTTGCATGGCCTCTCTCTAGACTTGATGGCTAGCTGCCTCCTCATAGCTAGAAGGCTCGAAGTCAACGATGCTAGCAACCAATGCCATATAGCTACAAGAACGCTCAGGTGGTCTGCTCTCTCTAACCTGTCTCTTCAGCCCAACAACAGATGTGGCCTCTCTCAAGGTGTTCTGAAGCCACTTGGGCTTCCTCTTCCTTGAGCACACTTCTTCCACTGGAGTGAAAGAATCCTCATCCTCATCAGAAGCCTGAACTCCTGAAGGCCTGTCAACTGATCTCATGCATGTAGATGCTGAAGTACTGTGTGAACTGTCCATCAATGGGCTACCTTGTGAACTGCTCTGCATGCTGACCGAAGCACCACCCATCTGACTCTGCGAGCCACTGCTCACTGATGGAGCTGACACCGTAATCGATGTACCTCTTGATCCTTGTCCACTGGATCCCCGTGACTGACTCAGCTGCTCCTGAGGGTCTGGTGAATCCAGATACTCTAACTCTCATGACCTTCCTAAAAGCCCTATCCTCCTCGAATTTCACATTCCGCCTGAAAACAACTTTCCTCCTCGCAGGAATAGAAATCCAAAAGGCTTTCGAGGTCTCACTGTAACCCACAAAGATGCCCTTCTTTGCAGTGGGCTCTAGATTGGTCCTCTTCTCCTTGGGAATATAGGAGTATGTAATGCACCCAAAGATACGGAAGTGACCAACATCAAGCTTCTTCCCAGAAAAAGCCTCTTCCGGAGTCGAATGCCCCAAGGCACTATGTGGATTCTTGTTCTGCAAATACACAACAGTGTTGCAGGCCTCTGCCCACAAAAACAACGGTAACCCTTGATCATGTAGCATGGCTTTGGCAGCCCCAAAGATGGATCTGTTCTTCCTCTCCGCAACCCCGTTCTGCTGGGGGTTGTAAGGAACTGTGAACTCCCTCCTGATGCCTGCCTTCGCACAATAATCAACAAACTCACCAAGGTTATAGTCCCCTCCATTGTCCGACCTGAGGGACTTGATCTTCCGACCTGTCTGAGTCTCCACAAGAGCTCTGAACTCCTGAAACCGCTTGAAGACCTCAGTCTTGGTCTTCAAGAAATAAATCCAGGTCTTCCTGGAGTGGTCACAATGAATAAAACATAATACTCATATCCACTCAAGGATACATGAGACATTCGACCGCTCACATCATTATGAATCAAATCAAGAATCCTTGTCGATTTGCTGTCACTGTTGGGAAAAGGGGATTTGACAAATTTCCCCATAGCACATCCTCTACATGTATCAATGTGATTAGAACTGAAATCTGGCACACCAGTGGTGATCTCCCGCAATGTCCTCAAGGCCCCATGATACATGTGCCCCATCCTCTGTTGCCAAATCTCGCACAACTCTGAACTGCTAGCTCTGCTGCCGGTACCCAGTATATATCTGATATCTTCTAAGATCCCCATATTTCAAAAGAAAATCACAATCTGTATTGGTGGTTTGATGAAATCCACTTTTTTGGGTCAATGACTCCCTTGAATTTTCTTCCGTGCCCTCCATACATGAGGAGATTGCCACGACAAAACCATTGACATATAACATAAAATTGAATGATCCTTTTGCCTGCCATTTTGCTGAGATCCACCATCAGAGGGTTTGTTCCAAAAGCCAGTACCCCATAATTCTGCATATCGCCATGTGATGTTTCATATATTGCATGCCTCTTCCATCCTTGCGACGTGGTCTTCAGTCTTGGATTCTTTTCTTCCTTTTCCAAACAGCCCTTGGGCATTTGGGTTGTCCTTTTTTTCATTCTCAGATGACCACACTACTGCCACAGTGTTGGTGTCCACCTCCCTGTATGGAGGCTGGGTAAATTGGGGTCTTTGCTCACCCATCCTTCCTGAGAAGCCATTAGACCTCCAGTCTCTGCACACTTAAAAAAGTTCTAGCTCTCTCCTAACTGAAAGCACTCCCATTGGGGCATGTTTCTCGAGGCACTTGAAAAATGTTTTTGTGCAAAGTGAATTTCAAATACGCATGTTGGAAATGCATCCTTTCTATCTCATTAGATGGAACTATTTTACAATGTGCAATCTTGTATTTTTTGAATAGAAGAAATAAATAGCAATTTTACTTAGCGAACAAATATTAGAAATTTTATTTTCTATGACAGGTAAATGCTAACTTGTTGGATGTTCATTAGGTTTTGTTAATCTAGCTTTCCGTTGCAATTTAGATTTTATGGACTGTTCGATTTGCCTTTAGTACTTCTCCTACTTATTTTAGTAATCTCTGATGATTTTTTTTCCTTTTCTTGGCCAAATCTAGCCGGTGAAGGAAGATGTTATCATCCTGGGTATGCCTGGTCCATGGGCAGAGGACAACTGTGAAGTTTCTGACCCTTATACAGCTAAAATAGGTGGCCTGCCGGTGAGTGACCAGTAGAAAATCTCAGTAATGAGCAACTGGATATTAATGATCTTTAGCTGTAAATTACCGAAACTTTTTTTTCTCACTGCACTTTGCATATATTCATAGGACTGGCCAATGGCAGCGGAGGAAATCAATCGTGACTTGCTGAAGTGTGGTGTATGTGGGGGAGACCTTGGTCTTGTTGCACAGGTCCGCTCTATTTATACTCTTTTCTTTTTTACTTTGTTCATTGTTATGCTTGTATTCTCTTGATTCTGTTTGGGTTTTTCCTATTTGTTTTTTTTCCAAGCAAGGTTATAACTTGACATTATTTGCAGGTCTATGCTCCTATCGAGACTGATAGGCTTTATATTGAAGATCGAACTCTCTTTATCTTTGGCTGTCTACTTCCAAATTGTGGGATCAGTCCACTCTGGTAATTCTCTGGAATTCTATTAGTTTCCACTAATTAGCATCATGCCCTTTTCTAGGGCACTTCTCGGAGTCAATCTATTTGATACTTTTCTTGATAATCTTTATAATGTTTTGCTTTTAATTGATCAATATTAGACCTACTTTTTAAGGAAATTTTCTGATTGAAGCGCTTTTCACATTAAAGAAATATCAACAGTAAAGCACGATTTTTGATGCTCTAACTAGTGCACTGTCTGTGTATAGTTGGCGTACAATAAGGGTTCAGAAAGACACTCATGCAGAATCATCTCAATTAGGTGTTGTTAATGGAAGATCCATGTTAGAAGCTTCAAGTTCAAGTAGTCACAGTACAACTAGCATACGGTCACCAGACAGGGCTACTGGTGAAGAACAACAGCAGAACATTGATGTGGATGAATGGTGGGAAGATGACATGTGGAGGTCTGAAACAGATGGAGAGGATGGTGATGATTATGGGACCCTGGAAATGCAGGAGCTTGGTAGGGCTTTGCAGGAAGTTGGCTACATGGCTGCTCATCCCCCTGAAAATCAGAATGGTGGTAGTCACTCTGTAGATGAGGAAGTTAATGTCATTGAATCTGGTATTGTGGAAAACAACTTGCCAGGTAACATATTTGGTTTCTTGGTCAATGGTAGTTTATTCTCTTTTGGATGGATGTCTATTTATTTTAACTAGTTTCATCCCTTCATGGTAGATCCGACGATCTTTATAGAAAATATCAAGTGTAGCTTATAATATTAAAGTGCAAGCTTTTCTTATGAACCCTTTTATGTCTAAGATAATTGTTAACTTTGTATGTACGAAGGGGGACTTACACATTCCCTGTTTCACAAGGGGGAGGAAAGACACATGATAAATATCATCTCTAATTGATGGACTGATATATCTGAAACTGCTCACCAAATATAAGAAATAATGATAAATATGCCAAGTGGCCATCTTCTTGTGAAGACAGAATGAAGCAAGATATGAAATTTAAACTTATGAACTGATATATCTGATAATGCCCACCAAATAGAAGAAATAATGATAAATATGCTAATCAGCCGTCTTCTTGTGAATAGAAAACTGAGGAAAACATGACATGTAAGCTTAATTTATGTAAACATAACAGTGTTTGCTGAATCTCCTGGTTAATTTAATGTGTCATTTAGTTAGAAATTTAATGGCACAGAATTAGTGAATGTGCAAGCGTGTGTATTTGAATAGTATATGTTGTGTTTTCAGTCACTACATTTAACTAGAGATATTTTTGGATCAAATTTGAAGATATGAAAAATTATTCATATTTGTTTCTATTTGAAGTTTGAACATGTGAAATTATAGCATAATTTGTTGCTCTTTGCTAAACTTGATGGCAAAATTTATCATATTTTTGTGATTTTTTTTTTTGAATTCCATTGTTGCAAAATGAGACGATGCAAATGAGAGCTTTAGTTGTGTATTTATTCCACAACTCAAGTGAGGTGTTTTTGCAAGAAGGGTATGTGGGCCTACAAAACAAGGGGACACACCCCAAGAGGGTTGTTGAGCTTACATATCAAATTTTACTAGGTCAGACTTAACCATGCTTAGTAATATAATAGAAGAATAAATAAATATGGCCTTAAACGCGTTACAAGTAATAGATACATGATCTGGGCCATATGTACAAATCACATCCTTAGTGATAATTACAAGTAATGATGATACATGAGCCATGGCCATATTTACTGATTACACCCATAATTCCAATTGACCCCTTTGAGCTAAACAGGGGACCTCAGAGAAGTCGTTACAATATAAGATTACAAAATTTACTTCCCATCATAATGTTGAGAAGAGGGCTAGATTACCCATCTTGAACTCTAGTCGACTCCAGAAAGTCATCAAGATCATCAATTGTTGAGATTTAGCTTAGTTTCTTGCTGGCCCACTTTTTCACTAAGCAACAAGGGCTCGAGGGGGAGGAGATTCTTCGTGATATCATGTGGATGAACTAGTAAGAGAGTGGAGATTCTATATGTTGTATCAATGAGAGTGTAGATAGCTCGCTTATGTAGAAACCTTGACCTAAAAAAAGAGTAATTGGTGTAGGATAATCATGCAAGGTGTTGCCATCATCACTGATAATGGAGTTGAACTATCACTGATAATGGAGTTGAACTATCAGGAGCATGTGCAACACGAGGACTAGATGAGTCACTGATAACATTATTGTCATCATCAGCATGAGGATTGGATGAGTCACTGTCAAGAGTATTAAAAGAGTGAAGAGATATCTATAATAGGAAGACTTGATGAGTCATCTATAGGGTCAGCATAAGCCATAGGAGTTCGCTGAGATGTTGTGGGAGTATTTGAGAGAGTACTCATACAAATAGAGATAGAATTGACCTCATACTCTAGAGAAAAGTCCATTAAAACACAACATGAATAATCTAGAAGAGCACCTGCATTGTGATGACAAGCGACATGATCCATATAACAATGCTGAGATCCATTTGAAGATTCTTTTGAAAGAAGTAATGGAAATATCTTGGTGGACCGTCGATTGGAACCCTTTTTTTTGTAAATAAAAGATTTCTGTTTCATATTTCAGAGAGAAACAGTAAAACAACTGGAGGTTTGTCTTGGTTTGCCACTTGGGAAACTAGACCAGTGACAGAACCATTGTTTTGGCAACATCCACACAGAGTTTGATAATGTTCAACCAAACGACCAAAAAAATAAACTTGATAATAGAGCCACTTGGGCTATAACCTAACTAGAAAAAGAAAATATGACATAAACTACTCAGAACACTAGATTGATAAGAACTTGTCATTTAGACTTGGAGGAGTTAGAGGCATCCACAACTGGAGAATCCTTCTTGTTGCTAGGGGAGCAACTTGTGTCTGGGGGAATGCCCATATGAGCTTCAATTTGATCAACCTGCTGATCTAGGTTCCTCATTGTTAGCTGCAACTCATCCAAAAGAAGAAATTTTTCCTACTTGGTTCCATTGTGGTCAAGCAGGAGCTTGATGTGCTAGTAGATATAAACAATGTACATATACTGACTGTAGTGTCCTTGGTTGTGCCTCGTGTTGGGCACCCAATCAACAATTTCCTCTAGCTCCAGTTGAACAAGCTTTTTTTCCAGCTACTACTTCTTTTGCCTATGTGATTTCTTCTTAAATGGCCCAAGTATTTTCCCTATAACGATGAGTAGAGCTCTCTGCCCTCAGCTAGGCACAAGAGCTTCCTTATTCCTTAAATAAGTTGCCCCCTTTCTACTAAGGGCTCATTGGCATAACATGATGAGCAAGGGATAACATATGGACTCGAAGCCTAAGATAGAGAAACCCCTAGAGTATAGAAGGAATAGGTGGGTAGACTAGTGCTGGCTGCAAATTTGTAATCTAGAGCGAGAGACCCAGAAAGGTTTGAGAACAAAAGGCTTAGAATCAATGTGACATGTTGAGAAATCTAGGGGCAGCTAGATTAGGTGATTTCTCTTACTTTAATGATTGCTTGTGATGTATTTTTACTTAACTTGATTAGCTTTTTCTTACACTTGATTATTATAAAATCAATGGGACAATAGGGCACAAGATGTAGGCGATCAGCTAGGGCCAAAACCTCTCCAACTGAGAGGAAAACCCACAAAAATTCTTCTCTACTTATAGAACTTCAATTGATGAATTCCAAGACTTATGACCGTTGACCAAGGCCCTCCAAGACCAAGTCAAACCTTGATTCAAAGAACTTCTGCAATTTTGACTTGCCCAACAGATCCTTCTGGAACTTTGACCTGTCCAACACATTCTTCTGCAACTTTGACATGCCCAACACATTCTTTTGTAACTTTGACTTGCCCAACAATTTTTTATGCAAATTCGACTTGCCTAACAAATTCTTCTCCCCAACAAATGTAGAAACCCTAAAATGAGAGAGAGAGAGGCCCAAAAACTTTGATCTAGTTCTTCTTCTCCTTCTTATATCTTTAGAAGATCGAACTTGCTTGGGTGAGTCCAAATGAGGTTGAGCTCCTTCTTATTTATAGGCTTGTGAGGGGTACGAATTTCTCTTTTTAGGCCGACTAGAAGTTTCTTTAGGTTGACTTGAACTTTGTGCCATGACAAGGTCTTGAAGGGTCTTTTGACTTTATTATGACTCAATAAATTTTTCTTTACAATATGTAACATGCCCAAATGGGTCATTCATACATGACAATGACTCAATGACTTTAGAACAAACCTAGAAGCACTCAATGGGTGCTTTGACCTATAAATAAATTCTCTTGTGCATGAAACCCATGCCTCAAGACTTACAATAATAAATTTATTTTTCCCTTTTCATTAAATACATAAAATCATGATTACATCTGTCATTATGAGGACCAAACCCAACTATATATTTCAATAGTGCGTCTTAACTACGGAGGTATTCATAATCCACACATGGTACTTGGACATTCTCAATCTGAAGAATTCTCACAAGAAGAGTCGTATTGGTAACCCATCTGTATAGCATCATATCAATCAACATTGTCACATAGCAAGGCCTTGACTAACAACTCTATCTCTCCACAAGATCAAAACACAATGTATTCCCCTTTATCCTTGTCGGACTTAGATTTAAGGGGGTTGAGAGTCGAATGTTTGTATGAGATTAATCTTGGGAGGAAAACTCACCCATACCCCTTAAAAGTAACTAGATTTGAATGGGATTAGAGAACACCTTTTCCAGTGTAGGAGTTACAGGATTTTTGACAAATAAAGGAATTTCGTATAATAAAAAGATTATAGGATTTGAATGCAAGAGAGAGATTATTTAGAACAATCAAGTTCTGCATCTGATTCACCTTTTCATCATGCTTGAATAATGTAATCCTTGTGTTTTCAAACTTTGGAATATATGCCTCAACCGTGTTGAAAGTCACCCATCTTGAGGTTGGAGAGTTTGCTTTCGAGTTGGTACTTAAAAGAGTTTGGAAGATAGATTTCCTTTACATCTTTCTTATCCTCTGTATGATGAATGAGATTAGGCTTGACATAAATAGTGATCAACACAAGAGCTTCATTCATATTCAAACATATGAGGTCATAATTGTAATCATCTTTAGTAAGAATTGGCTTTGCCAAGTACATTCATTGACCTTTGCTTTGAAGAAAGGCAATCATTTGATCTACCCAAGGATAATAGTTGGATGCATTTACATGGGGAAACAACCACTTAGGATCCATAGGCTCAATGATAGTGGGATGAAGGCTCCTTATCGAATGAAGACTTCAAAAACTTTCCTTTATAGATCCATGTGGTACAAAATGCTAGGTAAGCGTAGGAATGAAGGCATTGACCTTGAAGTGTTGGAAATATCGAGGGGGGGGGGGGGTGAATCAATATTTCTTTTCAATTGTTATTTTTACCAGTTAGATCACCTATAATTAAAACACAAAATGAGAAATAAGAATAAATACTTTTATTAATCAGGAATAATGAGGATTTCAATCCTCTTCTTTACAATGAATCAAGTACAATATAGTGTAGGGATCCAACCCTAGATGAAGACACCATTCTCCAATCCACCAGGCTCCAACCTGTACTTTTCCAAGCATCGACTTGGACTTCACGAGGCTCCAACCTCTAGGGTTCCACCTGGCTCCAACCTCTAGGGTTCCACCTGGCTCCAATCTCCAATCCACCAGGCACTAACCTATCTTTGGTACATGCTCCAACCTGGTCTTTTTGAGGACTCCTATCCTCTAGGGCTCCAACCCACTACTTCAATTCTTCAAGATATGTTTAATAGTTCTTCAAGGCCCCCAATATCTTCTGCAACCAACCTTGGCAATATTTTCACCTTCAGCATTGCCTTCAAACGATCTCCAAGGCACTTAGCTCATCAATGATAACTTTGTCTTCTCATGAAGGTGTCTCCACAACTCTTCATGTTACCCAAACACAATCTTCAAGGTCACCTCATGATGACATCAACAATGCATCATGGTCTCCAATAATGTCTCCAATAGGCTTTTCTAGATGACTCACCAAAGTATGCTCAAGATCAAATCCAATTGCTCTTCAAGTTAACCAAACTAATCTTCTTCAAGGTCACTTTATGAGGGCTTTATCATGGTCTTCAAGATTCTTCAATAAGCAACTCCAAAGGGGCCTTCAATTTCACCTCAAGATTACCCTTAAGGCTGTGCCAAAACTCCTCTACAATTTGCTCTAATAAGACTTCAATGATCCTTCAATACTACTCCAATATCTGGTCCAAGATCAATTTAAGTGTTAGATATTGACAATGAGTCTACTCCAACAGGATTCTTCAAAGTTTGTCACAAGATTTGCTATGTATTGAGATTCGCTTCAAGTGATACACTACATAGTCTGTTCCTTCAATGCATCATATTCAAGACAACCTTCAAACTTCTCCAATGATGATCTTTGAATCAATTCCAAATGTGCCCTTTCCAAAAAACCCTTTAACAAGACTTTAACAAGACTTTAACAAGAATGAATTTAAGGTCCAAAACACTCTTCTTGCCATAGATAAATGCTACAAGGTTCGAGCTATACTAGGTCTGAACTTTAATAGGTTACTGTCCACAGTTTCGAGCCCCTGTGTGAGGTAAGGATTGAGCTTCTTGAATATGAGATTGTTCACTTCTCCAATGTATCATAGTCTTGTAAAAACTAAGCCCCCACAAGATTGTCTGAGACCTCCACAAGAGAGTAGCTTGCAGATCTGAGGAGTAATTCTGATCTTTTAACAAAGGTAGGTTCGAGTTTATAACTCTGTCAGTTTTGTCTCAAAGTCTGAGCTGTTGTAGGATAATGTGTCTTCACATTTCTGTCCACTAGGCTATTAATTTGACCTTCCACGAGATGACCACAGGTAAATATCCTCCAAAAAGGGCTGTGATCTGGACTGCACCAATATAGGTCCGAGCTATGTCTTCTTTCACGGGCCTTCAACTTCAGGTCTGAGGTAAGGTTGTTGTTCCTTGTTGGAATCTAGCCCAAACAAAAGATCTTCAAGTCTTCCTCGACCTCCTGTAGTTTCTAAGTCTTCTCTTTAAAATGATCACCAAAAAATGATGCAAGAATGAAGTGTTTAACGACATATTTATATACATTTTGCTTTGTAACGAAGAGTCACGTCCCTTGGCCATGAAGGATGAGCCTACAAAAGTCGGCTTAGGTTGGCAGGGTAAAATTTATTATTTTATCTAAAAAAAATCATTTTTTCCCAATCTAAGAAGAGTTAAAGTGCATGTAATAACTTGTTGGAAAGCTCTTGACTTCCTTTACAATCTTATGCCAATTCCACCCCTAGATAAGGTCATTTTATCATCAATAAAATAATATTTGTGAAACTGTCATCTTTATTTCATTTATGGCAACCTTTAGGATTTTATGTCTAGGGCTCCGTCTTCATAGATTTTAGGCCTTCAAGCTTTCAAGATTAGGACATCTTTAGCAAGGCATTTAGGGCTTCATGAAATTATATATTTATTGCGTTTAACCATGTTAGGGCAAAAGAGTTTGTCATTATGTGCCTAGGAGGGTTTCATGGTAAGGGCTTTAAGTGTGACCTTTAACAATTATTCATGCCAACATTATCTTCATCAAGGACAAGGGCTAGGGTTCTATACATAGGCTTCCATTCATGTATTGGCTTTAGGGCATCATAAGTATTAGGAATTGCATCAATATGTTAGGGCTAAGGCATCTTCTAGAGCATCATGGGCATCTAGTGCTTCATTCATTATTAGATACATCTAGGGCTTGTCATCATGTAGATAGGGATATAAATGTAGCTATCATGTAGATATGGATATAAATGTAGCTAGGAATATGCATATCTTCATGCTTAGGCTATGCATGAGGTTAGGGCAACATCACGAAAGGTTTATCACAAGAATATTTGCCATCTCCACAAATGCCATATTGTTAATTTTAGATAACAATGGTATGTTCTATGTTTTAAAGCAATTTACTTCAATCTTTTCTTATTAGTCCAATATCAATTTCCAGATTAGCAATCATATGAACATTGAAAGTAAACGCTGATAGAACGTAAACAATAAGCATAAGACAAGCCAAGTCAGGAGGACACAATATTTGGCGGATGCCAGTGAAAAACCCCAATGCGGGGAAACCCTTTGATCAAATCTTCTTATTATTCTTCAAAAGTTCAACAGAGAGAGAGAGTACAATATACAAAATACACTTGCCCAATACTTCAGTCAAACAACAGTCAACAAGATGCCCTAACTAGAAAGTCAATGCTGGTCAAACCAACAAGAAAACTCCTCCAAATCAGCTTGATCAAACCCAGTCAATGCGGGCCTCCAACAACAGTCCAAATCAGGCCAAAACAGATCTGAAAAACTCAGTTGAACTCGGTCAACATAAAATTCAACACTACGGTCAATGTGCTGTGGTTAAAGCTGGTCAACGTGCTCAGAAATCCTTGATCTCTATGCCAAAGAATGTGGCCTAGGGAGATTGAACTTCCTGCCTGAAAAACACAGCAAAGGGAGCAAGTTTGACCCTTGGTCAACGCTCTGCAAAACAACCCTAAAACAGATCCGAAATTTTGCCCTGAAACCTGTCCTTCATCCACACGTGTGAGGTAGAGAGAGAAGCTCCAAGTGCTGTACGAACCAATGATGTGAGGGGAGAGAGAGATATGTGATGAGATGATGATGTCCAAAAATTAGGAATAGGTCTCTCTTATTTATATCCTTTGTTGAGGGTGGAGACACATCCATTAGGGCTTATGAGCCTACATTAGACTTCTGGCCGACCTTGACAATTTGCACATGTGTGAGAGAATAAATTCAAAATCTCACTTCTGCTCATCCAAACAAGATGATCTTTAGATTAATCTTGCACCTCTCGGAAAGAGGAATCCAACAAAAATATCATCTCCATCATTTGAGGTGTCCAAGGTGGAGTTTGGCCCTAGTTGCCAATTTTAACACATTGACATCAATGACAACTTTGACCAGCAGTCTCCTGCTTTGTCATTGATGGCAATATTCTTTCCCTTTCAACAATTTCTCCCCCTTTGACATCAATGGCAATTGGGGTGCCCAAGTACTCCCCCTATCAAGCTGCTTCTTGACTTGCTGCTCCTTTGTATTTTGTTCCTTTATTCATCAATGATACTACCCTGTGATAGATATGTTGCTCCCCCTGTCATGGTGCTCTTTTTTAATGTACTTGCTCCCCCTAAGCCTCTGCATGCCTTCATGGAAATGGATGAGGTAGATGATCAACCAACTCCCCTTGCCTCATAAACTCTAGCCCTTCTTCTTGCTCAAGATAAGAAAGATTGCTGCCTTATGATCGGGTGGAAGACATCATCACAATATCATTATTTTCTTCAATGGAGTTATTCTCGAGAGATGATCTATCAAGATTGTCCATGTGTGACTCATCAAGGGTTTCATTGTTGATTTTTGGTAGCATCATAAGTGCTCTAAGCCTAAAATTTTGTGGAGAGGCTTAGACACTGGTATTCCAAAGAACCCAAAAACCGTTTGTGAAAATTCCACTCGGATCATGTTTTATTGTAAAAATTAATTATTTTAAAAGGTATTTAATAAAATGGAGTGAGAATGATCTAGAAAGCGAAGATCAAGTCATGTTATAATCTTAGCCGTTGATTAGGGATCTAATCTCGGTAGTTGATTTCTCAACGAGAAGACTATAAAGGAAGGGTTGAGGGTCATTTGGAAAGATACACCGAGTGAATCTTGAGATCGAATTCTTTTGACGGAGTAGCGCTCAGACGAAGATCAAATCTAAGTGATTCAGTGCAGTGAGGGCCAGAGGCAGTTATTGGTCGGAGGATCTTCTCTGGGACCAAGAGTACATGGCATAGAGGCAACAGAACCAACAAAGGAAGCAGTGTAGCCACCAGGAGGTGTGAGGCAATCCCCAATAGGGGTGATGCAAGCCCACACAGGGATTATACACAATGTTTCCGAGAGACAGTTCGAGTTTTACTGGAGATCGGGGTTTCTGAGTTGGGAGGGCTGAAACTTGATTTTTCGAGAAGCAGATCGATTCAGAGAGGAGGTGATGCAATCCACAACCATCCCCATGCAGGCCTACACATCTACTGCAGAGGCAACGCAGAGGGAGTTGGGGTTTCGCCACTTCAGATCCAGATTAGTCAGGACTTGCAGTGTGAGGTAAAACTCACTATATTTTTGTCTGACGTGATTTCTCTGTACTGGATAGCCAGCAAGGCATTTGAAGATTGTATTCAAAAACTATTGCTTAATAATACAAACCCTCAAATGTGCTGCACTGGTTTTCCCGCATTGGGTTTTTTCGGGGACTTAGTCCAAAATAAAGGTGTCTTATGTGATTGATTTGTTGCTCAGTTTCCTTGTTTCAGAATCATATTTAATTAAGTGTAGGCTGCTTCAGTAGTTTACTTCAATAATTCATGATGCATTTTGAATTAATTATGTAAATGTAATTTACATAATAGGAGATGTAAACTTAGATAGTTGCACTATGATTCCTAAGATTGTCAGATCTAGGAATTTTCACATTCATAGGGCTCTTCACGGATAACTTCTGCAAGAATGGTCAAGAATCACAAGCTCCCCCTAACAATATGCATGGTCTCCTTTTTGGAAGAGTCTCATCATCAAAACTTGGAATATCATATCTGCCAAAGATGTCTTCATCAAATCAACAACATGTGTTGTTGCCTTGAGTGTTCAAGAGACTCTTTGATCCAATTTGCTTTCTTCTCCATACTTGTGTAACTTTATTTTCTGGCTTGGTAGTCATGGTTTTAGCTTGTTTAGGGACCCAAGTCAAGTTACAATCACGAGCCAAATGTCCAATTTTATGGCAATTGAAGCACTCTATCTTGTTCATGAATGAGGATTCATGACTTCTTCTTGCAAATTTGCTCCTAGGGAGCTGATGAGGACCATTATATTTGTCCTTGTGGTATGCCCTACAATCCTTTTTCACATGCCCAAAGTTTGTACAAGAGTAGTAATAACCAAAAAATATACTTTGGTACCTGGGAGATGGAGGTTGTCTTGATGTACTTCTGAAGTCTTTTTGCCTTGGGATTCTTTGATGATATCCATTGCCTATTGCATCCTTGATACCTTCTGCAGTGTACTACCTTCTGCAGTGTACTACCTTGATGTACTTCTAAGGTCATTTTGCCTTAAAATCCTTTAGTCAAATTTATTGCCTTTTGCATTCTTTTCACCATCTGCATATCTTCTTGGAGTAGGGTTCTTCCAATGTCAACTTGACTCTTCTCCTTGCCTTTGCTGGAACTGGGGGCATCAATATTTCTATCAGGCTTCTCTACATCCTTGTTGTTCGAAGCATTAGAGTTTGCATTATTCTTGTTTGAGGGTTCACCTGCATAGCCAAGACTTGGTTTTTCAAGAGGAGATCTTTGATGACTTAGGATGTCATCTAGGGTTTGAGAGCTCTTGAGACTTCAGATGATCAACTTCTTTCCTTAGGAGATCAATTTCTTCATTCATCATCTCGCCTTCTTCATCCTTCTTTGCTAAATGATTCTCCATTTCATCTTTCATCCTTGAAGCTTCACATGTTTTAGCCTTGAGAGAGGTGATATCTTATTTTAATTTGAAGATCTCTTCATCTTTTTCTTCTAGTTGGCATATCATGGCATTTCTTTCCTTTTCTGCTTCATCGACTTGTCCTTGCAGGAGGGTCAAAACTTCCACCACCCTTTTAGCTCCTTGTGCTTGTTTCTTTGCTTCTTCCAACTGAGATTTAAGGGAGGAGACATCTTCCTTGTGTTGACCAATTTTTGCTTTAAGTTTGTTCAAGTCCTCGTGTCATTGTTCAAGATAGCTTGACAAAGTGTCTTCCCTTTTCTTTGTTTTATCCAATTTATTTGTCATGGATATGGCTTCTTCATGATGCTTTTTCTTGTTTTGATGAAATTCCTCCTTTACCTTGGTGAGCTCCTTATCTTTGTCTTGCACCTGAAGCTTGAATAGGTCAACTCCCTTCCTTGTCTTGTCAAGGTTATGGTCACCATCTCGTGATTGCTTCTTGAGCTCTTCATTATCCTTTTTCAAACTGCTATCTCTTCTAGGGCAGCTACAAGTTTTGCCATGAGATCTTCATGGAGATCTACCTCATTTTCTTCATCTTCTAGGTCTTCCTTGGCCTTGATGTCTTTATTCTGGTTTTTAGCTTCCTTAATGGGTTTTGGATTTCCTCCTTGCTTTCCATCATCTTCTTGATTAGAGGTCATGATCAAAGCTCCTTTTGAGTGAACATCATGAAGTTTGTCCTACATACCTTTTGTTGATGAACATTCTTCCACTTTGGCCCTTATAGGATTTGGTAGCCTACTCAAGTCTCTGAAATTTTCAATCTGAAAACTATACAGTTGCAGTGCTAGATTTATTCCTCCTACTTATTATTTCAATAAGTTATTTACAAAAATCTACTGGTAAATATCGAAATAAATACTATTGCAACTTTAACAAGCATTTATGCAGAGAAGTAAACAGTAAAGGACATAAGCACAAGAATCAATCACATGCAAAAAATTATTTTTGGACAATTGTCCTTAGAAAACCCCAATGCAGGAAAATCGGTGGAACAGATGAGGGTTTTATTAATTTTTTCAGCCAATGATTTATTTACAAAGAATATACTGGCAGATAAAATCTGAAACACCTGAGACATAATTCTTGGCTCCTCTCGACAAATCCTTGACACCCTGATCAACATTTGCTATCTCTTGTGCTTGTCTGCGTGTTTCTTTGCGCAGTCCCTGCGCTGGACTGCGTAAGTCTGCGTAGGCTCTGCGTGGGTTCACTCCGCTGCAGCCCAGAGCTGCCTACTATGACCCACTGCGTCCCTCTGTCCCTGACCTCAATCACTGCTGACTCCCTCATCCTCCTGCTTCTGCAAATCTCCGCCCTGCAACTCTCCCACTAAGATCAAATTCTCTTACTTCAGAATTGATCTCCTTTGGGTATCGAGTGTATGCCCGACTTATTTTCCAAATGACTTTTAAGGCCTCTTTTATAATCTTCTTGTTAGTGAATCAACGGCCCAGATTAGAAGTCTAATTAATGGCTAAGATTAAAACTTCACTTGATCTTTGTTTTCTAGAAGATTCACACTCTGACTTATTAATACCCTTTAATTATTTCATTTCCCTAAGTTTAGACTTAGGGTGTCTATTAAATAATTAATTATTTTAATAAGTCATAAACCGAGTGGAATTTCTATAAACGGTTTCTGGGTTTTTTGGAATACTGATGTCTAAGCCTCCTTACAAAGTTTGAGACTTGGAACACTTTCCGATGCTACATAAATCAACACTCCCTCTTAGAGAGGTAGGTGTTCCAACAATATGCCAGCGGCATCTTGCTCTGCTTTTGAAGCAACCTCTACGCTATTGATCTCTGGACACTGCCCCTCATTTGCTGTGCTACTGCCCTACTGTCCTTTGTACTGCTGCCCTTGACACTGCCACTGTCACTGTTGCATCTGTATTACAACTCCCTCTGATTCCTGATCCTATCCACTCCTGCTATTGGAATGGATTCTTGATCATCCCCATCTTCTCTCTGAAGTAGACAAACTTAGTCTTCCTTAGAGCTTTTGTGAGAATGTCTGACACCTGTTCTCTAGTTGGAGTGTACTACAACCGAACAACCCCATGTTGTACACAGTCCTTGATGAAATGACACCTAATGTCAATATGCTTTGACCGATCATGAAACACATGATTTTCAGAGAGCTTGATGCAACTCTGATTATTGCATAACATACTAGTCGCTTCCATTTTCTCCTGAAGTAGGTTCACAAGCAGTTTTCGAAGCCATATGGCCTCACACGAAGCTGTGCTAGCTGCCATATATTTTGCCTCTGCTGAGCTCAGTGACACGGACTTCTGTTTCCTGCTGCACCAGGAAGTCATTCCTGATCCTAGACTGAAACAATACCCACTGATACTCTTCTGATCTACTGAACTCACAGCCAATTTGTGTCGGGGAACCCACTCAACCTAACATCACTGCTACGGGTGTACTTCAATCCAAGCTCGACTGTTCCTTGAAGGTACCTGAGAACATGCTTGGTTGCTGCCTAATGAGCCCTCTTAGTTTCTACCATGAATTGACTAAGGGTATTTACAACATAACAAATGTCTGGCCTTTTGTTTACTAGATACATCAACGATCCTATGAGCTGCCTATACAACATAGGATCAACCTCATCATCTTCGGACGTGTCGATTTTCTTCCAGTCGGTGATCATTGGAGTAGTCATGGGTTTACATTCCTCCATCTAAAATCTTTTTAGAATCTTTGTAGTATATCTTCCTTGTCCAAGAAAGAACTCCCTCTTCTGTTGCCAAACTTCCAACCCCAGAAAATAGTGCATCCACCCTAGATCCTTCATGTCAAATTCCTCAGCCAAATTCTTCTTGCAGTCTATGATGAGCCTCGATGATCCTGTCAAGAATAGATCATCTACTTATAGAACCAGTATCAGAGGCTCACTCCCTACCGTTAAATAGTAGAGATTGGGATATGCGTCACTCTTGACGAATTCCATTTTCTGCAAGTAGCTGTCAATTCGACCATACCAGGCTCTAGGAGCTTGCTTCAGTCCATACAATGCTTTCTTTAGTCTGCACACATGAGTCTTCTGATCATGCGTCTCGAAGCCTTTTGGTTCTATATACACCTCTTCCTCTATCACCCCTTTCAGGAATGCTGTCTTGACATCCATCTGGTGAATCTCCCATCCCATTTGCGCAACAAGGGATATCACGGATTTGATAGATCTGTATCTGGCTACTGTGGCGAAGGTTTCTTCATAATCGATCCCTTCCGTATGAGCATACCCCTTAGCCACAAACCTGGCTTTAAATTTCTCCCTGCAACCATTTGTAGCATACTTGACCTTGTAGATCCACCTTGATCCTAGAATTGATCTCTCTTGAGGTCTGGGGAATACACCCCAGACATCATTTGTCATGATGGAACTGTACTCTTCCACCATTGCATCTACCCACACTTGGTGCTGCGCTGCTTCTCGAAAATTGAAAGGTTCTTTGACTTGAGCAAACAAGGCTTGATACCTCTCAGGCTGCTTACGCCGTCTCTTCTCATTTCGGGGGACTCCGACAAAGTCTTCTGCATCTTTCAGAATTTGTCGTAGCTCCTTGCTCGTTCTTCCACTGGTGGTGGGTAGATTTACTAGCTCTCCCTCTTGCAAATCATCGGAAGACACGTCCCTTGGATCCCCATGCCTTGGAGAGGCAATTGAATTCTCTGCCACTGGTTGTTGAGGTTGAACCAACAGATCCTCCTCAGACTGCTTAGCAGAAGGCAATTCGCGGGTTCTTCAGAAGGCCTTCTCCTCCATGAATTTCACATCCCTTCGCACCACGAATTTCCTGCTCTCAGGAATGTAGATGCGATATGCCTTTGCATTCTCACTGTATCCTACCAGATACCCCTTTTTTGCAGTCATTTCCAACTTCTTCTTCTTCTCACTGGGCACATGGCAATAGGCTGTACTGTCGAAGATCCTAAAGTGACTCACTTCAAGCTTATCGCAAGTGAAGACACTTTCCAGCGTGATCTTTCCCAATGCAGCGTGAGGAGTCCTGTTCTGAACATAAACAACTGTATTACAAGCTTCAGCCCACAGAAATATGGGCCTGTCTTGGTCATACAACATCGCCCTTGTCGCTTCGACAATAGTCCTGTTCTTCCTTTCTGCCACACTATTCTACTCCGGATTGTATGGAGCTGTCCACTCTCTTCTGATACCTTCCCTTGCGCAGAACCCGGTGAATTCCTTATCTATGTATTCACCACCATTGTTTGAACGCAACACCTTGATCCGCTTTCCTGTCAGATTTTCTACCAGAGCCTTAAACTCTTTAAACCGACTAAAGACTTCATCCTTGGTCTTCAAAAAGTAGATCTAGGTTTTCCTGGAATGGTCGTCAATAAAGGTGACGAAGTACTTGGGACCACTAAGAGCTCTAGTGGACATTGGTCCACAGATATCCGAGTGTATCAAGTCCAATACACCCTTGGCTCTATTCTTGCTTCTCTGATACGCTGCTTGGGCATATTTTCCCAATATGCACCATTTGCAAACATCATCCCCTTTTGTGCTTAGCTATGGAACTCTGGTGACAGTTTTTTGGAGAATTTTTAATGCCCCATGATGCAAATGTCCTATTCTTTTGTGCCATATCTCATTCAGGTTCGTTTCATCAGTGTTGCCATGAAGTGCCATTAGGGATTCAAGTTGAAACTTGTAAAGTTTGTTGCTTCTTACCCCGATTTGTGCCTTCTTCTTCCAACTGGGGTGTTTGACGTAGACCCTATTGCCAGTAAAGTAAACGTCATAACCTCGGTTTTGAAGTTGAGACACTAAGAGCAAGTTCATTCCCAACCCGGGCATATGCAATACGTTATTGGCCCGGATCTTATTTCTAGCCTTGGTCTGAAATACTATGATACCTTTCCCAGTAGGGGTACATTTTGCTTTATTTCCCATGGTTATTTTAAAACTCATCTGCTCCACTCGGTAGTCGGAAAAACATTCCCGTACTCCCGTCATGTGAGCAGAAGCTCCACTGTCAATATACCAGACATCAGAAGAAGCAGTGCTTGATACGCCAGAACAGCAACATCGTGATCCATCTGTTATATCATGCTTCTTTCCCTCCTTGGAGAACTGCGTGAACCCTTCTGCGCTGCTGCTGTAGCGGTAGACTTCTGTCCACTAGTCGATTCTTCGTTCTTGTTACTCATCTTTGGTTCTGATACCATGTGAAATTTTCAATCTGAAAACTATACAATTGCAGTGATAGATTTATTCCTCCTACTTATTATTTCAATAAGTTATTCACAGAAATCTACTAGTAGATATTGAAATAAATACTATTGCAACTTTGACAAACATTTGTGCCGAGAAGTAAACAGTAAAGGACATAAGCACAAGAATCAATCACATGTACACAGTTATTTTTGGAGAATTGTCCCTAGAAAAACCGAATGCGGGAAAACCGGTGCAACAGATGACGGTTTTATTAATTTCTTCAGCCAATGATTTCTTTACAAGGAATATACTGGCAAATAAAATCTAAAACACCTGAGACAAAATTCTCGGCTCCTCTCGGCAAATCCCTGACACCCTGATCAGCCTTTGCTATCTCCTGTGCCTGTCTTCGTGTTTCTCTGCGCAGTCCTCGCGCTAGACTGCGTAAGTCTGCGTAGGCTCTGCGTGGGTTCACTGCGCTACAGCCCAGAGCTGCGTCCTGTGACCCACTGCGTCCCTCTGTCCTTGACCTCAGTCACTACTGCCTCCCTCCTCCTCATGCTTCTGCAAATCTCTGCCCTGCAACTTTCCCACCGAGATCGAATTCTCTTACTTCAAAATTGATCTCCTTCGGGTATTGAGTGTATGCCCGACTTGTTTTCCAAATGACCCTCAAGTCCTCTTTTATAATCTTCTCGTTGGAGAATCAACAACCGATATTAGAAGTCTAATCAATGGCTAAGATTAAAACTTGACTTGTGTTAATCAAGATTGTCATTGATGTCAATATAGCATTATTGGGATGGCAAATATTCTTGTGATGTCATAAGCTCATGTATCCTTGCTCTTGATGAAGAAGCTTATAACCCGGATGATGTTCTTACCCTTTTGACTTGATCTTTATTTTCTAGAAGATTCACACTCTGACTTATTAATACCCTTTAATAATTTCATTTCCCTAAGTTTAGACTTGGGGTCTTTATTAAAATAATTAATTATTTTAATAAGTCATGAACCGAGTGGAATTTCTATTAACGGTTTCTGGGTTCTTTGGAATACTGATGTCCAAGCCTCCTTACAAAGTTTGAGACTTGGAACACTTTCCAATGCTACAAAAATCAACAAAGATCGTGTTCATCACTCTTGCATTATATTCCTTGGATTCTTCTTCCATCGTGCTTTTAGTAATCACTGATTCCCAGACTTCAAAACCTTGAGCCATTAAGAAATTCTTCATTCTTGCCTTCCATATATCAAAGTTTCTATTTAACAATGGAGCTTTCCCAATTTGATTATCTTCTACTTTCATGGTTGAAGAAGAGGCATCTTTAGAAGCATTGAAGGCTTTCTTCCTTGGCTTTGTCATTTATCTTCTAAGGATATACCTTCAAGCTGTTAGGCTTTGAGAGAAGGTACTGGCTCTGATACCAATTGTTGGAAATGCTAAGAGGGGGGCGGGAAGGGGGGTGAATCATTATTTCTTTGCAATTGTTATTTTGATCAATTAGATCACTTATAATTAGAACACAAAATGAACAATAAGAATAAATACTTTTATTAATCAGGAATAACGAGGATTTCAATACTCTTCTTTACAATGAATCAAGTACAATATAGTGTAGGGCTCTAACCCTAGATGAAGATGTGAAATTTTCAATCTGAAAAATCTACAGTTGCAGTGATAGATTTATTTCTTCTACTTATTACTCCAATAAGTTATTTACAGAAATCTATCAGTAAACTTCAAAATAAATACTACTGCAACATTCATAATTATATATGCAGAGAAGTAAATAGTAAATAACATAAGCATAAGAATCAATCACATGTACACAGTTATTTTTGAACAAATGTCCTCTAAAAAACCCAATGCGGGAAAACTGGTGCAGCAGATGAGGGTTTTATTAATATTCTTCAACAAATGAATCTTTACAAGGAATACACTAGCATATATAATCTGAAAAACACCTGAGACTGAATTCTTGGCTCCTCTCGACAATTTCGTGACAGCTAGATCAACCTCTGCTTCCCTCTGTGCCTGTCTGCGTGTTTCTCTGTGCAGTCCCTGCGTTGGACTGCGTAAGTCTCCGTAGGCTCTGCGTGGGTTCACTGCGCTGCAGCTCTGTGCTGCCTCCTGTGGTCCACTGCGTTCCTCTGTCCTCGAGCTCAGTCACTACTGATTCCCTCCTCCTGCTTTTGCAACTCTCCGCCCTACAACTCTCCCATTGAGATCGAATTCTATTCCTTCAGAATTGATCTCCTTCGGGTACTGAGTGTATGCCTAGTTTTTTTTCCAAATGACCCTCAAGCCTTCTTTATAATCTTCTCGTTGATGAATCAACGACCCAAATTAGAAGTCTAATCAATGGCTAAGATTAAAACATGACTTGATCTTTGTTTTCTAGAAGGTTCACACTCTTGTCTTATTAATACCCTTTAAAAATTAAATTTCCCTAGGTTTAGACTTAGGGTCTCCATTAAAATAATTAATTATTTCAATAAGACATGAACTGAGTGGAATTTCCACAAACGGTTTCTGGGTTCTTTGAAATACTGATGTCCAAGTTTCCTCACAAAATTTGAGACTTGGAACACTTTTCGATGCTACAAAAATCAACACTCCCTCTTAGCGAGGAAAGTGTTCCAACAATATGCTTTCTGTATGCTGCTTTGCTTTTGAAGCATCTTCTGCGCTGCTGATCTCGGAACGCTGCCCCTCATTTGATGCACTGCTGCCTTCTATACTGCTGCCCATGACACTGCCATTGTCACTGCTGCATCTATACTGCAGCTCCTTCTGAATCTTGATCCTATCCATTCCTGTTACTGGAATGGATTCTTGATTATCCCCATCTTCTCTTTGAAGTAGACAAGCTTTGTCTTCCCCAGAGCCTTCGTGAGAATGTCTGCCACTTGTTCTCCTGTTGGAGTGTACTACAATTGTACAAATCCCTGTTGGACACAGTCCCTGATGAAGTGACACCCGATGTCAATGTGCTTCGACCGATCATGAAACATAGGATTTTCAGAGAGCTTGATGCAACTCTGATTATCACATAAAATACTGGTCGCTTCCATTTTCTCCTTTAGTAGGTTCACAAGCAGTTTTTGAAGCCATATGGCCTCACACGAAGCTGTGCTAGCTGCCATATATTCAGCCTCCGCTGATTTTAGTGCCACAAATTTCTATTTCCCCAGCTGCACCAGGAAGTCATCCCTAATCCAAGACTGAAACAATACCCATTGGTACTCTCCCGATCTACTAGACTCCCAACCCAATCTGCGTCGGTGAACCCATTCAACTTGACATCACTACTACGAGTGTACTTCAATCCAAGCTTGACTGTTCCTTGAAGGTACTTGAGAACATGCTTGGCTGCTGCCAATGAGCCCTCTTAGGTTCCACCATGAACTGACTGTGAGTATTTACAGCATAACATATGTCTGGCCTTGTGTTTACTAGATACATCAAAGATCCTATGAGCTGCCTATACAGAGTAGGATCAACCTCATCATCTTCGGACGTGTCGATTTTCTTCCAGTTGGTGATCATTGGACTCGTCATGGGTCTACAATCCTCCATCTGAATCTCTTCAGAATCTCTGTAGTATATCTTCCTAGACCAAGAAAGATCTCCCCTTTCTGCTGCTAAACTTCCAACCCCAAAGAATAGTGCATTAGCCGTAGATCCTTTATGTCAAATTCCACAGCCAAATTCTCCTTGTAGTATTTGATGAGCCTCGATGATCCTATCAAAAATAGATCATCTACATATAAAACTAGTATCAGGAGATCACTCCATACTCTTAGATAGTAGAGATTGGGATCTGCGTCACTCTTAACGAATCCCATCTTTTGCAAGTAGCTGTCAATTCGACCATACCAGGCTCTAGGAGCTTGCTTTAGTCCATACAAGGCTTTCTTAAGCCTGCACACATGAGTCTTCTAATCATGTGTTTCGAAGCCTTCTGGTTGTTCAATATACACCTCTTCTTCTATCATCCCATTCAGGAACGCAGTCTTGACGTCCATCTGGTGAATCTCCCATCCCATCTGCGCAGCAAGCGATATCACGGATCTAATAGAGGTATATAAGGCTACTGGGGTGAAGGTTTCTTCGTAATCTATCCCTTCCTTCTGAGCATACCCCTTAGCCACAAACTTGGCTTTAAATTTCTCGATGCTGCCATCTGCAGCATACTTGACCTTGTAGATCCATCTTGATCGTATAACTGATCTCTCCTAAGGTCCGGGGACCTCTTCCCAGAAATCATTCGTCATGATGGAACTGTACTCTCTTCCACCATTGCATCTACCCATACTTGGTGCTGAGGGCTTCCCGAAAACTAGAAGGTTACCCAACCTGTGCAACCAAGGCTTGATACCTCTTAGGCTGCTTACGCTGTCTCTTCTCATTTCGGGGGACTCTGACAAAGTCTTCTACATCTCTCAGAATTTGTCGTAGTTCCTTGCTCATTCTCCCACTGGTAGTGGGCAGATTTACCTTCTCTCTCTCGTGCAAGTCCTCGGGAGAAATGTCCCTTAGATCCCCATGCCTTATCTGCAACATATCTGAATTATTTGTCACCGATTGTTGAGGTTACACCATCGGATCGTCCTTAGACTACGTAGCAGAAGGCAACTCGCGGGATCTTCTGAAGGCCCTCTCCTCCATGAATTTCACATCCCTCCGCACCACAACTTTCCTGCTCTCAGGAATATAGATGCGATATGCCTTTGCATTCTCATTGTATCCTACCAGATACCCCTTTTCCGCAGTCATGTCCAACTTCTTCCTCTTCTCACTGGGCACATGATAGTAAGTTTTACTTCTGAAGATCCTAAAGTGATTCACCTCAGGCTTGCTACCAGTGAAGACATTTTCCGGCGTGATCTTTCCCAATGCAACGTGAGGGAACCTATTCTGAACATAGACAACTGTATTACAAGCTTCAGCCCACAGAAATTTGGGGGCATGTCTTGATCATACAACATTGCCTTTGCAGCCTCGACAATAGTCCTGTTTTTCTTTTCTGCCACACCATTCTGCTCCGGATTATATGGAGCGGTCCACTCTCTTTTGATACCTTCCCTTGCGCAGAACCCAGTGAATTCCTTGTCTGTATATTCACCACCATTGTCTGAATGCAACACCTTGATCCACTTTCCTGTTAGTTTTTTCTACCAGACCTTTAAACTCTTTAAATCGACTGAAGACTTCGTCCTTGGTCTTCAAAAAGTAGATCTAGGTTTTCCTGGAATGGTCATCAATAAAGATGACGAAATACTCGGCACCACTAAGAGCTCCAGTGGGCATTGGTCCACAAATATCCGAGTGTATCAAGCCCAATACACTTTTGGCCCTATTGCTGCTTCTTTGATGTGCTGCGTTGGCATATTTACCCAATACGCACCCTCTATAGACATCATCCCGCTTGGTGCTTAGTTCTGGAACTCCTGTGACAATTTTCTTGAGAATTTTTAACGCCCCATGATGCAAATACCCCATTCTTCTGTGCCATAGTTCATTCAGGTCCATTTTATCAGCGTTGCCTATTAGTGCCATTGGGGATTTGAGCTGCAACTTATAAAGTTTGTTGCTCGATTTGTGCTTTCTTCTTCCAACTGGGGTGTTTGACATAAACCCTGTTACCAATAAAGCAAACGTCATAACCTCGGTTTTGAAGTTGAGATACTGAGAGCAAGTTCATCCTCAGCCTAGACACATGCAGTACATTAGTGACCCGAAGCTTATTTCCAGCCTTGGTCTGAAATACTATGATACCTATTCCAATAGTGGTACATTTTGCTTTATTACCCATGGTTATTTTAAAATTCATCTGCTCCTCTCGGTAGTTGGAAAAACATTCCTGCACTCCTGTCATATGAGCAAAAGCTCCACTGTCAATGTACCAGACCTCAGGAGAAGCAGTGCTTGACACACAAGCAAATTTTTCTTCAAGTCTGGATGCCAGAATAGAAACATCGTGATCCATCTGTTCTATCATGCTTCTTTCCCTCTTTGGAGAACTACGTGAACCCCTTTGAGCTGCTGTCGCAATGTCAGATTTTTGTTCACTTGCCGATTCTTTGTTCCTGTTACTCATCTCTGGCTTTGATACCATGTAAAATTTTTAATCTGAAAAATCTACAGTTGCAGTGATAGATTTATTTCTCCTACATATTACTCCAATAAGTTATTTACAGAAATCTATCAGTAAACTTCGAAATAAATACTACTGCAACATTCACAATTATATATGCAGAGAAGTAAACAATAAAGAACATAAGCATAAGAACCAATCACATGTACACAGTTATTTTTGGACAAATGTCCCTGGAAAAACCCAATGCTGGAAAACCGGTGTAGCAGATGAGGGTTTTATTAATATTCTTCAGCAAATGAATCTTTATAAGGAATACACTAGCAGATATAATATGAAAAACACCTGAGACAGAATTCCTGGCTCCTCCCGACAATTTCCTGACACTCGGATTAGCCTTTGCTTCCCTCTGTGCCTGTCTATGTGTTTCTCTGTGCAGTCCCTGCGCTGGACTGCGTAAGTCTGCGTAGGCTTTGTGTGGGTCCACTGCGCTGTAGCTCTGTGCTGCCTCCTGTGGCCCACTGCGTCCCTCTGTCCTCGAGCTCAGTCACTGTTGACTCCCTCCTTCTCCTTTTGCTTCTGCAACTCTCTGCCCTGCAACTCTCCCACTGAGATTGAATTCTATTTCTTCAAAATTGATCTCCTTCGGGTACCGAGTGTATGCCCGACCTTTTTTCCAAATGACCCTGAAGCCTTCTTTTATAATCTTCTCGTTGATGAATCAACGACCCAGATTAGAAGTCTAATCAATGGCTATGATTAAAACTTGACTTGATCTTCGTTTTCTAGAAGATTCACACTCTGTCTTATTAATACCCTTTAATTATTTAATTTCCCTAAGTTTAGACTTATGGTCTCCATTAAAATAATTAATTATTTCAATAAGACATGAACTGAGTGGAATTTCCACAAACGGTTTCAGGGTTCTTTGGAATACTGATGTCCAAGTCTCCTCACAAAATTTGAGACTTGAAACACTTTCCGATGCTACAAAAATCAACAGAAGACACCAATCTCCAATCTCCAATCCACCAAGCTCCAACCTGTACTTTGCCAAGCATCAACTTGGACTTCACGAGGCTCCAACCTCTGGGGCTCCAACCCTATCTTCCCAAGGCACCAACTTCGTCTCTTTGAGGCTCTAACCTCTAGGGCTCCAACTCTATCTTTGGTATAGGCTCCAACTTGGTCTTGTTGGGGACTCCTATCCTCTAGGGCTCCAACCCACTGCTTCAATTTTTAAGATATGTTTAATAGTTCTTCACGGCTCCCAATATCATCTACAACCAGCCTTGGCAATATCTTCACCTTCAGCACTGCCTTCAAACAATCTCCAAGGCACTTAGCTCATCAATGACAACTTTGTCTTTTCATGAAGGTGTCTCCACAACTCCTCATGTTACCCAAACATAATCTTTTGTCCCCTCATGATGACAGCAATGATGCATCATGGTCTCCAATAATGTCTCCAGTAGGCTTCTAGATGACTCTCCAAACTTCAAAGTATGCTCAAGATCAGCTCCAACTGATCTTTAAGTTACCCAAACTAATCTTCTTCAAGGTCACTTTATGAGGGCTTCATCATGGTCTTCAAGAATCTTCAATAAGCAACTCTAAAGGGGTCAGCCTTCAATTTCACCTCAAGATTACCTTTAAGACTGCTCCACAACTCCTCTACAATCTGCTCCAATAAGACTTCAATGACCCTTCAATACTACGCCAATATCTGGTCCAAGATCAACTTAAGTGTTAGATATCGACAATGAGTCTACTCCAACAAGATTCTTCAAAGTTTGTCACAAGATATGCTATGTATTGAGATCTGCTTCAAATGATACACTACATGGTCTGTTCCTCAATGCCTCGTATTCAAGACTGCCTTCAAACTTCTCCAATGATGATATTTGAATCAATTCTAAATGTGCCCTTTCCAAAAAACCCTTTAACAAGACTTTAACAAGAACGAAATTAAGGTCCAAAAAACTCTTCTTGCCATAGATAAATGCTACAGGGTCTAAGCTTTAATAGGTTACTGTCCACAGTTCCGAGCTCCTGTGTGAGGTAAGGACTGAGCTTCTTCAATATGAGATTGTTCGCTTGTCCAACGCAGTGAAGCACGACCCGCATAAGACCCGCGAGTACCCGTGGCTCTTTGCGTGTTCTATAGCGAGTCGGGTCACTCACATAGAACCCGCGATTAATACCCTTACCTGGGGAAACTCGCATAAGACCCGAATACTTGTATAAGACCCGTTGAACCTCAAAAGGCAATTTTCTTTTGATTTTCTCAAATTTTTAATTTTATTTTTCATTTATTTTTTGGAATTGAGGTGGAAAAAAGGGAATTTGGAGGGAATAAAATGCTTTACAAGTAGGCGAAGAGGCTTTTCACCTTGCCAAGGAAAGATATTGGGCCAAATATAATGGGCATTCTTGTCACTTTCCTCCTCCTGACTCCGACATATACATTGATCTGATTGATTGTAACACAGAACAACTATTAGATGTTGATTTGCCAGACAGAGCTGACTCTGAATCAGAAAATTTGGACACTGAAAAGCTGCCAGATAGAGCTCAAGAGACACTAACCCCATTTGATATTAAGAGTCATGCAACTGAGATTCAAGAGAAATAAAGGCCATTTGGACTTGGGTATTATGCTTGTGGCTCTTGCAGCTATACACATATTTGTAATGTTGTCGACCTTTATACTGCTGAACCTCAGTTACCTGATCATTACAAACTGACATTGGTAACTACAAGATGGGATACTGGAAAAGGTTTAAGCAAGGAGCATTCCACTCCTAGCCGTTTGATGTGCAAGGAAGAGAATGGTGGGAAAACAAGAAGGCAACTGGCTGGAATGAAAGTGAAATGAAAGAAACAAATTTCCCAAGCCATATAGCCATGCTTGAGAAGAGTGGAGCTGCAAAATATACAAGTTGGGTTAAACCTATTGTGACAGGATGGGGATTAACTATATAAATAAAACAACCCAGTTGGAAACTTGGAATTGGAAGTCAATGAAAATTGCCAGGTTAATTACATATATTTCTATCATAAAAAGGGAATTTGAAGGAGATATATTATTTTTGCTAATTTGCTAATTAGCATTGGTTGGAATTTTAGCAATGCCACATTAGCTCATGCAGAGTGATGTGATATAATTGAAAGAGGCAAGCAGCTACTGGGTTGAGTGAATTTTAACATCAAAAGCAGCCTTCTGTTCCAAAGAATTGGAACTCTAGACCACAAGTTCTTTGTGAGAACTCTATCCCGAATCTGCCTGCAATAATGAGCTTGCTTGTTCACCATAATTACCTTAATATTGGGTGAATGCGATCTGGATGAGTTTACAACCAGACAAGTTACTTTGGAAATGCATGGGTAGTAAGATGGAATTGAAGATCAAAATATAACCAATCACCCAGACCGTCTCATGGATTTGAGCACTGAAGCAATGATATTTACAGATTGTTCTGACTGAAATGAGTTCATATGCCATATAAAGGATGTAGTAGAGTTGTGTAGAAATGCAATGCAAACAACCAGGCTAATTTGAGAGGCTCGAGGGAAGAAAATTGTGAATGAATGGCTTGGAAGATTTACATACATAGAAGAGAACATGATGAAAATTCAAGACTGACAATCAGAATTGGATACATTGCGGGCTGAGGACCTATACTTTTTATAGATATGAGATGATGTAATGAATTATTGCATATATTGTGGTTTTTATAACTTATAAGGATTGTAATTGTCATTAGTTTCTTTTTTGTGCTTAAAATTAACCATATTTTAAGGTTTTTTTTTACATTTTGACAAGTCTTATACGAGTTTTATACGGGTCGTTCCCAAGTCTTATACAAGTTGATGAGTCAATGTCCAGATGAGTCTTATACGAGTACGAGTCATGCAACATTGGTCCAACGTATCACGGTCTTGCAAAAACCAAGCCCCCACAAGACTGTCTGAAACATCCACAAGAGAAAAGCTTGTGGATCTGAGGAGTAATTCTGATCTTTTAACAAAGGTAGGTCCGAGGTCATAACACTGTCGGTTTTGTCTCAAAGTCCGAGCTGCTGTAGGATAATGTCTCTTCACAGTTCTGTCCACTGGGCTATCAATCCGACCTTCCACGAGATGACCACAGGTAAGTATCCTCCAAAAAGGGCTGTGATCTGGACTGCACCAATACAGGTCCGAGCTATGTCTTCTTTCACAGGTCTTCAACTTCAGGTCTGAGGTAAGGTTGCTGTTCCGTGTTGAAATCTAGCCCAAACAAAAGATCTTCAAGTCTTCCTTGGCCTCCTGTAGTTTCTGTGTCTTCTCTCTGAAATGATCACTGCAAAATGATGCAGGAATGAAGTGTTTAACGTCATATTTATACACATTCTGATTTTTGACGAAGAGTCACGTCCCTTTGCCATGAAGCATGCGCCTACACAAGTCGGCTTAGGTCAGCTAGGATAAAATATATTATTTTATCTTAAAAAGATCATTCTCTCCCAATATATTAGTTAGAGGGCTTGTAATAGCTTGTTGGAAAGCTCTTGACCTCCTCTACAATCCTATGCCAATTCCACCCTTAGATAAGGTCATTTTATCATCTTTTATTTGTGGAACTGTCATCTTTATTTCATTTATGGCAGCCTTTAGGATTTTATGTCTAGGTCTCCTTCTTCATAAATTTTAGGCCTACAATCTTTTAGGATTAGGACATCTTTAGCAAGGCATTTAGGGCTTCATGAAATTATGTATTTATTGCATTTAACCATGTTAGGGAAAAATAGTTTGTCATTATGTGCCTAGGAGGGTTTCATGGTAAGGGCTTCAAGAGTGACCTTCAACAATTATTCATGCCAACATTATCTTCATCAAGGACAAGGGCTAGGGTTCTATACATAGGCTTCCATTCATGTATTGACTTTAGGGCATCATAAGTATTAGGACTTGCATCAATATGTTAGGGCTAAGGCATCTTCTAGAGCATCATGGGCATCTAGGGCTTCATTCATTATTAGATCTATCTAGGGCTTGTCATCATGTAGATAGGGATATAAATGTAGCTATCATGTAGATATGGATATAAATGTAGCTAGTGAATATGCATCATCTTCATGCTTGGGTATGCATGAGGTTAGGGCAGCATCACGAAAGGGTTATCACAAGAATATTTACCATCTTCACAAATGCCATATTGACGTCAATGACAACTTTAACCAACATGAAGATGGGTGAAAAGTACGAAAGAACACTCTAGAAGGAAGGTTTAGCCCTAGGTTAGAGTTAGCCCTAGGTTAGAGTTTATAGCTAAGTTGCACGATACGGGGAAATGGGTACAGGTACGAAACGTGATCCCCCCCAAATTTTGGAAACAGGTAAATGCGATATATATATGTTAGGACATTTAAGAAACATATGTGCAATCATAAAGCATACATGATACATTATTACATTATGATTAAATTGTTTTGTTTCAGTCGTGTTTGGATCCCAACCCCTGACGAGGGGGGGTTCGGGGGCAGCACCCCCGAATCGAAAATTAGATGAAAAATTGCCTTGTAAAATATTGTAATTTTATAGTCAAACTGGGTCATTCATTACCCCAAAATGAGGCGAGAGTCTTTTTATAACTTGCGAGAGACATCTAGAAACATCCACACAACATTATAATCGTCTAATAAAATATTAAAAATGAAAAAATAAAAAAACAAAAAGGCTTTTTTTGGCGGAAACATGGTCATACGACCTTGAAACGCGTTTCAGGCCATACTGGGCCATGTTTAGCCTCGAGGAACATGCCAGTACGGCCTGAAACACGTTTGAAGGCCGTACAACACACATTTCAGCGTTTCCGTATCGTTTTCTCAAGGAAACAACCCCCCTGCCCGACGTTTCCTGCAACATAGGTTTATAGCTATATAACCCCTAGAGAAACCCTAGAAGAGATGATCCAAGAAATCCTTAGTTTGCATTGTAACAAAGATGTCACCAACCAATAGTTTTTGGATCTATCAAAATAATTGAGAGAGTAAGGTTCGTGTAGAAATTTCTGAATCTTAATTCTTATGCAGAAATTATTTCTGTTAATCTAGTTAAGCTTCTCCTACTTATACAAGTTATCAACTACGTAAATTCATGTTAACATCAAAGCAAAACACATAACAGATTTGTACCAATTCAGATCTAGAATAAGCACATGCACACATAGACAAAGTGACACAGTTATTTCTGGACAAACTGTCCCTGAAAAACCCAATGTGGGAAAACCTGTCTCTAACTGCTGGAGGGCTCTATTATTAAGAATATTTATGAATACACAACTCTGGGTTCCAGATCTGGAGAACTCTACAGAGAAAACTCTAGATTTGCAACACCTGGGTGATCTAAGCCCAACAATATTGACTTATCCACACCCTCAAACGGGATTTACAGAACTCAGCCAGATCTAGGCCTGGAAACCCCAGATCTGCCCCTGAAAGACACTGCGTCAGCCTCTGAAGGCCTCCAAATGCTCAACGCTGTCACTGGAAGGGACTGCATTACCCCAAATTGGGTGACGCAGTCACTATGTTGCCCCCTAAGGGTCTCTGCGTAACCCCTGAAGGGTATCCTGAAAATCACGTTGTCCTTGCACGATACGGGGAAATGGGTACGGGTACAAAACGTGACCCCCCCAAATTTTGGAAACAGGTAAATGTGATATATATATATATATATATATATACATATATATACATATATGTTAGGACACATTTGAGAAACATTATGTGGAATCATAAAGCATACATGATACATTATTACATTATGATTAAATTGTTTTGTTTAAGTCGTGTTTGGATCCTAGCCCCTGACAAGGGGGGGGGGGGGTTCAAGGGCAGCACCCCTGAAGCGAAAATTAGATGAAAAATTGCCTTGTAGAAATTTCTGAACCTTAATTCTTATGCATAAATTATTTCTGTTAATCCGGTTAAGCTTCTCCTACTTATACAAGTTATCAACTAAATAAATTCAAGTTAACATCAAAGCAAAACACGTAACAGATCTCTACCAATTTAGATCTAGAATAAGCACATGCACACATAGACAAAGTGACACAGTTATTTCTGGACAAACTGTCTCCAGAAAAACCCAATGTGGGAAAACCGGTCTCTGGCTGCTGGAGGGCTCTATTATTAAGAATATTTCTGAATACACAACTCTGGGTTCCAGATCTGGAAAACCCTACAGAGAAAACTCTAGATACCTGGTTGATCTAAGACCAACAATACTGACTGATCCACACCCTCAAACGACATTTACAGAACTCAGCCAGATCTAGGCCTAGAAACCCCAGATCTGCCCCTGAAAGACACTGTGTCAGCCTCTGAAGGCCTCCAAATGCTCAACGCCGTCACTGGAAGGGACTGCGTTACCCCAGACTGGGTGACGTAGTCACTATGCTGCCCCTAAGGGTCTCTGCGTAGTCCTTGAAGGGTTTCCTGAAAATCACGTTGTCCTTGCTGCTGCTGCTGCTGTTGCCTGCTATTGCTGCCGCCTGCTGCTGCCGCCGTTTGCTGCTGCTGCCGTTTGCTGCTACCTTCCTTTGCACTGTCTTTCCTGATCTCTTCTCTGCTTCTTGTGTATTCTAGACCCCGGGATCAAATCATACCCTTGGTCTAAATTCCCCTCTCTACAACTGAAACACTTGAGAATTCTTAGCAATCCCGCCCTAGAATCTCAACTTAGCTTCAGTGCTATGCCTCTATGTGTCTTACAAATGACCCCAAGCCTTTCCTTTATACTATTCTCGTTGACAAATCAACAGCCAAGATTAAATCTTTAATCAATGGCTAAGATTAAAAGAAAGCTTGATCTGTGTGACTTAAGACAATTTCATCACATGTTTAATTAAATTCACTTTAATTATTTTATTTTCCTAAGTTTTAACTTAGGAAATACATTAAAATAATTAATTAATTTAATATCTCCTAAACCAGATGAAATTTCCCAAATCCATTTCTGGGTCTTGTAGATCAGGTGAACTCTAGTCCTTCCTGAAAATTTGGGACCTAGAGCACAACTGATGCTACCCCAAATACACAAAATCTCAACAGTTCACACTTACTCTATCACCATCTTGAGATTCACAAATGAAAGTAGAGACTAGAATGGAATGAAAAACAAACCCAAGTTCTGCAGTAACTCAGTCACAAGTGTGCTAGAGAGAATTATGTTGAGGTACAAGTGCGCTACACAAGAAATGCACAAGCACACATAAAAGAAATATGCAAAGATATAGGTGGCCCTAGGCATAAAACACACTTTATAAAAGAGATCAAGAAGATCACAAGATGAGATGATGGAAATGAGACCTTTAGTTGTGTATTTATAAACAACTCAAGCAAGTTGTCTCTTCAAGAGAGGGACACTGGCTCAAGAAACAAGGGGACACACCCTACATATCAAGTTTGACTATGTCGGCCTTGACCATACCTAGAAAGATATTAAAAGAATATAGAAAGGTGGCCTTGACCATACCTAGAAAGACTGATCAATACTTGGTACTTCCAACAATCGTGTCTTTATGTTTTGCATCCTCTAGATCCTTGTCAAAATGCTCTGCAGGAACTAGTCCCTCTCAAGTTGTAGTTCATACGTTGGGTTTGAAACTGTAGGCAGCTTCACAAGGCCATCTAGTGGATCTCATTCTCCACACATCGCATCATCTGTGAATTTCTCCCATATTCTTAAGACCTTCATGCCCCCGGGTCTTTCCAAGCAAAGAAGACAAAGGGTACTATTTATGCTATCCAATTTTTCTACCCTTTTATATCCCAATTGATTTCTATTCTCTGAATCAATAATACTGTAAGTCTCCATTTCCTCTCCCAGGATGAGGAACTGGATACCTGTGAGAGTAACTGCATTTCTATTCTCTGAATCAATAATACTGTAAGTCTCCATTTCCTCTTCCAGGATGAGGAACTGGATACCTGTGAGAGTAACTGCATATCAAATGCTTGTAGCTATTAGCCATGGACAACATGAATTTGCCACTAGTATATTGGAATTGGAATTTGCCATCCGCCTGTCACCTCAAAATTCAATTGTGCCAAACTCACCTCACCAATGTGAAAATTGGGAAAATTGAGTTAAGATGAGGGATGCTTCCTCTGAATTTGGACCATAATCTTCTTTACTGGTGCAATGAATCCATCCCCTTATGACCCTTAGGTCACTAGGAGGCCTCTTCTTTTGTTTGTCCAATCACCATACCATTTTGGATTCAGTCCATAAGATGCCATATGAAGAGGTGTCTTTAGTTTGTTCCATCGCCCATCTATACATTGTTCTAATTGTGGGTGTAGTTTTGGGATCTCTTTTATCTGTGACAGTTTTGTTATTCTCACATCATTTTTTCATATATTTCTTTAAAACATTGACTATCTGTATCAACATGGTGGATCATATCATATATTGCTTCACTGACATTGATGACCAATTTAACTTTTGTTTTTAAAGGGCCAACACCCCCATAACAAACCTGGGATGTCCTGGTTGTATGGGGACACACTCCACATTCTTTCCGGGAATGAAAGGTGTGTACCCCAAGTGGTTGGAGTGTACTAAGTACTTAGCAGTTAGCACTTGCTAGAATCAGGAGCTATCAACATTCATTAAGTTCATCAATGTTCTGACTGGCAAACATATTTGAAGGTGGCATGCAATGTTATAGTATAGAATGAACATCAAAATGCTGCAATAACTACTGATTTGTAAATATTAGAAATTACAGAAAATGAAGGGAATCTATTGTCAACTAGAAGCTGACTTTGGTAAAGTGGGTGGAATTGGGGGACACAATTCCCCAAAAGTGGGATGTCTGGGCATTCCCTCCCCCCCAGAAAGGGGATGTCTGGGTCCCCCCAACCAGAGTTTTTGTTCAAACCTGTGAAGATAGAACAAAGACGGGGGTTAGAGATTTGAGGAGTCTGTGACCTTGGCAATTAATATTAGTATTGACATTCTCCTTTATTTCTTTAACTTTTCTATCCTTTTACTTAAATTTTTAAGATTATCGTTAATTGTTTCAAGATTTGAGAGTGGTTCCAACCTCATCAGACTTCATATGGAGAAAGTAGAATTTCACATCCCATTCAGGGTTCAGCAGACTAACAGTTTTCAAGATTCCAGGATTGGCAGAGTTATAGTGTTTCCACTGGATTGCACAGTGATGAATTTGCCTAAATTTTTAAGATTATCATTAATTGTTTCAAGATGTGAGAGTGGTTCCAACCTCATCAGACTTCATATGGAGAAAGTAGAATTTCACATCCCATTCAGGGTTCAGCAGACTAACAGTTTTCAAGATTTCAGGATTGGCAGAGTTATAGTGTTTCCACTGGATTGCACAGTGATGAATTTGCCTGGATGAATTGTTGTTGTTAGGATTTTATCATTGCTATTTTTATTTTTATAATTTTAGAGATGGGGACCCCTCTGCCATGAACTTCTATGCCCCCCCCCCTGTCCCCCCTGAATTTCCCTAAAATTTGGGGGGTGCTTCCACACACCCCCCTTTTGCGTCTTCCTGCACCCACTCTCTGCTGTCCCAGAAAGTTGGTGGAACAGAAGAATTTTTGTCCCTGAATCACTTGTCCTTTGGCGAGGTTTTTTTTCCCCTTGAAAATACTGATGTTTGTCCTCAAATTACTTGTCCTTTTGGCACAGGCTTGTTTGAGATCTTTTATGGAGGTCAGGGGGTTATCCCCACAGGTTAAGGAGAGCTTCAAACAGAGATATTATCATTGATTAGAGATCAAGGCTCTTTAGAATCAGTTTCAAATATATAGTGTTAACCTTAGTTGTCTCTTTTTTTTAATACATTGTGGTAGTGGAGCTCACATTATTGGAACCTAAGTGGTATGGAGCATGTTTGCAGCTTGCTGACTAATCTTTTTCTGTTGTTGGACAGATTCAGCCATGTTTCCTATTCCCTGAATCCTTGCTAGATATTAACACTCCAAATTTATGGCTATTCACTAATCTGCTGTTTGTCTTTACCGTTATAAAGCCGACTTGATCCTAGATGTGTCTCAAATTTCAGGTCGACCAGACTTCATATGGTCACATTCAAAAATTAATATCTCCTCAACCTGAGGTTTTGGAGGGCAAGCCATCGCTCGTTGGAAAGGTCTCAGTGAGCACTACAAGATGGCGTAATCCATTCTTGTGTTTGCCTTGAACCAATCCACCAAAAACTTGATTTTCTTCTGTTGCTGCTTATGGGCCTTTGACATCAATGACAAATTTCTTCTCATGATCTCTTCCGTTGTCATTGATGTCAACACTCTTGCCCCCCCTGTCATGATGCTCCACTAATCATCATGCTCCCCTTTTTCCCATACTGCACTTCCTTTATCTCCATTGTGAAATTTCCCTGGAAAAACCCAATGCGGGAAAATTGGTGCAACAGATGAGGGTTTTATTATTATGTAGCAACATAATTTTGAGTACAATTGGATGCCCAAAACTGGAAATTCTCTACAAGATAAACTAGCCACACAAATTAGTGAGACAATTCTTGACTCACCCGACATTGATCCAGCTCCACAACTGGCACAAATAGGCCACAGGGAAGCCCCTACATTAGCTTTTGTGCTAATGTTGCGCAGACCCTCTTTTGCTTTCCCTGGAAGCTACTCTGATCAAGCTGTCTGCCCAACTCAGCCTCTGAGAATGACTCGCTAGTCCCTTTGGAAATTTTCCGGGACTCCAACAATCGAATCAACCCATCTGGCTAGCTTCAAACTCTGCATTTGAAGCTTCTGCGCAGACCCTGCGCAACCCCACTGAGAAAACTCAACCATCCTGTAGCTGACTCTCCTGAACTGGAAAACTTCCTCCAGACTCACTGACTCTGCCCCTCACTATCTTTGTGTCGCCTCTATGGCTCGAACTTCTCTCTGTGGAATCACTGTAGTTGGAAAACTTGATCTCTGCTAAGGAATTTGCTCTCCAAGTGTGTTCTCCATCAACCCCATCGAACTCCTCTTATAATCTCCAGTTGATTCTTCAACGACCGAGATTAAATCTTAATCGATGGCTGAGATTAGCTCTAAGTCAATCCATGTGAGTTTCTAGAGAATTCTCAAATTTCTCAATTAATTCCTATCAATTAACCAGTTTTCCTAAGTTAGACTTGGGAAAAATTTAAATGATGGTCAATTAATTTAATTGAGCTATCTCTAGGTGGAATTTCCAGAAATGATTTCTGGGTTTTGAAAATCTCCTGTGTTTTAGCCTCTCCACAGAGTTTGAGACTAGAACCCCATCCGATGCTACAAAAACTAACACTCCCTCTTAGCAAGGAAGGTGCTCTAGTGCTGCACTGCTACAATACCCTGTCTCTGCATAATCCTTCCATACACACTGCTGATGTCTGACAACTGTAGCTGTATGCCACTGTCCATCAACCACTGTGTTAACTTTGATTCAACTGCTACTGACTGTAGCTGAACCATGCTGCATCTGTGTTGCGATTGACACTGCACTATACATCTTGTATTGCTGCCAACTTTGCATCTGCACTGCAACCCAACACTCCCTCTCACTATTGTGGTTGCTATCGCAACTACTGCAACTGAGAAGTATCCAAAATATTGAATCAACTGTGTCTCTATGCTGCAACTCTCTTTAGTCTCTGATTGCTACTAGCCTTTGCATTGTCCACTTGGAAATCTGCGTTGTTGACTCTGCACTGTGTCTCTTGCATTGCTATCGACACTGCTCTATGCTCCTCAACATCTGACTGCAACTAGTCTACAATTGTCACTTTGGAACTGATTACGCCATTTGACACTGATCCCCTTGCCACTGAATACTGTGCGCCCCTGTAGCAAGTGTAATGATCCATGTGAGGAGTAAATTGCAACTACTGCTCCCTTATGGACCCTACCCAACTTTGTGCAACTCTGGAGTCTAGAACTCGATGTCTCCCCACCTCTCTCTTGGAGGTATGGTTGCATACAAAGCGAATTGTTCCTCCAACCTGGAGGACAACTGATCGATCTTTGTTGAAGCTGTTGTTGCTCCTTCTTATCCTTCTTGTCCTTCTTCCTCTGAGGACACTGAGTGCTGTAGTGACCGAACTCACCACACTTGAAGCACTTGATCTTTGACACATCCTTCTTCTTCTTCTCATCTTGCAAGCCTTGTCCCTGACTGGGACCTTTTGCTTTCCCTTTCGATGCAAGAGCCACATTTTCTTCCTCCTTCACATGCTTTGATCATCTGCTGCCACTGCTATTGATGTAGCTCTTTACTAGAGCTTGCCTCATCTCATCTTGTGTGAAATCTGCCCACATTCGGTCCCACCCAGGCAACTGATATCGTCCTTCTGTAGCTTGATTTGACTCTCGTACAACTGCAAGCTCATTCGTTAGCTTCTCCTGCAGGAACATCTTTCGTTGCTCGGAAGGGTTTTGATATAGTGAGGCAATAGCATCCCATATTTCTTTGGCTGTATTCTTGGCCGCAATGTGTGAGACTATATGATCTCGAACTCCATCGAGACTCAATTGCTTTGCCTTGGCCATCTCCTTATTATAATTCGCTAGTTGATCAACATCTGTCGGTATGGCTACAACTTTTTTGCATACATCTTCAGACCATATTCATCTAACAGGAATGCCATCCTGGCCTTCCAGATACAATATTTTGATGCACCCTCTAGGCTCTAACTTGTCTTGATCTTAGAGTCCTACTGAAGCCATTACTGCAAAAAAATCTGACTTGGTACGAAAATCCCCATCTTTCACCTGCTTGGCTAATAACACTGCTATTCACACTCCTTGTTGGAGTGAGAAAATCTGCGTGCTGTAACTGGAAATTTTTAGATTTATGAAACTAGAAACCCTCTGAGAGAAATCTCCCTTTGTGTGTGAAATTAGTGAGACAATTCTAAGATTCTTACCTCACTCGACACTGATCCAACTCCACAACTGGCACAAAAATGCCACAATGTTGTGCAAACCCTCTTACGCTCTCCTTGGAATCTGCTTTGATCAAGCTGTTTGCCCAACTCAGCCTCTGAGAACGACTCGCTAGGCCCTCTTGAAATTCTCCCGGCCTCCAACAACTGAATTGACCCTTTGTTTGGCCAAATCGAACTCTACCTCTGAAGCTTCTGCGTAGACCCTGTGCAACCCCACTGAGAAAACTTGATCCTCCTGTGTTGAAATGTGTAACTATGTTCGGTCTTCATAAATGTGAAATGTACTATTGATTCTTGTATATTGCAAAAAGAAAGAAAATTATTATTGTTATTTTTTGTAGCTTGGGTTTCATGCTCAAGGTCTTTTATTTAGAGGTCAAGCACCCATTGAGTGCTTCTAGGGTTTGTCCTAGGGTCAAGAAGTCAAAAGAGTCATTGTCATATGAAGAAGACTCCATCAGGCACATTGTAACTTGTAAAAAGAATTATTTTTGTATTTAAAAGTGTCAAAATTATCCTCCAAGACCAAGTCGGCCTGACATCTAAGAAGTCGGCCTCATTAGGGCATGTCGTCCTCCTTGGAAGCCTATATATAGGAGGGAACTCGACTTCCTATGGACGCTCTCTCATCTTCTCATCATCTAAGCGAAGGAGAAGCAGAAGAAGGCTAGCGAAGAAGGAAGAAGGACATATGGCAAGGTTTTGTGTTATTTCTCTCTCTCTTTTCACATGTGCGAAGGAAAGAGGCCGGGGTTTTGTTGTTGCAAGATTGAACTTGGAGAAATTGCAGAAAGAAGATCGAAGGAAGGTCTGTTAGGTCACCTTCAAACCTTAGAAGAAGGACAAACTCAAGCGAAGGTCTGTTAGGTCACCTTAGGCCCTCTTGAAATTCTCCCGGCCTCCAACAACTGAATTGACCCTTTGTCTGGCCAAATCGAACTCTACCTCTGAAGCTTTTGCGTAGACCCTGTGCAACCCCACTGAGAAAACTTGACCCTCCTGTGTTGAAATGTGTAACTATGTTCGGTCTTCATAAATGTGAAATGTACTATTGATTCTTGTATATTGCAAAAAGAAAGAAAATTATTATTGCTATTTTTTGTAGCTTGGGTTTCATGCTCAAGGTCTTTTATTTAGAGGTCAAGCACCCATTGAGTGCTTCTAGGGTTTTTCCTAGGGTCAAGAAGTCAAAAGAGTCATTGTCATATGAAGAAGACTCCATCAGGCACATTGTAACTTGTAAAAAGAATTATTTTTGTATTTGAAAGTGTCAAAAATATCCTCCAAGACCCCAAGTCGGCCTGACATCTAAGAAGTCGGCCTCATTAGGGCATGTCGTCCTCCTTGGAAGCCTATATATAGGAGGGAACTCAACTTCCTATGGACACTCTCTCATCTTCTCATCATCTAAGCGAAGGAGAAGCAGAAGACGACTAGCAAAGAAGGAAGAAGGACATATGGCAAGGTTTTGGGTTATTTCTCTCTCTCTTTTCACATGTGCGAAGGAAAGAGGCCAGGGTTTTGTTGTTGCAAGATTGAACTTGGAGAAATTGCAGAAAGAAGATCGAAGGAAGGTCTGTTAGGTCACCTTCAAGCCTTAGAAGAAGGAGAAACTCAAGCGAAGGTCAAAGGAAGCCTTTTATTTGCTCACAGGTGTGGAAGAAATAATTGTTGCAGGGGTCGAAAATTTCAGACCTGTAGTAGAGGCCGAAATTCTGTAGCTAAGGGTCAAAGTTGTGCAACTAGAAGAGGTTTGATTAGGTTTGACTTGGACAAAGGAAGCACATCATCAAGAAGGTCGGATTTGGTCTTGGAAGGGTATTGGTCCTGGTCTAGAGGTCTTGGAATTCGTCATTTGAAGAATCTATAAGAAGAGATTTGTGGGTTTTCCTCTCAACTGGAGAGGTTTCGGCCCTAGTTTGCAACCTACATCCTGTGTTCTTGTGTATTGTTGATCTTCTTGTTTTGGTAGCTGTTTGATAATAAGAATAATAAGAGAAGAAGCTCATAAGTAAGAAAAAGTAAAAAGACATCACAAACAATTATCAAGTTTAAGAGAAGGCATCTTAATCGCAACCCTATAGATTTCTTAACATGGTATCAGAGCTAAGGTTGGTTAAGGGCATGATGAAGATCACTACATCCTTCAAGAAATCTTTGAAGCAGTGTTCTATGGCAGCAAGTCATCTGAAGCAAGGTATCAAGGCATTGTGGAATCTCCTATTATCCATCAAGAATAATATGATCAAGACTTCTACAAAGGATGAAGGATTATTCTCAGCACTTATAGGCACATTTGAAGATGAGAATATTTGGGTAATCGACAATGGAGCATCAAGACATATGACAATTGAGCACAAGCAACTAAAGACCTTGTCAAGAGGAAAATCTTCCTTCTCCGTTGAACTTGGTGACAAGAAGAGCTATCCTGTAAGAAGAATTGGATCAACCTCGTTGGAGCTAGAGAATGGAGGAAACATTCATCTCAACAACATCTTATTTGTTCCAGGTTTGCAAAAGAATCTACTATCTATTTCATGTCTAGAAGATAAGGGAGATAGAGCCACTTTTATAGATGGAAAATTTGTGGTTTGGGATAAAAGCTCTAGCATCCAAAATGCAAAGATAATTGGGATTCGTGAAGGAAGACTTTACAGATTGCTGACCCCTCTCTCTCAGGCTTTGGTTCACATTGAAGTAAGTCCATGTGAGCTTTGGCATAGAAGGTTTGGACACCTTCACTACAAAATCTTAACAACTCTAAATTCAATGGTGAATGGCATCCCTGAACTCAAGGAGGATCATGAAGGAGTATGCAAGGGATGTGCATTAGGTAAAAATGTCAAGAGACCATTTGGAAGTAGTGATTCAAGGTCAAAAGAAGTCCTAGATCTCATTCATTCTGATGTCTGTGGTCCTATGTCCACAAAGTCTTTTGGAGGTCATCTATATTTTGTAACATTCATTGATGACCACTCAAGGAAAACTTGGATATGTTTGCTAAGTCTAAGGACGAAGTATTCAACAAATTTCAAGAATTCAAAGTTGAAGTAGAGAACCTTGTAGAAAAACAAATAAAGGTACTAAGATCTGACAATGGAGGAGAGTACACATCAAAGAAATTATAGCTTTCTGTAAGGAGTCTGGGATTAAGAGGGAGATGATAGTCCCATATAATCTTGATCAAAATGTAGTTGTTGAACGAAAGAATTGGTTGATTGAGGAAATTGTTAGAACCATGTTATATGATCAAGACTTGCCTAAATTTCCGTGTGGTGAAGCAACTAAAACTGTTGTGTATACTCAAAATTGAAGTCCTCACAGATCACTAGACAACATGATTCTTGAGGAAGCATTCACTGGGAAGTAACCAAGTGTAGATCATCCCTGAATATTTGGCTGTCTTGTCTATATTCACATTCTGAAATATAAGAGAAAGAAGTTAGATCCTACAAGCATGAAGGGTATATTCTTGTTGCACAGGTTCTTTGGGACCTTCTTCTTCATGATTTAAATTATATTCCTCCCTAGTGCCTTCTTCCTCAAATATTGGAAGTTCTTCATCATCAGAGTCCATCGGGAGGTCCTTTGATTTCTTGAATGCAATACTTTCATCAAAGATCACATCTCGGCTCACATCTATTTGGCTGTCTTGTCATCCCTGAAAAGTGTAGATCATCCCTAAATATTTGGCTGTCTTGTCTATATTCACATTCTGAAAGATAAGAGAAAGAAGTTAGATCCTACAAGCATGAAGGGTATATTTGTTGGCTATATTAACACCTCAAAGATTTATAGGATCTACATAAAGGAAGGACACCAAATAGATGTGAGCCGAGATGTGATCTTTGATGAAAGTATTGCATTCAAGAAATCAAAGGACCTCCCGATGGACTCTGATGATGAAGAAATTCCAATATTTGAGAAAGAAGGCACTAGGGAGGAATATAATTTAAATCATGAAGAAGAAGGTCCCAAAGAACCTGTGCAACAAGTGATCATCCTTGAAAGCAGAATGAGACCTAATTGGTTGAAGTCTACTCTTCTAGATGCAGAAGGACATGGAGCAGCCAAACGCACGTTCAGGGAAAGTAGGAAGTCCAAGAGATATACAGGGTATGCACAACCTATATGACAGAGTTAATAGAAGCAGAAACATCCACCTTTGAAGAGACTCTCAAACACCAAGAATGGAAAGATGCCATGAATGAAGAATATCGATCAATAATGAATAATGGAGTTTGGTAGATCGATCCTAGGCCCGAAGACAAATTTGTGGTAACTTCCAAGTGGCTCTACAAGATTAAACATGCTTCAGATGGAAGTATTGATAAACATAAGGCAAGATTTGTGGCTAGAGGCTTCTCCCAATAGGAAGGCATCGATTATGAAGAGACATTTGCTCCTACAAAAAGGTATACCACTATACGTTTGTTGGTCTCTTTGGCAGCATCGATGGGATGGAACATCCATCAAATGGATGTCAAGATTGCATTTCTGAATGGTACTATAGATGAAGACATCTATATAGAACAATCCTTGGGATTTGAAGTAAAAGATAGAGAGACTTATGTCTGTAGGTTGAAAAAGGCACTTTATGGCCTTAAGTAAGCACCAAGGGTGTGGTATGCAAAGATGGATACATACCTACAACTATTGGGCTTCTCGAAGAGTTTTGCTGATCTGAATCTCTATATGAAGGTTGTGAAGGATGAACCTGTAATCATTCTTCTATATGTCGATGATCTTCTTATGATAGGTGTAGAAGGTCGTATTCAAGAGTGCACGAAGCAACTGGTAACAAAATTTGATATGAAGGATCTAGCGCTGATGCACTATTATATGGGGTTGGAAGTGTGGCAAGGACCTGATGAGATATATCTAGGTCAAGGACAATGTGTGATCGAAATTTTGAAAAGGTTTGACATGATGGATTGCAAACCTATGACAACCCCTATAGTCACGAATTTGAAAATGCTAAGAAGTTCTAAATCAAGCCAAGTGGATCCGACAAGGTATAGACAATTGATTATCATCATTGATGTATTTGGTAAATACTCGACCAGACATTTGTTTTGCAGTGAATATTCTTAGTCAGTTGTAGGTAGAGCCCAAGCATGATCATTGGATAACAACCAAGCATATACCGAGATATCTGCAAGGAACAATCCACTACTTCTTGAAGTATGATAAAAAGAATGATGTCCACTTGATTGGATATACAAATTCTGATTGGGGAGGCAATGAGATGGATGGGAGAAGCACTAGCAGAGGATGTTTTAGTTTGGGATCCTCCATGATATCTTGGATGAGTAGAAAGCAAGAATTGATTGCTTTGAGTAGTGCTGAGGCCGAATACATTGCAGCTTATGAAGTAGAGAAATTGTTTGGTTGAGGAAGCTGTCGTCCGACCTATTTGAAGGAACAATGGACCCTACAATGATACATTGTGACAACACTATTTGTATAAGGTTGTCCAAAGACCCAATGTTCCATGGAAAAAAAAGCACATAAATACAAGTATTGCTACATATGAAAGATGGTGCAAGATGGAGTGTTGCAACGACGGAGTATCTCCATCGATGAGCAGGTAGTTGACATCTTTCCAAATTCTCTTCCTAATAAGAAGCTTGTGTATTTGAGAGACAAGTTTGGCTTGGTTGATATGTCCTCCCTAGTTGAGAGGGAGAGACAGAGACATCATTCTTGTCTTCACTTTGTGAAGAAAGAATGGAGGATTGGGTAAGCATCTGATTTCTGATAATCTTTGAGGATGAGGTAGGGCATCCAGGATAAGAGTAGTCAAAGAGGGAATTCCTTGAGGATGTGTTATTTCAAGATAGGAATTGTCCTAAAAGGACATACCCTGTGAACACCCGGGTGGGGTATGTGCCTTGAGAGACAATGATGATGCTGTCTATCAGTCATTGGTCTTGCCAACATTGTGCTTTGATCTTATGGAGAGATAGAGCTCCTAGTCAAGGCCTTGCTATTTGACAATGCTGGTTGGTATGATGCAAAGAGATAAGCTAAAATTATAGCTTATGAGATTTCTTACCAATCCGACTCTTCTTATGAGATATCTTCAATTTGAGAATGTCCCTATACCATTATGAATACCTCTCTAGTTAAGGAGTGTTGAAATGTGTAACTAGGTTCAGTCTTCATAAATATGAAATGTACTTTTGATTCTTGTATATCATAAAAAGAAAGAAAATTTATTATCGTTATTTTTTATAGCACGGGTTTCATGCTCAAGGTCTTTTATTTAGAGGTGAAGCACCTATTGAATGCTTCTAGGGTTTTTCCTACGGTCAAGAAGTCAAAAGAGTCATTGTCATATGAAGAAGACCCCATCGGGCACATTGTAACATGTAAAAATAATTATTTTTGTATTTAAAAGTGTCAAAATACCGTCCAAGACCAAGTCGGCCTCATTAGGGTATGTCGTCCTCCTTGGAAGCCTATATATAGGAGGGAACTCGACCTCCTATGGACACTCACTCATCTTCTCATCATCTAAGTGAAGGAAAAGCAGAAGAAGGCTAGCGAAGAATGAATAAGGACGAAGGGAAAGGTTTTGGGTTATTTCTCTCTCTTTTCACATGTGCGAAGGAAGGAGGCTAGGGTTTTGTTGTTGCAAGATCGAACTTGGAGAAATTGCAGAAAGAAGATCGAAGGAAGGCTTATTAGGTCACCTTCAAGCTCTAGAAGAAGGAGAAACTCAAGTGAAGGTCAATGGAAGCCTTGGAAGCCCTAGATTTGCTCACACGTGTGGAGGCAACAACTGTTGTAGGGGTAGAAAATTTTAGACCTGCAGTAGAGGCTGAAATTCTGTAGCTGGGGGTGAAAGTTGTGCAATTGGAAGAGATTTGATTAGGTTTGACTTGGACAAAGGAAGCACATCATCAAGATGGTCGGACTTGGACTTGGAAGGGTATTGGTCTTGGTCTGGAGGTCTTGGAATTTGTCATTTGAAGAATCTATAAGAAGAGAAGAGATTTGTGGGTTTTCCTTTCAAGTGGTGAGGTTTTGGCCCTGGCTTGTAGCCTACATCCTGTGTTCTTGTATATTGTCGATCTTCTTGTTTTGGTAGTTGTTTGATGATAAGAATAACATAATAATAATAAGAGAAGAAGCTAATAAGTACGAAAAAGTAAAAAGTCATCACAAGCAGTTATCAAGTTTAAGAGAAATCATCCTAATTGCAGCCCTATAGATTTCTCAACATCCTGTAGCTGACTCTCTGGAATTGGAAAACTTCCTATGGATTCATTGATTCTGCCCCTCATTGTCTCTACGTCTCCATCAACCCCTCTTATAATCTCCAGTTAAGTCTTCAATGACCAAGATTAAATATTAATCGATGGATGAGATCATCTCTAAGTTGATCCATGTGAATTTCTAGAGAATTCTCACCTTTCTCAGTTAATTCTTTTTAATTAACCAATTTTCCTAAGCTAGACTTAAGAAAAATTTAAATGATGGTCAATTAATTTAATTGAACTATCTCTAGGTGGAATTTCCAGAAACGATTTCTGGGTTTTGAAGATCTTCTTTGTTTTAGCCTCTCTACAAAGTTTGAGACTATAACACCATCCGATGCTACAAAAACTAACATCCATGTTGCATTTCCTTTTCTCCCCCACTTTGACATCAATGGCAAAGGGTGACTTATGTCTTTGGCGCTGCTCCCCCTAAACATATGTCACTTAACAGGATTTCAGTCTTCTTATCCATCCCTTCTTTGTTGTTCTTATGGATGTTTTTCTTGGCTTTGATTTTCTTCTTCTCTGATTGGTCTAAAACGTATATGTTGTTTGGTCTTCTTGTGGCTGTTGCAACCGATCTTCCTGAGTCGTCTTCTCTAATTTTGCACTTTTGAGTGTCAAACAAAAGATTATACCTTTGATCACACATTTTTCCAATACCGAGAAGATTGTGTTTCAAATCCTTAACTAGCAAAACGTTTTGTGCCTTCATATGTTCGCTTCTAAGGCTTGCTACACCTTTTCCAAGTATCTTGCCTAAGAGTTATCTCCAAACACAACAATGCCACTTTTTCCTTTTAGGTTGAAAAATTTGTTTTGATCTCCAGTCATATGTGTCGAGCATTGACTATTTATGTTCCATTCATCTTCTTTATCTTCAGTGATCAATGCTAGATTGCAATTTTCGTTCTTTTACTTCTCCCTTGCCATAGTTGGCTTCTTTGTCTACATGATTGGAGTATTCTCTTTCACAAGCCTGCAATCTTGTGCCTTGTGACCAAGACTATTTCACTTGTAGCATACAGTGTTTTGGTTCATTAGTTGTTCAAATGGATTGTAATTTCCATGGACATTTCTAGGTCTAAATCCATAATCATTCCCGCTCTTTGCATAATTGTATCTTGCATTGATTTTACAATGAATTGCTTTATGCCCAAAATTTCCACAAGAGTAACAATGACCAAGAAAGATATTTTCATACCTGGGAGAGTAGGATGATCTTTTGAAGTTGTTTTGCCTTGGAGGAGGTTCAATCCATTGCTAATCATCTTTGTGATGGATGTTCTTGGGAACATCAACAAAACTTCTTGAAGCAACAACATTTCTAGATTCTCCTTTAAAGGCTTGAAGCATCAATGGAACTTATTGAAGCAACAACATTTCTAGATTCTCCTTTAAAGGCTTGAAGCATCAATGGAACTTCTTGAAGCAACAACATTTCTTGATTCTCTTTTAATTTTCTCCTTTAAAGGCTTGAAGCTTGTGTCCTCCTTGTTTGAAGACGCGCCTTCATAACTAAGACCTGTTTTATCACCTGGATATTTTTGACAACTGAGAACGTTATCCAACACTAGTGAGCTGTTCAAGTTCTTTTTAAGCTTATCAACTTCAGTCCTCAATGTCACAATTTCCTCTTCTAGCTTCTTACAATCCTCTTCTTTCTTCATCATGTGACTCTTTATTATCTCCTCAACTCTATTTATTCATTGGGTTTCAAGCCGGCTTTTCAATTCTCTCTTTTTTTTTTAAATTTCTAAGCTTGGCATTTTCATTTTCACTGTTCTTCAATTTTTATTGAAGATCTTCATCTTCCTATTTGGTCTCTGAATATTTTCTGAGTCCCCAGAAAGAATCTATTCTCATATTTGGTTCTTTGTCATCGGAATCATTGACCTCTTCATCATCATGATCATTATCTTGATTTTCTTGGGTTATGAAGAGAACTTCTCTTGCATCCCCTTCTTTTGTGTCACTTACATCTGAAGAACCACTATCTTCTTTAGAGTAAAGATTTTCCTTATGGACGCTTTTATTTTCCTTAAAAGAACATCTCTTAGCATAATGACTTATTCTGCCACAATTGAAACGTTTAAAAGGTAACTTACCTTTGTTTTTCTGGTTCCTCTTTTGAGCTTCTTGATGAAATTTGCTTCTTCTATATCTGATTCATCGCCTTGAGTCTTCTAGCTTGAGTTCTTTGTTTCTTGTCTTCTTTGTGGCTTTAAAGACTGCTTCTCTTTTTGACTGTTCATCTTCTGTATCTATTCTCATTTCATATGCTATAAGAGTGCTATGTAATTCTTCAATTGTCATCTTGGTCAAGTTCTTGGTTTCTTCTATGGCATATACCTTGGCATCGTATCGTAAGGAAAACGATCTTATGACCTTTTGTATGATCAAAGGATCTTCAAAATTTTCTTCTAATACTCTGATCATTGATGGAGTTGACAAATTCATCTACTTTGAGCAAATAGGTCACAATATCTTCTTTTTCATCCATTTTCAGGTTTTCAAATTGAGCTCTATATTTTTTGAAGTCTGACCTGCATGACCTTATCATCACCTTCTTACGGAGTTTTAAGTTTATTCCAAACTTCATTGGCTGTGGTGAAGGACATCACCTTGGGCTTAATGGTTCTTGACAATCCACCTATGATGGCATGAAGAGCTTTTGAATTGCAACTGAACAACTTCTTTTCGTCCAGATCAGTTGGAGGATTCTTAGGAACTTTGTAGCTATTTACAATGGGGAGCCAAACATCCACTCCTAAAGCCTTCAAGTAGGTTTCCATGCAACTGCTCCATCGTGGATAATCATTTCCATCAAACACCGGAATTGTCCTTGAATAGATGCCTTCCATATGATCCATATTTGTTCACGATCTTCCCTCTAGTGATTAGACTATTAGAGGGTAACCCGCTCTGATACCAATTGTTGGAAATACTTTGGCGGGGCGGGTTGAATCAGTGTTTCACTTTTCTTTACAATTTAGTATTAAAAACATTAACCAATAACATCACATCAAAGGAACAATATATATATATATATATATATATATATATATATATATATATATTACAAGGGAAGCTACAACTTCCGGATTTACCAGCTACAACTGGAAGGGCTACAACCCCAGATTTACCAGCTCACACTGGAACACCCTCAATAATAAAAGATAACATAAATTCTTGGGCTCCCGTACCATGGAAAATGACCCAATTACAATAACTCACAAACACTACTATTTCTTCAAGTCATTAACAACTTTAAGTCTGCTCCTTGAATCTTGATATGTCCAAAAGGTCTAAGTCTGCTTTGGATCTGCTTCTGCAACCTCAGTTCGGACTTCTCAAAGAATCTCAGATTTGGGCCTCTTTCTCAGTCAACTGCAGGTTCGGACCTCTGGATCAGCCTCAGATGAATTCTGTCAGAGACTTTGGATTACTTCAAGGGAACTTTGGTCACTGTCACAGTCCTTGATCTACCTCAAAAGAAGCCTTAGTAAACAGCAGGCTCTGGTCTGTCTCAGAAAATCACGAGTTTATTCAATAATTTGGATCTCAGGAACATAGACCTTTTCAGGGATTCGAACTGCCTCAAATTGACATTTAATAGTCCTGATAAGCGAACACTTCTTCCTCAGATTAGTCCTCTGAAAGCCTTGTCACAGGGTTGAATTAGGGCCTCAGGCAGGGCTAAACACAGACCAAACAGATTCTGACCAGCCACAGAAGGTAGCCTCAGATCTGCCAAAATAGGTCTCAGATCCAGCGAGTTAATCTTCCAGAATTCATCTTTAGATAGGTCTGTCTTGTGCTCAGAGTGCCACAGAAATTCTGCCTTAGAGAGGCCGAATATAAGCTTTAAAATCAGCGCAGTATGCACATAAAACCAGCACAAAAGAAACATAAAAAGCAAGATAAAACCCTTCTTGAGTTTCGGCCTTTTTCAGATAGTCAATATGGCTGAGACCTCGGACTACCACTACATTTATTGCTGCCTCAGATCATCTGAATTTTCTTGCCACAAATGCCCAATGGCTAGGTATATTTATACAGATTGAAGAGGCCTATTATGACGCCGACTTGATCCTAGATGTGTCTCAAAGTTCAGGTCGACCAGACTTCATATGGTCACATTCAAAAATTAATTTCTCCTCAACCGTGAGGAGTTAGAGTGCAAGCCATAGCTCGTTGGAAAGGTCTGAGCGAGCACTACAAGATGGTGTAATCCATTCTTATGTTTGCCTTGAACCAATCCACCAAAAACTTGATTTTCTTCCGGGGCTGCTTATGGCCCTTTGCCATGAATGACAACTTTCTTCTGACAGCTGGATCTGGATTTGGATTGAGATTGAGAATTTTATTCAATGGTTTGGATAGGATATGGCCCAAAACAATAACCTTACATCAATATTCATACAGTACAATTTAATATGACCATGCCAAAGCCCATGAGAAAGTCACTCAGCTGTCAAAATATGCACCTGTAGGCAAGTTTATAGGTCTGCAATACGTATCTTGCCCCTAAAACACAGGGCATGCCTCTGTAACAGTGTACGTTATGTCAATATATCTACAGTCCAAATCAATATGAGCATGTCCAAGTCCATGAGAAAGTGTCCCAGCTGTTAAAATACACAACTGCAGGCAAGTTTGTAGGTCTGCAATGCATATCTTGACCCTAAAACACAAGCCGGGCCTCCATAACGGTGTAATGGGCATTAAAAAATCCAGACTACACCTATGTAACAGCTTGCTAGCCACATATCGGACTTCTGCATTAACTTCTGGACAAAAGTCAAATCTTTGTAACAGTTGCTCAAGACATTACAAAAATTGAAAAATGGCATGTATAAATGCAGAACAGTCTTCTATATCAACTGGCCGGGCTTGAGAACAATAGAACACATACTTATGACAGACTTCTAGGACAAGAAAAACGCAGATCAGACTTGGGAATCAGATTTCTGGGCATGAAAATTGCAGACTAGATCTGTATATCATATAGCTGGGTATGAATTATCTCAGGGCGTAAAACTGATCTCTGGTACAATTAAGACCATGCTAGGTGTGGGAAATAAAAATCAGATCTAAATACAATAATTTTCAAAATCACATAGCTGAACACAGAAAACTCAGTAGCTGCAATAATCCAGACTGACACCTGGCAAAACTTGAGAAACCCTTCTACTTACAGTGTAAGATGATGCTTTGTTTTGGTACTTTTGAGTATCAAGGTTATCCTCTTTTTAATTTAGGAGTTCAAAATTCACCTTTTCTGCTGGATACTGCACAAAGTCTTTACCCTCGATGGATGCTGGTTGGATCTGGATCTGAAACGGGGTCCACAGAACTTGAAAGGCAGGACCAACAAATCCAGCAACTTAGCGTTGATGCTGTCTTTTATATTCTAAGTTGCATAGAATATACAATTCTATAATCATGAAGTTTTGCTAAATCCCATACAGGCTACTAATTCTTCTTGAAGCAAGTCATTTCTTTTATTTGACTATTGGAGTTCTTTCCTTTTTGATACCCCAAATTTTTGGTTATTTGGTTATTTACTGAATTGTATATATATTTATTTCTGACGATAGACTTTGTGCTTTTTAGAACAGTATTTCAACATATAGAATCACTCAGGGAATTGTGTTTGTGTTGGTTGCAGTGCTTCCTTGTTTTTATATTTACTCGCAAAATGAATCACATCCATCTCGTGGAAGCAGGGCTGTATTAGCGTTGCATGCTTCTGTGGACTTTGAAGAAAGACACAATTATGGTTATGAAGATGTAGGCGGGGAAGATTGGAAAGGAGAGGAATATGAACATGGCAGGGCCTTGAATGCAGACCGAACCTATCTTAAGTTCAAGAAAAGGCTAGATTGCTACCCAGAGCAATGCTTCAGGTAGTAATCAGAGTACGATTGTTACTTCCTTTGAAAATTGCTTATAAATTCAATTCAAATCATGGTATACAGTACTGTCTCTATAGTAGTTCATCCTGATAATTAACTACACTGAGTAGTTCGAAACGCCGATGCTCTTCAAATTTTAATGTGATTATCCGGAAGAATTTTGATATGAGTGTAACATTATTTTTCTAACTATGTTGGTAAATTCGCAATTTTTTTTTCAATTGCATTAGTACTAAGTGGGTGGTCTGTTCAGATATTGCCATGGAGGGCAACCACTACTGGCAAATAAAGATCAAGGAGATCCTGGTGTTTGTCCGTTGTGTGGAGGACCGAGAATCTATGAGATGCAGTTAATGCCTCCTCTTCTATATTACCTGCAGCAAGCTTGCAAGGATTCATCTTCAATCTATTCAGCTAATAATTGGGAATGGCTAACAATTTTTGTATATACATGTGCACAGGTATTGACAGCCATTTGTGTTTATGGTTTATTTTGCAGTTGAATACCATCTGTGCAGTCTATTAATGTAATTTCTTTGCAGAGTTGTGTGGGGGCAACAAGAAATAACGATGGAGAAAAAAAATGGCTTGTAGTAGAGGAGGCCACCGTTATTCAATACGAAACATGACTTTACATGGACAATCTCGAATTTGTAATCATTTTTTTGGAAGGAATCTGGCAGAAGCCATTTTCTGTGGATGGGGCTCTGATTTCCCCAAAAAAGAATCGATTTTCTACTGGGAGATAATTTTCTCCCACATAATCTTGCAATCAAAATTTCTGCCTCAGATCTACCGACTTGAATTTTCCTGTGAGGGTGCTCATGAGTGGTCATGGCTCCAATGGAACTAAATGCTAGATCTTTCAGCATTTACCCAGTTAGCAAGAGGATGTTTATTAATAAGTTTAGTATTTTTGTACCGTATTTAGCAGAACATTTTAATCAGGACTATTGAAACCAGAAAGAACAAATGGTTTTTAAGGTACATGTTAGCACACTTTTGGGTTATCTGGAGGAGCGTGGATATGAAAATTATGATTACGAGGGTGAATTGCGTTTTTTCTTGACGAATTAGAAGCTAATCATGAAGCTTATGTAATGGGATTGGAGGAGAAACGGGTTAAAATTATTTTCTTTATTGAACCTATTCGATATTGAAGAACCGCATTGGCTTTGAGTTTAGTCTTTTCCTTCTTGTTATGACCTCTGATTTGTATTCAGTGTGTACAATGAATTATTTGAGAATGCTGTGCGGGGATGGTGTAGACAGGGTATTGTCTTTTGTCATATCCATTGGCTTAGGTCCAAGCATTTTCACAAGGTAATGGGGATAGATATCTACACGTAGCACATACAGGGTATTGTCTTTTGTGATATCCATTGGCTTAGGTCCAGGCATTTTCACACAATAATGGGGATGGATATGTACACGTAACATATTCTGTATCGAGTTTATCAGTGTTGGAAGTATCTGTGATTTGGGATTTTAGGTTTTGGAGTTGGCCTGTTAAACTTGCATTTCACAAGTTGGATCTGTCACATGTTAGTCTTTAGGAAGAATTCACTGAGAAACAAAAACTTGGAATAAATTTCTAGCTCAGTGATAGAAAACTGAGGATATATGTTAGAAATGGAGTGGAAGTCACTGCTTGACGAAAGCAAAAATTGATTGTATTCAATAGGAATTCTGATATTGATTACAGGGGTGTCAATAATCTAAGGATTAGAGTGATCGTAGCTGTTTTCATTAGTAAGGCCTTTTCACTGTTCAGAACCTGGGTATGAATGTTTCTTCAAAATAGTTGATTGACGTGGCTGTTCATTCAGTTATCATTCCATTGGGTTGTCGTTACATCTTCTAGAGTATCTCCTGTAGAAAACTTCATTTTCAATAAACATGATATGCTTACATCAGTTCTCTTCTCAAATGAAAACATGGACAGGGAGCTCTAGGATTTGCCTCTGTGATACATACATGTTTGTTCACAATAATTTTATACGAGGGAAGTTCTCATACCAGAATGCTCTCTAATTTCATCTGGAACTACATAGATATTCAAAACACACAGAATATACATACATGTTTGTTCACAATAATTTTATACGAGGGAAGTTCTCATACCAGAATGCTCTGTAATTTCATCTGGAACTACATAGATATTCAAAACGGCAGAGAATATTTTTCAATGTCTTCACAAATAGTAAGAAACGTAGTGCATTTGAATCATTAGAGAAAATAATTTCATTCCCATCAGCTCTATATTACCCTTAAGTCATTCTGACAATTGCAGTTGGAATAACGGTCTGTTGGCTAAGACTGTTGATATGAAACCTACCTTGATTCCTGTAGGTGGTGGTAAATGAGCAAGCGTATATCATTGACTTAGCTGTGACATTTCTCCTGTAAAGAAAGTACGCCAGCATAAAATGTATTATTTGGTTGATGGGCTTTTCTTTTTGCATTATTTGTCATTCCATAGAGCAATGTATGTTGATATTGGCCTAGCACAAATGATTTTTGATTTAAATTTTTAATCATTTGGTGGTATTTACATTTGGATGATGCTTTTGAGTGGGGTGTTTGTCAAGCTTAATACACCGTGTGATCTTTTTTTGACAATATTTTACATCTGTTTAAATTCAATTTAACTTGGGTACAATTTTTTCTTACACTAAAAGAAAAAACTTGTATCTCAAGGGATATGATCCCTCGGCTTTGTTAAATGCGTAGTTGTATTGGATTTAGTTTTGAGTCTTAATTCAAGTAAAATGCCATCGTGACCAACATTGTTTTCAATAGACATTGAATACCATGAGCAGGTTATATGATATCACTCTATTCCACACGTTCGTATGGCTTGTTACTTGTTTATGTTATTTAACTGTTCATATCCATGTGGCTTGTTATCTGTCCATGTTATTTGAATACCAATGGCTGTTAAAGAGGAGATAATGAATATAGACATTGAATACCATGAGAAGGTTATATGATATCACCCTATTCCACACGTCTATATGGCTTGTTACTTGTTTATGTTATTTAACTTTCATAAACACGTGGCTTGTTATCTGTGCATGTTATTTGAATACCAATCACTGTTGCTGGTCAGCTGAGAGGAGGTAATAAGGTTCAAGAGGAGGAAATTCAAAGTTTTGTGGAAATTCATTTGTTTAGATTTACAGAAACCATTGAATTCATGGAATTTAAATGGCTGTATTGTATAGCCGATATTATCATTGTATACAAATACTATTTTGTAAGTGAGAAATGCATATGATCTAAAATGCGGGGTCTAATTGGCACTAAATTCTATAATTACCATGGTAGAAGGAAGATATTTGTTATTTGCTAATGTAATTAAAATATTTTTCAATTTTTGAAGTTGATTTTTTATTTTATTTTTTAAACTTTTATTATCAATTAAAAGTGAAATACATCATATACCATCATGACATATTGTGCCATATATTGATAGGAACATAGCTGAGATGTATGATACTGAGAATAACAAAGGAGACATAGATGAGCAAAAGAAACAATTGTAGAGGAGAATCAGACAAATTAGGACTAGTCCTTGGAGTGAAATTTCTTTCCTTTTTTGTCGAAACCTTGAACCAACTTTCTGAAGGTGGGTTTATCAAAGCAATTTGAAGATTATCATTGCACATCGAAAGAGATTCCTTTTTAGAACCTAAAGCAGTCGACTCATGAGCTCGTTTCAATACACTCAAAGAAGCATTATAATTCATTGTCATTGTGCTCGCCAAAGGAGCATGGTTCACAAGAGGATCCTTATGAGACGTTTGAGTAATTGTGGTTTGAGCCTTGTCCATCGAGTGAATTTCATCATTAGATCTTTCATCATCCTTATCCAAAGTAGATGAGTCCTTGCCCACCATAGGAGGGTGGTCGTAGGGCTTCCAACTTTTAGCCTTGGAATTTCGAATGCTTAGCTTCTTGTGAGATTTGAACATAGGGCAAGAATTCTATAAATGGTTTGTTTGATGATAGAAGCAACACCGAAAAATAGTATTCTCATAGTCCAAAGCTAGGGTTCGGTGAAAATCACCTATTTTTAAATTGATTTGGTATGGAAGCCCATTCTGACGTATGTGTAAATGCGATGTTGCTCACGAGAGGCATTAGTTGCATGGAAATGACCTAGAGAGTCTCCAATGCCTTGAAAGGTTGAGTAGTGCTACAAATGAGCGGGCATATTAGGAAGCCAAACCCATATTGACAACTTGGTAATCACTGTCGTAGAAGGGTCAAAATTTGGAAACTAAGGGGTTAGGAACAATCCAACATTGTCCTAGATCCAAGGCCCTCTAGATAAAACTTTTTGATAATCTCCTGATTCCATAAATATCACAATGAAGAAGCCTTTGGAGCATAAAATAAGCTTGTAATTCTTGGTCCATGAAAAATGGACTCATTGGTAAAAATTAGTTAAGCAGGGCCATAAATCATTAAAATAACATATTAGGGCTGACTCTGCATAACGTTGATGGAGATCCTCAAGATTAGGGTGAGAGATTTCCAAGGAGGGAACTTCCTCAGTTTTTTCAATTAGAAATGTCCCAGGAGCTGCCTGGGATTGAGCTGCCTTAGGGGAGAGCTAAGCATGGGCCACATCTTTTATAAGAAAAAGCCTAAGATGAGGAAGGCTTATCCACAACCCTCACCTCGTAAACCAAGAGCCATAAAAATAATGTCATCTTTACCAATGTTATAGACTGAAAGAGGTGAAACATCGTTTAATTGCGTGTTGCAAGACAAAGAGATTACCCACTTGTAGCTCTAGGGAAAACTTGAGGTCCCAAAACAGATATGAGCAACAAACCCAGAGGAGCATTGATGCCCAAAGAGAAGCTTGACAAATATTTGATAAAAATTTTGTGAATTTTGGGAAGGGTTTCTCAGTTGTGTGTGAGTAGGGGTGTTGCGAGGGTTCCTTGGCCCACCTCTCTATCTAAGCCGGGACATGCACGAGTGGTGACGTCTCTCTCACCAAGGCTCTAGTGCAAAGTTTTAAAATGATCTAAGTTACTTGACATGGGACACGGGACACGAAGGACACACGGATTCAAGTGTAAGACACAGACACAGTGACTCGCCGGAACAGGACACATCCAGACACGTTATATATATATATATATATATATATATATATATTAAAAATTAGATATTTCTTACGCAAATTCATACAAATTCCTTGATTCAAACATAGATCTTCATCTAGATGTAAGTTTTACAAAGATACATCATACATTCATACAAAGTACATTACTAATTTAATACATTATGCATACATATTGATATTATAAATACATTTGTGACATATTCATCAATGGTCCAATAGGAGAAATACAAGACACTGTAGTTTTCTCATTAAGTCATCAAAATCAAAATATGTTACATAGGTAGTACAATGCCAAATAGAAATACAAAATATAAAACAACTACAAGTCTACAAGCCTAGGTAGTTCATGAGTCATGAGTCATCAATCCTCATCATCATAATCAGCATCACTGTCCTCATCATCATGGTCACGACCGTTCTCCTCTGTTACATCCTCCTCTATATCCAATGTCATCTCTGCATCTGCAAGTGTGGAGGATGACCCCTCTACAATATCACCATAATAAAATGCAACAGGCTCTAGCACTGGCTCATTGAGATCCAAGCTGACCAATGCCAAGTCAACATTGCTGTCCAGACCCATATCATCAGGACAGACATTCCACATCTTTGTCTTTCCCTTCAATCACTCTTCCCTCTGCCTGTAAATAAGACGAAGGTTGGTGTGCACATACACCATTGTCTCTGCCCTGGACTGCTCAAGTGCGATTTTCTTCATGCTATACAAATTCCCATATGTGCTCCAATTCCTCTCGCAACAAGAGGATGAAGTCACCTGGGAGAGGAGCCTCATGGCTAACTACTATAGAGGAGGGCTTGTTGCCCCATGAGTTGTCCACCAAGAATAGGGCTTCTTAGCCCCCTTGTCTCTAATCACATCATAGACTGCAAATCGCTGAGTGCCAGTGGAAAACTCTGCAAAGGCATCCTCCACCTCACCAAGGGATGCATTATCTTGAAAAATCCTCCTGAATGTATCTTTCCTCCCCTGTGAAATTTCACCATCCATGCGAGGAGGGAATCTGTAGGAAGTTCCACCATTCAACCACTCGTCGCTGTAGTATTTTGGGTTCAAGGAGTGACCAAACAATGTAAAGGTGTGCAATTCTTGTCCCATCTGCTGACAATAATATCTTGTATGGTGGTGAAGAAGGCCTTTGGTGATGTCTCATACTCAGGGCACTCTCTTCGTAAAATAATGTTCCTCACAGACTCGATCATGGATTCCCATCCTTCATAAACATCTCCTAGGATGGGTTGGTTTGTATCTGCAAATCGAAGCAAGGAAATGATAGGGTCCATGATCTGAATAAGTAGATATACCCTCTCCCACTAGAGATCATCTAACACTCTGTCGTTCACTCTTTTTGAGGTTGCTTGATTTTTCGTTCTCCAAAAAGACCAAAACTCTGAAATAACCATGGCCCCAAGAGCAGTCTTGACCATCTTCGACTTCTTCAACATGATGAATGAAGAGGCAAACCATGTATCCACAATCTTCAACAATGATAGATTGGTGTACTCCTTGTAGATAGTGAGGGCATTTGTATGGTTTTGTACAAAGTCGCGGATATGTTGTGCATCTTCAATAATGCTTCCAATCCAAAGCACATCAGAGACAATATATTTTAGTGCTAAGTTCAATGAATGGACAATGCAAGGTGTCCAAAATACTTGTGGTTATTGAACGCCCACAATCATGCTAGCAACCTTGCAAACATGTGCATTATCTGTAATGATTTGCACACAAGAATCAACATCTACATCTTCAATAACTTTAATAAACAACTCACCCATATATTGTGCATCTTTATATTGTCCAAGTGCATCCACTGATTTCAAGAAAACTGGACCATTCAAGGAAGACACCATGAAGTTGATGAGTGGGTGCCGTGCTAGATCTGTCCATCCATCAGAAGCAATGCTAATCCCATATGTTGGCCATGCTGATTTAATAGGCTCAAACATTTTGTCCATCTCTTTCTTTGCCTTTGTCAACAATGTGGTTCTAAGCTTCTCTGACCCAGGAGGTACATACCCTAATGGTGCTGTTTGAGTTAGAGTTCGACACATCTCAATAAATAGAGGTGAGCATGCAACATTGAAGGATATGAAGTTTTGATAGAAAAAAAAAACAATGGTGAGATCAAGCTCTTCTCGCTTCTCTTTATGGAAAATCTTGTCCATTGGACCAAGTGCAATTGCCTTTCTTTTTGCTGCTTCCCCCCTACTACAACTCTCAAATGGGAACTTGTTGCTTATTTTCCTCAAGAATGGAAGGGGGTCATCATTCTTGTTTTGTTTTGTTTTTGCAACCACATTTTCCACACCAACAAATGCCTCTTTCAATTTCCTTCCTTTTTGCTAAAGACCCCTGTGTACATGCTGAAATTCCGCAACTTGGTAAAACCAACAAATGAGCTTTCACGGTAATATGTGCTCATGAAATGGTTGTGGAAATAACTGCATTTCCAAGCAACATTGCCTCCTCCCTTCATCTTGCTGCATGGCCTTGCCTCTATCATGACATATTTCCACAATGGATATTTGTGGCATTGAGGTTGTTGTCTTCCCTCAACATTTGGAGTTGCTGTTGTAGCCCCACCTCCAATAGATGGAACACTTGCAGACCCTGATGAAATAAGAACAAGAGGGGAATCTCCAATGGGGAAATTCTTCCCCTTCCTTTGCCCCTTCCTAGCTGCCCTTGATTGAGCCATGAATGCTATAAAAAAAAAAACAAAAAATGCCCAAATTTGTAAAACATATGCACATGGAAACCAAATGCAAAAAAATAGAGAGATAATGCACTTACCTGTTGCTTGAATCTCCTTGAAAATGCTCCCTTGCTCCTTGCTCCTTGCTCCTTGCTCATCTCTTCACTCAAAGCAAACACAAAGTGAATAAAATGAAGCAAAACCGAACTTTTATAACCCGTCAGACGCTTTTTTTTGTCGGTCGTGTTCGACGGATCGGGACAGGATTGTGTTCGTACAAGCACGATCGGGACACGATCAGACACGATATGTTGGACACGAATCCGTACGAATCGTGTTCGATTAGAATCATGTTAGATTCGATGGATTCAGGACACATGGGGGGGAGGATGAATCTGATTTCTTAGCCTATGATCATATTCAAAGTGAGGTCGCTTAACAACACAGATAGGAGTGGCAATGCGACTGCCCCTCCCAACTGCGGCTCTAAACCAACTAGAAATTTCCATCCCAGTGTGTTCATAAACCCTAGCGATCACCATCACTTGAAATGACTTTTATTTTTTGAAGTTGTCTTTGTATTACTTATTATTATTAATGTTGTTATTGTGTTTTATATATGACATTATAGACAAATGTTGTCATTTTGGTTTATAGTTGACATTGTAAACAAATGTGAGACATATACCCACATATATACCCCTCTTGAAATTTATAAAGCACCTCTTGATGCAACAACAAAGCTTCTTATTTCTATGTATCCCAAGTGAAGTTGTTATTTGAAGTTGAGCAATGGAATATGTCTTTAATTTGTGAGGAAATGTTCGTTCATTTAATAAATAAATGTAAATGGAGCAAATATTTAGATTAAGCAAACCAACAACAAATGAGTGATGCTCATTTATTATAGAAGGGTAGTCGATGGAATAACATTTTGCTGTGCAAACACGTTAGGTTCTATTAAATCCATTTGATATGAAAGTGTTATCTTACACAAGATATTGAAGAATAATATTGACATTTTTTTTTACTTTGATTATATCAACATATGTTTAAGGTAAGAAAACATTTCACAATGATTTTTTTTAATGGAAGGAAACCACTAGTTCACTAGTCTCTTAAGGTTGTACAACTTTTCAATCAACTAAGCTTCAAATACAATAAATTCTACAACTGTCATAAAGAAGACTCCATATTTATAATTAGCATGCGAACACAATTAATATAACAAATCTCAACTACTTGGTGGTACTTTTTTAATGATGCATTATACATGTTCTGTACAAACAAACAAACATAGTGGACTCTTACATTGAATGACTTCCAATATTATTACTTGACCTTTGGCCCCCCTTTAGATTCCTCAGGATGATTCCAACATTGAACTATCCTTGGGAAAGCATTACTCTCAACACTTGTTGTCATGATGTAAAACCATAAACTAGGGTCCCATGGACAAGTGTTCATTGTAATGATAAAGTAAGGGAATTAAGGTCCCATGTAAAAGCACTAGCTATCGTGTTGATATAGTCCGACAAGTTCCACCACAGTCTTGGGTTCTATGTATGAGTGATGATTGTCACATGCAGCTAGTGCCCCATGTGCAAGTACCATTACAACATTGAAGTGACTCAAGGTGCTCATTCATAAACTTGGTTTCCATGTCCATTGCAACATTGAAGTGACTCAAGGTGCTCATTCATAAACTTGGTTTCCATGTCCACTAACTCACGCTGACTTTTTAATGAATTTAGTCTTCTCAACAATTTGATGAGAATATTTCTCCTAAGGGCTAACATGTTCACATGTACCCAAATATATAGATCCAATAGTATAAAAAAATTGTAAATAAATTAAAATATAAATAAACCAAAGTTATGGTAAGTAAATAAAACCTCTTTTCATACTTATGGTATATAAATAAAAATATAAATAAACTAAAGGTATGGTAAATAAATAAAGCCTCTTTTTATATGTACTCCATAAATCTCTTTTTATATTTACCAAAACAAAAAAAAATAGTTTTATTTAGGTGAAGCCTATGGGAAAAATACCATTTTAATACCATGGGCTAAATACCATGAACCAAATACATATTTATAAAAGATGTATGGTAAATAAATGAAACCTCTTTTTATATTTACTCCATGATCCTCTTTATATTTGCAAAAAAACATTATTAACTCTAATTTTAATATTAAAAGATTAATATTAATATAAAAAAATTTAATATTAATATTATTATTGATTACAATATTCATATTAATATATTATAATATTAATATTATTATATTAATAAATTTGGATTAATACAATATTAAATTTGTTATATTATAATATATATTAATATATTATGATATATATTAACTCTAGATATATATGGGAAGGAAGAACAAAAACATAGAGTGATAGAGGTGGAGAGATATGGGGAGTCACAAAGGAGAGATGGAGATAAATTGAAGGAGGGGAGAGAAGGAATGAAGAGAGAGAGAGGGAGAGGAATGAGAGAGGTAGAGAAGGGTAAGAGAGAGAGAGGGAGACACAAGTATGGAAGGGGGAGAGAGAGAAGGAGAGAGGGAGGGAGATAGTGAAAGGATGAGAGAGATGAATTGAGAGAGAGCAGAAGAGTGATGGGGAAGAGAGAGGATTAGAGGGAAGAGAGAGAGAAAGAGACACTGATGGGGGAAGAGAGATGGAGGTAGGACATAAAGGGAGATAGAGGACTTGAGAGGGAGGAGGAGAGATGGAGGGAGAGAGGAGGAGAGAGGGAGGGATAGAGCGATGGAGTTAGAGGGGGAGAGAGGGAGAGATAGAGGACTTGAGAGGGAGGAGGAGAGATGGAGGGAGAGAGGAGGAGAGAGGGAGGGATAGAGAGATGGAGTTAGAGGGGGAGAGAGGGAGGGAATAAGAAAGACATATATAGTGAGAAGTGGAGTGAGAGAGGGAGTGACAAGGGAGAGATGGAGAGAGAGTGTGTATGTTTGGGGGCGAGACAAAGAGACAAAGAAGGAGATATGGAGAGAAGGGGGGAGAGAAGGAGAGGGAGGGATATAGTAACAAAGTTGGAGGGTGAAGAGAGAGAGAGAGGGGGGAGAGAAAGGGAGAGATAGGAAGGAAGAGAGGGGATGTGAGAGAGTGGAGAGAGGGAGGGAAAGAGAGATGAAGTTGGAGGGGGAGAGAGAGGGAGGTAAGAAGAGAGACAGAGAGAGAGAATGGTGGAGAGAGAGAGAGGGAGTGATAAGGAAGATAGAGAGAGAGGGAGAGGAGGGAGGTATAGATAGATTGGAGAAAGAGAGTGTATGTTTTGGGGGTCATATAGAGACAGAGGGAGATAGATATATTGATGGAAGGTGAAGAGAGGGAAGAAGAGAGAGAGGGAGGGAGGGTCAAAGATTGATAGATATGGAGTGAGAAAGCGTGTGTGTTTGGGGGGTGAGATAGAGATATAAAGAAGGAGAGATGAAGGGATATATATATATATATATGGAGGGGGGAGAGAGGGAAGAATATTTCTTGCATTAGATGCATTGATTTTAGTGTAGATGTTGATTTCTAATGATATTTAATTGCTTGCACTAGATGCATTGATTTCAATGTAGATTATTTCTAATCCTATTTGATTGTTTGCACTAAACACATTGATTTCAATGTAGATGGTGATTTCTAATCCTATTTGATTTCTTGCACTAGATGCATTGATTTAAGTGTAGATGGTTTTTAATCCTATTTGATTGCTTATACTAGATGCATTGATTTCAATGTAGATGATTTCTAATCCTATTTGATTGCTTGCACTAAATGCATTGATTTCAGTGTAGATGGTGATTTCTAATCCTATCCGATTGCTTGCACTAAATGCATTGATTTCAACGTAGATGTTGGTTTCTAATCCTATTTGATTTCTTGCACTAAATGCATTGATTTCAGTGTAGATGGTGATTTCTAATCCTATTTGATTGCTTGCACTAGATGCATTGATTTCAAAGATGTTGATTTATAATTATATTTGATTGCTTGCATTAGATGTATTGTTTTCAATGTAGATGATTTCTAATCCTATTTGATTGCTTGCACTAAATGCATTGATTTCAGTGTAGAGGTTGGTTTCTAATCCTATTTGCTTACTTGCACTAGATGCATTGATTTGAGTGTAGATGTTGATTTCTAATCCTACTGAATTCTTGCATTAGATGCATTGATTTCAGTGTAAAATTTGTTTTCTAATCTTATTTAATTGCTTGCATTAGATGCATTGATTTCAGTGTAGATGTTGATTTCCAATTTGATGTAATTGGATGTATGGTGGTACATGAATTTTAAATTGATTTGATTAACTATGCGCATTGATTTCAACACAAAAAATTATTGGCAATATACATTAGTTTTTGTGTTATAGTAATTCAACCTATTAATACTGTAGAGCAAGAGAGACAAGGTGTGTTGTTTATTACAACAACTGAGCTAAAGATTTAAATGGTTTACGATTTCCACTGTCTTTTTCATATAATTGATATGATAAGATGACAAAACTAACAATGGTGACAATAAGAATAATAGAAGAAAATAGTTTGAGATTGATCGCAATGAAGACTATTTGTAATTGACTATATTCTTATTATTCACATTTTCCATCATTCAACACTACTACACTGTCACTTTGTATTCAAAATCATTATTTCATCATAAAAGTTATTAACGATATTTATCATCTCAACAAACTAAGGTAACTAAGAAAATTTAAAATTAAAATGACCAGATTAATCTCAGACATATTTAGCATATTTAAAATGATTATATTAATATTAGATTTATTTACATATTATTGATAGAATTAATCATATGTTCGATAGATTCTTGGACGCACACGACTGAAACCAACCTAGATCCATCTTAACTCCGGATCTATCAAGCGCCAAGAGAGATCAAATCTTTTGAGGTGCAAACCTCAAGTTTTTCACTCAAAAAAGAGGTTTGCACCTCGAGAGATTTAATCCCTATCAGCGCTTGATAAATCCAGAGTTAGGATGGATCTAGACTGGTATACTAATTTTCAAAAATACTCCAAATTTCAATCATTTGGATTGCTTATAAATATTATAAGCCATTGTAAGTATGAAAGTCAAGATATTGCAGTGAAAATTTGCAAGTGTCATCGTACATTAAATATGATTGGAAGTAATATCATATAATTTACTAAATCAAAGCCTCGAAAATACTTTAACTTTATAATGAACACTATTGACATACAAGAACAAAATTGGTGATTTTAAATTAATGATGTCTTTACTTTTTTATTTTAGGTTCACTGCCATCAGATTGATTTTTACCTCCTCCATTTGATTGGCCATCTGAGAGGCTGTCTTTTGCAAGTGCATCTTCTATGTCCTTTATATAAAGTTACCCTGGTTAGAAGAAAGACAAAATAGGAGGAAAACCCAATGTTCTCAACAACCGGCATCAAGGGGCAAAATTCTTCTAACACAAGCAAATTGCACTATCTTCAAAACAATGTTGAGGAGATCAATTCAGAAGGAGAAAATTGGTCCCCAAAGCCTCAACGGCCACGAGTTAACAAATATAATCCAGGGTGCGCTTGAGAAGTACAAAAGATCAAAAAATAGGAAATCGGAATCAAATTGTTTTCTTGTGAATGCATGGTTCGATGATGAATGCAAAATGGCAAGGATAACCTTGAAAAAAGGAAGGAGAGGGGAAGATGAATGCAAAGTTATATAAGCAAAAAAAAATAAAAAATATGAGTTCATGCAAACAAGGCAGGAAGAGCTGATATATCTAGGCAAGAATAACCCAAAACTTTTTTGGCAGGCACTTCAACCAAGGAAGAAGCAATTTGAAAATAATATTACAGCCAATCAGTGGTTTGACTATGCAAGGAAACTCTATGAAAGAGAATTAGAGGTTGAGCCTCCTCCTAGGATCAACACATCTACAAATATTTTCATAGTACAGGAGGTGGAGGCAGGAATTAAAAAGTTGAAAACAGGGAAGGCAAGGGACTTGGTTGAACTTCAAGCAGAATATCTAAAGTGGGGAATGAACATTTTGGTACCCCACATCATGGAAATATTCAACAACGTCATTTAACAAGGGTTCCCAAGGGATTGGACAACTAGAGTAGCAATTCCCCTTTTTGAAAGCGGAGACATTAATGATCCTTCCAGCTATAGAACCATTATGATCAATTCTCTGTTTGCAAATATTTTCAGTGGCATGGTAGAAAATAGAATCAGTAAGTGGGCAAAAGTAAAAGAAAAGAGGGCAAAAGGGCAAGCAGGTTTTAGGCCGAATCATTCTACAGTAGATCATGGTATCACTCTGAGACACATTGTTGAAAAGGTTTGGGGGAGCAAAGAAGAAGTATTTTGCTGCTTTGTTGACTTCAAAAAGGCATTTGACACGGTCCCTAGAGATAAGTTGTGGCGTAGAATGGAAGAACTTGAAATTCCTTTACAATATAGAGCTGCTGTCCATAGGCTTTATGAAGAGGTGAAAGTCAAGATTAGAACTTCAGCAGGCATTTCAGGAAGTTTTAGAAGTGACATCGGAGTCAAGCAAGGTTGCCCTTTATCCCCTACACTTTTTGGTTTATATATTGACAAACTGGAAGAGTGGTTAAATTTGCAAGGTGGGGAGGGTGTTTGATTGGGGGAGTTTGTGATAAAGCTTCTTCTATATGTCGATGATCTTGTGCTGGTTGCTAAATCGGCCCATGGATTGCAGATGCACCTATATGCCCTTGAGCATTTTTGTAACGCAGTGGGGATGCAAGTCAATACCAGTAAGACCAAGATAATGATTTTCTCTAATAAAAGGAAGCAAAGGCAACATACGTTCTTCTTTGAAGGCAACATTCTTGAAGAAGTAAATGAATACAAGTACCTCAGGATCGATTTCAACAACAAGCTTAATTGGGAGGATTGTAGAAAGAAAAGAATTTTAGGAGGGTGGATAGCATTATATGCACTTCAAAATAGATGTAGAGAGGCAGAGTTATGGGATTGGAACACGATCAAAGTACTTTTTGGACTCATAGTTTGTCCAGTGATATTATATGGGTGTGAATTGTGGGCTAGCAACATCTCTGTTTCAAAATGGAAACAAATTGAAAAAATTCAAAACGCTTGATCATGAGCAAGTTCAAAATAAAAAGTTCGGTTCCCTATGAGATAATGTTGAGTGAAATAGGAGCAGCTCCCATCGAAGCAATTGCCATGGTGCATCTTATAAGGTACCTAAAGAGAATGGAGCAAATGGGAGAAGGTAGATGGCCGAAAATTATCTTCAATGAAGGTATGAGTGAAAGAAAGAAATCATGGATGAGACAAAACAACAAATGGATGCAAAAATGGAATATTTACTTGAATGCATGTCCCACAAATAACAAGGAATTAAAGAATTTTGTGCTGGAGAAGTTCCGTAAGGGTATATGGGGAAAAGAGTTGGGTAGAAAGAAGAAGTATTATGTTCAGGAATTCAACCCCACTTGTGATCTCCAACAAAAAGAATACATTGGAACTAACATTCCGTGGAGGGCAAAGATTTTTATAGCTCAATTAAGAACTAACTCACATCAACTTCGGTGTGAAACAGGACGGTGGAAGAGACCTAAAGAAGCTTGGGAAGAAAGGGTATGTACTTTTTGCACTTGTAGGGCAGTGGAATAAAAAAAACATTTCATTTTGGAATGTGACGCTTTCAGAGACATCAGGGACAATTACCGTAGTAAGCATCAATTCCGTGGCATTGTCTTTTCAGTGATGGAAGTATTAGAAGGTTGGGTCAGCTCATCATCAATTTGAGTAAGAAAAGGATTGCATTGCAGAAGGCAAAAAACAAGGAAGTTGGTGATCCCATAAACTATTTTTAGTCTCGTGAGCATTAAAATATCATTCATTCATTCATAATGCCCAATTCTTTCGCAATTTGAGTAAGAAAAGGATTGAATTGCAGAAGGCAAAAAACAAGGAAGTTGGTGATCCCATAAGCTATTTTTAGTCTCGTGAGCATTAAAATATCATTCATTCATTCATAATGCCCAATTCTTTCGCAATTTAGTTAAAAAATAAGTCAAGACAAGAGGTGGTCAGAGTCTAGCCTTTTGAGAGCTTGCATGTCTGTATTTCCACCAAGTTCCTTGCTTGTAGCACCGACTACCTTTCTGGCTGAGGGCTATGGCATCACCATAGATAGGCTTTGCCTAGGGTCCTTCATTGTGCTAGATATTTTCTCTTAATTGAATTAGCCTTGCATGAGGATTTGGCTCACCAGGCTGTCAGCGTGATACATCCCAGGCCAATTCATGCGATGCTCCTGGCAACTATTTTTCTTAAGTTGGCGGTTCTGAGTAGAAATCTCCATTTCTGTGATGCTGCTGTGACTTGACATCAACCATTCTCATCATAATACCACACCCTTCGACGTAACCATGTCATTGCATGAGAGCCATCATCTCTGTGAGACACTGTCCTGTGGTACCCCTATACTTCATCTTACGTTTGATTTCAATCTCATGCGAATATTGTATGCATCTGGCATTCACATGCTGAGAATTGGATGGGGTTGCCATGACATCCGTCGGGTCCCATTTTAAATTACTAATATTTTTGACATTAACGTCGGGTCCCATCATATTTTTTATTTTGATGCCTTTCGTCATTCCTGAGCCCTTGTGCTTTGAGCACTTAGACGAGCAACTGATGAATATAGTTCAATCATATATATATTTTTTAATATAAAACTTCGACACCCTTTTTCTGTTTTAAATTAGGGCAAAGTCCTCCATCCCAATTATCCATTTATCTCTAACTTCCTTGCCTAGAGATGTCAGACATCGTTGGAACAATTATCAGCCTCTGCATTGCGTTGTCCGAGAATATGAAAGTACTGTTTGCTTGCAATACTGTCCATAAACTTCCTTATTCTGTTCAAAAGGTTCTTCAAATGATTATCCTCGGGTGAGTTTTGGTTGAATAGGCGCTGAATAATGATAAGTGAGTCCCCCAATATTTTAATCATGGGCACTTGTGCTGTGGTGGCTAATATTAAACCTTGCAATAAGCTAGGTATTTCTGCTTGGTTGTTTTTCATTTGTACCAATCCCATGCATATTTTTGGGCTTGATTTCTTTTGGGGCTATTTAATATCTCTTTCTCTTTTTTCACTCTTGTTTTTTTTCAAGCTCCATCAAAATAAATAATTCAACTATTGTCTCTCTTCCTCCATTGAAATTCGTATTCTGTTAATCACAATTTCCACTTTATGTCAGCTTGCTTGTAATGTATCGAATTTTTGGATTACTTTGTGGTGAGATTAGGAGGGATTTCTAGAGCTTATGTTAACCATGTCACAGGAGCAAGATTTTATTATTGGCGGGCCTGAAGGGTTTTGAGGAGTTTTATAGGGGCCAACTGGGATTGCTTGCCATTTTTCACCATTAGGATCAATTCTACACAATTTGATCTTGGTTCCGTTGCATTTTTACGATTCCTTATTAAAACTTGAAGAAGCTAAGTCATGAGCTCGTTTCAATACCATCGAAGAAGCATTATTATTCACTGTCATTGTTCTTGCCAAAGGAGCAGGGTTCACAACAAGATCGTCATGAGATGTTTGAGTAATTTTGGTCTGAGCTTTGTCCATCAAATGGATTTCATCATTAGATCCTTCATCATCCTTGTCCAAAGTAGGGGAGTCTTTACCCACCATAGGAGGGTGGTCTCAAGGCTTCCAACTTTTAGCCTTGGAATTTCGAATGCTTCGCTTCTGATGAGATTTGAACATAGGGAAAGAATTCTATAAAAGGTCTGTTTGATGATAGAAGAAACAACGAAAAAGTAGTATTCTCAGAGTCCAAACCCAGGGTTCGATGAAAATCACCTATTTTTAAATTGATTTGGTATGGAAGTCCTTTATTGATATCAATTTCAACACATATTCTTCCATATGTGTAAACACCAAGCTACTCACGAGAGGCATTATACAACCTACAGAGTCTCCAATGCCCTGAAAGGTTAAGTGGTGCCACAAATGAGTAGGTAGATTAGGAAGCCAAACCCATATTGAGATCTTGGTAATGACTGCTATGGAATGGTCACCATATGGAAACTAAGGGGTTAGGAACAATCCAACATTGACCTAGATCCAGGGCACTCTAGATAGTTTTTTTTGATAATCTTCCGATTCCATAAATATGACAATGAAGAACCCTCTTGAGCATAAAATAAGCTTGCAATTATTGGTCCATGAAGAATGGATCCATTGGTAAAAATTAGGTAAGCATGGAAATAAATCATTAAAATAACATATTAGGGATGACTCTGCATAACACTGATGGAGGTCCTCAAGATTAAGGTGAGACATTTCAAAGGAGGGAACTTCCTCAGATTTTTCGATCAGAAATGACCAACGAGCCGCTTGGGACTGAGATACCTTAGGGGAGGGCTAATCATGGGCCACATCCTTATAAGAAAAACTTGGAAGGAGGAAGGCTTACCCACAACCCCCCGACCCCCCTCGTAAAAAAAGAGACACAAAATCAATATCATCTTTATCAATGTTATAAAATGAAAGAGGGGAAGCATCGTCGAATTGATTACCTTTGAAAAGCAGGTGTTGCATGACAAAGGGAATACCCACCCGCAACTGTAGAGAAAACTTGAGGTCCCAAAATAGGTATGAGGAACAAACCTAGAGGAGCATCGATGCCCACAGAGAATCTTGACAAATATTTGATAAGAAGTAGGTGAATTTGGGGAAGGGTTTTTCAATTGTGTGTGACCAGGGAGTGTCGTGAGGATTCCTCGACCCACCTCTCTATTTAAGCCAAAACTTGCACGAGTGGTGATGTCTGTCTCATCAAGGCTCCAATGAAAGTTATGAAACCAAGCTCACCAATACCTCTTGAAGTTGACTTTTAATTATTATTATTAATATTATTATCGATGTTGTTATTATGGTTTATATATGACACTATAGACCAATGTTGTCATTTTGGTTTATAGTTGACTTTACAAACAAATGTGAGAAATATACCCACATATATACCCGTGTTGAGATTTATAAAGCGCCTCTTGATGCAACAACAAAGCTTATTATATCTATGTATCCTAAGTGAATTTATTTGAAGTTGGCCAATGGATAATGTCTTTAGTTAAATCTGTGAGGCAATGTTCGTTCATTTAATAAATAAATGTAAATGGAGTGAATATTCAGATGAAATGAGTGATGCTCATTTATTATAGAAGGGTAGTCGTTGGAATAACATTTTGATGTGCAAACAAGTTAGGTTCTATTAAGTCCTTTGATATGAAAGTGATATCTCACACAAGATATTGAAGAATATTATCGACATTTTCTTTTTTACTTTGATTATATCAACATATGTTTAAGGTAAGACAACATTTCACAATCATGATTTTATGGAAGGAAACCACTAGTTCACTAGAATCTTAAGGTTGTACGATTTTTCAATCAACTAAGCTTCAAATACAATAAATTATATAGATCTCATAAGTAAGACTCCGTACTTATTTATAACTAACATGAGAACCCAATTAATATAACAAATCTCAACTACTTAGTGGTATTTTTTTAAATGAGGCCTTATTACATCTGTTCAGTACAAACAAACAAACATATTGGACTTTTACATTCAATGATTTCCAATATTATTACTTGACCTTTGCACCCTCATTAGATTCCATAGGACGATTCCAACATTGAACTATCCTTGGGAAAGCATTGCCCTCAAAATTTGTTGTCACGAGGTAAGACCATAAAATACGTTCCCATGGACAAGTGTTCATTGTAATGCTAAAGTAATGGAATTAGGGTCCCATGTAAAAGCACTAGCTACCATGTTGATGTAGTCCAACAAGTTCTCCACCATAATCTTGGGTTCCATGTATGAGTGTTAATCGTCACGTTGAAGCAACTAGTGTCCCATGTGCAAGTACCATTACAACATTGAAGTGATTCAAGGTGCTCATTCATAAAATTGGTTTCCATGTCCACTAATTGATGATGAATTTTCAATGAATATATGTGCTCAATAATTTTTTGAGAATATTTATCGTAATGCCTAACATGGTCACATGGACCCAAATATATAGATCCAATAATATCCAAAAAACTTGTTCATGTGCCAAATATTGGATCTAAAATGCACATCATTAATAGAAAATAAGAAAGTTAAAAATTGGTAATTATAACTAGTTCCTCACTTCTTGCAACATTGTTCTCCACATAATGTGGATTAGAGTCACTAAATGTAAGTGAAAAGTAGTATTTCTTTAGAAATTATAACTTCCCATATATTGCGTATCAAAATCCTTCCATAAATCATACCAACCATAACATATGTTGCTTGTATACTAATCTTCAATGTTATTCCAAATTTCCATGAATTGGATTGCTTATAAAATGTCATAAGCCACTGTAAGTATGAAAGTTAAGATATTGTAGTGAAAATTTGCAAGTGTCATCGTACATTAAATATGATTGGAAGTAATATCATTTAATTCATTAAATCAAAGCCTCAAAAGTACTTTATAATGAATGCTATTGACATACAAAAGAAAATTTGGTGATTTTAAATCAATAATGTCTTCACTTTATTTATTTATTTTAACATGAATGAGTATATGTTTTTTAATAAATTTGTGCTTGCTTACAACAAATACTCATGAGATATGTTACATTTTTGTGATTTTTCTATTCGGCCCCTTTGATTAATCATTGTTACTAGCGTTTCTAAGGGATTTTTGTTGTTTTTAAAATTCATTACATTTTGATATGTAAACATTCTACAAAAGCTTGAGAGGAGGAAGGCTTACCCACACCCCCCGCCTCGTAAACAAAGATCCATAAAAAAAATGACATATTTACCAATGATATAGAGTGAAAGAGGGGAGGCATTGTCCAATTGCTTAACTTTGAAACGCAGGGGTTGCATGACAAAGGGATTACCCACTTGTAGCTCTAGGGAAAACTTGAGGTCCCAAAACAGAATTTAGGAACAAACGCAAAGGAACATCGATGCCCAAATAGATGCTTGAAAAATATGATAAGAAGTTTGTGAATTTAGGGAAGGGTTTCACAGTTGTGTCTGAGTAGGGAGTGTTATGAGTGTACCTCGACCCACCTCTCTATCTATGCCAAAACCTGCACAAGTGGTGATGTCTCTCTCATCAAGGCTCCATTACAAAGTTCTAAAAACAAGGTCATCAAGACTGCTTGACTGCCTATGATCATATTCAGAGCAAGGTCGCTTAGCAGCAAAGATGAGAGTGGCAACACGACTATCCCTCCCAACCGTGGATTTGGACCAACAGGAAATTTCCACTGCAGTGTGTTAAAAAATCCTAGCGACCACCATCTCTTGAAAGGGATTTTAATTTTTTAAGTTAACTTTGAGTTACTTATTATTATTTATATTTTTATCAATGTTTTTATTATGGTTTATATATGACATTATAGACAAATGTTTTCATTTCGGTTTATAGTTGACATTGCAAACAAATGTGAGAAATATACCCACATATATTCCCCTTGTTGAGATTTATAATGCACCTCTTGACGCAACAAACAAGCTTCTTATTTCTATGTATCCTAATTGAAGTTGTTATTTGAATTTGAGTAATGGAAAATGTCTTTAGTTAAAATTTTGAGGCAATGTTCGTTCATTTAATAAATAAATGTAAATGGAACGTATATTCAGATTAAGCAAACCAACAACAAATGAGTGATGCTCATTTATTATAGAAGGGTAGTCGTTGGAATAACATTTTGTTGTGCAAACAAGTTAGGTTCTAATAAGTCCATAAGATATGAAAGTGTTATCTCACACAAGGTATTGAAGAATAATATCGATTTTTTATTTATTTAGATTTAGATTATATTAATATATGTTTAAGGTAAGACAATATTTCATAATGGTTTTTTTTTTATGGAAGGAAACCACTAGTTCACTAGTCCCTTAAGGTTGTATGACTTTTCAATCAACTAATCTTCAAATACAATAAATTCTACAACTTTCATAAGGAAGATTCCATACTTATTTATAACTAACATGGGAACCCAATTAATATAACAAATCTGATCTACTTGGTGGTACTTTTTTAATGAGGGCGCATTACATTTGTTCAGTATGTACAAACAAACATAATGGATTCTTACATTGAATGAATTTCAATATTATTACTTGACCTTTCCCCCCCATTAGATTCCTTGGGATGATTACAACATTGGACTATCCTTGGGAAAGTATTGTCCTCAACACTCATTGTCATGAGGTAAAACCATAAAATAGGGTCCCTTGGACAAGTGTTCATTGTAATGCTAAAGTAAGGGAACTAGGGTCCCATGTAAAAGCACTAGCTACCATGTTGATGTAGTCTGACAAGTTCCACCACAGTCTTGGGTTCCATGTATGAGTGTTGATCGTCACATTGAAGCAGCTAGTGTCCCATGTGCAAGTACCATTATAACATTGAAGTGACTCAAGGTGCTCATTCGTAAACTTGGTTTCCATGTCCACAAACTCACGTTGAATTTTCAATGAATATACGACTGCTCAATAATTTGATGGGAATATTTCTCCTAATGCCTAGCATGTTCACATGGACCCAAATATATAGATCCAATAATATCAAAAAGAATTGTTCAGGTGCCAAATGTTGGATCTAAAATGCACATCATTACTAGAGAATAAGCAAGTTGAAAATTGGTAATTATAACTCCTTGCAACAATGTTCTCCACATAATGTGGATTAGAGTCACTAAATATAAGTGAATAGTAGTATTTCTTTAGAAATTATAACCCCCCATATATCGCTTATCAAAATCCTTCGATAATCATGCCAACCATAACATATGTTGCTTGTATACTAGTCTTCAATGCTACTCCAAATTTCCATCATTTGGATTGCTTATGAAATGTTATAAGCCATTGTAAGTATGCAAGTGAGGATATTGAAGTGAAAATTTGCAAGTGTTTTTGTACATTAAATGGCAGCATAGATCCATCTTAAGTGAGGATCTAACATGAGTGGAGAGGGATCAAATTTCTCCACGTGCAAACTTTTTTAGAGTGTAAAATACAATGTGTTATTTTTTATTGTTGAAATTGTATTTTTGAATGCTAAATAAAGTATGTATAGGACCAAATAAGCATTTTAACCCTAAAACTTATTTTTTTCATGATATATACATAATTATTTTTTTAAAATGATATATAATGTATCCACAATTGACATTAAAATATTTTACATAGCATATAGCATGTACACCAAAACATTTTATGACACATTAAAATATTTTTTTTATTATTAATATATTTATTGAGCCGAGAGGTTTATTCTACAATCCAGTATGAGGGACATGTGTAAGTATGTCACGTCCTAAATAAAATAATAAAAATAATTTTTTCTTATGTCCGCCAACAAAAAAAATTAAATAACCACATAAATAAACAATTAAAAATCTATTAAAAAAACAATTAACTCAGTTGTTAGATATTTCACTTTCTCTCTTCATGTAATAAAATACAAAGATCTAATTTTAAAGAGATAAAACATCGAATATGAGTTATAAATAAAATATTTTAACATGAATTAATATAAAATCGGTCAATACACATGTTATGTAATTTTTATAACATTCAAAAATGCAATTTAAATTATACATTATTTTTTGCACTCTAAATAAGTTTATAACAAAATAAATTTGATCTCTATCGACTCATGTTAGATCCCTACTTTAGATGAATCTATGCTGGTAAGTATATCAATATATCAATATCCAAATGAACCAAAAGAAACGGAAAGATTCCTTCAAATTCTATTCCATGCTGGCATCTGGTACTAAATTTATCTCCATCCTTGTCATTGTCAATATGTTGAGGCATGTGGCCCTAGAAGACTTCAATCTTTTGTCGCCTCTTGAGTAAGAGCATTCACGCAAACCGAAGGTGGCTTTCACAATTTAGGGAAAAAATATGCCGAGACAAGGGGTCGCCAAAGTCTAGCCTTTTGAGAGCTTGTAAATCTGTATTTCTACCCAGTTACTTGCTTGCAAAACCGACCACCTTTCTGGCTAAGGGCTATGGCATTCCATAGATAGAGTCCTTCATTGTGCTAGATATTTTCTCTTAATTGAATTAGCCTTGCATCACCTTAGATTTGGATCACCAGGATGTCTGCCTGATACATCCCAAACAACTTGCCAATTCATGCGATGCTCTTGGCGGTGACTTGACATCAACCAATCTCATCATAATCCCACACCCTTTCGACGTAACCATGAGAGCTACCATCTCTATGAGACGCTGTCTTGTGGTACCCCTGTATTTCGTCTTACGTTTGATTTCAATCTCATGCGAAGATTGTATGCTATCGGGAATTTGCATGCTGAGAACTGGATGGGGTTGCCACGACATTCGTCGGGTCCCCATCACACTCTTTATTTTGATGCCTTTCGTATTCCTGAGCCTTGTACTTTGAGCACTTCATGTGCAACTGATGAATATAGTTCAATCATATATATTTAGTTAATATAGAACTTCAACCCCCTTTTTAGGTTTTAAATTAGGGCAAATTCCTCCACCCCCATTATCCATTTCTCTCTAACTTCCTCCACCCCAATTATCCATTTCTCTCTAACTTCCCTCAAGGAGATGGCAGGCATGGTTGGCACAATTATCAACCTTTGCATTGCGTTTTCTGAAAATATGAAAGTAATGTTTGCTTGGAATATTGTCCATCAACTTCCTTATTATGTTCAAAAGGTTCTTCAAATGATTATCCTTGGGTGAGGTTTGGTTGCATAGGTGGTGAATAATGATAAGTGAGTCCTCCAAGATCTTAATCATGGGAACTTGCACTGTGGTGGCTAATATTAAACCTTGCAACAAGCTAAACATTTCGGCTTGGTTGTTTTTCTTTTATACCAATCCCCATGCATACTTCTTAAATTGATTTCCTTCGGGGCTATATAATGCCTCTCCCCCTATTGCCACCCATGAATTTTTATTTTAAGCTCCATCAAAATAAAGAATTCAACTGTTGTCCTTCTTCCTCCATTCTTGCAATTCCTATTCTGTTAATCACAAATTCCAATTTATGCCAACTTGCTTGTAATGTCCCCAATTTTTGGATTGCCTTGTGGTGAGATTAGGAGGGATTTCTAGAGCTTATGTCAACCAGGTCACAGGAGCAGGATTATATTATTGTTGGGCCCGAAGGGTTTTGAGAAGTTTTATAGGGACCAACTAGGATTGCTTGCCATTTTTCACTATCAGGATCAATTCTACATAGTTTGATCTTGGTTTTGATGTATTTTGAGGATTCCTTATTAAAACTTGAAGAAGCCAACTCATGAGCTTGTTTCAATACAATCAAAGAAGCATTATTATTCACTGTGTTTGTGCTTTCCAAAGGAGCATGATTCACAACAAGATCCTCATGAGACGTTTGAGTAATTGCTGTCTGAGCCTTGTCCATCGAATGGGTTTCATCATTAGATCCTTCATCACCATTTTCCAAAGTAGAGGAATCCTCACCCAACATAGGAGGGTGGCCACAGGGCTTCCAAATTTTAGCCTTGGAATTTTGAATGCTTTGCTTCTGGTGAGATTTAAACATAGGGCAAGAATTCTATAAGTGGGTTGCTTGATGATAGAAGCAACAACGAAAAACATTATTCTCATAGTCCAAAGCCAGGGTCCAATGAAAATCACCTATTTTTAAATTGATTTGGTATGGAAGCCTTTTAGTGATATCAATTTCAACACATATTCTGCCATACATGTAAACACCAAGCTACTCATGAGAGACATTAGTTGCATGGAAACGACCTAGGGAGTCTCCAATGCTCTGAAAGGTTGAGTAGTGCCGTAAATTTGCAGGAAGATTAGGAAGCCAAACCCATATTGACAACTTGGTAATGAATGCTATGGAAGGGTCAGAATTTGGAAACCAAGCGGTTAGGAACAATCCAACATTGACCTAGATCGAGGGCCCTCTAGAATTGTTTTTTGATAATCTTCCAATTCCATAAATACCACAATGAAGAAGCCTTTTGAGAATAAAATAAGCTTGCAATTCTTGGTCCATGAAGAATGGATCCATTGGTAAAAATTAGCTGATCAAGGCCATAAATAATTAAAAGAGGATATTAATGATGACTATGCATAAAGCTGATAGATATCCTCAATATTAGGGTGAGATATTTCCAAGGAGGGAAATTCCTCATATTTCTCGATTAGAAACAACCCAAGAGCTGCCTGGGACTAAGTTACCTTAGGGGAGGGCTAAGCATGGGCCACATCCTTATAAGAAAAACATGGGAGGAGGAAGGCTTACCCACAACCCTCCCCTTGTAAACGAAGATCCATAAAAACAATACCATCTTTACCAATGTTATAAACTGAAAGAGGGGAAGCATCGTCCAATTGCTTACCTTTGAAAAGAAGGCATTACATGACAAAGGGAATACACACTCACAACTATAGGGAAAACTTGAGGTACAAAAACAAATCTGATGAACAAATTAAGAGGAGCATCAATGCCGAGAGAGAAGCTTGAAAAATATCTTATAAGAAGTTTTTGAATTTGGGGAAGGGTTTCTCAGTTGTATGTGAGCAGGGAGTGTCACGAGGGTTCCTCGACCCACCTCTCTATTTAAGCCGAAAAGTGCACGAGTGGTGATGTATCTCTCATCAAGGCTCCAGTGCAAAGTTCCAAAACCAAGCTCATCAAGACCTGTTGACTACTTATGATTGTATTTAGAGGGAGGTTGCTTAGCAACAGAGATGAGAGCAACAACACGACTTCTTCCCAATTGTGGATCTAAACCAACATGAAATTTCCACTATAGTGCCATCAGAAACCCTAGCGACCACCATCTCTTGAAAGGGATTTTAAATTTTGAAGTTAACTTTGAATTACTTATTATTATTAATATTATTATCGATTTTGTTATTATGGTTTATATATGGCATTATAGACAAATGTTGTCATTTTGGTTTATTGTTGACATTACAAACAAATGTGAGAAATATACCCACTTATATACCCTTGTTGAGATATATAACACACCTCTTGACGCAACAAAAAAGCTTCTTATATCTATGTATCCTAAGTGAAGTTGTTATTTGAAGTTGAGCAATGAAAAATGTCTTTAGTTAAACTTGTGAGGCAATGTTTGTTCATTTAATAAATAAATGTAAATGGAGCGAATTATTAGATTAACCAAACCAACAACAAATGAGTGATGCTCATTTATTATAGAAGGGTATTCATTGGAATAACATTTTTAGGTTCTATTAAGTCCATCTGATATGAAAGTGTTATCTTACACAAGACATTGAAGAATAATATCGACATTTTCTTTTTTATTTTGATTATATCAACATATGTTTAAGGTAAGACGACATTTCACAATGATTTTTTTATGGAAGGAAACCATTAGTTCACTAGTCTCTTAAGGTTGTATGACTTTTCAATAAACTAAGCTTCAAATACAAAAAAATCTACAAATATCATAAGGAAGACTCCATACTTATTTATAATTAACACAGTGGGCTCTTACATTGAATGAATTCCAATATTATTACTTGACCTTTGGCTCCCCATTAGATCCCTGAGACGATTCCAACATTGATCCTTGGGAAAACATTACCCTTAACATTTGTTGTCACGAGGTAAAACCATTAACTAGGGTCCCATGGACGAGTGTTCATTGTAATGCTAAAGTAAGGGAATTAGGTTCCCATGTAAAAGCACTAGCTACCATGTTTATGTAGCGTGACAAGTTCCACCATAGTCTTGGGGTTCCATGTATGAGTGCAATCATCACATTGAAGTAGCTAGTGTCCCATGTGCAAGTACCATTACAACATTGAAGTGACTCAAGGTGCTCATTCATAAACTTGGTTTCCATGTCCACTAACTCATGTTGAATTTTCAATGAATATACATGTGCTCAATAATTTGTTGAGAATATTTCTCCTAATGCCTAACATGGTCACATGGACCCAAATATATAGATCCAATAATATCCAAAAAAAATGTTCATTTTCCAAAAGTTAGATCTAAAATGTACACCATTACTAGAAAATAAACAAATTGAAAATTGGTAATTATAACTAGTCCATGATTTCTTGAAACAATGTTCTCCACATAATGTAGATTAGAATCACTAAACATAAGTGAAAAGTAGTATTTCTTTAGAAATTGTAACCTCCCATATATTGTTTATCAAGATCCTTCCATAAATCATACCATATGTTGCTTTTATTCTAATTTTTAATGTCATTCCAAATTTCCATCATTTGGAGTGCTTATAAAATGTTATAAGCCATTGTAAATATGAAAATCAAGAGATTGCAGTGAAAGTATCATCTTACATTAAATATGATTGATTGGAAGTAAAATCATATAATTCATTAAATCAAAACCTCAAAAGTACTTTATAATGAATACTATTGACATACAAAAACAACAAAATTAAAATTAGTGATTTTAAATCAATGATGTCTTCACTTTTTTTTTTTTTTCTCTTTTATTTTTATTATTATTTATTTTAACAAGAATGAGTAAATGTTTTTTTATTAAATCTGTGCTCACAACAAATATTCAGTAAATATTAAATCTGTGCTCACAACACATATTCAGTAAATATGTTACATTTTTGTAAATTTTCCATTAGACTCTTTGAAAAATCATTGTTACTGACGTTTCTGAGGGATCTCTGCCTTTTGTCAAAATTAATTACATTTTGATATTTATACATTCTACACAAGAATCGTAACAAAAAATAAAATTTGTAACAATTCATTTATTACTTGAATTCAACATCATCCTGCACATGTAACTCGTTGAGGTTGAGGCACCGGGCATGTTGTTCCAGCTCCTAGAACTGGATACATTGGAGCTATTGGATATAAGTTGAAGTTGTTCTTGCAACTCCGCTATTTTCCGATGCAGGGCCTCTGTTTCATCCTTGTGCCTTGCAAAATTGGCTTTCAAAAGTTGCATCTCCTCTACTACATTCACATTTAGTTCGATCTATTTCCTCAACTTCAGGCTCACTTCCATCAGATCCATTTGATTGGCCATACGATGCCTTCGAGTTCTATTCCATGGTGGCGCCGTTACTAAGTTTACCTCTATCCTTGTCCTTGTCATTATAAGTTGAGGTATGTCGAACTGGAAGACTTCTATCTTTTGTCACCTCCGGAGTAAGAGCATTCATGCAAACAGGAGGCGGCTTTCGCAATTTCCTTATTGGTTTGATTTCCTTTGGGGATATACAATGCCCCTCCCCCTCTTGCAACCCCCTGATTTTTCTTTGCACCTGCATCAAAATAAAGAATTCGACTGTCGTTCTTCTTTCTCCATTCTTGCGTTTCCTATTATGTTAATCACAAATTCCACTTTATGCTAGCGTGCTTGTAATGTCCTCAATTTTTGGATTTCCTTGTGGTGAGATTATTAGGGATTTCTAGAGCTTATGTTAGCGAGGTCATGGGATTGGGGGACTGTTAGCCAGTTCACGGGAGCAAGATTATAATATTGGCGAGCTCAGAGGGTTTTGAGGAGTTTTATAGGGCCAACTGAGATTGCTTGACATTTTTCACCATCAAGATCAATTCCCCACAATTGGATCACATATTTTAATTAATTATGCTTAAGGTGTTATTTCACCTAAGTGTTATAACCCATTGGAATCAGGGTGAAAAGACCCTGAGGAATGGATAATCAAAAAGGAATTTGGGCTTGTTGTGACCATGAGGGAAAATTAAGCATTTTCTAGGTTTAAAAGTGGCTTTAATTAGTTAATAAAAATAATGTTATTAAATAAAGAAAGGAAAAGTGATTTTATTATTTAATTGGAGAGAAAAAGTAAAAAAGGTGGCAAAAGAGTCAAGTGAGTTATAAAAAAAGGAAAATGAGGAGATTCATTATTGCATTTTCTCACTTGAGAAAAATAAATTTGGAGAGCCCTTGAAGAAGAGTCTAAGATTTTTGGAAACCCTCTTTGTTGGTTGTTAGTTTGAGTGTTGAAACTATACACCATAGCTAGTTTGGCGGGAGATCACTCAGATTGTAACTTTTAGCTTCAATGGAGAAGAGGATTTGGGTGAAAGAGGTCAGTCAATAGCTTTAGCAGTTGATTTTATGGATTAACTTGTGTTATTCTATTTTTCTTACACATGCTGAGAATACCCACGAGGATGAATTCTTGGGCCTATTTGGAGGGTCAAATCATTGAGGCATTTGCATATCTGAAGGACGAGTTTGGGCCTATATTTTTCGTTGATATTGTTATGGCTTTGCTGGTCGAGTTTCCTTGTTGAAGAAAGGGCATAGTTCATACTATAAATTAGCCGAATTCATGGGTTTGTTACCTGAGTTTATCACTATTAAAAGGGGATGGGTTGATTAATGTGTAGGGATAATATCTATCACAAAAAAGGGGTTGCATTACTTCTATTGTGTGAGACCACAAGGACCCTCATTTTTTTGGAAAAAGGGCTGATATCTATATGGTTTGGAGGAATTTTCGTGGATCCGAGTTCAATGTATTGCTGGATCAGTGGATATAATTGTGGGACTGATACTATCGTGCAAAAGGGGCAGATTTCATAGCCATCACAGAGATGATATTTTCGGATGTCTATATTGTTGGTGGCACCCAAACATATGTCTGAAATATCCAAGTTTGTATTGCTGTAATTAAACTCATGGTCCTCTTGTTGTATGCATTTTTATGTATGTTATTAAGCCAATGTAATGGGTGAGTATTGTTGAGTTTATGATTGTGGTGAATATATTTATGGGAATTTGTATTTTTGAGTTGGATGCAAAATATGTAAAACTGGGATGACACATTTCTATCGTACATTGTTGGATTTGTATTTATTTATTTGAACTTAAAACCAAGAAAGTGCACCTACAATCAAGTGCACACAAACTGTTTAATAAAGTGAGACACTGAAAATTCAGAAAAAACTCTGGAATTTAAGATGAAAAAATTGAGGTACTTCTAGTAGGGTATTTTACAGTGGTATCAAAGCATGGACTTGGACAACTGCGTGGTTTAAAGGGAAGTATATATCACTATTTTGATGAATCTAGAAGACCATAAATACATCACTTACAAGAGAAGCTACCAAGTTAGAGCATGATTTTGGCTAATTGTGGGTCTAAATCAAGGTGATACCAAGGAGAAGATTCCAGGACCAGAGTCAAAGGGGAAAGTTGAGGGGTTAAATTGAAAATTTACTCATAATTAGTTGGTGCAAGAAAAATTCACATAAGAATTTCAAAAATTTGAAGAATACAACGAAAATTTCACAAAGATGATAGAGCAAATTGGCGCATGGGTGGAAAAGAAAAAAGTAACGACTGTAGATCTATAGATGATGAAAATAAAAAGTGTACAAATTCTGAACAAAACCCCAGTGTTAATACTACGAGTGCATGAGAAAGAATGATTAAATGTGAGGACTATGCTCAAACCTCTCGGGACAACTTGGGAGAATTCATACCCCTTGAAGGTGAAGCTAACCCATGTTCAATCCAACAGGTTGGTACAAGGGTTTGGGAGGAAGGAGAGTCATATTTTGCTACAGAATTCCTGTCATCACTTAGCGATATTGTTGAGTTAGATGGTGAGTACAAGGAAAATCATGAGGCTACGACAGTTGATGATGGTTCCCAAGAGGCGTGCAAAGATGATAACACACAAGTAGTCAACGACGCGAACCCAAACCCAACAATTGACTTCTTTATTGAAGAAAATGTTGCTCATAAGCCTACTTGTGCCTAGAACTTGGAAAACCAATTGAATATGAGCACAATTAAAATTATGGTATCCAAAAGGAATTATGATGATACATAGGTGTTGGTGGCAGATTATTGTTAGAGAAGTGTAATGACACATGATAGTTTGGGAGGAGAGCCTTCACTTGCATATCTTCAGACTCTTAGAAAGACATTGGTAGAGATGAAATCTAACTACCTACATATCTTTCTAGAAAGAAATCACCTAATCATGCTTGTTAAGATATATCATGATGTGCTAGTAGGGAAAGAGGAGAAAGTGGACAAGCTTACTCATGAGCTTGAGATTTCCTAAGGATCATTGAAGAGCACTCATATGGCCCTTCAAGAATCAGAGTTGCAGGTGGAGCAAATTTGTATGGAGTTGAGTTGTGTACATTCTTCTATGGAAACCATCACACAAGAGGATGTTAGGGGCACTCATGATTTGATAGAGGAGCCTCCTGTGATAGTTGAGCATGAGTAGCACCTATATGAACTGGAACTTACAAAGAGGTATGTCCTAGAGGATTTTGATTTGCTCCCATGAGATGTGGGGACATGTATATTTTAGACAAGGATACATCCATCTGGGATCTAGGTTCAATTGATATAAGTGGAGTGGATACTAGAAGCCCAAGTTGGCATTGGGATCCAAGTGGGGTGATGGGCCCCATCACTCAATATATTTTGAGGCCCATATTTCCGTCCTCCAACCCATAAATTCTTTCTTTTCTCCACATTAATTTACATTTTTGGCTATAATGTTCTTAGGAGGAAGACTAAAGAGTGCTTGTCATACTTCGTGGCCTAATGTGGTTTATGTGCAGGCTAGAGAGATTTTTTTGGGTACATTTATGATGTAGAGGCACATTGGAGGAAACTAGAGGAAGTGTAGGAGGTTTGTCCCCTATATTTACTCTCCTTTGGCTCAAAGTGATCCCTAGAATAACTCATCTTCACTCATCTACAACTCGATATCCATTGAAAACCGATGAACTCAAGTGGATGAGAGGATATAAGGGAACTAGATCCACTAATTTCAAGATTTTGGAGGGAAGCAATCCTCCTATCAAGGGAGCTTCCCCTCAGTCACCTTTTGTATAAATAAACAAGACTAAGGGCTCATTAGGATTCAAATTTTTGGGCAGCTGGAAGAGCTATTGAAGTCCAAGTACTTGACATTGTTTTTCCATTTTGAGATGATGTATTTGAACTACATTTTATATTAATGAAAGGTTCATTATTGGTCTACATCTAAGTTAACTTTGGAGGGTTGTCCTTGGGTTAGGGCAAAAACCAGAGGTTTTATTCCCTCTCATGTATTTTTCTTTTGTCCTTGTTTAAGTTGTTCTATTTCTTTCCTTGTTTAGGAAGAAGTTAGATTGCAAAAATTGTGGTTGCAATCCTGATCACCACTTCTCTTGTGGGAAGTGTGGTTGAAGAGTCTATAACAACAAGCCAAAAATATGTGTTTGTGTTTCTATGGAATTTGCTAGGTTTTGGATTGTAATTTCTTACATGCCCTGTTTATGCACCTTAGAAGTTAGTATCATGTCTTTGCAAATGGATTATATGCATGTTGTAGGATAGAATATATCTTGATGAAATAAAATTCAACTCATCCTTTTCACTTTGATTTATTTTGTTGCAGTTTGATCATTAGATGTATGTTCTTCCCAAGAGGAAAAGAGGTTGATTGATAGTCTGCAGATAATACCATAGACTTGCAGGGATTAGTACATTCATCCTACATCCATTTTTTGATTACCATCGTCTTCCTGGACACCTCATACTTCTCTCAAATTCTGCCACCAAGATCATCTTTTCAGGGTTTATTGTGGCTCATTTGCATTTACCTTTGAAATATTTTTCAAAACACCAAAAAAGCATATATGATAGAAAATGTAAAATTTTGTGTGTCATAGAAGAATTTTGATTTATATATTGGTACATTAACATGACGTGATGAGATGTGAAGGTGGGTTGAGTCGGGCTCATTCACGTGTAGAATAGTTCAAGAGCCAGACCGATTGGCGCGTTCAGAACATTGCATGCCGAACAAGGTCGAGTTGGGCTCATTCGCAAGCTCAGGAGGGACCAACGTGGCAGAACACTAGATAAGCTCAGGAGGGTTACACTGTGGAGCAAACAAACTAATTTCCTAAAGGTGGAGAAAGGGCACATTTCTCTTAAACACTTAAGATTTTTGAAGGAGGCACAAAGGGAAAAACGAATGGTTGGGGATCAAAGCGAAAAACTGGAGCAGAGAGATAGATGACAAAGGTTAAATCACAAACCACAAATCGAAAGTTTCAAAGGATAGGCACGGCAGGTAAGTGATAAAGTCATCGAAGTGTGACGCTCGATGCCAGGTGGGACCTGATCGCATAGCGCACATCGTAGGTTTTAAAAGATAAGTGTTAAGGAAAAGGTTAAAGTCGGCGAAATGCGAAGTGTGACGTGGCAAGATGGTGTGACAGACGATGTGGCCCTGGTTCGCATACCGCACAACGCAAGTTTTAAAAGTTAAGGGCGAAGGGTAAGTGTTATAATTGCCGAAGTGCGATGTGTGATGCGGTTGGGCCCGATTGCAAATCGAAAGTTTTAAAGGATCACCACGGGAGGTAAGTGATAAGGTCGTCGAAGTGCGATGTACGATGCCAAGTGGGACCCAATCACATAGAGAACATCACAAGTTTTAAAAGATAAACGCTAAGGAAAAGTTAAAGATGGCGAAATGCGAAGTGCGATGTTGGCACGGACGCGATGTGGTTCCAAGATGAAATCTAAAGGATTTCAATTCCGGGCTTATGCAGTTATGCGCCATTTTATGAAGAAATAGGCAGAACGCAGCAGAAAAACTCAGGCAAGTGACCCGACGCAAATCAAAGGAGAAGAGGCAGAGTCGGGTAGAAGGTGATATGATTGACAGCGTTTGAAGCACATGGGCATAGGCAGAATTGAGAACTAAGGCGTCATTACAGAGCTGTGCAACCGCTGCATCATAACCAGAAAGGACACCTCGACACTTCGGGAGGACGCATCAACAACATCAGATTCAACGAAAAGAACAATATTTCGTGTTTTAATTTGTTTTCTTAAGTATGATTGCAGAAGTAATATTAACAGTTTAGGTAGTCGAATAGTTTCAATGAGTTTAGGAGTTACGAACCACTGTGATGTATTTAAGTAAATAGAAATAAAGAAAAGAGGTTCCGAGATTTGGACCTCTAGAGGATTGTTAATTTGGTACTGAATTTTCTGAGAAATAAATGAGAGAAGATCAAGTTTCCTGCAGCTGTTGATGTTGATATGTCTTTCCAGTTTCACTCTGTGTTTATTCCTCTTTGAATGAAGTGAAGTAATGTAGCAGCCGGTCTCTTAATTACATCTGTGAGTAAGAGTTAAACAACCTTAATTTTTGCTCCTTCACCTTATCTCTTCTTTCTTCACAAAATCCTGATGAAACTTTAAAGTAATAGATTTTGTGTTTGCAGCATATTATTTCAAGTTTCCTCTCTCTCTATGAATTTCCTCTGAAACTTAAAAGTGATAGATTATGTTTCTCAGCATATCACTTCAAGTTTCCTTTACATTTCTTCTTTTCATTTCATTCAGATATCAACAATTTATGGCATTGCGTAGGCTTTCATTATATCAAATTATTGAGTGTATTAAATAATTAGATTCCAAAGGTGTTAAGCAGAGGCCATTTGATATTATACTTGTGACATACATTTACAAAATGTCTTAAGCACTGTTTCCTTACCACAACCAAGGGATTGTTTCTTGAGATACAACATTTTCTGGCACCGTTGCTGGGGACAAAGAAACAAAGTTTATTTTCCTTGGGTTTTTCACATTATTTCCTCTGGTTTTTCAGTGAGGAGGAAATATTCGACTATGTTTGTTATTTTCAAAATTCTGGCTTTCAAAAGGCCTCACACAAGGTCAGATACGTCATAGCAGATAGTCCCTGCTTTGCTAAATCCAGAAAGATTGGCTTCTAAAAAGGCTCAGAAACCCGAAACTCCTTCTATACCTGATCCTGCATTGCCTACTCCTCGCAGCAGTTCTCATAACCCTTTGTTTGAAGATATTTCCAAGGAACTCCCTTTCTTGGAACAAGATACTCCTTCCACACCCATTTATTTTCAAGAACCTTAGTTAGAAGAACATTCTTTCGAGTCTGTTTCTTTTACCTCCATTCAAGCTCAACCAAATATAGTTGTTGGTCCCTTTGCTATTGTCCATCAGCCCACCCCCATATCAGTTTTGCCTCCACCTTCATTCACTTCCACAACAGGTTCATCAACCTCAACCACCCAAGGAGCAGTTAATCAAGTTGTTAATATGGCAGCACCAGATTTCTTAATGGATAGATATGCACCACTAAATCTTCCGCAACCAATGAATTCCATGCCCCAAAAATACCTCAAATTAATTCCTCGTTTCATTGGAGAAGATGAAGTAACTACATAACAACATTTACCCTTGTTTTGCACTTTTTCTGAGAATTTAAATGTAGAACATCTTGATGTTGTGATGAGACTATTTGTGCAGTCTCTAAGTGGAGAGGCTAGGAAATGGTTCAAAGGTTTACTAAATGATTCCATAAATGACTGTGAAGAGTTAGAAACTCAATTCACTCAGAGATGGGGAAAGAAGAGAGATCATGGTTACTCATTGACGGAGTTTAATGCAATTGAAATAAAGCCTAATGAAAACATTTCCGAGTTTGTAAAAAGATTCAACAAATTGTACAATAGCTTACCTATAGATATGAAGCCCCCCCCTATAGGAGAAAAGGTAAATTTTCTTGGGGCTTTTGAAGCTGATTTTAGCTTTACATTAAGAGAGAGAAGAGCCCCTACTCTTGAGCAGATACGGACAAATGCTTTAGAGCTTGAAGCTAATATGACTACAGCTGGAAAGGCGAAAGGGAAACAACTAGTCCAAGAGAAGGGGAAGGCAAAAGAAGAATCATCACAAGATCTAAGAATTGAAGATATGAAAAAGGTGATAAAAAATCTGGCAAATAAGCTCGCTAAGATTGAATTGGAAAATAAAAACTCCCCAAGACAAGTACAACAATACCAAGGGGGTTTTAACCCTCAATTTAGAAGAAATCCCCTGCAAATCTTGTAGAGGGAAAGAAGAGATCAAGACCAGGTTCAAGCTCCATTGTATATAGAAGCAACACCCAGAGAGCCAAGAGAAGATGACCGAAGGGAGGCCGAGGATTAGGTATATGCTATGTATGAAATAGAAGAGGATGGAGAGGAACATTGCGAGGGAGAATATGCTGAAGTTGAATTCTCTTTTGATCAAGATGAAATGGATGAATACTGTAGGAAATTCACAGATTTCATGCAAGCTGAGTTACATAAAAAGTATGATTTGAGGTCTAGAAAGAGATCTAGAGTGCAAGATAATGAAGGTGAACAACAAGGTTCCATTCCTCCTTCAATGGCGACTCCACTACAAAGGACCCTACGAAACAGGTCAGTAATAAGAAACAACTTGTAAATTCACTTATTAAAAAAAATGTGTAGCATGTAGAGGCACATTGGAGGCAACTAGAGGAAGTGTAGGAGGCTTGTCCCCTACATTTACTCTCCTTTGGCTCGAAGTGTTCCCTAGAATAACTCATCTGCACTCATCTACAACTCGATATCCATTGAAAACCGATGAACTCAAGTGGATAAGAGGATCTAAGGGAACTAGATCCACTAATTTCAAGATTTTGGTGGGAAGAAATCCTCCTATCAAGGGAGCTTCGCCTTAGTCACATTTTGTATGAATAAACAAGCCTAAGGGCTCATTAGGATTCAAATTTTTGGGGAGCTGGAAGAGCTATTGAAGTCCAAGTACTTTACATTGTGTTTCCATTTTGAGATGATGTATTTGAACTCCATTTTCTATTAATGAAAGGTTCATTGTTGGTCTACATCTAAGTTAACTTTAGAGGGTTGTCCTTGGGTTAGGGCCCAAACCAGAGGTTTTATTCCCTCTCATGTATTTTTCTTTTGTCTTTGTTTAAGTTGTTCTATTTATTTCCTTGTTTAGGAAGAAATTAAATTGCAAAAATTGTGGTTGCAATTCTGATCACCACCTCTCTTGTGGGAAGTGTGGTTGAAGAGTCTATAACAACAAGCCAAAAATATGTGTTTTTGTTTCTATGGAATTCGTTAGGTTTTGGATTGTAATTTTCTTACATGCTTTGTTTATGCACCTTAGAAGTTAGTATCATGTCTTTGCAAATGGATTATATGCATGTTGTAGGATAGAATAGACCATGATGAAATAAAATTCAACTCATCCTTTCCACTTTGATTTACTTTGCTGCAGTTTGATCATTAGATGTATGTTCTTCCCAAGAGGAAAAGAGGTTGATTGATAGTCTGCAGGTACAACCATAGACTTGCAGGGATTGGTACATTCACCCTACATCCATTTTTTTATTACCATACTCTTCTTGGACACCTCATACTTCTCTCAAATTTTGCCACCGAGATCATCTTTTCAGGGTCTGTTGTGGCTCATTTGCATTTACCTTTGAAATATTTTTCAAAACACCAAAAAAACATAGATAATAGAAAATGTAAAATTTTGTGTGTCATAGAAGAATTTTGATTTATATATTGGTACATTAACATTACATGATGAGATGTGAAGGTGGGTCGAGTCAGGCTCATTCACATGCAGAACAGTTCAAAAGCCAGATCGATTGGCGCGTTCAGAACATTGCATGTCGAACAGGGTCGAGTTGGGCTCATTCGCAAGCTCAGGAGGGACCAACGTGGCAGAATACCTGATAAGCTCAGGAGGGTTACACTGTGGAGCAAAAAAACTAATTTCCAAAAGGTGGAGAAAGGGCACATTTCCCTTAAACACTTAAGAGTTTTGGAGGAGGCGCAAAGGGAAAAACAAATGGTCGAGGATAAAAGTGCAAAACTTGAGCAGAGAGACAGATGATGAAGATTAAATTGGAAACCGCAAATCGCAAGTTTCAAAGGATAGGCATGGCAGGTAAGTGATAAAGTCGCCGAAGTGCAATGTTCGATGCCAGGTGGGACCCGATCGCATAGCGCACATCACACGTTTTAAAAGATAAGTGTTAAGGAAAAGGTTAAAGTTGGAGAAATGCAAAGTGCGACGTGGCAAGCTGGTGTGGCAGACAATGTGGCCCTGGTCCGCATACCACAAAACACAAGTTTTAAAAGTTAAGGGCGAAGGGTAAGTGTTATATTTTCCGAAGTGAGATGTGCGATGCGGTGGGGCCCGATCGCAAATCGCAAGTTTTAAAGGATCACTGCGGGAGGTAAGTGATAAGGTCGCCGAAGTGCGATGTGCAATGCTAGGTGGGACTTGATCACATAGCGCACATCAAAAGTTTTAAAATATAAACGCTAAGGAAAATTTAAAGAAGATGAAATGCGAAGTGCGATGTTGGCACGAACGCGATGTGGTTCCAAGATGAAATATAAAGGATTTCAAGTCCGGGCTTATGCGATTATGCGCCATTTTATGAAGAAATAGGCAGAACGTGGTAGAAAAACTCAGGTAAGTGACCCGACGCAAATCAAAGGAGAAGAGGCAGAGTCGGGTAGTAGGTGATATGATTGACATCGTTTGAAGCACATGGGCATAGGAAGAATTGAGCACTGAGGCGTAGTTATAGAGCTGTGCAACCGCTGCATCATAACCAGAAGGGACACCTCGGCACTTCGGGAGGACGCATCAACAACATCAGATTTAACAAAACAAACAAGATTTCAAGTTTTAATTTGTTTTCTTAAGTATGATTGCAGAAGTAATCTTAGCAGTTTAGGTAGTCGAATAGTTTCAAGGAGTTCAGGAGTTAAGAACCACCGTGATGTATTTAAGTAGATAGAAATAAAGAAAAGAGGTTCTGAGTTTTGGACCTATGGAGGATTGTTAATTTGGTATCGAATTTTCTGAGAAATAAATGAAAGAAGATCAAGTTTCCTGCAGCTGTTGATGTTGATATGTCTTTCCAGTTTCGCTCTGTTTTTATTCCTCTTTGAATGAAGTGAAGTAATGTAGCAGTCGGTCTCTTAATTACATCTGTGAGTAAGAGTTAAACAACCTTAATTTGTGCTCCTTCACCTCATCTCTTCTTTCTTCACAAAATCCTGATGAAACTTTAAAGTAATAGATTCTGTGTTTGTAGCATATTATTTCGAGTTTCCTCTCTCTATATGAATTTCCTCTGAAACTTAAAAGTGATAGATTCTATTTCTTAGCATATCAATTCAAGTTTCCTTTATAGTTCTTCTTTTCATTTCATTCGGATATCAACAGTTTATGGCATTGCGTAGGCTTTCATTATATCAAATTATTGAGTGTATTAAATAATTAGATTCCAAAGGTGTTAAGCAGAGGCCATTTGATATTATAATTGTGACATACATTTACAAAATGTCTTAAGCACTGATTCCTTACCACAACCAAGGGGTTGTTTCTTGAGATACAACATTTTCTGGTGCCATTGCTGGGGACGAAGAAATGAAGGTTATTTTCCCTGGGTTTTTTCACATTATTTCCTCTGGTTGTTTAGTGAGGAGGAAATATTCGGCTATGTTTTTTATTTTCAAAATTTTGGCTTTCAAAAGGCCTCACACGAGGTCAGATACCTCATAGAAAATAGTCCCTGCTTTGCTAGATCCAGAAATATTGGTTTCTAAAAAGGCTAAGAAACTCGAAACTCCTGATCCTACATTGCCTGCTCCTAGCAGCCGTTCTCATAAGCCTTTGTTTGAAGATATTTCCAAGGAACTCCCTTTCTTGGAACAAGATACTCCTTCCACACCCATTTATTTTCAAGAACCTTAGTTAGAATAACATTCTTTCGAGTCTATTTATTTTACCTCCACTCAAGCTCAACCAAATATAGTTGTTGGTCCCTCTGCTATTGTCCATCAACCCACCCCCATATCAGTTTTTCCTCCACCTTCATTCACTTTCACAACAGGTTCATCAACCTCAACCACCCAAGGAGCAGTTAACCAAGTTGTTAATATGGCAGCACCAAATTTCTTAATGGATAGATATGTACCACTAAATATTCCGCGACCAATGAATGCCATGCCCCAAAAATACCTCAAATTACTTCCTCGTTTCATTGGAGAAGATGAAGTAACTATATAACAACATTTACCCTTGTTTTACACTTTTGATGAGAATTTAAATGTAGAACATCTTGATGTTGTGATGAGACTATTTGTGCAGTCTCTAAGTGGAGAGGCTAGGAAATGGTTCAAAGGTTTACCAAATGATTCCATAAATGACTATGAAGAGTTAGAAACTCAATTCACTCAGAGATGGGGAAAGAAGAGAGATCATGGTTACTCATTGATAGAGTTTAATGCAATTAAAAGAAAGCCCAATGAAAACATTTCTGAGTTTGTAAAAAGATTCAATAAATTGTACAATAGCTTACCTATAGAGATGAAGCCCCCCCCCTATAGGAGAAAAGGTAATTTTTCCTGGGACTTTTGAAGTTGATTTTAGCTTTACATTGAGAGAGAGAAGAGCCCCTACTCTTGAGCAGATACAGAAAGATGCTTTAAAGATTGAAGCTAATATGACTGCAGCTGGAAAGGTGAAATGGAAACAACTAGTCCAAGAGAAGGGGAAGGCAAAAGAAGAATCATCACAAGATCTAAGAATTGAAGATATGACAAAGGTGATAAAAAATCTGACAAATAATCTAGCTAATATTGAATTGGAAAATAAAAACTCCTAAAGACAAGTACAACAAAACCGAGGGGGGTTTAACTCTCAATTCAGAAGACATCCCTTGCAAATCTTGCAGAGGGAAAGAAGAGATCAAGACCAGGTTCAAGCTCCATTGTATATAGAAGCAGCACCCGAAGAGCTAACAGAAGATGACCGAAGGGAGGCCGAGGTTTAGGTATATGCTATGTATGCAATAGAAGAGGATGGAGAGGAAGATTGTGAGGGAGAATATGCTGAAGCTGAAGTCTCTTTTGATCATGATGAAATTGATGAATACTGTAGGCAATTCACAGATTTCATGCAAGTTGAGTTACATAAAAAGTATGATTTGAGGTCTAGAAAGAGATCTAGAGTGCAGGATAATGAAGGTGAACAACAAGGTTCCATTCCTCCCTCAATGGCGACTCCACTACAAAAGGACCCTATGAAACAGGTCAGTAATAAGAAAAAACATGTAAATTCACTTAATAGAAAAGAACGTTAAGAAAATTCATGCTTTCAATTTGACAAAAGAGTTGGAGAGGGTCAAAATTTAGGTGCCTCTTCTAGAATTAGCCAAAATACCAGCTTACAAGAAAGAAATTTCAGAATTTATTAATCTCACACAGGTGGAAGACATAAGTGACACAGTGAAATTACAAGAAGAAATGCCAGTGGTCACCTTTGGTCCTCATGTAGAAGAAATAGATCCCTCTGTTCCACCCTTCTATATATCTCTGTTGCTTCATGATTATACTCTACATAATTTCATGCTCGACTTAGGAGCGTCTCATAATCTCATGCCATTGTCTGTTATGAAGGAACTTAATTTGAATATTACCAAACCTTATATGGATCTATATTCATTTGATTCCTAAAGGGTGAAATATGTTGGGTTAGTTAAAGATGTAGCAATTTCGTTGGCATAAATCCTAACGAAGAGTATAGTCATGGATGCAGTGGTTGCTGACATCCCAACCAAGTTTGGAATGCTCCTGTCAAGATCTTGGGGAGAAAAGTTGGGAGGTGTACTAAAATTAGATTTCAATTATGCTATCATTCCGGTTTTTAATGGGGAAGAAAGGAGGTTGTACAGGGAAACAAAGTTTGTGAAGACTACCTCTAAGAAAGATGCAGGAAATTCCCCCATTTATAGTCGAGAAATAGAAGACCTTTCTTGTTTCATGCTGCATGAAGATGCAAAATTTGTTGAAGACACAAGGAAGGAGCTCTCTTCAGCAGTTGTAAATAATGAGTTGCACTCAAGGAAGATTTGGAAGTGCTACTTTGATGCCGCGTACTACAAGGAGGGCACAGGTGCTAGATTCTTGCTGATATCACCAAAAGGTAACCTCATGCCTTTATCTTTTAAAATAGAATTTGATTCAACAAACAATGTGGTTGAGTATGAGGCCTTCATCTCAAGCCTTCAAGTTGCTAAACATATGGGAGTTCAATGTATTTCAATTTTTGGTGACTCTGAATTGATAATAAGGCAGATTAAAAATAATTGTCAAACCAAGCATCCAAGATTGAGATCATATAGGAATGAAGTGTGGGATCTAGTAGAAATCTATTTTTAAGCATTCAATCTTCAATATATTTCGAGGGAGGGGAATGGATTGGCCAATACTTTAGCAGTTGCAGCCAACACCTTCAAACCTCCAATAAATCCAAGGTTAAGGTATGAGATTGAAATTAGGCATAGATATTCTATCCCTAATAATGTGAAACATTGGCAGGTGTTTGACGATGAAAAAGAGATAAGTAAGTTCTTGAACATGATTGGAAACTTTGAAGATGTTAAGATAGACCAAGAGGAAGAACAATCAAAGCAAAAAGTAGAAATAAGAAACCTTAATCAGTCAATAGGTGAACAAGATGTTATCCAATTGAAAGGTAATGTGCTCCCCAACGGTTTGGTTCCCCTTGAAATATTATTCGATGCTAATGATGTTGTTGTTGATTCAAAGAAAACACATCAAGAAGAAGAGATGAAATATTTTAATTTGGGACTCAACAGGAACCCAAAATAGTGAAATTGTTCAAAGGTGTTCCCAAAAACTACAAAGAAAGATACATTGATATTTTTAAGAAATATATGGATGTGTTTGCCTGGTCGTATGAAGACCTGAAAACATATGACAAAAACATTATTCAACATAAGATTCCATTGAAGGAAGGGCTCAAACCACATAGACAAAATCTCAGACAGATCAATCCATTGTTGTTAGCTCCAATCGAAAAATAAGTGAATAAACTGTTGCAGGCGAAAATTATAGTCCCTCTCAGATATTTAGACTGGGTTTCTAATCTGGTCCCTGTAAGAAAGAAGAATGGAGAGATAAGACTGTGTGTAGACTTCAGGAACTTGAACCGAGCATCTCTAAAAGATAATTATCCTTTGCCGAAAATGGATTATGTCTTATAGAAGGTGACAGGAGCTCACAGGTTGTCTATGGTTGACAGATTTTCTGGGTATAATCAGGTAGCAGTAGAAAAATAAGATCAGAAGAAGAATGCTTTCACTATGCCCTGAGGAACCTTCATGTATGCAAGGATTCCATTTGGCCTTATGAATGCAGGTGCAACATTTCATAGGGCCATGGACATAGCCTTCGTTGGTGACAGGTTTGTAGTTATATATATGGATGATGTAACTGTTTTCTCAGGGTTAGGTGATGAACACTTGGAGCATTTGATTTTTTTTTTTCAAAAGTGCAGAAATTTTAGTCTTTCATTAAATCCCAAGAAATATTTATTTTCCTTAGAAGAAGGTAAATTATTGGGTCACATAGTTTCTTAACAAGGAGTAAAGATTGACCCAGCAAGGGTGGAATCCATTCAGACTATTCCTTTACCCAGAAGAAAGAAGGATATCCAGAGATTCCTGGGAAAAATAATTTTTCAGAGGAGGTTTGTGCCCAATTATGCTGAGATTGTGAGAAGTATAACAAATATGTTGAAGAAAAATGCAGAAGTGAAATGGGATAAGGAAGCAAGATATGCATTTGATAGAATAAAGGAAGCAATGTAGGATGCCCCGGTTTTTATTAGCCCAAAATATCAAAAATCCTTTTAGGTATTCTCATTTGCACCCCCCACTACTATTGTTGTTGTGTTGTTGCAGAAAAATGAAGACAATAAGGAGTATCCAGTTGCATTTTTCAACAAAGTTCTCAGAGATGCTGAGCTCAAATACAATATTCTGGAGAAACAAGTATATGCTTTGGTCAAAGCATTGAAAGCCTTCAGGACTTATGTGTTGCAGTCCCAAATAACTGCTTATGTTCCTAATTTTGCTGTGAAGGACGTGCTGGTCCAAAGTGATGGTTAAGGAAAAAGGGGGAAGTGGATAGAAAAAATCCAAGAGTATGATTTGGACATCAAACCCACCAAGCTGGTCAAGGGATAGGGGTTAACGAATTTGTTGACAGAGACAAATTTTCAAGCCTTGGGAATTAATCTGTTGGCACCAGTGGATGGAGCTGTAAATGAAGAGGGTCAAAGCAAGTTCAAAACAGGTATCCAATACAAATTTTTGTGCTCTGATTGGTATAAAAATATTGTGCATTACCTGTGTTTCTTTTCCTGTCCAAATTCACTGAATAGAACAAAATATAGAGCTCTCAAGCTCAAGTCTCAGCCATATGTTATCATAGAAGCAAAGCTATACTGGAAATATCTTGCTGGTATTTTGTTGTTATGTTTGACCGAAGGAGAATATATTGAAGTCACCAAACAATATCATGAAAGTCTGTGTGGAGGACATTATAGTTGGAAGGTCAATGCTCATAAAATTCTCAATTCAGGCTTCTATTGGTCAACCCTGTTTGTAGATGTTTTTAGACCGGTCAAAAGTTGTCATAAGTGTTAGCTGTTTGCTGAAAAGAAAAAAACTTGCTTCATTACCTCTCATCCCAGTATTTATTGAAGAACCTTTCAGGAAATGGGGATTGGATTTTATTGGAGAGATCAATTTGCCATCAAGAAGAAAGTTCAAGTGGATTCTGACTGCCATTGATTATTTTACAAAATGGGTTGAAGCAATACCCACTAGAAGGCGAATGACCAAGTGGCGATGAAGTTTCTAGAGGAAAACATTTTTAGCAGATTCAGATTTCCAGTCAAAATTGTGACTGATAATGCTTAGGTATTCAACTCTACTCGTTTCATTAATTTCCGTCAAACATATAATGTGATTTTATCACATTCCACAACGTATCATCCCTAAGGGAATGGATTGGTAGAGTCTTCAAATAAGACATTGGTCAGAATCATGAAGAAATAATCACCGAGAATCAGAAGGATTGGGATGTGAAGTTGAATTTTCCCCTCTGGGCAGTTCGAGTAACTACCAAGAGATCTACTGGGAAGTCTCCCTATGAGCTAGATTATGGAAATCAAGCATTATTTCCTACTCAGCTGGCCATACTAGTGATTTATTTCCTTCAAGAAGCCCAGGAAGAACCAAATGCTCTGGTAAGAAGATTGAACAAAATAATTGAATCAAGTGAAAACACAAACAAAGTCAGGGATAACTTGATTACTTATCAGGAAAAGATGAAGTCTATATTTGACAGAAAAGCAAAAGAAGTTCTCTTTGAAGCAGGAGATTTGGTATTAAGATGGGACACCGGACGAGAAGAAAAGGGGAAGCATGTTAAATTTGACCCTCTCTAGTATGGTCCATACAAGATCTTTGTGGCAAGGTCAAATAACACATTCATTTTGGAAGAGCTAGATGGAGAGACAATACAACTGCCTGTGAACGGGCAATATCTGAAGCATTATTTCCAGCATTAAAAGTTATAATTCCACCATTGTAAATACCTAATTTCTCATTGTTCATATGTCACCAAGAAATATTTGAATCCATGCCCAATGGATAAGGCACTAAATTGCAGTTCTTAGCGCTTTCGTGGAAAAAATCACTATCCCTAGGTGGAGCCAGATGTTGTGGCTCATTTGCATTTACCTTTGAAATATTTTTCAACACACCAAAAAAGAATATGTGATAGAAAATGTAAAATTTTGTGTGTCATATAATAATTTTGATTTATATATTGGTACATTAACATTACGTGATGAGATGTGAAGGTGGGTCGAGTCGGGCTCATTCACGTGCAAAAAAGTTCAAGAGCCGAACCGATGGGCACGTTCAGAACATTGCATGTTGAATAGGGTCGAGTCAGGCTCATTCACAAGCTCAGGAGGGACCAGCATGGTAGAACACCGAATAAGCTCAGGAGGGTTTCACTATTGAGCAAAAAAACTAATTTCCCAAAGGCGGAGAAAAGGCACATTTCCCTTAAACACTTAAGAGTTTTGGAGGCGGCACAAAGGGAAAAATAGATGGTCGGGGATCAAAGCGCAAAAATTGAGCGGAGAGATAGACAATGGAGATTAAATTGCAAACTGCAAATCACAAGTTCCAAAGGATAGGCGCGAGAGGTAAGTGATAAAGTCGTCGAAGTGTGACGTGCGATGCCAAGTGGGACTCGATCACATAGAACACATCACAAGTTTTAAAAGATAAGTGTTAAGGAAAAGGTTAAAGTCAGCGAAATGTGAAGTGTGACGTGGCAAGTTGATGTGGCCCTGGCTCGCATACCGCACAACACAAGTTTTAAAAGTTAAGGGTAAGTGATATAATCACTGAAGTGTGATGTGGGGTCCGATCGCAAATCGCGAATCACAAATTTTAAAGGATCACCATGGGAGGTAAGTGATAAGGTCTCCGAAGTGAAATGTGCGATGCTATGTGGGACCTGATCGCATAACGCACATCACAAGTTTTAAAAGATAAATTCTAAGGAAAATTTAAAGACGAAGAAATGCGGAGTGCGATGTTGGCATGGACGTAATGTGGTTCCAAGATGAAATATAAAGGATTTCAAGTCCAAGCTTATGCAGTTATGCGCAATTTTATAAAGAAATAGGTAGAACACGACATAAAAACTTGGGTAAGTGACCTAAGGAAGATCAAAGGAGAAGAGGCAGAGTCGGGTAGCAAGTGATATGATTGACATCGTTTGAAGCACATGGGCATAGGCAAAATCAGGAGCCGAGGCATTGTTACAGAGCTGTGCAAACACTGCATCATAACCAGAAAGGACACCTCGACACTTCGAGAGGAAGCATCAGCAACATCAGATTCAGAAAAAAGAACAATATTTCCAGTTTTAATTTGTTTTCTTAAGTATGATTGCAGAAGTAATCTTAACAATTTAGGTAGTCGAATAGTTTCAAGAAGTTCAGGAGTTACAAACCATTGTGGTGTATTTAAGTAGATAGAAATAAAGAAAAGAGGTTCCGAGTTTTGGACCTCTGGAGGATTGTTAATTTGGTATTGAATTTTCTGAGAAATAAATGAAAGAAGATCAAGTTTCTTGCAACTGTTGATGTTGATATGTATTGCCAGTTTTGCTCTGTATTTATTCCTCTTTGAATGGAGTAAAGTAATGTAGCAGCCGGTCTCTTAATTACATCTGTGAGTAAGAGTTAAACCACCTTGATTTGCGCTCCTTCACCTCATTTCTTATTTCTTCACAAAATCCTGATGAAACTTTAGAGTAATAGATTCTGTGTTTGCAACATATTATTTAAAGTTTCCTCTCTCTCTATGAATTTCCTCTGAAACTTAAAAGTGATATATTTTGTTTCTCGGCATATCACAAAAAGTTTCCTTTACATTTCTTCTTTTCATTTCATTCAGATATCAACAGTTTGTAGCATTGTGAAGGCTTTCATTATATCATATTATTGAGTGTATTAAATAATTAGATTCCAAAGTTGTTAAGCAGAGGCCATTTAATATTATAATTGTGACATGCATTTACAAAATTTATTAAGCACTGATTCCTTACCACAGCCAAGGGATTGTTTCTTGAGATACAACAGGGTCAATGAAGGATAATGTGAGCATGTATTTTTGTGCAAGATTGGCCTTTGAGGGGTGCTAAGCTTGGAAAAAATACCTCACACATCCTTCATACACCGTCATTCACCTTACTCCAACTTCATAACACCTTTCTTACCCTCATAATTCCCTCAGACGCAATCCTGTAGCAAAACAGGATAATCCTGTAGAAAAACAGGGTATCCTGTAGCATCCTATAGCAGTCCTGTAGCACTGCCTAAACTTGGAAATATTTTCTCTAATATCTTAATTTCTTCATTTTTGGATTGAATAATGACCTCTAGGCTTTTAATTCATGATTGGAGAGACCCAATAACCACTCTAGACCCATCCTTCCTTCAGTCCAAGTACAAGACAACAATTAGTGGGTTGATTGGAGTTAATATTGGTGTAGAAATTACAATCACATACAATCTTAGTGTTGCAGTCTTGTGGAGGAGATAGATACAATGCTGATAAGGTGTCTCATATTATTATAGCTTCAGACTTGTGATTGTGGTTGACATGTGAAGGACATTCTTGTGGAGGAGATAGCTACAACACCAAGAATAACTTTTAGTTTAACACTTTGAAGGTTCAATAATTCAGTTATTATGATGGCATCATCAGGCCTACTATGAGGACATATGCAGTAAATGATGGAGACATATATTGGACAGTCAAGCACAATATTGGAGTTGATTGATTTAACAATGAAGAACTTTATTGAAAACACTCATGTAAGTACATAACATCTAAAGAAGTCTGAAGGATTGGTGTCCTTGGGGTTGGAGCCCCTAAACACAAGGTTGGTGCCTTGGAGAAGATAGGATCGAAGCCCTAGAGGTCGGAGCCTCATTAATTCCAAGTTGGTGGTTGGAAACCATTGTACTCATTCATTTTTAAAAGGATCGTTATCCTTCCTTCTATAATAAATTATTCATTTATCTATTTTTATGTAGAATATAACTAGTTATAATAACAATTGAAAAGAAATACTGATTCACCCCCCTCAGTATTTCCAACAATTGGAATCAGAGCCAAATTATTCATTATCAGCCTAACAACTGGAAGAAGGATTCTTAGACACAATGAAGAACATATAAGAAACAGGGAAGCTGCCTATGTTTGATGGAACAAAATTTGGTTTTTGGAAGGAGAGGATGTCCTACTATTTAATGTTCCCTGGTCTTGAAGAATGGCATTCTGTTTTGAATGGGTAAAAATCTCCCTCCACTCTTCCAATTGATCCAGAAGAAATAAAAGTCTACATTTCTAATGCTAAAGCTCTAAATTCCACCACTAGTGGAATCTTTAATTTTGAATTCACAAAACTCATGAATTGTGACTTGGCCAAATAAGTATGGGATAAGCTGATTGCCCTATATGATGGGGACTCCAAAGTTAAGAAGGAAAATATTCAAACTCATAGAAGTCAATTCTAAAGTATGAAAATGGATGACAAAGAAGATATTGCATCATACTTTCTTCGAGTAGCTAAAGTGGTTAACACTGTTAAAGGGTTAGGAGAAAATGTTGAAGAAAACAGTATTGTTCAAAAAATCCTGAGATCTCTTCCTGACATATTTGACTCCAAGGTAAGTGCCATAGAATAAATGAAGGACCTAGATACTCTCAAGATGGATTAACTTCATGGAATTCTCATTGCCTATGAGATGAGGAAAGGAATTCCAAATTCCAAAGAAGCAACATTCAAAGCCTCAAAATCAACAAAAAGAGGAAAAAGATGGGATAACAACAGTGATGAATTCGATGCTGAAACCAAATTAGTTATATTTGTACGAAGAATAAAGAAGGGATCTAAGATAAAAGGTAAGTACCCTCTTATTTGTTTCAAATGTGGAAGAATAGGTCATTATGCTACAAAATGTCCTCATAAACATGATAATGATGATGAAGAGGATTCTAAAAGGATGGTGTACAAAAACAATGGGTTTAATAAGAAGAAATTCTTCTCCAAACAAGATGAGTGTGATGAAGATGGATTTGTAGTCATCAAGAAGAAATCAACTAGAAATATCCCTCATCACAAAGGAAGTGATGATGAATCAGATGAAGAAATGACTATGTTGGAAGCCAAGAAGTGTTATTCATGGCATTCACAAATGATGATGATTCAAAACTGGAGGATGAAGGAAATGTGGATAAATTACTAGTAAGTGTCATTGAAGAAAATAAGAATTTACGAAAGAATATCATTTCTCTCAAAGTAGAAAAGGAGGAAGCAAAAAGAAGGGAATACTTCTTGACCAATAAACTAAAAGAGAAGGAAGATATCTATGAAAAACGTGAAGCTGAAATAGTATCTCAAAGAAAGGAATTGAAGCAAGTCAAAAAAGTTGGCAAAGCTCTCAAGCACTTGATAACATTCTTAATACTCAAAAACCTCAATATGACAAATTTGGGATTGGTTTCAAAGGAGAATCATCAAGTACGAAGAATAATGCAAGGAGTTATGCCAACATACTTTCTTTCCATCCAAAAGTAGAAAAGTCATCTCGCCAAGAACAAAGGGCCATCTCAAAACCAAGAAATGAAGAAAGAGCAACTCCAAGGAAGAATGTTGATTCAAGTTATGGCTATTACAATAGGTACCAAACTATCTTTCTTTGGTATTGTTACTATTGTAAAAACTTTGGTCATAAAGCTAAGCATTGCAATGCTCATAAGAATGAAGCACCAAGATTGAAAGATCAAACAAACAAAATACGTGGTCCCAAAGATCAAGGATAAATGAAAACTTAAAATTATTTTGATCCTTTGGCTAAGTTTGATCTGACTTTCTCATTATGTAATAACTATGAAGCTAAAAACATAAATGTCAATACAGATAAATGTGGCCTAGATCTATGTGCTCACAGTGAAGAAAATCATTGGTTCGTGGATAGTGGATGCTCAAGACATATGACAGGTGACCAAAAGAAGTTTGTCTCATTGAACAAGAAAAATGGAAATGTATCCTTTGGAAGTGGATCTGCTAAAATCACTGGAAAAGGAACTGATACCCTTGTTAATGGACAAGGAAAGTCTCAAAATACTTTGTTGGTAGAAGGTCTCAAACAAAATCTCTTAAGTGTTAGCCAAATTTGTGACCAAGGGCACGATGTTGTCTTTAGTACTAAAAATTGTGAAATAAGAGACTCATCCTCAGGAGAACTTGTGGAAAAAGGAGTAAGAACACCAAAAAATGTTTACATTCTTAGCAAGATCCAAGGAGATAAATTCTACTTGAGTCAAACAGATGAAAGTTGGTTATTGCACAAACGATTGGGGCATACAAGTTTCGATAACTTGATCAATATCAACAAAATTAATGCAATAAGGGACATTCCAAATATGTTCAAGCCAAATCAAGCTGTATGTGGCCCATGCCAACACGAAAAGAAAACTAGAACCAACCACAAAACTAAAGAGTTCTCAACATCAAAACCTCTAGAGATAATTCATGCAGATTTATGTGGGCCAACTAGAACTCCAACTCTTCAAGGTGAAAGGTATTTTGCTTTATTTTTTGATGACTATACTAGAATGATGTGGGTATATTTGATAAAATATAAATCTGAAGCATTTGAATGCTTTAAGAATCTTAAAGACCTCATTGAAAATGAGAAAGATTCTAAGATCAAATGTATTAGAATGGATAAAGGAGGAGAATTCACCTGAAAATAATTTGATGAATTCTATAAAGTGCATGGAATCGAAAGAGAACTCTCCACTGCTAGGACACCCAAGAAAAATGGAGTATTTGAAATAAGGAATTGAATTGTTCAAGAAATGGTGAGGAAAATGCTATTAGCAGCTGATTTACAGCCAAAATTTTGGAGAGGAGTAGTTGGGACAACAATTTATACCTTAAATCGAACTCAACTAATATCAAATAATGAAAATACTCCTTATGAATTATGGAAAGGAAGACCTGCATCAGTAAAATATTTCAGGATTTTTGGAAGCAAATGCTTCGTAAAGATCAATGATGACGCACCAGGAAAATTTGATTCTCGAGTTGACGAAGGAATATTTATTGGATATTACACTAGGAGCAAAGCTTACAAATGTTACAACAGTCGTCTATAGAAAATAGTGGAAAGCATTGATGTGAAGATTGATGAAGCCCTTCCAGAAAAGGAAAATCATGAAGTTGATCCCTTCCTTGAAGAAATCGAAGAAGAACCTGAAAAATAAGAAAAGGATGAAGAGCCTCAAAGTGAACCCTCACAAACTCCTTCTAGAATCAAATTCCTTCAAAAACATCATCCAGAAGAACAAATTATCAGGAATATAGATGAAGGAATTCAAACTCGAAGAAGGATGACAAACACTCGAAGAAAATATGATGTTGCTCTCTTATCTTTAATAGAACCTGGAATTTTTTCTCAAGCAAGTAAAGATCCTCATTGGATAAAGGCCATGGAAGAAGAAATGTCTCAAATAGAAAAGAATGAGACTTGGGAACTAGTACCTTGTCTAGAAGATAAAAATATAATTGGAACAAAATGGGTATTAAAAACCAAGATGAATGAGGATGGACAAATTATCAGAAATAAAGCTAGACTTGTTTGCAAAGGATACTCACAAATTGAGGGAATTGACTTTGAAGAAAATTTTGCTCCAGTAGTGCGTTTGGAAGCTATAAGAATGCTTTTGCATTTACTTTCTCAAAAGGATTCAAGGTCTATCAAATGGATGTAAAATCAACATTTCTGAATGGAGACCTCAAAGAAGAAGTCTACATGGAGCAACCAGAAGGATTTGATATAGCTGAAGGGAAATACTTTGTATGCAAGTTGAAAAAAGCCTTGTATGGGTTGAAACAAGCCCCTAGAGCTTGGTATGAAAAGTTGGATCACTATCTACAACAAGAAGGTTTCAAAAAGGGAGTACTAGGAAGAAATCTCTACATGAAGATAAACAAGGATAAACTTTTGATCACTCTTGTATATTTTGATGATCTAATCTTTGCCAATAATGATGACGGGATGAGCCATGAATTTGCTCTAAATATGTCCAAAAGGTTCAAACTGTCAATTATTGGTGACTTATCTTACTTTCTTGGGCTACAAATATCTCAAACCACTGCAGGCATGTTTATATCTCAAGCAAAATATATTAAATACATGCTCAAAAGATATGGGATGGAAGATTGTGCCCCTATGAGCACATCAATGACCACATATTGTAAATTAAGGGAAGATGATGATTCCCCTCTCATCGATGCAACTCTTTATAGGTTAATCATTAGAGCTCTCCTATACTTAACTGCCACAAGACAAGACATTATGCAAGAAGTTGGAATGGTGGCAAGATTTCAATCAAGTCCTAAAAAATCTCATCTAGTAGATGTAAAGAGAATACTTAGATATTTGAAAGGAACTAATGATTTTGGTCTTTGGTATCCTAAGATCTCAACCATTACTGTAACAACTTACTCTGACGCTGATTGGGCTAGAAGCGTGGATGATCGAAAAAGTACGAGTGGAAATGCATTATTCATGGGAGATTGTCTTGTATCTTGGCTCAACAAAAATCAATCATCTATATCTCTTTCTACAGTTGAAGCCGAATACATAGTTGCTGCTGATTGTTGTACACAAATAATATGGATGAAGGAAGCTTTGAAGGACGTCAACATAGAAACTAAACAACCAATCACTATTTTTTGCGACAACACTAGCGCCATCAATCTTTCAAAGAATCCAGTGATGCACTCAAATACCAAATTTATTCCAATCAAATATCATTTTCTCCGTGAAAATGTTGCTAAACAAAATATCATGTTGGAATACGTTAATACAAAGGAGAAAATTGCATATATCTTTACAAAACCCCTTCCACGAGAAGCATTTGAATATCTTCGCCAAAAGATGGGAGTTATTGGTCTTGCATCACATTAAAAGGAAACCAAACAAAGGAGCAACGTAACAAGGGGAGCAGCATGACAAGGGGAGTACGTTGGCATCCCATTTTCCATTGATGTCAAATGGGGAGAAAAAGTTGGAATATTTCCATCAATGACAAAGGGGGAGATTGTTAATCTAGGTTGTCATTGATGTCATATGGTAATAGGATGCTAGATGATGATGAAGAAGTGCCAGTCATGTACCTTGATAAATAATGATGGATGACCATACTTGTTGAAGAACTAGATGACGATGGAAGACTACATAGTGACATATATCACTATGGCATGGTAAGCTTATGATGAAGAAGGAAAACATTGAAGGATCAAACCATAAAGAAGCCCTAGACATTCTGCCCTACCTCATTTCTACACCAATAAATGACCAGTCACATTAATAACTATTTTTTCTCTATCTTGGAGGCATAATTTTTCTAGTAGACCTTCACCATCCTCTAGAGAATAATTTTAGCTTTCTAATGAGCCCTCACTTGCCTCCTAACTCCAAATAGTTTAAGAAAACACAAATTTTTAAGATAGAATATCATATATGTTACCCAAGCCGACCTATGCCTAGTTATGCTAAGTCGATACTCTCACTAAAAAAAGTCGTTGTCATTTCATGAGTATGAAAAATTCGTATAAAAAGGAGTTTTGATCTTTGAGTTTGGATAGAACAGTTTGGTCAAAAAGATCTCAGAGCATAAGATATAGTTCACATATTGTGAACTAAGGGAGGACAAAAAGGAGACCTGTTTTAGGTTAAGAAAATTGTATGTGATATCTCATATCTGTAAAACCTTAGACATGTGAAAAGGAAGGGCTCATATCTATTTTTAAACTCGAGTTAAAGGGTCAGATCTATTGCATCAGCTACAATACTTATTTATGGCTCAGATCTTGTAATTGAAGACCGGTTGCAACACTAAATCTCAAATCTGGTGGATAAGATCTGTGTCATTTATAAGTACGAACCCAAGGCAAGAATATAGGACTTTAATTGACCCTGTCCTGTAGCCAATTACAACTCAAATCTGTGACTGTAATAACACAGAATTTTAGTCTAAAACCTAAATTTGGACCTTGGCACAAGAGTCTCAGTACAGTGGGTTGATTGGAGTTAATCTTGGTGCAGAAATTACAATCACATACAATCTCAGTATTGCAGTCTTGTGAAGGAGATAACTACGATGCTAAGAAGGTGCTTATATCATTATACCTTAAGACTTGTGACTATGGTTGACATGCGAAGGACATTCTTGTGGAGGAGATAGCTACAACACCAAGAAGAACATTCAGTTTAACACTTTTAAGTTTCAATAATTCATTTAATATGATGGAATCATCAAGCCTACTGTGAGGACATATGCAGTAAATGATGGAGCTGATTGATTGAGCACTGAAGAAATTTATTGAAAACCCTCATGTAAGTACATCACATCTAAAGAAGTCTGAAGGATTGGTGTCCATGGGGTAGGAGCCCCTAAACACAAGGTTGGTGCCTTGGAGAAGATAAGGTCGAAGCCCTAGAGGCCGAAGTGTCATTAAGTCCAAGTTTGTGCTTGGAAATCATTGTACCCATTCATTTTTAAAAGGATAATTATTCTTCCTTCTATAATAAATTATTCATTTCTCTATTTTTGTGTAGAATATAACTGGTTATAATAACAATTGAAAAGAAATATTGGTTCACCCCCCTCTTAGTATTTCCAACAACCTTTGGTCTGGGAAGGTACTTCCAAATGCTCACCCACCTTCTCAACCTGAAGAACTTGAATAATAGAAGGAATATAATACTCCTCAATCCAATGCACCTACCTATCCTAAAAGTTTGGTCCAACCTAAACAACACACCTCGGAAGAGGTTGAAATTATAGGAGAATAGAAGAACTTGTGTGTCAAAATACCCGTTCTCTAGGCCATCAAAGATGTCCCCATTGACAACAATCTTATCAAGTAAGAGTGTTTTAAAAGACCCTGGAGAAGAAGAAGAGATACCCCCACTATAAGTCTTGTTAGGTATATGTTTGATCTAATGTTTGGGAGGGTGATATCCCCAAACTACTTGGATCATGGTAGCCCAATGGTGGATGTAAATATTGATAGAATTATGGTCCCCAATACCTTTATTTACCTTGGGGCTGTAATCAATGTGATGTTCAAGGAAAACATGCTCAATCTCAACCTCCAAGGGGCCTTGAGTAAGACCACCACCGTATTTCAACTTGTAGATAGATCCACAATAGCTCCTGGAAGATTTATATAGGATTCAGTTGTCTCCATCGACTCTTGGGAGTACCCCAAAAATTTCCTTGTCCTCCATCCCAAAACTAGGTTTAATGGTTAACCTCTGATCTTAGGAAGGCCTTGGTTAGCTACTATTGATGCATACATTAGTTGCAGGGTTGGGAACATGACCATCAAGATTATGAATCTATCAAAACAACTTGTGTTATACCCTCCTGCTGAACCTTCCATTGAGCATGAATTGCCATTTTGGATAGAGGATGAGGAGGAAGAAGAATTTTATAAGACATCCCTCTACCCAATATATTCACTAGGAACTACTGTAGGAGGTAGGCAACTCGATGAAGATGACATTATTGACCATATCTTGTAGAACCAACCTCCCACTTCCATGCTTGTTGATGAGTTGATGAAATAATCCTTGGAATAATATGAGAACAATCTATGGACCGATCTGTGCTATGTGGAACCTAATCTAGATCATGCCAAGGTTGCGTAGATGATCCCATACAAAACTCTAAATATCAACCCCTCTCTCTCATCCGAGAAAGAAGATAAATTATGAACTGTGCTGAGGCAACACCTTGATGCTTTTTCTTGGGATTATAAGGAAATGAAATGCATGGATATATTAGTTTGTACTCATCATATCTACATCAAAGAGGGATGCAAGCATGTGCTCCAACCCCAGAGAATGATGAATCCAACTCTTAAGAGAATTGTGAAAGAAGAATTGCAAAAGCTACTGGATGCATGGTTCATATACCCAATTTATGATAATGAGTGGGTATCTCCCCTTGTCATAGTCCCCAATAAAAATGGGAAGTGGAGGATTTGTGTTGATTACCAAGAGCTTAACAAGACTAGAAAGAAGGACAACTTCCCTTTGTCTTTCATTGACCAATTCCTAGATGGCCTTGCAGGGAAGAGATATTTTCCTTCCCAGATAGATTTAGTAGGTACAACCAAATATAGATCATCCCCAAGGACTAAGACAAGACCACATTAACATGTCCTTGGGGTACTTTTGATTACAAAGTCCTTCCATTCGATTTGTTCAATGCTCCTGCTACCTTCTAGAGGGAAGTTATGAGTATCTTTTCCGACCTTGTTCATGAAACTATTGAGATATACATGGATGACTTCAATACTTATGGATATGATTTCTAGGAAGCTCTTTCTAATCTGTGTAAAGTATTGAAGAAATGCATTGGTATGATTCTCTCGCCAAGTCACGAGAAATGTGAATTTTTGATGAATGTAGGGACTATCCTAGGCCATTCCATATCTAAGGAAGGGATACAAGTTGACCCCAACAAAATTTCCATCATTAAAAGGGTCCCTATCCCTAAAAAACAAAAGGATGTCAGAAGCTTCCTTAGATCGACTGGGTATTATAGAAGGTTCGTTAAGGACTTCACTAAATTGGCTTCACCCTTGTTTGGACTACTGGCTAAATATTCAGACTTTTGTTGGACATATAAATTTCAAGAGGCCTTTGAAGTCCTAAAGGAGAAGTTGACCACTTCACTTATCCTTAGGGGTCCAAATTGGGAATTTCCCTTCTATATCCACACAGATGCATTAGATAAAGCCGTAAGAGTAGCCTTATGATAAGTGCATGAAAAATTACGCTATGCTATCTATTTCATCAGTAATAACCCTTCTAAGGCTGAACTAAATCATACAATCACCAAAAAAGAACTCTTGGTTGTGGTACAATCTTTGAACAAGTTTAGGAACTACATCACTAGATATCAAAATTTTATTCACACTGATCATGCAACCATTAAGTATTTAGTGAATAAACCTGATGTCAATGCTAGGATAATTATATGATTGTTATTATTGCGACAATTTGATTTAACTATTGTTGACAAACTAGTGAAATAAAATATGGTTGCCGATTTTTTTTCAAGAATGACATTTCTTGCAGAGAATAAGGAGAAGGTATATGATCAATTTCCAGATGAACACCCCTTTTCCATATCAGTGATATCTCTTTGGTCTGATGATATAGAAAACTACTTGGTTGCTAGGAGGTTACCTCCTAATCTATCCTCCAGGGAGAAGAGAAATATTATTAGGAAGAGTGCTCCATTCACTTGGATTGGCAGAATTTTTTTCAAGTTGGTGCTAGATCAAGTTTTAAGAAGATGTGTGAGGGAAGAGAACGTCTTTGAAATCCTCTCAACATTCCATGATCGACCTTGTGGGGCCACTTTGCTATTAAGATGACAACCTTCAAAGTTCTACAAGTTGGTTACTACTGAATCACTCCACGTCAAGATGTAAGAAGGTACACCATGAGGTGTGATTAGTGCCAAGGTTGGGAAAGACCACTTCTAGGGATGAAATGCCCCTACAAAATCAAGTGACTCTCGAGCCATTTGAGAAATGGGACATGGAATTCCTTGGGCCCATTGATCCCCCATCAGGGCATAAGAAGTACATCATTGTGTGCATTGATTACTTGACTAAATGGGACAAAGAAAAGGAAGTAAAGGAAACAACTAAGAAGAAGGTGGCTAGATGTAAGAGGGTTAACATCTTCTATAGGTTTGGTTTCCCAAGGGAGTTTTTCACCAATCAAGGGACACAATTCACCTCAAATTTGATTGAATACATCATGAAGAAACACCACATCAAGTACATGAAATCCCTTCATACCATCCTAATGAAAATGGGAAAGTGGAGGTCACAAATAAAGCCTTGGAGAAAATTTTGACCAAGTTTGTTAGCATTAGTATAAAGTATTGGGCATACAAACTTATAGAAGCCACGTGGACCTACAATACCACTTGGAAGACCACCACTAGATTTACCCCATTTGAATTAGTCCATGGAAATAATTTACTACTGTCCATTGAATTTGAATATAATACCCTAAGGATGGTAGCTTAGTTAGAATTAGATCTCAATGCAACACAACATGAGAGACTGCTCTATCTTAATGGTTCAGATGAATTCATACTGCAGGCTCTCCTACACATTGAGGTAGTCTAGCTACATAGGAATATCTAGCATGATAAACACATTAGGGAGAGATATTTTGAAGAGGGTGATTGGGCCCTTCTGTATGATTCAAGATTCAAGGATTTCAAAGGAAAATTAATGACAAGGTGGTTGGGCCCCTGTCTAGTAGAAACAATTTATGAGAATGGGTCTCTCCAAATCAGAACAATTGATGAGGAATTCATCCCCTTGCTTGTTCATGGTTACCGGTTGAAGTTGTACAAAATACCTTTGTCCAAAGAGGAGTTTATTATTTGAATTAGCAAGGATATGAATGTGATTGGGAGGCTCACAAGCCTCAGTTCACCAAGCTTCTGACCAACAAAAAAAGAAAAAAGAAAAAAGGAAAAGAAAAATAAAGGCCTTGGTGAAAACCTCCATGAGGCATCTAAATCCAACTCTAGGGTTGAAAACCTCTATGAGGCAACACGAGAGCAAAAAAGAGAAAAAAAATTAAAATAAGATGGAAAGATCCCCAGGTGAAAACTTCCTATGAGGTGCTTGAGGCAAGCCTACAGGTTGAAAACCTCTTTAGAGGCAATCTTCATGTCTCAAAGGAAATAAAAAAAAGAGAAAAAAATAAAACACAAGGAGGAAGCACACAAAGGTAAGGGAGTCCTTAAATAATTTTTTCTAACGCTTTTCTTTTGCAAGACTCCATACAGTCAAGAGGACAACAGTTGAAGGAACAAAGTCCATAGTCCATTTCTTCATTTCCCCAACCTAGCCACTGCATTTCCCCCATCAATTACCCACCTCCCTACCATATCCCTACATCCCTCTATCACCTAGAAAGGAGCTACACTCGATTCTACCTCAATCTTGCAGTGCTACATGATTTTCCTGAACTGCGACAAGATTGTCTTGAATTGCTACATGATCAACCAAAAGCTCTACAAGATTGAGATATGATTAAGGAAAGGTGTAAAAAATCATGTTTCTCCTTGGGAAATGTTGGGAGAGTTTCATCAACCCTTATTCACCTCTCATCCACCCCATCTCCCTTTTTAAGATTCCACCTTTGTTCATGCAAAAAAAAACACAAAAAAGAGAGACTCTTCCTTCACCCTTTTTCAAAATATCACCACCATCAGAGTTCCTGTTCCTGTCCATAGGCTCAACATGATGTATACAAGTCACTGAATGCAATACATGAAGCAATATGAGGCCTTGGAAGGGATTGTGTGATTTATACAGGAAGGAGATCAATCTTATAGATTCTACATAGATCTAACAAAACCATAGGCAAAGGACTGTTACAACTCCATAATGAATATTTGTAAACCCTGAATCATCAAGAGGATATCCTTGATATTTACGGAAGTCACATCATCCCTGAGAGGCATCTGAAAGGTCACGAATCCACCCCAACCATAACGGATTGAACACTAGAAAATCCATGTATGAAAGAGATATTTCATCAGCCAAATATATCATTATATTGTTTTTTTTTAAATGAGGACCTGTGCACAAGAAAGAGTATGGAAGATAGCACCTTCAGAGAGAATTTGATCGACCACTAGTTCAAAAAAAACATGCATGCATCTACAACAACTCAAAAAAATAGGTAGGCTCAGGTATGACACCCATCACCTCTTCCACTATGCACATAATGGTTAAAAAAATGTTTTTAATGAGTGAGGATAGAGTTTTTATGGGCTTGAGGTGGCCAGTAAACTTGGACACCTTCAATTAGTAAACTGTAGTCTACTCAACCATACATGCAACGTGGAAAATTCAAATTAAGGGAGGTGATAATTACGAGGAGTGGGGACAATGACTAAAAAAGGAAATATGTGTAGAGGCCAGATCACCAAGCGAACCAAGCCCATTACCATAAAAATGAATAAAAAAAAAGGCTCAATTTCAGATGTACCCATTCTCATTCCCAAAACAGTTAGAGAGGCTCATTAAGGCATCAAATGTCGAGCTAGATGCTACCAGGGGTTGCTTGAGTGCTACATAAGAGCTACATATTTGATTTTCAAGTGCTATAGGATTAGGAACCACTGCTACAGGAAAAATAGAACTACTACAATATCATAGAAGAGGTGCTACAAGATTGGGCCGAAGTTGAAAAAGGGTCCAAACCACCGAGAATTTCCCTCAAAACCTCCATGAACATAAATAAGTCATCCTATGAAGGGTAAGCAACATCCTCTCTCCTCATTTTACATACAATTGTTGAAGTAAATTCTGCCCGCCACATGCATCCTATAGCAAACCCCTATAGAGATAAATTCCTTTGAAAAAAAGTATTTTTCTCACATAAGAAAGGAAACACAAGAGTAGAGGTAGCATTTAAATGAAGTATGGGTTATCATTCTTCTCCTTCCCTGAATAACAATGGCATCTACATCCCTATTCTACCTCTACACTCTAGACTGCTAAGGGAAAAATATTTCAAAAATTCCCTTCAAATAATTTAAGGAAGCAACAGTAGAAGCCATGTGGGGAGATTTAAATCTAAGAGAGCCCACATACACCAATAAAATCCATCAATGTCCTCTTGTGTGAGACATTTTTCTGAGACACCAGTAGATGGGGTTATTTGAGCAATTGAATGGGTATGATGATGAGGTGACACATGAGTTTTCCATGGCCCTCCATTCTTAGAGAGAGGACAATTCTACCACTGTTGTTAGGATACTTTCCATTCATCTGAACGTAGGGCTAGTCAACAGAGTGAACACCATACCCTTAGGAGTTCGATGGGGCAAATAAGATAGGACAATATCCATCACAACCAATAAAAAGTTCTTCCTCCCTGAAGAGAAGCCTACTGAAGACGAAAATGGATTGAGAAGAGAAAGACTCCCCTACCCTTGGGATGAAGTAGCCTATAACATCCTCAAGTGCATATCATGTGAAGGGAGGTTGAGTGTTGTATATGTCTATCAGTTTAGGATACTCTATGAGCTAAGGTTCCAAAAAAAATTTCCCATTCCAAAGAGACTTAATGTACCACATTTCCTCCTTTAGTCTATAATTGAAATGCGCGAGAGAGTCAGGGAAGGAAAGCACTAGTACATTTCTCATCATGTCCTCATAAGACTCATTGTAATGGATTCCTAAAGCCATCTCAGAAGCCCTATGTTGTGGGATGACTTTGTGGACATGGATAGGGAGTCCTTCATTGAGACACAAGGCCTTACCACAACATAACAAGAAGAGACACAAAAATATAGTGCTGGAGGTAGGCAAGTGGAAGAATAGGAAGAGAAAAATGAAAGAGAATAGATAGAGGAAGTAGAAAGGAAGGAATAAGGAGGAAAACAAGAAGAAGAAGAATATATCCCTGAGGAGCCTTCTAGATCTCAAAAGGAAGGTAAATAGGGGAAGCAAATACGTTTCTCACCAGGGAACACAAAACAAGAGGTGGATGCTACCTTTTCCATACTTAACACACATGTCAATCCCAAGGGAAAGGAGATCAACCAGGGCCCCTTGTAATTTAAGAGGAGAAAGAGCACTGAGATCAAGCAAGGGAAGCCTCAACCTCCTTCAATAATCCCAAACAAAATTGAAGAATCAACCAGCCAAGAAAAATAATCAGGACTTGGTGAAGGGAAAATTGAGGAGGTCACCTCCCCTAAAGCCAAGGGTAAACAACCTTTGAAACCCATAGGAAGGCCAACCACTAGAGCAACTACATATAAGAAAATAAAAGCACAAACTACATTGATATAGGAGAAAACATAGGTGCTGCAAAAAGAGATAGGGCTTCTATAGGAAATAACAAATTTTCTACAATATATAGAGAAAGTGATACAGGAAAGGGAAACCACATTACAAGAGGAAGGAGTAGGTCCCCAAGGAGTACAGGAGCCTGAAACACAGCCTAACCATGGGTCCTATTACAAATTTATTGAGGGAGGGAGAATTATACCTACCAAGTTTGCAATTCCTCTCTTCTTTGGGCTAGAAAAAGAGAGGAGCAGAACTCACCGGTGGATGAAAATTGCAAAATCCAAGAAATTAGAGTATGTGGGCTAATGGTGGAAAAAGTGAAAAAAATGAGTAAAGAATCGAATGAATTAATTCTAAAGGAATCAATCATGAAGGAGTAGCTATAGTTAGAAAACAAGAGCCTAAGAGAGTAACTGCAAGAAAAAAAGATACAACTTGCCACAAGGAAAGTTTTTCCATGGAATCCATCCAATGCAGGAAACAATCCAAGTCCTATGCCATCTTCTTGAAGGAGCAGTGGATGCGATTCCAAATCAAAACATTGGTACACTATTTCTCTCTACCATTTGAGGATTATAGGAGGTTCATTGACTTTTTCCAAAAGGTAAGCACTGAGGATAAAGATAAACTGGGTGAATTCTATATGCACAACATGGTCCTCACATACATGAAATTTAGGACCTGAAATCAAGATTGGGGGGATATGCAACTGATGGAACTGGCCTCTTGGTTGACCCATGAAGAAACAAAGGATGAGGAATTGAAGATGGTGATGACCAAAGAAGAAAGTGAACCCTTATACATCAGATTAGAGTTAGTGAGCACAAAGGCTATCATCAGTAAACAAAATATCATCTCCACTAATCCCAAATTAGCCCCTCGTTACATGGAAACACAAGGTGAAGCTATCCTCCATTTATAGGACACCTTTAGGTTGTTGGGGTCCGGGAAATGAGAGATTGCATGCTTTCCAAAGAAGATGGCATGCTTTACCCCAAATTTTGCAAATCAGAGAGTATCACTCCCTTAAAAGATTAAGGAATTCCCTGGAAAGAACCCAACTCTACAAAGAATCATTCAAAGATTGAATATCAATTGGATATGTGTTGGCTTGAAGAGTCCTAACCCAAGTTTGGAGTTATCGCGTAACCAACAAAACCCTCCAACTACTGGCCCTTTCGGCAGTGATCTGCTTGCACAGATCAAAGTCTCACCATAGCAATATGGGGGGGTGCTGGAACTAGGTTTTTGCACATAAAGGAAGTTTTTGATGCAATGGCCCTAATCAGACTTAGTGCAGATAATATAACAGTTATGCGCATGCACAGTCAATAATTTTGACCATTCACATATGATCACAGAATACTTCAATATATTTTGCGCATAGTAATTAAGTATACTTCATTCAGATCTACTCATTAACATCGACTAATTCGCGCATAGATGCGATTGACCATTAACAGAAGTAAATACACAACATAGAACATATTCAGATCTTAAAGAAAATAACATATAATCAATACAACAAATCACATAAGATCCAGGTTCACCAAAAATGTCTTCTTTATTAAGAGATATGAAATTCAGTACATTCAATCCTTCTATGCACACAACCAGAAGAGTTTGCACACAACCAGGACTCTAGGTCTCCGCGCACATAGCCAACAAGAGCATTTCTACCTAGAAAAACATAGACTTAGATCAAAACATTAATAAAAAAATCACAAGATAAGATCTCCTTTCTTGACTCAATCCTTACATATTTATACTATCTAGACATGCACATACCATACTCTCAAAGCATGGTTTGAGAATCATGGTTTTCCCTTTAAACCCATTACAATGATTAAGGGACTTTGACCCACCCCAAATCCCCTTTGACTATTTGCACGCAACGTGTATAACAAAACTTAGACAAAACTAACCCAAAAATGTACACCAGGGGACCCCACTCCAACAACCCCCCAACACAATCTCGTGACTCGTCCTAAGTCACTATAGGGTGGTTGCCTTCATCTTCATCTTCAATGCTTCAATAGAGCTCCAGAGTGGCAAGTTGACTTCAACACTCTGCGCGGTGACACTCTGTGCTTCATTAACTAATTTTGCAGTTTTTGGCCCATCAACTACCAAATTGAACCTACGTTGTGTTTGCTGGAGGCTTTTGAGGGTGCTATCAAGATTATACGAGAGCTGCAGGTCTTCCTCAGCCACAGGTTGCATCCTTGTTTCCAATAGCTGCTCTCAGCGGTGCAGGTCTTCAATTTTTGTTTGAATTGCCTTGCCTTCATGAAGTCAGGAAAGCCTCGTGCAATTACTAATGTTGGTGTTGTTAGTGCAAGGAGTCACTCCTTGAATGCATAAGGAGTAAGCCTTACAAATCATAGTTCATTTAAAATTAAAACAAAAGGTTGTTTTAGTGGCGGGATGGTTTCTCAAAGATCTTGAAATGATTTTATGTTCTTTAAGACTTTCATGCATTTGGCAAGCTATGGTAGGTATAAATTGTGTGGGTAAAAGGTAGTATAGGGAGAAGAGTGTACAAATGGAAGAATATGGATAGATGGTACCTATTCCAGGGAATATTCCTATCTTAAATTAGTCACACAGCTATGATGATGGCTCTTTACACAAAATCAATTTATGCAAAGCAAACAACATTCAGAAAATAGAGTGCATGTATAAAGTATTCCACAAATCCTTTATGAAATATTCACTAAAATGTTCTATGACACACATATAACTTGCAGAAAACTGAAAGAATATAATTTTCTGTTAAATACTTTTACAACTTATCACTCACACCTTACCAGTTGCTGCAATTCATATTTAGAAGAAATTAACAAAGAAAAGAGACACACCACACATTAGATGTTCCTTGAGTCAAAAAATCCTCTAGCATGAAGAAAAAAGGTTTTTTATTATATTCAGTCTTTAGGTAGACCAACATCCAACTTGGAAATGGTATTTACAAGTGGTATATATAGCAAGAGAGGTACCAAATCCATCCCTTCTAAAAAGAATGAAACATTAATTCTAACATTACATATATGTCAAAAGACATTACAGCCTTATCTCATTGAAATCTAACGGAAAGGACAGATGGAGAAGAAAGAAGAGAAGAAATATGGGCTGGAATTCTAAGTGTGTTGTCATACTGCCCGTTTTTCTGCTAATTTATCTCCTTGTGTCTTGAGTCTTTAATAACCATGTAGCTTCATTTAATAAGACCTCGAACAACCTCATAACCACCTTTCACCATCACTTGTATTATCCATTTGGTTATGGGTTCTTTTCCATCCTTAACTGGCTCAGAAAAATTTGTTGACAAGTGTCAAAATTATGTTAAAATAGGTGCTACTGGAAATTTCGGTAAAAACTTATAACCGCGCAAAATATGGAATGCTACTGGAAATTCTGGTAGCGCCTTGTTTCTTTTTCAAAAATACACAGAAAACACTGAAAATTCCATGCAGACTTATATTCCATGACACCCAAGATGTTGTTCAAAATTATAACTGATAAGAAAAAAGGTACTCGTATCAAAAACCTTTTTACCTTCCCTCTATGTGTGCTGCTTCCTTGACAAGGAATTTTTCCTCCTTAGAACCCTTTTGTCTTTTTATTCTATTTGAGGAATCTAAGTGTTGTTCTGAAGGGGTTGTGTTCTTGTTTTTCTTCATGGTTTTCTCTGTCTTTGAATGTTCAGGTCTTCCTTCAATATCAATAACCTATGTCATTAGGCTTGGATTATGTAGAGCCTTGGACTTAAGCCTAAACTTGTTGATGTCTTTGGCATGCATCTTTTTGGTACCAGCAACAGGTTTAGCTTCTTCCTTATTCTTCTAGAATTTCCGATAGCACCTGCGCTTTTGATTTAACTGTAGTTGCAGACCTTCCTCTTCAGGCTCTAGTGTAGACATTATGAAAAGGAGGAATAGGGGGCACTATTTTCATAGATATGGGTTTACTTTCTGAGGAGTTATCTCCCTTTTTCAACTTTTTCTCAGCTTTAACTAAATTTTTTTTTTCTTTCTTACCCTTGGCCTTCTTATAGATGTTTTATTTTTTGGCCTTTCTCTTTGTTCTTCTTTTTGCAGGTTGAGGGTTTGGTTGTAAAAATGGAGGTGTAGGTGCAGGTTGGCCTGCCCTATAGAACAAAAAGTGGTCCCAAAGTTTGGTTTCTCTTCCCCAACTCTTCTTCAACTAGAACTTTGATTAAAGCTTGATGGTACAAGCTATACTCAAAAACATCAGTGTGAGTCTAAACCCTTGCTGACATCTTTGTCAGGATTTTCATACAAGAAAAATGGAAGATTTAATATCTTCATCCCTGAAATATGAAAAAGAAACCTCATGTGATAGAGGAACACAACTGTATACCTCCTTTCACAAGTGAGGTATATCTTTATTCTTGATAATCTTGATAGCTTCTGCCCAGTCATTCTTAAGATATCTGCTTGGAATGCCTTTTTTCCAATTTGGATCTCTGTGTGCATCTTTGAGAAAGATATTGAGATCTCCTCCTATAATGATTTGTCCTTTGAACCACATTTCTCCTTCTTGGGGAAGGCCAAAGGCTTCTGCAATGGAGTGTTCAAAAACCTGCAAGGTAAGGCCATAAACTGTAGCTTCCTGTGCATTAAAAGAGTTAGAAAAATCTTGATCTACTCCTGAGTGAGAGCTCCCTAACCTGATACAAAGAGAATACCATCATGATTGAATAAACAAACTTCTTACCCTCGAATTGGCATTAACCAGATCTGCACCTTGTGGCTCTATTCGATTTATTTTCCACTTGTTTTAGTCATCTTCAGAAAATAAATGACTTTGTCTCTTGCAACTGATAGGTGGCAGAGTAGGAGTTTTAACTTACAAGTGTGGCCTGTATTCACCTTTGGAAATATTGTCTAAAATCCAGACTCCTCCTCAAACTATGAATCTTATAAATTCAAACTCAAACAACTAAACTTCAAATGACATTCTCCTATTTTTTAGGTGGTTTTAAAACCAAAATTTGGTTCATCACCCCATGCAAATCAACCTTCATCATTGAAAATATTCCTCACCATGATGTGCAAAATGTGATAATCCATCATCACCTTCAGTTGGCTGCGTTTTTCTATATAGAGTGCTCCAAATGTCTTGAGACAAGCAGATCTGTGACAAACAATCACCTCCGCAGTCTTTGTTGTTAATTGGCCAAAATTTCGGGCAACATTACTATGCGACCAACCAAATGATTATGGCGTTGAGTGTAATAACCACGATCTCCTCCATTAAGAAAAACACGTACCTAAACATATGTATGACTCACTTGGGGTTGACAGGCAGGATGGGATAACGGTTCAGTTCATAACTGCGGGTGACACATGGGTTCAACGTATATTAAGACTTGACTTAAACTAACTGATTGCAATACGACACCTATCATGATATATGAAAAGATTTAAAAAATATTTGAGGCGTATTTACAATACAACACATGGCTTAACTAAAGCAAATGTGATTTTTCATTTATTTTTTTAAAAACAGAGTATGCTTCTGGAAATTTCGTCAGCATCGGAATAAAAAAGAAAAAAGACATAAACAGGAAAATAACAGATTGTCTGGAAAGGCTAAAACTAGTGCTTCCGGAAATTCTGGTAGCGACCCATTTTTTTTAAAAATTTTGAAGTTTAAATTTAAAGACAAAAATTTGAAATGGACTCATGACTTTAGCAAAAACAGGTGTCGCCATCCTTATTTCTATAAACCGATATTCCTTAATTTAGAGCTCATTTCTCAACTTATAGACCATCAGGTCATTTTGAACAGATGTCCAAATGCCCATGGAGTCATCCAATAAAGTTCCACATTCAGCGATTGCTACAATTACACTGTTTATGGATTCCTTTAACTCGGCGGCGCGCTGCGCTTGGACCTCTGATGGTGTATTAGGTTGGAGCTTCATATGCAGCTCAACGATCTGTTGTTCGAACTTGTCTCAGACAATCTATATATCTGTGCACGACGTCTTTAGCGTAACTCCCAAGCTTTCCAGCTTTTTTATTGGTGTGACTGATGCAGGGGCAGTGACCTCTAGCAAGTCACCGCACACTTGGTAAATCATTGCTTCTAATGCAGTGCAACGATCCTCAGCTGCACTACACGCCTCTTATACTATCTTCTTCTTCTGTTGTAGCACTGCTACTTGCTGGCGAGACTCGTTGGTAGCGTGGAAGGCACGAGCCTTCCAGTACTGCAATTAATCCACTATCTTGCTATGGATCGCATGGAGCTTTCTGCATGGTACCACTACCATATTGATGTTGATCTCTCCGCATGCTCTCAGGGAAGTGTGCAAAGTAGGTGGCTCAACTATGATGGCTAGCATAGGCATCTGAAGCAGGTGGCTATCCAAGGGAGATGGAAACACCGTGTTGATTGGTTGCGCACTCATCTATCCGAGACTATAAGTTGTCACACTCGCTTATAGATGGCTCAATTGCTTTACGCTCTCTTGTATCACGCTCACTTTCATTTTGATCTCCTGGATGCCCGAATGTACTCCCTCAAGAATGAACTTGTACTGTGCTTCCATGTCGGTCCAGATATCCTCCGTGGCTGACTTGACTATGTTCTTGATGTCAGTGAAGTCATCCTTAGTGAGAGTGAGGTCCCTTGTACTTGCCAACTTGGACCCCTTCCTCTTCTTGCACGGTCCCCCAGTGGCCTGAGAATCACGCTTAGTGCCTTTAGCTATCCGCGTCTCAGGACCCTTGGTGCCTTCACCATATTTTTCTTTTGGTCCTTCTCCAAGTCAATTGTTTCTCCTGTCGTGGTAGGCTCATGTTATGCTTCTTTATCCTTTGTGGTTCGTGGCTTGGTTAGAGTCTTCAATACTGATGAAGAGGCACCCCTAGTGGTGCGCGGCTCTAACCAGGAAAGCGGCCATTCTCCTGTGACACGCACCAGGTCATCCTCTGTGACCAGGTACGATAGGTCATACCAAACTCCTTCTACAACGCCCTTCACAAGGATGTGAATGTTGTGGAATTTAGGTTTGAAGTATGAAATCAACTTATATTTCTCGTACAATGTTAGTGACAACCGTGGTTTTGAATGAATGGCTTAGAAGAGCGTAGATTCGAACAACACCCAAAAAATATCATTTTCCGTGACTCTGGCTGGGATCTTCCAGTTCCATAGGGTTGCGTAGCACATGACTTCGAACATATCTGTCTCTATATCAGGGAACTACATATCTCAAGGTGCCTTCATCCGATGAGAAAAATAAGGAGTAATAGCCAGGCATAGTCAAAGTGTTTCCCTTCCTCCTAAACTTCACGCACATTAGCCAAGAATTCAGTGCACAGGTATTGAGATTAATTGAACTGGATATCCTTCTCGCATAGCCCTGCTAGCGCAATAACATTAGCTGAAACTTCCTTTGGCCTACATTTTCTCATCATCTTGAACGCACGGATTAAAATGCCCATCTAAATGGAGGGATCATTGATTTCATGTACTAAGAAGCCACGGGTATTGCGCGAGACCTTGTACTTTTCTTTGACATCTTCTACTACCTTGCAGTCTTGGCTTTTCCCACCAAAATTTGTCGCAGGGTCCTCCCCCTGGTCGGGAAAGCTAGTGTTCCGATGGATCACCGCAACATCGATTAGAACTGGACCTCCTAGCCATAAGAAATCATCGTGAATGAGAGTGAGTAGCTGGCGCACACAGATATTAATTGGGCTGCGGCCGAAGCACATAATATGTAATAGGTTCAACAACCTTGATTTTTTTAGGCCCAACGCCCAGGACTTCGGCTCGACTCACACTACCCCACTGTCATAGGGGATCTTCTCTAGGTACATAGTGGGTGCGAGTTATGGGAATTTATCTTGGTCTTTGAGGTTAAATTCCTCCATTTTCAGCAGCGGAATTTTGGTGAACATCTCGCCTTCAACAGACACATTCTCTGGGAGAAACGACATATTAATATATGACCGTACCATATCCAAATATTTAGGGACCTTGAATGAGGCCTTGCGTGACGCAAAATAGGCATGAAACCGCGAGATGGGATCTAATACTTCTACGACGTCCTCCTCCATGATAGTTTCAGGCATGTTTTCCATAGGATTCTTCTGGCACTCTACAACAATGGAGCGCGGCTTTGGGGTCTTCTAATGGGGGGACTACCGGGACCCCGAGGACTGTCCCTTCTTAGTTTGGACTGGTGCAGGGGTATCAATAGCCTACACAAGGGTCTCTTCAGCTGGTGTCGTAGAAGGGTGCGCTTAGTTACATTCATGCTTGGCAGAATCAGGGGACCCAAACCTTAACGGCGCATCTCCTCCTCAAAGAGTGGATCAAGGCCAGACATAAGCTTCAGAAAATATTCAAAAATTAGAGGGAACCACTTGAAGAAATAGAATAGAAAGCAAAGGGAACTAATGCGACCCCTTCGGTCATATTTATAGCATAGTAGCATCTGAAATGGTCTTCTATTCATTAATGTAGCCCCATGAATGCTAAAAAAACTCCAAATCCAGCATAATATCCTCATTAAAATCAATTTAGCCGCTCCTCCAAATGGTAAGAACGATGCCTTGTCCAGATTTACTGTTCCAACTACTATATTCTGGCACCTTTGCGACCGAGTCAACCTTCTCGCACAACTATTGCACGCGCATCGCACCTGTCTACGCATCTGCATATCTACTGTGCAAATCCATATTTTCAGCCATATAGTCATTTGGTGTGCGCAGGCAGAGGGTTGTCCTGGTATAGTTTCAATCGACTTCCATTGACATACCCAAGAAGGTTTCTTCGCCTAATGTGGCCATGCATACCACACCTCTGTCTGTAATTTCCTTGACAACATATGGTCCGAGCCAATGCATTTTGAACTTCCTTGGGTGGCTCACAAAATTGTTTTCATACAATTAAACCAAATCCTAATCCTTAAATAACTTCTCTCTAACATGCCTGTCATGCCAAGCCTTTTCACACGCCTTTTGCACTTGCTGATGGAAACCTGTAATGAAGCGGTTCTCTTCCAGTGCAACCAAGTGTGACAATCGTTCTTCCATAATATCCTTCTCTGCCATATTAGTGAACGCTGCAATGCACAATCTTGGGAAAATACACTCCATTGGCATAACAACTTCCTGCCCTACACCATTATGAGCGGTTTATTTCCTGTCGGCTTCTTTCACATGGTTATATATGCCCAAAGAACCGAATTTATGCACACATCCCAATCATTTCGATTAGCATTTCAGATCTTAGTGAGCGCGGTCTCCAGTATCTTATTAAAAGCTTTTGCCACACCATTTTCTTGTGGGTGATACAAAGTACTCTCTTGATGATGAATATGGAATTATTCTATTAGAGCTTCAATAGTTTCATTTACAAAGTGCGTACCCCAATCGCTCATCAAAATATTAGGGCACCCAAACTGAGTGAAGATGTTCTAAAAAATGAAGTGCGCAACTGTGTCTGCACTACATCCCTTCACAGGCTTAGCCTCAACCCATTTGGTCACATAATCGGTCATAGTGGTTATGTAACACGCACCTGTCTTCTTTCCTGGAGGGTTGATAGGTCTGACAAAATCAATGGCCCATTTGTCAAAATTTTTCAAATCCATTTTTGGGTGCAAGGGCATCTCATCTCTGTGCGACGGTTTCCCTGTGTGTTGGCATATGTCACAAGCGCGACAATATGCATGTGCATCATTATGCACTATGGGCCACCATAAACTAGCGCGTAAAATATTCTTCGTGGTTGCTTTCCTTGGATAGTGACCTTCGAAAACCCCTCCATGAGCCTCAAACAATATATCTCGTCTCTCGATTTCCAACACATACCTCCGTAGGACTTCATCTACACCCATTTTGTATAGCTGACCGACAATTAGAGTAAAGTCAGCTGTGCGCATGACCAAAGTTTTCTTCTATTGCAATGTATACACTGTGGGCACACTTCTAGTGGTCAGGAATTGAATAATATCTGTGAAATGATCATCAACTAACTTTATAGAAAATATCTGCACGTCTAGTAAACCGTCTTCCAAGCTAGTTGGCTCTTCTCCACTTTCAATGCGTGACAGGTGTTCTGGCCCAACATTCAGTCTCTTGGGTTTCAAAATTACTTCAAATTCATATTCCTGAAACAACATCAACCATCTGTAGATATTCCCCCCCAACATAGGCTTGTTGACCAGGTACTTCAGGGTAGAGTGGTAAATGAACATCTTAAAGTGGCCTCCCAATAGATAGTGGCGGAATTTATACAACACGTAGACTATAGTGAATCCGTCCCTTTATTTAGTTGAATAGTTATGCTCCACACTCGAAAATTTCCTACTTGAAAATGAAATAGGGTGGTTAATTTATCCAGCTCCTGGCTATGCTAAAATAGCTCCTAGAGCGATGCAGAAGGCATCAATGTGTACATGGAATACCTTTTTCCAGTCTAGAAAGACCAATATGGGCGCAGTGACCATATTATACTTAAGCAATTTAAAACTCTTTGGAATTATTTGTCCCAATAGAATGAGGCATCCTTATTGAGAAATTTCTCCATGGGCGCAATGATCAGTGCGTAACCTTAGATGAACTTCCGATAAAACCTTGTATGCCCAAAAATTGAGCGCAACTGTTTCACATTTGCAGGAACTTCCAGGTTAAAAATAACAGTGATCTTTGCGAGATCCACCATCAATCCTTGTTGACAAACACTATGATCGAGCAAGATCCCAAATGGCACACAAAAGATGCACTTTTTTAGATTGAGCGAGATCTGATTCTTTCGGCAAGTATCCAGCATCAGGCGCAGACTTGACACATGCTTCTTCAACAATACAAAGACAGTCCAGCCATCAACGTAGACTTCTAAGAACTTATGGACGTATTCTTTGAATGCAGCTACTACCACACATGAGAAGATAGCTGGCGCATTCTTCAGACCGAATGGCATGACTGTATACTGAAAGGATCCCCATTTTGTCGCAAAGGTTGTCTTGCTTCTGTCTTTCGATGCGATTCTGATATGGTGATATCATGAGAAGCCATCTATAAATGAGTAAGCTTCCTGTCCTCCTACATTGTCCAGGATTTCATCAGAGAATGGGGTCGGGAATGGGTCATATATGCAGTAATCATTCAATTTACGTATATCGATGCAAATCCTTATTTCTCCCTTAGTTTTCTTGTCCCGCACTGCCATAGGACTCACCCAATCTAATTCTTCCACTGGCTCTATGATTCCTACAACAACCATTTTATCCAATTCCTCTTTGAGTTTTTGCTATGTTTTGGATTCAGCCTATATGGGCGCTGCTTCACAGGTCGTGCATCTGGTTTCAAGGTGATCTTCATCAACCCAAAATCCCCTATTATCCCCTTCAACTCAGAAAATTTTGTAGGAAACAGGTCCTGATATTTAGTCAACAGCTCGACGACCTTTCCCACCATATCATCATCCCAGTAATCCCCGATCTTCACTAATTTTGTCTATTCCTCCGAGCCAATGTTAACTTTCCAAATATTCATAGGCTTAGTTACATCTAGTGACTCAATCATAGGTCCGACAATTGCACGCTGTCCTTCAGATTCAGGGATCGTAATGTTCCTTGGATCTTCCTCATTATCTTCAACTGACAAATTTCGACAGTTAACGATGTCCTTCATCTGCGCATCCCATGCTGGCAAGTTGTGTTCAACCTTCAATTTTGTGGTGTCAAAGATGACCTCTTGAATGTCATGTAGTGCCTCATCCAAGTATTAGAACCCACTTTCAAAACTAAAGGTCAGGATAAATAATTTTGTTAGCGCAGTCCATTTATTGGTTCCTCATCGCAACTCAATTTCCAGGTACCAATCCATAGGAACCTTCCCCAAAGTGTGGATGAATATATGAACCCATTCTAGCCTCGGCTCCGCGCCCCATGCTTCATTCTATTGAGCGGAATTTTTGCATGGATCAACTTCTCCGGAATAGGTATCTTCCATTTTGTTATTTGGTCACTCAAATCACAAATGCATCATGTGACTGAATTCTTCCTAGTTACCCAGGTTTCCCTTGTGTGTCTCCCACTAGCGTGCTGGGGTTAAGCGCAGTGCTATATCAAGTCCATGGAACCTTTGTGATTTTGGAAAAACTTTTGCAAGTTCTTCTAAAAGCATGTTAACATTAGTCAGACCATCATAATAAGGCAATTATCGTACCTCTGAGGATATACACCAAAAAGATTTTGTCACCCAATTGCAGCGCAGTGCAGATACTTCATGCAGCTGGTTCTTCTAGTTCTCCCATTCTTCATCTGAATCTGAGAAGCATGAACTATCCTTTTCCCAGTTGAGTCTTCCATCGACTTTTAGGTTGATCCAATCTTCGTCTCACACAATAAACTTATAGATATGATCAACATCATCATCTGCGCACATGGCTTTGCATATCTTTCACCTTCTGTAGGATCTAGGGGGACCACAACTCTGGTTCCGTTATTCTCAAATACCATAATTCTTCGCTTAGGATTGATGATTCCACCCATGTCAATAGCCCAATTTAACCCCAAAAACACATGATAGGGGTCAATATCATCCATTATCTACATAACCTCAAAGTCTGTGAGCACCTTTAATCATTTGATATCTACTACTACCTGTGAGAGCCTTCCTTAATGGATAATCTTTTGCTGATTTTCCATGCGCAGCTGGATCGTGGACCATTTCAACTTAGGTTTTCCAATTCATTGCCAAGTCTGCTTTGATAAAACATTTGCATTAGATCCTAGATCTGGAATGACCTGATCCATCTCATATACACCAATATGAGTAGTCAAGCACATTTCTTGTCCATTTATTCTTTCATTCTTATAGATCTTATTAACAGACTTCTGCTCCATCTGGGGCTGTTATTTTTCTGCATAGTTGTCTATAAATTCTTGGAGGTTTTCAACTACCTTCTTATTGCGCAACAATTTGATACAAGCCTATAGGAAGGGCTTTATTTTTCCATCTACTCCAACTACATCGATAGGTCTGCTTGATGTTGAGGCACTCACTTCTGTGAACCCTTTTTCACTTCTACAAAGGTTTCTTTTTCTCGCTATAAGTTTAATCCTTCCTTCTTCTCAAGTGCTTTGCGGATCCAGAGATCACTCTCAAGCTTCTTCGCTTTGTATTCACGAGTGGTTGCACCACTCCTAGTGACAACATTCACACTTGATTCTTCTTCACACAGCTCAACTATTACCATCCGAATGTTTTGAGTTGGAGTCTGCATTTTCTTTTCCTGCATCTTAGCAATAAAAACATGGCAATATTCAATAACATGATCAAATTGTCTATAGTACGTATAAGACTATCATGCTAGATCTGGACAGTCGCGCGCATAATGACGTGCGTCTCCATAATTGTAGCAGATGAGCTATCCCCTTCCTCGACCAAATCCTCCTCCTCTTCCTCTTCCTATATCTTGGAATACCCCACGCCCAAACGGGTATACTAGTGAGGTAGGTTTTGCGTGCATTCTATATAGGTTAGCTCGGTTAATCATCAAGTCAAAGTTGCGACAATGTTGTTCGTCATGTCCCAATGATGAGAAAAATTTGCAGAAATGTTTCTTAAGCTCAAGCATACATTTACCAATCCTCGGATAGTAGTATGTCATGTTCATACCCATTTCTTGAAAAATTGCACACCATAATGTAGGAGTCACACTTGGTCCAGCCACGCTCTCCAGCGGGCTTGGTCCTCCAACTTGCAGATAATCATTTAATACCGAGCACTGATCCTTGTGATGCCAGATTACTTTGCAGCGTATAAACCATACATCTATGCATGCCTTCTTTCCCTTATCCTTGTGCAGACTCTGTATTTCTAAGTGCATTGTCTCCAACTAGCTTTGGATCTACTGGGTCTCTATTTGCGCAACGGGTACTGGTGAAGCCTCTAGTTTCACTGCAATCTCTACGGCTTCGGCCTATGTGGAAATATTCTGCTGAATTAAGGGGTGACACATATGTAGTAGCAACATGGAAATAAACCACTCTTTGCGTTGGGTAGCATCAATATTAAATCCTCCATCTCTGATAGTGCGCTTCAACCTTTGGCTACATCCCATACAGATTCATTTAATTCTTGGCAAATATCGTTCAACTTAGTTGCACATTGCGCAAATGATTTCGGCCTCTTGAATTTTTATTTCAATGCAACCTTCAAGTTATCAATAGTTGCATTAGGATTGGTCGCTACATACCTTGTGTACCAATCCAATGCGCAATCTTGAAAAGCAGTGGCCAACTGCACTTTCTTAACATCGTTATTATTAACTTGCCGCGCTGTTCACACAACATCAGTGACAAACTAGAATTGGTTTGTATATTCATTCCTAATACCACGAAAAGTAGGTAAATTCATGGAGGTAGCCATCTTAGCGCCTGGTGGTGGAGGTGGAGTGGATGACTTGTTAGAGTGAGGTGAGTTTGGAAGTGGAGTGGATGGGATCTAAACTATGGCCAACAATCCAAGACTATTCTGATCTTGCGATACTTCTTCTTTAGAGTTCGCAGATTCACCAAAGCTACTAGTTTCTAATTCTTTGTCACTGTCAGATTTACCTTTGAGAGGACTGTAAACAAAACCTTCTTCTAGATCTACTCGATAAGTTCTTCCACTGTGCGTAGTCGGGCCTGTACGGGACATTCACTGAATATGACTGCACATAGTACCCTATTCACACAATAACATTTTAATCCACAGCTTTTGAGAGCACAAGAACTTACCTCTAGGACCCTTGAAAAACCTTCGTTCAGCTTCAGAATAAGATATAAATTGATTAATATCAATTTCAGTCACAACTCCTCCCAGAAAACGATCGATCCAATGATCTACCATGTGGGTGATCTTGTCACTAGTATTCTCTAATTGTTGTACCAACTCTGGGGTCCACTGAGTGATTGCGTTGTCCTTTGTGCAGGTTTGAAATTTGGTGAGTTTAAAGGACCACTCATGTAGCTCTGTCGCAAAGGAAGCAAATAAATTTTCATGGAATTCTGTATAGATATACTTTTGTTTCCAATCTTCGGCAAACAATTTAGAGCTTTTGTTTTCTTAGATCGCAAATTCAAGTATCTTCTTATCGAGCCAATATTGTAGTTCATTCTGCGTCAGATGCCAATACATAAAATCTCCCTCAAACTGAATCTCAGTCCTGACAATTGAACCATTTTTTGGCTTGAGGGGTCCTGACCCAGGTTTAGAGTTATCGCGCAACCAACAAAACCCTCCAACTACTAGCCCCTTCGACAATGATCTGCTTGCACAGATCAAAGTCTCACTCGAAGCAGTAAGGGGGGGTATGGAACCAGGTTTCCACACCCTGAGGAATTTTTTCATGTGGTGGTACTAATAAGACTTAGTGCAGATAATATAACAGTTCTGCACATGCACAGTCAACAAGTCTGACCCTTCACAGATTATCAAATAATAATTCAATATATTTTGCGCACAGTAATTAAGTATAATTCATTTAGATATACTCATTAACATAAAATAATTCATGCATAGATGCAATTAACCATTAACATAAGTAAATACGCAACACTGAACAGATTCAGATTTTAAATCATATAACAAATAATCAATGCAACAAATCACATAAGAATCTAGGTTCGCTAAAAATGTCTTCTTTATTAAGAGATATGAAATTCAGCACATTCAATCCTTCTGTGCACACAACCAAGACTTAGTTATCCACACACACAGCCAATAGGAGCCTTTCTACCTAGACAAACCCAGACTTAGATCGAAATATTAATGAAAACATCACAAGATAATATCTCCTTTCTTGACTCAATCCTTACATATTTATACTATCTAGATGTGCACATACCATGGTCTCAAACCATGGTTTGAGACTCATGGTTTTCCATTTAAACCCATTACAATGATTAAGGGACTTTGACCCGCCCCAAAGCCCCTTTAACTATTTTTGCGCATCGTGTATATCAAACCTTAGAAAAAACTAACCCAAAAATGCACCCCAGGGGACCCCACTCAAGAAATATGTATCAAACTTGGTCCTCCTTTATTGTGGGGCCTAGAGGAGAGAATAGACCTGGAATAAGAACAAAGGGAGTGGACAAACAAAGAAGAAAATGCAGGGTTTTATCCATAGGAAGGCACACCATCATATATGCCTTTAAATGTCAGAGAGGCCACCAGGGCCATGCATGGACTTCACATTAGTGAGTAAGTTTCTCAAAGGATGAGCAACACCTTCAACATGGGGGTGATGATGGGTCCCATCAATAGGTATATTTTTAGGTCCATATTTCTATCCTCCAACCCATAAATTCTTTCTTTTCTGCACATTAATTTACATTTTTGGCTATAATGTTCTTAGTAGGAAGAGTAAAGGGTGCTTGTCATACTTCATGGCTTAATTTTTTAGGTACATTTATGATGCAAAGGCACGTTGGAAGAAGCTAGAGGAAATATAGGAGGTTTTTCCCCTGAATTTACTCTCCTTTGGATCGAATTGATCCCTAGAATCACTCATCTGCACTCATCTACAACTCGAGACCCATTGAAAACTGATGAAATCAAGTGCACAAGAGGATCTAAGGGAACTAGATCCACTAATTTCAATATTTTGGAGGGAAGAAATCCTCCTCTCAAGGGAGATGCCCCTAATCAACCTTTTGTATAAATAAACAAGCTTAAGGGCTCATTAGGATTCAAATTTTTGCGAAGATAGGAAGAGAAATTGAAGTCCAAGTTCTCAAAGACTGTTATTTCCATTTTGAGATGATGTATTTGAACTCCATTTTGTGTTAATGAAAGGTTTATTGTTGGTCTACATTTGAGTTAACTATGGAGGGCTGAAACCCTTGGGTTAGGGCCAACTCAGAGGCTTTAGTCCCTCTCATGTATTTTTATTTTGTTCTTGTTTAAGTTGTTGTATTTCTTTCCATGTTTAGGCAGAAGTTAGATTTCAAAATTTGTGGTTGTAGGCCTGATCACAACCTCTCTTGTGGGAAGTGTGGTTGAAGAGTGTACAACAACAAGCTAAAAATGTGTGTTTGTGTTTCTTTGGAATTTGCTAGGCTTTGGATTGTAATTATCGTGCATGATTTGTTTCTACACCTTAGAAGTTAGTATCATGTCTTTGAAAATGGATTGGATGCATGTTGTAGGAAATAATAGATCTTTATGAATTACAATTCAAATTATCCTTTCCACTTTGATTTATTTTGCTGCAGTTTGTCATTAGATGTATGTTCTTCCCAAGATGAAGAGAGGTTGATTGATAGTCTGCAGGTACTACCAACGAATTACATGGATTGGAACATTAATCCTACACCCATTTTTTAATTACCATCCTCCTCCTAGACACCTGATATTGCTCTCAAATTCTGCCATCGAGATCATATTTTCAGGGTCAATGAAGGACATCGTGAGCATGCATTTTTGTGAAATATGGGCCTCTGATTGGTGCTAAGCTTGGAAAAAATGCCTCACACATAATTCACACACCCTCATCCACCTTAATCCACCTTTAGAACAACTTTCTTACCCTTATAATTCCCTCAGACCCAATCCTATAGAAAAATAGGGCAATCCTGTAGCAAAACATAGTATCTTGTAAAATCATGTAGTAGTCTTGTAGCACTGACTAAACTTGGCCATATTTTCTTTAAGATATTTATTTCTGAATTTTGGGATTGAATAATGATCTATAGGCTTTGAATCCCTTATTGGGGATACCCAAGGGCCACTCTAGACCCATCCTTCCTTCACTCCAAGTACAAGACAACAATTAGAATTAGGAGTCAGATTTCTACATTTGAATCATACTAAGTGTTATTTTATGAAATGAGTAAGGATCCTACTACTAAAGATAAAACCATATTAAGGGAAACTCTTGAATGAAAATAATTTAGATCTAGTTTTTAAAGTTATACTCTTGGATTATAGTCATCTGTTGTAGGTTAAATTTCCTGTTTCAAATCAATTTGCAAATAGAGTAATGATTTACATTATGCAAGTAGAGTGTTGACTTAATTGGTTTGCAAATAGAGTAGCATGGTTCATTTCTGAAATTAGTATAGTTTTTTTCCCTCCTACAATTACAATTATTATTTACATCTAATAAATGGCACTTTCATTTATGAAATTAGGGTAATGTTCACTTCCTTGCAATTAGGGTAGGCTTTTGTATTTTCATACAAATTCTCTTTGTAATTAACTGAAGGAGTGGTATCTCTGTTATCACTATAATTTTTTTTTTGAAACTTGGTCAACTACACTTGTTCCTGAGTCATAATGCTAGATAGGGTTAGAGTCATTTTTATATTTTTAAAGGTCTAGATCATGGGTTAAAAGTCTCATTCCATCACCAAACAATGTTCATTAACCTTGTTTCATTCTTCAAAGATCTTATGCCACGTTTTGAAACCCATTTTTAAAGTTTTTTTTTCGAAAATTTGATGAATAAGCCACGAAACCACGTTTTTGTAGCGCGCTCAGTGTGAAAATTTGATTTTTCACTACGAAAACTCTAGTGATTTCATAGCACAAAAACCTGAATTTGTAAATCATGCGCTACGAAATCGGGGATTCTCAGTTTTGCGTTTGAGCTGTCACATCTGTCAAATACAGTTAAATTCCTCATCATTAGGTGTCATCCACTAGTTCTCCTTCATGCATGCAACCATTCATTGTAATTATTAAGGGTCATTTGTCATTGATTAGGGGTCAGTTGTCATTGGTCCTTTCAAATTTGAATACAGTTGGCCGTTTTCGACTTCATTTGTCTCATGCAAGACAATAGTGCATGCATGTTTATGTTTTGAAGAAGAAATTAGTGGTGAAAGACCCGAGTTTACTGAAACAAATTCAAGCGAGGCTTCTCATTCAAATTCAGGTTATATCAGTATTTTTAAAACTTGCTATCAAGTGAGTTTGAAATTCATTGCTGGTGGAAGAAGAATTGTTATCAAGTGAGGCAGAATTGTTATCAAGCGAGGTTGAACTCATTTACCAAGCGAGCCAGTTCATTCAACAGGAAGCTCTGATTGCTAATTTGCTAATTTTATGAAGACACAAGGTTTCAGAGGGATTATCACATATTTTTTAAAATACAAGGTTTTCAAGAAGAAAATGGCTGAAGAAAGAAGGAGTCATAGGTCTGGTCATTGCCTAAGAACAAAACCTGAAGGTGTAGAAGCCCTTACAAAAGACAAGTCTGTTGAAGAAGCCTTTAAGAAAGTAGGTTGCTGGAGGTTTTGTGAAAAACTTCAAGGAGGGCACACTCAAGTCACCAAAGAATTTGCCATAAACTTCACAGGATCAAACTCAAAGACTGGATTCCTCAATTTACCAATTTCCCTTGAAGTGATATCATCAGTTACAGAAATTCCGAGAGGAGAAGACAGGTGTTTTAAAAACTTCAAGTTTGACATGGTACCCTGCAAAATATTTCTAAAACCAGAGTTTACAGAGGTTGACTTGAAAAAAGCTGTGCCAAGAAGTTATGACAAAGATGCATTTGCCAATCTGCTCTACAATATTCAGAGGTACTTCACCTGCGAAGGGAGATACCACAAGGTGTATACCTATCACTTTAAACTCTTGCTTCATTTCATAGGGATGATATCTTTAGATTTACCTTTTTGTCTTTTCAGAAGTTTGGCTAAGATGTAATAAGGTACAAATGAAATTTGAGTCATGTGAAACCTCATTATTTTACCATGGCTTAGTCAAGTTAATAGTCTTACATGAGCCGCAGAAAGCAAACAAAGATTGGGCTGAATTCCTCTTTTTGAGTAGAATTGGGATTGAAGGAACATGTGTTAGTCCTCAAGCTAAAGAAAAAACTCCATCAAAGATTACTGCCCCTGTAGAAACAAAGTCAAGAAGATTTTTTAAGCTCAAGCCTCAGAAACAAGTTGAAGAACCAATGATAAGAACAACATTTAATATCCAAGATACTCCTAAATCCGCACAAAAGAAGAAAACTCTGGTTAAGGAGACAATTTTAGAACAGTCAACTAGTAAAACAGATCAAAAGAAGTTGAATAGGAGTCAAAGGTTAAAGGAAAAGGGTAAGGCTATAGTTATAGAGGGGTCAAGAGGTAATTTGAATGATATACTTCAAGCTATTGACATTGAAGAGTCTCCCCTAGTACAAGCAGACTTCATCAAACTGGATACAGGTGGCAGCAAAGCAAAGAAATTGAAGACATCCAAAATGTTAGAGTTTCAGGATGAAGTGGTAGAGTTTATATTTAAGCCTAGAAAACCCTCAACTAGGCACTCCAAGAAGTTGAAATAGTTAGACATGGAGATAGAAAAAACAGGAAGTGAAAGTGCTAATGTTTTTGAAGAAACCATAAATACATCATTTTCAATGCTTGAAGAAGACAGAAACAGGGTTTTCAATATTCAGAAGGAAAAGAGCAGCTATGAAGATGTTAAATAAAAACTCAGATTTTCAAATAATGAGATTGATAAGTTGAAGAAAAAGGTGAGAGTGCATGCAGAATAAAGGGCAAACATTGAAAGGATGAAAGGATTGTGGGAGATGGAGAAAAATCCAAACCCTGAATTAATTGATAGTCAAGCTCAATTCTTCATATGGACCCTACCTGCAATCAAAGAAGAAAACTTCATTAGGATGGTCAATACCAAGCTAAGGGAAAACAATAGAAGGCTTAAGAGGAGAGTAGAAGACCTGTAAATACAGCTAGCACAGTTTGAAGATTAGCCACAGCTAAAATAAGTGCAAACAATAAGTGTCATCCTTTAACAAATTTTTGAGGTTATGTGGTAATATCTCATTTTTGGAGCTGTTTAAAGTTGATGTTTATGGGTTATGAAAGCTGATATACACCTGGAAATATAGTATTAAAGGGTTGAAAACTAAAATTTTGGAAGGAAGTTGTGAAAAGTGAAGACTCAGCAGTTTTGTAGCACGCTACGAAACTGCTGTAGGATGCAATTTGAAGAATTTTTGCAATTTTCAAAGGTGAAAAGGGTTTGGTTTTGAGCTTTGATGTTGGTGGGAGGTATATGTAGAATATCAATGAATATCCAGGAGGTTTGGCACATAAAAATGGAGGTTTGAAGCATGATTTTAAAAGGAAAAGTCTGCGCTACGAAAACAACAGACTCAACAATTTCGTAGCGCAGCAGTATTGATAGTTTTTGCACCATTTTGGAGGTTCGGGATTTTCACAGCTGGAAGGTCGAATTATAATGAAGGTTATAAGAAATTTTCCACATGTTTTGAGCACCAGTTCTTTAGCATTTGGTTCGAATGGACAGAAATGAGGCATTCAACTATTATACATGGAACACGCTCCTATTTTGCAGGAATGGATAAGAAGCAGGTTGATGGGGTCTAACAGCAAGAAGATAAACAACATCACGGTCGAAGTATAGAAGAAATAGTTGTCAAGCATAGTTTTTAATGATTAGATAAGGTTGTTAAAGGTTTTTTAAGATATAATAAATAGTGTTTTAGTCCTAGTTGTATTAAGACTGTAAGGTAGACAGTTTAATTGTCAGTTTGTAAATGAAGTTTGTTTAGAAGTTGATAGGTGTTAAATTCAAATTTCTTCTCAAATGTTTGGAAGGAATCCAAGGGTGTAATGACCACTCTATAAGAGGGAAGAAATCGAATTGCCTAGGGTTGGAATTTTCATTGAAAAAGCATACTTTTTGTGATATCAGAGAACTATGTTTTTATCTTAATATAGAGAGTTTTGTTTCATCACTCAGGATTCAAAAAGGGTTATGGATGTTTGATTGTCTCATGATTTTTCTCTTTAAATTACGTGTAGTGGCATGAATGTATGTTACTTATAATTCACTGAAGGTGCTCTAACTTCCTTCATATGTTCATGAACTATGTTTATTCTATGTCCTACTGTTCTATTGATGCATCTAAACCCTGAAATGCCCTGAATTCCATATGAAACTGATCTTTATGTTTTGTGAAAGCAAATTTGACTCCATTTACCCAAAATATGATTGTTGATTAGTAGTACAACCAATTATTCACTTTATTCACAGAGTTAGCCATCTGATCTTTATTTGAAAATCATTAACCTATTGAGAGAGCCCTCTCAGGTTGAGGAGGCTACGCCTCAAATAAAAGTTTGGTTTGAAATAGTTACTCAGGGTCTCCTTAACTAGCACCCTATTAGGGTCTGATTTTGAGATAACAATCTCCATACCTTGATATGGTTCAATGACTGAGGTTGACATGAGTAGGTCTTGATGTACTGTGCATATAACACTTCCACCTCTAAGTTTGTACGAACCCCAGGTTGATAATTCAAGTTGAGAATCTTGGGAGTTGCAACATCCTTGATGTAATACTAGGGCTCAACATGGGGATTTCCATCTAATAATAGATGTGCATGATGACTATGGAATTGGTGGGATTATTGAACTAGTGACCGAGTGCACACATTGTTTAGGGGAGTTCTAGTCAACATTAGTGTTTAGTTGGTTTATGGGCAGACCCTGGGAGACGTCCTGACACATCGTCTATGTGCTGGGTTGCAGGCGGGAGTTATTCAAATGGGAGGGCATTGGTATTCCACCAGTAATGATACTATATGGAGATTATGCTCTTCCATTTATGTATTGGGCATAAGAGCCACCGAGGATTGGCACAACCATGAGATACCCCTTAGCATGTGAGGCGTTATTCTGCTCAGGTCTGTTGAAAATTTAGTAGCCATGGTTAGTATTTTTATTAATAAAATAAGAGGAAAATTTAAATTTGAATTAATGGCTCCACATATGTCAATTTAGCCCCTCTAATATCGAATCGGCCTGCCCAAAGGTCACATTTATTCACATGTACAAAAAACTTACATATTGAGCCTATTCACTCTCCTTCAAGGCAAATTTAAATCATATAATCATCTAATCATCTCTATTTTGGTACGAAAATATCTCTGTGGAACCTTGCTATCTATGGTGACGTGTGATATTTTCTATGGAATTTATATTTCTTCATGCAAGCATATCTGTGGCATTGTTTTCTGTGATTCAGGAAAGCTTCTGTGGCACTCTTCTCCTATGACATGCAAGCTTCTGTGGCACTTTTATCTTATGATATGTGAGCTTCTGTGGCACTTTTATCTTATGATATGCGAGCTTCTGTGGCACTATTTTATGTGATTCATGCAAGCTTCTTTGGCACTATTACCTATGGTATGAAATCTTATCTGTGGTTGGTATACGAGATTCTCTATGGATCCTTATCTTTGTTGTAAATCAATTTTTTGTGGCTATGTGACTGAAGAAGAGGACGAGGTTTCGTCCATAAAAAATATATTATTTAGACTGATGTACAATTGATTAATTGGAATATATCTCATAAGGAAATATTGTTGGGTTTTCCCCTTGTGGGGTTTTCCCCTGGATGCTAGCCTAATTTATGGTGTCTCTTGTCTCTTGTCTCATTGTTTACTATGATCTATATTGCTCTGTTGTAGAAGCGAGTGGTTGAAAATTTTCCTGTGTAACTAATTGATTATTGAAATGCTCCAAAGAAGTGATATTATATCATTGGAAGTAGTTATTGATTTGAAAAAGATCTCTAATCATGATTGCACTAGAATATCAACATGGTATCAAAGCTATAGTGAAGGAAAGAGCACTGAGATCGCCTTTTGAGGTAAGTCTTAATTTTTCCTGTGAAAGTCTGATCAAGTTCAAGAGACCAAATGTATGTGATATATTTCTATGACATCTGAGCTCTCTATGGCTTGAATGATGAGGATATAAGTCCGAGTTTCTCCTGCAAGTAATCCAAATTTGTTGAAGACAGTACGAGCCTTTGGAAATATTAGTGACAAGTATGAATACAAAAATTGAGTCTGAGATTATTATTATAGTCTGAGGTCTATTGTTGCCATCTAATATCTGAGAAAAGGTCAAGTCACCTATTTTTCATGAGAAGTCTAAGGTTATATATAAATATGGAAATGTGAGAATTATCTCTGTGGAAACATAACTAAAAGATCCTCTATGATGAAGCTGAAATCCATTTTAGACAAGTCTGAATTGTGAAGATATTGTGGTGGTATGAGTCTAACTCTATGATACTAGTCCCAACTATTTTCGAGAATATTTTGTGGTGAAGTCTAATTCATACTTGTGAAAAAGAAAAAGTTATTCTGTAGTGAAGCCTAAAGTTTAGACAAAAAATATTTGTTGTAAATTTTGAAGTCCAAGTTGGTTTTTGTGAAAGATCCTAAGAAGTCTGAGTTCCATTCTATGGCATGATTGAAGCTAATAAATTCAAAGAAATAATTCTGGAGTATTGTTTAAGTCAAATGCAAGATATTTCTATGATAAGTGAAAAATTATTTGAGCTCCTTAATGTTGATTCTTGTGCATATTCAAGTCTGAAGTATGATCTAAATCAGTGAACAAATCCAAGTTTGTATGTCTCTGTGGAAGAAGTCAATATCGATCAACCTTATCTCTTTGGAAGATGTCAAGTACATGGACTATGACCTCAAGGACAGAGAATCCAAATATTCATTCATTAACTCTTATGTTATCTTAAAGGATTCTTGTTCTATAGATAGTGAAAGAAACCTATACAAGAGTCAATCTAGAATACCTTGAAGAAGAAATCTCAAGAAATTTGAAGAAATTCCTCTATACTAAAATTTTGTCATATGAGACGTATAGGTTAGACAAGGAGGAGTCCAAAATGTATTGAAGTTTTCTAACATCTATTTCCACTTGGGATAAAGTCATTATGGTTAATCATGAAGGTTCATTAATGAATGATATAGTACATGAAAGTCTGGATGTTAAGACTATAGAGATTAAGATGCACTTTCATTTGTTCTTTTGCACATAAAAGGAAATAAGTCATGGAAATCTAGACCGATAAGAACTCCAAGGAAGCTAATACTTAAAATGTATGTATCATTCACTTTTTATTTAAAGTATTTCTGGATTCCAAATATTATTTTGTTAAGGAACTCTATTCAAAGAAGACCACGTATATGTCTATAGAATATATTAAGTTCTATATATCTTGAATATTAAAGAAGAAAATAATGAAATCCCTCTATGAATAAAGTACTCAAGAAATGTTGTACATTTACTATAATTCATTTAAAAAATATATCTATGATTTTGGTTACAAGAGGTCATGTTCCTCCTCAAGAAAGAGGTCAGAAGATCTTACAGAAGTTGATTAAGAATATTGATGCCATTTGAATTCTAAGATCTTCCTTGATGAAATCCATTCCTACATTGATTTTAAGAAGACAAGCTACCTAGTTTGTGGTGACCAAGGATATTAGGTGAACCTATTGATGACAAATATTCTTAGCTAATATGCTACTGCGGAAGAATAAAATATTTCGTTAATCTATAGGTTGATGCTGAAATTGATGTATTTAGGACACTTAAATTGGAAGAATAAATTTATCAAGTATAATTGGTCAACGGATGTATGAATGTTATGATTATGAAGCAAAAATACCGAAGATCTAATTACAGTGGAACATTGATAACCATAGAAGTTATAATAATAGGTCAAACCTCCTCTTCCCTTGAAGCCTAATCAGATTGAGATTGGATGGGTTTGAAAAATCTAAGGTTTGGAAGAATGCATGTCTTGACTAGATTCTAGGGATGTTTTGGGTTTGTAAAACCCTAACAACAATTTGAACTAGTAATCCCTAAGGTTTGTGGACAAAACCATAGGATTGATTATTCATGTTGTTGATATTGAAAACATGAATGACGATGTTGGAAAATAATGCAAGGATGAGTGTCACACATCTAGGGTTTGTAAACCCTGCACCAAACTTGAAAAATTATTAGGGTTTGGAGTTAAAATTTTTATCCCAGTATATACAAAAAAAAGTTGGAAAAGTGAGCCTATGGCTTATGAATTGATTGCATCCACTTTAAATATGAAACTATAGCTACAAAAAAGAAGGAATGACATGATGATGATGATGTGGATGAAGTTGAATGGAAGGAAGACTAAAGATTAAGAAGGAGATAAAATGCTCTCAAAAGATAAGTATCTTGTATCTCTTATTTTAATTCATTACTGTTGTTATTATTCTTCTTGTCCTTGTGTATCTTGTTTGGTTGTATTTGTTTTTCCATGGCCTCCTAGTGAGGATTGTAGGTTCACTGTGAATTATGCCAAGGCTATGACAATTGATGAAAGAACAAAGTGACAAGAAGACTTGTGATTAGATGATCTATGGAATCATAGGGAGAAAATAGGATCAACCTGATTGAAGCATGTTTTGGTACATGATGAAAAGAAGTCAGTTTTAACTTCCAAGATGAAGATGACTAGAAACCTTGAAGAATAATGATGATCTAAATTTGTTGAAGGTGGGCCCTTGATTTTTCCATTATATAGGATTTTTTAATTTAATTTTATTTTTTCTGACAGGGGATGCATTTCTCATTGTCCAATTTATGATGGAGTTGTTTTTTGAATTTGAGATGAAGGATATTGGTCTTATACATTACTATTTGGGATTGGAAATTTGGCAATGACAGACTGTAAGTCCATGGAAACTCCCATGATTTGATGAATGATACAAGAATGTGATTCTAATATGATTGATCCCTTTATTTATCTCAAATTGATTGGCTCATTGAACTATTTGATATATGTTATGTTGTGAACAAGTTGATCTAATCCTTTCTTGAGCCTCGACATGTACATTGGATTGTAGCGAAACATATATTGATATATCTACATGACACCATTGATTATGGTTTAAGATATGGTTCTAATGACAAATGCATGGTTTTATTGATGTTGATTCGGTTGGAGTCCCTGATAATATAAAGAGCCCTTCTTGTTTCTATTTTTGGCTTGGTCTCTGCTATGATCATCAAGTAAGAAGCAAGATTCTATTTCTCTTAGTACAACTGAGGTTGAGTATATTGTTGCCTGTTCAGCTTGTTGTGAAGCTATGTGGCTTCAAAAGCTGCTTGCTAGTTTGTTTGATAAAGTGTTGGAATTGACCATTGTATATTGTCATAATCAAATATGTGTTAAGATTTTTGAGAACCTGTTTTTTCATGTTAGGTCGAAGCACATTTCCAGATCAAGTATCACTTTATATCCATGAGGTTGTCTTATGTGGAGCTTTCTAGCTCAAATACACTTCTATTGATGAGCAGTTTATTGATGTCTTCTAAGAATCTTGGAATGGATTAGAATCCATCTTGGAGATGGAGCATTGATTGATAGCATCATGAAAAGCTTCCTTGGGATGCAACTGAGAGACCAATGGATTGGTCAGGAAGATTGTCACTCCCTTAGGTCAGTTGACTGGGAGGCCAGAGAGCCTAGTTAGGGAGCTTGGTTCTAAGGCATGAGGTGATCCCTTTGGTCATGATGACTGAGAGACTAGTTTGTTCTGGGACACTGATCTTGTGATCTCTCCCTTAGGTAGTTGTTGAGAGAACTATGGATTTCTCAGGGAGATTGATCTTGAGTTCCCTTCCTTAGGTCATTTACTGAGAGAAAAATAAGTTTGGTCGGGAAGGATGAGTTCTCTCCCTTGGGTCGTGGACCGAGAGACAATGTTATTGTCGAGGAGATGGACCCTGTGTATATGATTGGAGAATGGTTTCTCATTGATTGATCTTGTTGGTCAGTTGGTCTCTGACCTGGATGAAATTGGGTTTTGGCTTATGGGATGTATTGGATGATATGTATCTTTCTTTATGATGAGACTTGTGACCTCTCGCTTGGGCTATTGCTGAGAGACTTATGGATTGGTCAGGGAAATCGATCTCGAGAGAGATAATGAAAAGAACCTCCCTGGCTAAGAGGGAGTGTTGGAAATTTAGTAGCCATGGTTCGTATTTTCATTAATAAAAGAAGAGGAAAATTTAAATTTGAATTAATGACTCCATATATCTCAATTCAACCCCTCCAAGATCAATTCGACTTGCCCAAAAGTCACGTCTATTCACATGGATGAACAAGTATATATTGAGCGTATTTTCTCCACATGGATGAACAAGTATATATTGAGCATATTTTCTCTTCTTAAGTGTAAATTCAGATCTTCTCATCATATATGTTTTGGTGCAAAAATATATTTGTGGAACATTATGGATTTGTGGTGACATGCGAGCTTCTCTATGGCACTTATCTCTATTCATGTGAACTTCTCCGTGGCATTGTTTTCTATGATTCATGCGAGCTTCTGTGGCACTGTTCTCCTATGGCATGCGAGCTTCTGTGGAACTGTTATCTTATGATATGCGAGCTTCTGTCGCACTGTTCTCTTATGATATGTGAGCTTATGTGGTATTGTTATCTTATGATATGTGAGATTCTATGGCACTGTTCTCTTATGATATGCGAGCTTCTATGGCACTATTTTCTTTTTATTCATGCAATCTTTTGTGGAACTATTATCTATGGTATGCAAGCTTCTCTGTGGCTAGTTTTCAAGCTTCTTTATGGCTCCTAATATTTGTTGTAAAGAAAAGCTATGTGGCTATGTGATTGAAGAAGAGGACAAGGTTTTTTTCATCAAAGATCTATTATTCAGATTGATGTACAATTGATGAATTGAACTCTCTCTCATAAGGAAAGATTATTGGGTTTTCCCCTTGTGGGTTTTTCCATGGCTGCTACCCTAATTTCTGGTGTCTCTTGTATCTTGTCTCATTATTTACTACAATATCTATTTATCTATTGTATAAGTGATGGCTGAAAATTTTCATGTGTAAATACTTGATGATTGAAATGCACTAAAGAAGTTATATTATATCATTCGAGGTAGCTATCAATTTGAAAAAATGCTCTAGTCTTGATTGCACTAGAATATAGAAAAGGTCTATCAGGACAAATGAGAGATATGAATCACATCATAGTGGTTTCACTAGAATAGTGGAAAATACATTAGCACATGTGGGATACCAGATGATACAGGGTGGTATGGAAATAGGAGTTGGTATCCAGTGGTGCACACATATATGTCTTGGAGGATGTTTCACATTAGGATTTTGGAGCATTTCCTCTAGATATATATCTTAATAGGGACATCAGGCATACCATTGGTTTTAACTTACCTAGGATTGATGAGGGCATGTATGAGCATCTATTGATCATGCCCCGAGGGCCTCACATGCCTTTCTCTCCTCTATATTGCTTACATTCACAAAAATTTGGTTGGTGTCCCTTGATTCTCTCATCCCAAGCAATGGGATTTAGGAGGTTCTTATGAGACTGTTGGATGGGACACGGTGCATCAGGAGAGAGAATTCCCAACTGTGGCATATGGTTAGGGCTCAAGTTGGAAGATGTAGACTTGGGGATAACTTGATATATTATAGAGATAACATATGTTTCACTCTTGAGCTCACACTTAGGTAGATGCATTACACAATTTTGGCAAGACATTCTGATGTATTAAATGAGCATGTACAATGAGTGGTAGACCTATCTTACAGGAGGGTGTTTATACTACAAAAAATATTAGGGTGCATCATTAGGAGATGAGATAACAAATTTATATGCATAATTTGGTAGGAGAAGGGAGGTTTATCATGCGCCTGAATGATTATTGATACATGGAATTCATCTATTGGTTGCATACAAGGATCATAGATGAGGCACAAATAGTTTCCAACAACTCACTGTACTACACAAAAAGAACTGATAGGGGTTCAGAGTTGTGAACTCTCAATTTGGCTGGGGGATCTAGGGATCTAATTGTTTTCTAGATCACTCCACTTCTTGATGAGAAGGGACATGAAAACGAGCGATCTAGTTGATTTTAGGGTTGACACGAGGAGGATTGTGGAGGAATTCACCATATAGTGGTACAAATTTTCCCTGTTGTTGCTCAGGATCAGGTCTGGTTGTAGAGCGAAAGACTCTGACCTCACTGAGATGCATTGGCATGATGTGTTTCATGGTTGTGGGTTTAGACCTAACCAATATTTCCAGGCGAAGAGGATTCAATATGAGTGCAATGGGAAATTATTTAGGACCAGAGTGGTGCAACGAAAACATGGCATCCCCTTTTCGAGATTTGCATGGAACCCTGGAATTACATGGCTTGTTAGTTCAACCACCATTATGGACGAGCTAGGTTTTACAAAGGGAGATCACTCAGATCTTCCATTTAACCTCAGTTTCACAGAGAGAATTTTAGTCCTCAGTGATTTGTTGATATTTTGGAGTGCCTCACTAGTATGGCAGGGTGATTAACAGGAGGAGGCCGTGGTTAGTTCACATGGAGGAGTACTCTTCTCAGTAGGAGTTGAAATGTACCTTCAAGAGTTCACTCTTGAGGTACATGAGAATGGTTTTCCGATAAACAACTTCTCGAGGAGATGACCAAAATTTTGCATTTTCGAGATGCTCTTCTTATTGGAAGCATGTATAGGGCTTCTAGTGTCTATGCCTTGCTAGGAAGTGAGTGGATTGAGGAATGATTCAGGATGATCAGGTTTTTTTGGGACCGTAGTATTAGTTTGGATCAAATTATGGAGCAACAACATGTGATTATATTGCTTGAGGACAAGTAATTTGGGGAGGGGAGACTATAATGTCGCAAATTTTTGGATTACCTTTTGGTGAGATTAGGAGGGATTTCTAGAGCTTATGTCAGCTAGGTCATGGGAGCATGATTATATTATTGCTGGGATCAAACAATTTTGAGGATTTTTGTGGGGGAAAAATGGGATTTAATTGCAATTTTTCAGCATCAAGATTAGTTCCACATAGTTCGATCATGGTTTCACTTCATTCCAATGATTTCCATAAAATAGAGTTATTAACAAGCATATTTTTAATTAATTATTCTTAAGGTGTTGTTTCAGGATGATTACTTGGAGAAACACCTTAGTGTAATACCTCATTGGAATCAGGGTGAAAGTATCTATAGGAAAGGATGATGTAAATGAGATTTGGGTGGCTGGTAATTTCCAGGTTTAAAAGTGGCTTTGTTTAGCTAATAAAATCCACTTTATTAAATATAGGAAAAGTACTTTTATTGTTTAATTAGAGGGAAAAGGTAAAAAGGGTGGAAAAAGAGTCAAGTGAGTTATAAAAAAGGGAAATGAGGGCGTATCTCCTCATTATTGCATTTTCTCACTTGAGAAAAATAATTTTGGAGAGATATTGAGGAATAATATATGGATTTTGGAAACTCTCTATGTTGGTTACTAGTTTGGGTGTTGGAACCATACACCCTAGATAATTTGGTGATAGGAACACTTAGATTCCAACATTGAAATTTAGTGGAGAAAAATATTTGGTGAAAGAGGTAATCCAATAGTGTTATCAATTTTTTTATGGACTGACTTATGTTATTATATTTCTCTTACATAGGCTGAAAATACCCATAACGAGGATCAATTCCTAGTGCCCCCATTTGGAGGTTCGAATCACTAAGTTATTTGCATCTCTGAAGACCAAGTTTATTCCTATATTGATGGGTAATATTTTTATGGCTTTGTTGGTTTATTTTCCTTGCTAAAGAAAGAGTTGAGTTCGTATTATAAACTGGCTCAGTTGATGGATTTGTGAGCTAAGTTTATCACTACTAAAAAGGGGATGATTTTATTGTTGCATAGGGATGATATCTATAAAAAAAGGGGGATGCGTTACTTCTGTTGTGTGAGACCAAAAGAACCCTCATTTTGTTCTAAAAAAGCTTGATATCTACATGCATTTTTGTGGAGTTGACTTCAATGTATTGCTGGATTAGTGGGTCTAATTGTGGGACTGATATTACTGTGCAAAAGGGGAAGATTTCATAGCCATATTAGAGCTAATATTTCCTGATTCCTATATTGTTGGTGTCCCCCAAATATATTATTGAAATATCCAAGTTTGTACTACTATAATTAAACTCAGTTTCCTCCTATTCTATGCACTGTTATCTTTATTATTAAGAAAATGGAATGGCCGAGTATTGTTAGGTTTATGACTCGTGAATATATTTATGGGAATTTTTATTTATGAGTTTGATGAGAAATATGTACAATTGGGTTGGAGCATTTCTATAGTACATTTTTGGATCTGTGTTATCTATTTGAAATTAAAACCAAGAAAGTGCACTTATAGCCCACTGCACACAAACCATTTGATGAAATGCCACACTAAAAAATCAAACAAAAATTAGAAATCTAAGGGGAAAATTTGAGGTGCTTCTAGGAGGGTATCTTACATTTCTTTCTCTCGCTTTCTGGGGCTATACCACGTCTTCTTGGGTCTATCCATTTGGTGATCCAATAATGTTCCATAGAGTCTAGAATTTGGTCAAATTTAATGTATTTTGGACCTCCATATTCTTCACACATTAATAAGGATTTTGTGGCTGTTGTTCTGGGTTGTTGATTGAAAATTTGAAATATTGCATAATTCTTGGAAAGGAAAATCTGCCAGCAAATCAACTTTGGGAGAGCCTTCCAAAATATTTTTAGATTTGGCTTGAATAAAAATGACCCACTATAGAATTTGAGCCAAGAGGTGAAAAAAATCAAAAGGTTAGCAGGCCAACACATTCTGCTATTCATTGGAGAAAGCTCTTTGGCCTAGACCAATTTTCTATATGTGCATTGCAGAAAAAGGTGTAATATCAATTCTTATTTTTGCTTACAATTAAGCTATCTCAAAGGTCCTGGTATTCCTATCTTCTGAATATTCTTAGATGGCACGATTTTTTTATATGTTAGAAACTAGGAGAAGGTGTTAACTTTTTGGTTAGCATTACAGTGCCATAAATTTTTCTAAAGACTCGATTTTAGAAGTGATTGAGTTGAGAATAAAATTGTCTCATATCTTGATATGACTGTATATGATGATGTTTTCCATCCAACCCGATATTCCTCCTACTGGCTCCAAAGAGGACAACTAATCAACTTGTCTCTAAAGATTGCACCCAAGTGAGTGAGATGCAGTGTCATTTCATTCGAGTTCCATCACTTCCAATGTACTCGTTCATCCCATAAATAATTTCTCACTAATGAGAACCTCCCTCTGTTTGCAAGTAATTAATTAAGAGGCGAAAGCTATTGCAAATGCTCCAAAGTTTGATTAACAATTATAAGGTCTGTCCATACATTGATTTTTGATCCATTGCCAGGGATCTAGTATAAACCTTGGCTAATAAGCGGGGACATTGTCAAAAGAAGTTACCAGATCGTTGATCCCCTTTGAGTGGGTTGAATATAACAAACGATTTATTCACTTTCATACATAAGATATTTTTCTTATTGATTTCCACCAATGTTCCTGTTGTGTTACAATCATCCAAGCCAACTCCACCCCTGTTTCTTGGTTCATAATAAGAGGATCTCTAATTCCTAGTCCACCATGAATTTTGGGAGCTCTAACAATGGGCCACTTTTTCAAATGAAACTTATTTGTGCTTGATTTACCTCCTTCCCAAAGTAATTTACATATGTCTTTGTACAAAGTATTTATGAAATATTGGAGTGCCACAATAAATAAAAATTGAGCAGAGACAGAGGGCTGAGAGTACTTATTTTATTAATACAATTCACCCAACCAGATTAAGTCACCTTGCTCACCATACATTGAATTTGTTCTTGAAATTGGAGAGAATACCAACCCAAACTTGTGATGTATAAGATTTAAATCATATAGATCTTCCCAAGTATTTGAAGTCTTTCTAGGATCCCATTGATTGAAAACCCAAGATCACCCTGATTTTCCTTTGCTTGGATATTAATGTGTTCCAACAGTGTATTTGTGACTTGGATAAATTTTTTTGTCCTTGAGTTACCAAAAGGAATTAATCCATTATCCCCTTAAATATTCTTTCTATTATAGATGAGGTTCCACTTAAGAGGAGCATATTGTCTACAAATTGAGAATGGTTAATGCTTATGTTTCCTCTAACATATATTATTCCAGGAAGACGTTTAGTCAATATTTCTTGCTCTAATCTATTACTGAGCATGTCATGTTAGAAAATTATATATTACAAAGAAATGGAAAACATAAATATGTAGAAATAAAAAAACAGAAAACATATAAAACAAGAGAGACACAGATATATGTGGTTCATCCAACTTGGGATACGTCCACATAGAAACATCCAATCCCTCCTTTATATTATCTAGCAAAATGAAGAGACACAGCCTATAAAAAATCTGATGTAATATCCTATACTCTCTCACACATTCCCCCTTTCTCTTTCTTGCTCAGAATACACACCACAAATAGCTGCAATACATTCCCTCATATGAATTGAGGGGTTGCATTGTAGGGAAAAATAACCTAAATTAAACATAACTTCTACTGTTAGATCATTTGTGTAATGAACGTCCCACATTTACTATGAAATTAAAATATTTTACAAGGAAATTTTACATCTATTTTTAGCTTCAGGGGCATTTCCCTCGAACCCCTGTCAGGGGAGCGCTAGCCCCCGCACCCCCTCACATGGATGGTCGTACAGTCTTCAAGGGGTATACATTTGGCTGAAAAAAAGACCTCTAAATCAGGATGATAATCAGGCTCCACACCCAACATGTCAACCATTATTATGTATAATAAGGGAAATAGGGGGCATCCTTGCGAAAGCCCCCTTGAGGCATTGAAGAGACAAACAACCCTTCCATTGATCATCGGGGACATGCACGAAGATCTAATGCAAAAATTGATCCAATTTATAAATCTCCCGTTAAATCTGAGTTTAGCCATTTTTTGATATAAAAAATGTGCATGATCATTCAAATGCATTTTCCATATCCAACTTGATAATCACCCGCTTATATCCATCAGTATGATCGAAGTTGATCACTTCTTGGACTAAAAATATGTTATCTAGAATTTGGCTCTAAGTCACAAACCCACCTTAGTTTTCAAATATGATGTCTGGAAGAATTATTTTTAGTCGTTTGGCTAAAATTTTGGAGTTTATCTTGTAAGAGACATTACAGATAGAGATTGGTCAAAGGAGAGAACATGAGGATGGATTCGTTTCTTTTGGAATTAGTGCTAGGAAGGATGTATTCACTCCTCCTATGCAATTATTATTTAGTGACTATCCCACCATCCCACATAAATCATATTTAATCACGTCCCAAAAAGACTAATAAAAATGGGCTAAGAATCCATCTGGCCCCGAGGATTTATCCAGATTTAAGGGAAAAACTCTTAGTTTAACTTTGTCTTTCATTGGGGGCTTTATTAGCCATTATTTGGTTTCATCTAAGATTAACTTGGGCACATGTTCTAATAGGAAGGCCTCGAAATCTATTGAATAAGGCTCTATCTGACTATATAGAGCACCAAAGTGATGAAAAAACTCCTTGATCTGTTGAAAATTTTCTACTTGTGTTCCTTTGAATTTTATCCCTTAAATACTATTTTTCCATTCTCTTCTTTTGACCTACTTGTGGAAGAAATTTGTATTTTTGTCCCCTTCTTGAAGCCATACACCTCTCAACTTTATCCTCCATGTTTCTTCTTCTTTCATTACAATATGATATTCTATGAATATTTCTTTCTCTTGCTGAAAGAGATCTCTTGCGACTGAGGCTTATTCTATTTTAGACTGTACGTCCTCCATCCCTTTCTCATATTCTTGAATTGTTTCCTGTATTTTTGTTCCTAAGGTTTTGACCCATATTTTGATCTGCTCCTCAATATTTTAAATTTTTTCTCCAATATATTGATAGGACTCCTTATGACCCATTCACCCCAGGTTGTTGCCACTAACTCTTGGAATTCTAGTTTTTGAAGCAAAGTTGGGTTGAATTGAAAGTGTATTGGCCCATAAATTTCACTTGGATCAAGCTCCAGCGCTATGGGCCTATTATCTGATTCACTCCAAGAGAGAATATGAGATTGAACTACCATGTGTTGAGATATAGAAAGGAGTCCGAAATAAAGAACCTGTTCAAGTGAGTAGTAATATACCCTAGCCCAGATCATCGATTGTTCCAGGTGTTCTTGTGCATGACCGAATTTATATCCAATAACTTAAGTTCCTAGATGAGGTTCTCCATATTTTCTTGGAATTGATCTCTTATTTGTGATCCTCCATTTTTCTCCCACTTTTGCAAGGTGGTATTAAAATACCCCCCATTATATAATTAGAGCTATAAATGGTATCTTCTAAAGCCATTAAGGAAGTCCAACATTCATTATTTTCCCTATATTGAACCAAAATATAGATAATTATAAATGATCATACCTGGTTAGAGTGATGGTGCAATAATTTTATCGCTATCCAGTGAAGAGTGGAGGAATTCTTTAACAACTGAATTTGTGAGGGATCCCACATTATGAATAGTCCCCCGTGAGGCTCCTCTTGAGGCATCTGATGCTATTCCACTACCTTCCCATAACATGTGATTTCTTTTGATAAGCTCTTGGTCCTCCATTTTTGTCTTCTGGAGCGGGGACACTACAAGTCTTTATTTTTTAATAAGGGATTTAACTCTTTCCATTCTATTTTTTTATCCCAAGTCCCTACAACTACAAGAGTTTATCTTTCATCATTTTCTATGAGTATGGGTTTCCCCTTTGGTTGGGGAAAAATTGTATCCTTTCCTGGTGCTTCTAGTTCTTGGAAATAGGGGGTTTAGAGTTCCTTGAGACCCAATTCCTTTTCCTTTTTCGATTTCTCCATTCCCACTTCCCTATTTATTTTCCTTCTAGCTCTCATATGCTTCCTCCACTGTTCATTTTATTTTTCAACTTCGTATTTTTCATTGGTTGAACTAGCAAATGTTGATCCTACTTTAATATCCCTTAGTGATAGAAATTCATAATCCTCCCCATGTGGATCTTCTTGGTTTGTATGTTCCTGGCCATTTCCCAAGTTCCACATACGCTCATCTATGTTCTCCAGCCTTGCATCATTCTTAGGTTCCATATTTACGGTGGGAGGTAATTCTTGTGGGATTTATCCTTCCTCTACTGCCATGTTTAGTGCTTCAAAAATATTTCATCTACTTCTGTCACTTCCTGATTTTTTGGTTCCTTCGCTAATATATTTCCCCAATTTCCTTGGGGAGAGTGGTCCTTTCCATTTGATGCTAGTTTTTTCATTTTTCTTTTATTTATTTTTCTACTATGGGGATGACCCTCATATTCTTTTGGCTTATTGCCATTGTTCCCTAGCTCCACCTTGTATGGGCTGCTCCTCTTGAATTTTCTTACAGTTGCAGGAAAAATGACCATTTTTATGGTAGAATTTACATTTAAACAAGAGATGGTCATTATATACCTCCTACATATGTGACCAACAGTCTAGATTCAGATTTATTTCCGTTGGTATGCCTTTGTCCAGGTCCACCTATACAAAAATTCGCGCAAAGGAAAATAAACCCTCATGCAGTTCAAATTGATCAATATACTTTCCCAGGGTGTTTCTTATGTTTTTGAAAGTGGTTTCACTCCAGCAGTGGAAAGGTAGGAAGGGGAGACCATGACAACCGAAGGGACATCAATACTTGGATTGATGTTTGGGCTCCAATGATCTAGATATAAACCTTGGTGTTAGAAAACCAGAAAGGAATTTTTTTTTCTTATGTTAATAATTACTTGTGACATATTTGTGTTCTTATTAAATTTATTATGTTCTTATATTATCTTTATTTCATCAATTAATCATCAAAATAAAACATGAAGGCACTCATGCAGAGCAAAAACCCCTCTATATGGGAAAACCCAATCAAATTCTTCCACTAGAAAATTCAAGTTGAGATAGACCAATAGACCAATACCCTAAACAAAAATACCTTCCTCCACCAAGTCAGCCCTCAAACTATTCTTACAACCTTCAAAGATCGACTGCAACAATACTGCAACAACACTGCTTCAATACTACATCAAGGGAAAATTTTTGACCTTACTGCATTAGAATTTTCACCTAGTTTCAATACTACAATTTTGGCCCTCCTGCAACTTCAATTCCTTCGCATGTGTGAGACAAGATAGAGAAAAATTTGACTTCCTTAGCTACATAAATACCTCCTTCTCCTTCACTATCCCTTTCCTTCTTCCTTCTTGAATTTCACACTTTTTCTGCTTCTAGCTACTGCAATTCAAATTTTCCATTGTGAGATATCTAAATGAGGTCGAGTATCTCTGACATGTAGTGAGTTTATGAGGTCAAATTCCTTTGTTGAGGACAAATTGTTCTTTCTCGAGCTCAACTTGGTATTTCTTGAGGCCAACTTGGTGGAGAAGGCCTAGAAAACCTAAATTACAGAAAAAATAAATTTATTTCTTGATAAATGAAGCCCAAGAAGGGTGTTTTACATTACGGCATGGACAAGGACACTTGAAATAAACCTTATAGGCCTATAATGGAGGCTTTGACCTATAAACAATTGACCCAAGCATTAAACCAATGCTTTAAAAATTCAATTTCTTTAATTATAAAATTTCTTTTTATTTCTTTTGACAAATACATTACATCATGACTCAAATACAATTATGAAGATTGAAACTGGTTACATTCTCCAACACTCCCTCTTAACTAGGGAGGTATTCATAATTACAGAGGTACATGGAATATATCAAAATGATATGCTCTATGAAGAGTTACAACACACACAATTCTACAGGTTAGATACCTGACTAGGGTACTCTAATCAAGTGGGACTAAGGTGAACTCAAGCTATAGCCACTCTAGGTACCATTGGTATTTTAAGCTTTATCACCAACCTAATGATCTAGGTGCGTATCCAAGGTCGGAGCTCCATGACCAATGCCACCCTCCCTACTTCAGAATCTAGGCATCAAAACATACACTGACCAGATATCCTCCCAAGCATCTTGCCATAAGATACTTCATCTCTCCTAATCAACTAAATAATATATATTCACCAATACAAACATGCTTCAAATTTTCAACCTTTGTTGTGAAACTAGCTCAAAAAATAGAAGAAAAGAGATATCAACGCCTTAGAGATAAGCCACTTCGAGGGGGAAACCTCCAATACAATACATGAATGAACAATTCTTGGATGATACAAATGAAAAAACCTCATTTCTATTTACAGGAGTCCATGGGGGCATAATGTAACCCTAACCGACCTAACAATAATAATGTAAGGGCAGAATAATAAAAATAAGGGGGTTACAGGGGTACAACTATAACAATAATGGGGGCTACACTAACATAATAAGGGACTACACTATTAATATAGGGACTTAACATGCCCCTCTCCTTCAAACAATGTTGTCCTCAACACTTGATTATTTCTTGATGCTTCTGTATAAAATTCTCATCCTCCCATGTGGAATATTCTATAGGAAAGTTCTTCCACTTGCTGAGATACTCTGAAATTGATCGTACTTGTCAAGTTCTTGTTTCTGTGACTGCTTCATAACTTCTTTCAATGTGATGTTGATCTTCTTGTTGTTTCATTAGATTCTGCACCAAAGTTAGGTTATCCTTTGAGAGTTGGAGAACTTGTTGTTGATGCTCGATTTGATCTTCCACTAGTTTATCATCCATATTAGCTATTATTTGATCCTTCAAACCATCCAAATTAGCCTCCATTTCTGCCTTTAAACCATCTAAGTCATCTTCGGTTGCTCTTCGTAAGATCGAAACTTGTTGCACTTGGTACCATAATTTTGATATCTCATAATGTTATTCTTCCTCTTCATGCGTCATAGTATAGATTTTTGAGGGCTTAATGGGTATGGAATTATTTTTTGGAGGCATTATAGAACCCAATACTGATAAAATTCTAAAATATGCCCTTGGAATCACTTCAAACTTCTTTTTCAAACAAACGTTATGCAATTTTAAAAACCAAATACACACCCTTTTCTTGCTTTTGAGGAGCTCAATATTGAAACTGAATTATCTCTGTGATTTCAGATCTTCAATATCTAAAATTTGGCCATGAGGTAGCCCCTTGAATCCTCTTTCGAATGCCATAGGTCTGACCTAATTTGGATTATTCAAGGCAAAGTTATGTCCAATCTCCCACAATGACCTAATTATGGACTAGTTCAGTAGAGCGAACTTGTATGACTTGCCACGTGTCATTGTTTTCTCCTTTGGCTCTAAAATTTATAGACAGGAAACTACAGTCTGTGTACTTCCAGTCAATTTTTACATAATTCCAATCCAATGCTCAGAGAGAGAGTTATGAATATTATTCCACGATCACCTCTTTGAGATGAAATTCGGGAGCTTGAAAAAGACTTGACTTCCACAGATCATATCTCTGAAAATTTTGCGAACCAAGCTCTAAAATTTCGCTTCAATGTTCCTTAGGATTTCATTTTTGCGCTCTAAACATTTTAGCTTCTGAACCTTCGTATAAAAAAATTTATATCGAAAATTCCACGATGACCTATTTGGTGCAGCGAAACCCTAGAATCCAAAGCTCTGATACCAAATGTTGTGAAACCAACTCCAAAAATAGAAGAAAAGAGATATCAACGCCTTAGAAATAAGCCACTTCGAGGGTAAAACTCCAATAAATTACATGAATAAACAATTCTTGGATGATACAAATGACAAAACCTCCTTTCTATATATAGGAGTCCACGGGGCCGCAATGTAATCCTAGTGGGGCCACAATGTAACCATATCCGACCTAACAATAATAATTTGAGGGCACAATAATAACAATATGGGGGTTACAGGGGTACAACAATAACAATAAGGGGGGATACACTAACATAATAAGGGACTACACTATTAATATAGGGACTTAACAACCTTTTATGGAGAGATCCTACACAATCACAACCCTAATCATTAATAAACCTTCAAATATATATACTATAAGTAAAAAAAAACCTTTAGGGTCCTTAATCATTTTTATGCTACTTATATCATCAGCAAGACATTTAAATACAACTTGTCGAAATCTTTCTTCTTTCATTTCTTCAGTAGCACGAAATACAACCTCAATATTTCCGAAGTCTTTTGTTTACAACTTAATGAATCACAAACATTTATCTGTAGTGTTTTCATTCATTATTTCTTCAAGGTATTTACTATAACCATCATAACATGCTCTCCCTCTTACCTGGGGAGATATACCCTTTCTTTTATCCAAGCTCCCTCTCAACTTGGGGAGATCAAAAAAATCATAACATCAAGTAAACTTCATTCTTTTAAGGCTTCATTTATTTCTTATGGTATCAAGGTCATCTTCATCATTCTCATTATTATAAATTCCTTCATCATGCTCCTCATTACCATCATCAACTATGGACGTCTTATGTACCTACAAAACTTTAATAACAAGTACAACCAAATACGAATATATAGAAGCATGAAGTTTACTATATCAAAGTATTAATAGCAAGTACAACCAAATACAAATATATAAAAACATGAAGTTTAGTATAACAAAGTCATATCATTATAATGGAAGAATCAAAACATTCAAATTTTAGACATCAAATACCTAAACCTAGTTAGTTTCATAATCAACAAAGGTTACATCCTTTTACATAGTAGACTTTTAACTTCTTGCTAGGGTTTTGTTATAAACCCTAGATTCCATCTTTGAGACACATAACCTTAAGATATGAACAATTAAATAAAATAACAATTATACATCTAAGGTTTCAATAACATTTTAAGAATTACATGTCAGACTCTACTAGGGTTTGTTGCAAACCCTATATTTTATCATCAAAGCTAAATCATATCAATAATTGAAAACAATATCATCATGCCCTAGAATATCAATCTCTACTAGGGTTTTGTTCTATACCCTAGATACAATTAAAACATCAACATATACATATCTAGGTTTTCATTATTGTATACTAGAAGCTTATGTTAATACTTACTAGGTAAACCCTAGATATAAACATCAATACATCAAAGTTACAACAATTTTAATCAAGCTAGGGTTTTGATTAAGTGGAAGAATACATACCTAGGCTTTCATTCCTAGGATCTCATTTTAGCTATTACAACAATTTTTCTAATAAACCCTAATTTACCAAACCCCAAAAATATAGGGTTTCGATTTATAGCCTAGACATTAAAAACAAACCATAACTTATCAAAATCTGAAAGATATATGGTTTCAGTTTCTAACTTGGACAATAACAAAAAATACCTAAAAGAATAGGATTTTTCTAAAACAATATAAAAAATCTAAACATAAAAATAATAGAGTTTACATCATAGATTCTAGATTTCATCAACAACCCTAAGAGGACTAGGGTTTCAACATTATTGTTAACACACCATAAGCACCAAAAGGCCAGGGTTTTACAGTGAACCCTGAAGGTTAGGGTTTCACAAGAATGATAAAATCATAGTATAACGAGGGTAGATTCAATCTAATGATTAATCACCCTAACAAGGATCTTTAAGATTCAAAATCCTAGACATAACAATATCAGTGATGTAAAGAATATTTCAAAAGAGAATGATCATACCTTTTATATGAAGAGAACCTTGTAAATAAACTTGTAGTTTTAGACATACCTTGAGTTGTTCTTTAAAAAAACTTGTAGGACATTAATTCTTGAGGGGATTCCTTTGCAACAAAACTTGTTTCATGCTTCAAGTATATCCTTTTAAGTCTCCATCATAACTTTTGCGTATTCTGCAATCTTTCCTACCCAGGAAAATACAAATAAAAGTTTATTAGCATACAATACAAAAAAATATTGATATGAGAGGGAAACCAAATATAACATATGAAACAAAAATCAAAATACTTATCTTTTGGTAAAATGGTGAAGGATACCTCTTAATTCAATCCATATGAGGGACACCTACAAATTATCAGAGTAATTCAAAAATGTTTTAACAAGATATGTTAGACCTAAAAACTTTAGAAATCAAAACATAAATGAAAACAATGAAAAACTTAAGATAGAAGGATATGTGAGGGATAATATTACCTAAGAGTCTTTGGAAAATATATCTTTGATTTCAGATTCATCAACAACACTCACATGTTCTCTTTCTCTCTTCTTATTCCTTGGATATTCAGGACATTGACATTTGTAATGACCCATATTCTGACAATTGTAGCATTCAACCTTGGATAGGTGAACTTTATTTCTTGGTCCTTTGAGCTTTTTGAATGTTCCCTTCTTCTTGTGATGAGAAGAATAGGAAATAGAGGTGTTGTGTTTTTCATCATACTTCTTGTTGTTTACTAATGATATGTGGGCTTCTTCTTGACTGCATGCATTCCAGATTTTTTCAAAGGTTTGAGTATCCTTCCAACTGCTAATTCCTGATGCAAAAGCACTCCAATATTTTGGTACACCTAGAAGAGAAAAAATTACTAGTTCTTTTTCTGGTACAACCTCATCTATTTCTTGGAGTTCATCTCTTATTGTAGATATCCTTACAAAATATGATGACACAATATCGTCTCTTGTCATCCTTATTGTCCTTAGTTCATTCTTGACGCTAGCTATCTGACCAATGTTCTTGATGGTGAATAAATTAGAAAGAGCTTCATACATTTCTTGAACAGAGAATATGTTGGATATGTATGGAATCATGTTTCCCTTTACTCCATCTACTATCAAATTCATGGCCAAGATTTCTGTTTCTATGAAATTATCCTTTCCTGCATCATTTGTAGGCTTCTTGAATTTTCCTTAATGAACTTCCTTTGATTCCCTTTTCTTCAATAGATATTCAAGCTTCCTTTTTATTCCTTCTTAACCTTGCTTTGAGACCATGTTAGAAAATCAGAAAGGAAAAAATATTTTATTATGTTGATAATTACTCGTGATATATTGGTGTTGTTATTATTTTATTATGTTCTTCTTTTATCTTTATTTCTTTAAGAAATCATCAAAACAAACTGCGAAGATAAATGACACCAGATGTAGGCACTCAACCAAGGATAAAACCCCTATATAGGGGAAAACCCAGTCAAACTCTTCCACTAGAAAATTCAAGTTGAGATAGATCAAGACCCTAGACCAAAATACCTTCCTCCTCTTGCAATTCAACCCTCAAACTGTTCTTCCAACCTTCAAAGATTGTCTACAACAATACTGCATCAACACTGCTTCAATATTGCATCAATACTACATGAAGGAAAAATTTTCGACCATACTACCTCAAAATTTCAGCCCAACTTTAAGTCTACAATTTTGGCCCTCCTACAACTTCAGTTCCTTCGCACATGTGAGACAAGATAGAGAAAATTTCGACTTCCTTAGATAGATAACGACTTCGTTGTCCTTCACTAACCCTTTCCTTATTCCTTCTTGAATTTCACACTTTTTCTATTTCCAGCTACTGTAGTTCAAACTTGTTTTGTGAGAGCTCTAAATCAGGTCAATTAGCTCTGATATATAGTTACTTTGTGAGGTCAAATTCCTTTTTTGAGGCTGACTTGGTGGAGGAGGCCTAGAAGACCTAAATTACATAAAAATAAATTTCTTTCTTGACAGATGAAGCCAAAGAAGGGTATTTTACATTATGGCATCGAAAAGGGCAATTGAAATAAACCCTAGAAGCCTACAATGGAGGATTTGACATATAAAAAATTGACCCAAGCATGAAACCCATGCTTTAATAAGTTAATTTATTTAATAATAAAAATTCTTTTTCTTTCTTTTGATAAATAAATTACATCATGACTCAATTACAATTATGAAGATCGACAGTAGTTACATTATTCAATACTTGGGTCCCCATGAAGTAAGGCCCTCTCTGAAATATCAGATCCTAATCTACTTTGTTTTTAAGAAAAATGTAAAAAAACCTTTCTAATAGAAGGAGGAAGAGATCTCACCATTTATCAATGGTTTCCAATTTTTCTCCACCTATATTTGAAAATATCGTGGAGATGGCCAAAGGTCCATAAACTGGCCAACTAATCCTTGTTCTGCTAGTTGTAGAGCCCTCAATCTAGCTTGAGGGGAAAATAATTCAACTATCACGATCTCATCCAATTTCTTGAAGAAGTTGAAGGGCTTGGCTTTCTAATATTTGGTTCCATTTGAGAGAAATTGATTGAATATTAGACATTCTAACCTACCTACAAGAAGATGGGTCGCATATTTGATGCCTCCAAAGCAGCCCAAAGCCTCCAACCGTCCAAATCTCTCTAATATACAAATGTGCACATTACACGGAGTCTATCACCATGGGGCCTAATGCTTAAATATGGGTTTTTACGTATTCACTTTTCAAACTGTGATTTGGAAAAAAAATCTCCCTTTTTCTTGCACTTGGGTGTTTTTTCAAGTGGAACACATATCTATAGTGGGTTTATTTAAACTATACTTAGAAATAATATACATTGATTTGGTCTGAGTGTTGCAACACTCTTTTTCCCTTTGAAAACCCATAAAATAGAAAAAAATATTTTGTTTTGTCCAAAGAAAGAGTTTCAATACCACTTTTTAAGTAACTTAGATACGAAAATTCTATCTCCCATAAGATATCCATGAATAATATGAAAATTCCATTTATTTGATTATGTCAAAATACACTTAAGGTATGGAAACACCTTAACATTATATGGAAGAAATACACCCATGTTTACTTGCCTCTAAAGGTTGGACAACCTGCAATGAGTTAAGCTCCAAATACAATAAACTTCACATCTCCAATTGAAAGAACTTCATTCTTATTTATAGTTAAAAAGTAAACCCTAATCATAACAATTTGCAAGCTACTTAGTGGATATTCTTTAATGATATTATGTTACATTTATTTAGTACTAACAAACATAGTGGGCCTTATTTAGTAATAACAAATATGGTGGACCTAATCCATCTTGAAATAACAAGAAAAACATGTATAAACATATAGTCAATATTTAACCAATTAAAACCCTTGTGAAAAGAAACATAAAAAAATACAAATACATGTATGAAAATAAGTGAGAGGAGACAAGATAATTTATGTGGAAAACCTCTAGGTGGGAAAACATCCACAAAATTAAGGCCTTCTAGTTTTGATTCAAATTTACCAATTACAATTGGTAGAGTATACACATATATGGGGTTCAAATGAGATCCACACAAATCTTACACATACATATTATCTCAATTAAGGACCCACAAGTTATAAGTTAATGATTGATACCATAAGCCACTCTCTACCCTCCCCTGATTTAAGAAAAATTGCCTCAATTTATATTAACTCAGAGAGACCTCAACCATTGATCATAATCAAGTGTGGAGATCAACCAATCCATAAAGGCTGATGATAAGCTCATCAAAATATAAGGGATATGTAGCATATAAAAATGATCCAAAAGTGTTGGTCACCTTTACTTAAGAGATAGGTCACCACCAAATAAATCCTAAAACTATCTCACTGAAAAGATTTGCTATATTGCAAAGTATAGTGAGACCACGTTATGTGTGTAAGTGGCCTAGAAATAATGCTACAATGATAATATTTATGAAACTAAGTACAATATTACATCAAGCCACTAGACAATAAAAACACATTCTAATGTTCCCCCGTAATGCTGATTAGGGGAAAAGCGCTTGAGTTGAGAAAGGAGTTGTGTTAAATAAGAATAATAGGCCAATAATATGAGATATTTGAGATACTACAATTATAATGATACCTCATTGTGTGTACAACTGATTAATAATGATGTTCTCACAATGATCATATTAATAACATATTCAATGGTTCATGTGGTCAATAGAAAATCATTACATGAAGGTTGTAATGAACACATTTAGAAGAAAATGACATCACATTACATTCCCACTCAATGAAAATTTCAAACATCCTGGATAAGTGATAAGGATAACATAAAACTTTGTTGTTGTCAAGAATAAGCTGTTGAGTGGAACAATATATGAAACCATCAATAAGTTGCAACTAGATCCTCAATAATGTGCAACGAGAAGAGAATTATTACCATCCAGAACCAATGTAGAATGATCGGTAATGACAACATAAATATGATTATGATGAAATGCTAAGAAACTTATGATAGAGTGATGATATGTAGAATGAATATGTCTCCAAACTATTCACACACACCATTTCACAACAATGCGACACAAACATAGATTTAATTACAAGAAATATGCTCCAAGAGCAAGGACATGGATCATCATGGAAAGTCCATAATGTGTCAAATCATAATCTCTCCAAGACAACAATGATGTGATCCAATATGATTTTGTTACTATTTTGGGTACCATTGGGAGTATTCTCATGCGTGGGGGAAGTGGGCTAAGTGATGGGGCTTTGCACCCATAGAACTATGGTATTCTGATGACCCATGGTATTTCACCCTTTGGAATATTAGAAGTATAAGGGTCAATTTGTTGTGGAGGTCAAGTTATTTCCTTAGGCATATTTGACAGGTGCATAGGCTACATGATTGCAAGAAAATCCATGAGAAGGGAGAGAGGACCGAGAGCACTCAAAGGAGGCCAAGTTTGTCTTGGGGATGATTCCAGTTAGACATTTTAGTTTTTGGAAAACCATAACCTCTAGAGGGCTAGGTTACAAGTTCCCCTTCAACTATTATTTCTTTGAGTAATTTTTTGTAGGTTAAAATAAGGGTTTTCTGTGTAATTTTTCCCTTGTGATTTGGTATTTTACTGAACATTGTAAAAGGGCCATTTTCCCTTGTATGCGAGCCCTAGATTCTTGTTGAAAAACTAATAAGAATTGTGGTTTGGGTCTGAAAATTTTATGTTACCGTGGATGATCTAATTTTTGGTTTTATAAGTTCTACTATGCTAAATTTGTTTTTGGTTAGACATATCAATGTGTTCAGTTCATTAGCTATGTAGAGTTAATAGGAAGCTATCACTAGATCCTGTGTGTGTGTGTGTGTGTGTGCATTGAGTCTAGTGCCCAAAATTCTAACAACTGTAACTGTTGATGATCATCTTGAGTGCTTCAATCAATAATTTGGAACATGTTGGAATTTTGGGTAGCTCAAAATGTATTTATGAGAAGGGAAAACCCACCATAAGTTGTTGGTTGGTAAATTTACCCAAATTTGGAGTTTTCAACCCAAAGCAGTGGGTTTGGGACCTAAATAAAATAATTGTTTATTCTAATGAGATTAGAGCCTAAAGGGATTTTCTTTAAGCCCTAGGTGTATACTATAGTATACTATTATGTTATTAGAGTGTGACGGCTGAATTTGGTATTAACTAGTTTCTAACTAGTAATATGACATTTTAGTTATTATTTTAAAGAGAAGACTAAAACAATTATTGTTTTCTGGAAAAATTTATTTGTTTTATTGTTACAAAAAAACAAAAATTGGTTATGGAAAAGTAGTTCCATAAAAATTAAAAAGGCTGATAGTAAAAGTATTCCAAGAACTGAGAGGTGGTTGAACAGTTGGAACAGTTACCTACTCCTATGAGGATAAAAGGAATATCCCAGTGAGGAATAGGGGTTTTGTTTATAAAATAAGGAAGAGAGTGAGAAATTTATTGAGCTGGTAGAGACCAGTGGAAATCACTCAGTGTTCCTGATAATTTATGGAACTGACTGGACTTGGGGTCCTGAGGTCACAACAGAAAATATTTTCAACCTGTACCTCTCAGGTGTGGAGCACGAGGGAAAGAGAAGGACATAATCGCCTCTCTTGAAGGTTGGGTGGACATCAGCAACAAAGTGCACATTCAGATAAGTATCTGTGCATTTTCAGTAAATTTAAAACAGGAAACGATTTTATTAAGTATATATATACAGGTAGGTGCTTAGTTAGATTCAAGGACAGTGATTTTATGAAAGACAAATGCTGAAAAAGACTGGGATTCTATGTACCTTTATGATTTAAGCAGGTTAATTACATGATTCTGTAGATTATATGTGAAGGATATAATGTTTTTATGAGTTCGGTGAATGTGATTATAATAGAGTAAATATAGTGGAATAGTGATATAAAAAATACAGTAGTAGCTGTGATTATTTAGTATAGCAGTAACTGTGTTATATAAATACATAAATATTATCTTGCTTTAGAGAAACAAATTACTTGAAGAAATATATTTGCATGGATTGAAATATATTAAAGTTCTGAAAACATGAAATAGTAAGAAAAGGAATAATAAGCTACCGAGCAAACAATATCATAGTAAAATTCAATGCATATGGTCGGATTTCAGAACTCTATCATTTATAATTCTTGCAGAGCGAACTGTTGATTCTGGGCATGAGGTGGAACCTCAGCCTAGAACACATCGTTCCTCTAAAGCTAACTATACTCGGACAAAAAATCAAGGTGGTTTGGTCACCTAAACTATATACATAGAATTCCTGATATGGAACCATAAATGATGAAAGAAAAATGATTGTGTAGGATTTTTGTTTCCAAAAACTAATCAAAACACGATAATCATCTAAAGTGTAATGAAAATAAAAGCCATATACAAGGGAAAGGATGCCGAATAGTGCAAAATACTCATGGACTGGCTGGAGGCTCGGAACGCACAACATCCAAACAACTAACCTGGTATTCCATTAATAAAAATGATAATGATATAAAAATAAACTGCAACTGTGTTCATGTTCATTAAACAGTAAAAGTATCTTTGGAATTTCTACACGAAAGCCAAATGGAAAACCCTGTAGGGAATCCATCCAAAAAGAGAAAATAATATAAGACCTCACAGAGGTTTTCATTGTCCAAAATTAAATATACATGAAATAGGATGGGAAATTCCACTGAGATTGAAAGGATAGGTCCGAATGAATCCCTCCTCAAGCGAACATTAAAATGGAAGAAATATATACATTCAATTTACTGATACGGAGACTTAATAATAACACCAGAGAAAGACTTCTTGGGCTTTCATAAGCTTAAATAAAAACACGGTGCTAACCAACAACACTATAACTCTGAGGAAGAAGCCTAGTAGTAATAAGTTAAGAACTTGGAGAAGAGGGGAAAATCTTCTTGAGAACCCAAATTATTCGATACAGGAATACCTAACAGAATCACGGCGCGGTTAGCGGATAACTAGCCATAGTACACAAATTCTGAGGAAGCATGTAAGATAGACCTGGCATTCGGAAAGTAGGTACCTACAAATACAACAACCTAGTTATGGCATTGCAACGTTAAACGGAGGTGTAAAACTTGAAGGGTAGACGAGAGGGAGTAATTGACGAATTTATTTACTTGTGAAATTAAGCCTCCAAGCGAAAAGGCGGGTGCCAAGCTGGGAACAAGAAAACCATAGAGTAAATCTTGTTAAGAAATCAACCCTTGAACTGGCGGAAGGTTTAAGAAAAGGAACAAGAAAAATTAAATAAATTAAAAATCCAATTCAATGGCAATACCTATGTAAATAACCCCAATGGACATGTGTTCCTTTGTGATAGTGGCGGAGGTCGGAATATCCTTTCCATTCTTTCCGCAGAGTTGCAGCTCTTTCCCAACTAAATCTTGCATGAATTCTTCTAGCTGGTTACTGATTTAGTTGCCGGGGGGGGAGCCAGGCTTGCAGCTCAAACCCTTGAAGATTGTAGACCTGGCCGCCGCACAGGAAGAGAGAAATGAAATAGAGCAGACTGGAGTTGAGAGTATATCGGTAGATTTCTCGTCGAACGTTTACACCGTAGGACCCCAAAGGCATCGAGAAGTGTGCAATGATAGATGGCCATCAAGCACTAACTCAAATCATAAATGAAAATATAACAAGTTTTGAGAGCCATAAATTGCAAGGGTGTGACCGTAACCAAAACCTAACGGGTGGTACCAAAATAAAAATTTAAAACAGAGTATACAATGCGTTACCGTAAAGGGTTTTAAAACTATTAAATAGATTTATGTAGAGTGTAAATTTATGCATGTATGGAAGGTATAATAATCAAGGAAATCGAGCTCATTTTCCAGGAAAGTTTTGTATATTTATAAAGTATGTTAAATATAAACAACCCGAAACTATGTGAACAAATTTAATAACTAGGTAGATTAAGGTGTGATCATTAGAGTTTAAACATTTATATTAAATGTAAGGTAAGAGATAATTTTTTTTTTAATGTGGAATAGTGATATGTGTTACATAGAGCTACTTAGAAGAGTATGTGGATCATAGTGTGCATAGGAAGAAAAGTGAGCTAGTGGAGGTTGTGTAGGCTCAGAGGAAGTCTAGCTTCAGTGGGAGACTGTGAAGGAACATTAGCCACCCAATGGAAGTTTGAATATTTAGGTTCAAGAAAGTGAGGTTTTCATCCCATGTAAGGATAGTCATTAACCATGAGAGAACATTCACGGTGGTGCAAGAAAAATTCATGCTACATGCAAGGATAATCATGCACCATACAAGGCAAAGCTTGGAAAAGTACAAAGAAAACATGGCACATGCGGCGATAGGTATGGATATGCATGCAAATTCATGAATCATGTGAAGACGATCACTGACATGCAAGGAAAGTCATGGTGCTGGAAGCATGAAGGAAACAACTTCTTCATTAAGAGTGAGTGTTGGAATTTTGGGTAGCTCGGAAGGTATTTATGAGAAGGGAAAACCCACCATAAGTAGTTGGTTAGGAAATTTACCCAAAGTTTGGGTTTTATACCCAAAGTAGTGGGTTTGGGACCTAAAGAAACTAATTTTTATTCTAATGGGTTCAAAGGCTAAAACCCTAAGATCTATAGGTTTTCTAAATGAACCAAGGGAAAAGTATAAAAAGAGAGCCTATAGAGAGGCTCATGGTATCTCAATGAGATGGAATTCACTTTAGGAGGTGATTTTCCCTAGGAGGGCCGCAAATCAAGAGAGAGTGCTAAAACCATGTCTAGGACCGAATTTGGAAGTCTACTTAGAAGAATTCGAGCTAGGTTTTCTGGTCAAGAAACTGTCCAAGAGAGGCTGATCTAAAGGATATTTTTCTACATTATGAAGAGTTCTAGATGAGAAAGTCTACTCAAGGAGGCTGAGCTTGCTAGTTAGGATTTTGAAGGAGGGTCATAGGTGCCAATAGAAAAGTAGTGTTGGTTGTCAGTGACCTAAAAAACAATCCCAAAGGTATATCGAGGGCTCATAGGCATCAATATGGTGGTTGTGGTTATTTGTAGCAAGGGACGAGTTAGGGTATGAAATGACAATAGAGCTAGAACATTGCAATTCATCTTATGACAAAAATTAGCCCTAGTGAAGAAGCCACATATCTGAGGAAGGAGGAATTTTGTCTGCTGAAGGAGGCCAAATATTGTTATAAATATATTTTATGGACATGAGGGTTTGTGCTAGAAGGAAATACATGGAGCATCTCATCTTTGTCTTCTAGAAATTCTAGGCCGAGTTTTGTTCTGAGTATTGAGAGAGGGTTGAAGCCATAGTTTATTATTGGAGTATGTTCTAAGGCTTTCGAGATAGTTGGAAAAGAGACGAGACCTCTCAGAACCATATTTAGAAGGAAGAAAGAGTTGCAAGCTAGGTTAATGAGGTCACATGAAGTATGTTTAAGGGTCGAGATTCCTTAGAAATTATGTGGCACATGGAAAAGGAGCCTAAGACCTAAGTAGAGGTCAACGATGGAAAAATAAGGGCTACTATTTAGTTGTAGACGGTTGAAGAGATGAAAACATGAAGTCTGTTCATGAATATAGGATTGAGTAGTTGGTTGGGAGGTTGATATATATAATAATATTGAAGGAATAAATCACTGTGAGTAGATATGGGATTGGAGATGGTCATGCAATATATTTAATGGAATAAACACATTGTGAGAAACTGCGTATGAAAGAGATATGATAGGAGACATATCACTATGTGAAGGAGGCAAAGGACAATCACGTACATCACGGGAAATAAGGACTTCATGGATCAACAAGTAAGTCATGTATTTTGTTCTTTTTTCTTGGGGAAGTTTGAAAGTCAAAAGGGATATGAACTTGACCTCAAGCCCTAATCTATTTATATACTATGTATACTAGTTGTACTAGTGATATTAAGGGCCATGATCCCCGGTATAGGATCCCCATGATTATTTTCTTAATGCAATAATAAAATAATTGAAATTTTGGTTCAATATATCTATGTACTTAATTGATTTCAATACTGTAGATTTATGTCGTGCAAAGTGCTCTTAAGTTGGGGGTTCCTAGTGTTTTTGTGTGCTTGGTTAGCCATAGACTAGATCTAGGGCCTAAGGAAAATCCAACAGAACATAATTTCACAATGATGAAGTTCAAAAAATTCTCAAATATGCACCACACACATTGTAAAATAGTTTCCCCATCACATTTACATAGTGCCAATCAAAGAACTAAGTTTTTCCCCTCAAGAAAATATTTAAAACTTGATTGTTGTTACAATAAAATAATGAGAAATACATGGCCATTACCATATTAAAAAATCATAAGGCCAAACTAAGAGAAATTGATATCACTGTTGCATAGAGTATGAAATTTTGTGTATTATATTATATTATATTTTTTTAACTCAAAATTGTGTTCGTGTCAATAAGTTATGACTATTTCAAATTAAAAAATGAGGTCTATCCTTGAGATTTTGAGTATAAATGAAAATCACTAGCATTGAAATGAAATGGTTCACTGTATCCAAATATGTCACTATGTTTAACACTAAAAAATACTATCTCCAAGAAAACACAGTGAAATCTAATGAGAAAGTTACGACAATTTAAAAATCAACTTCAAAATCTTGGTGCTAATCTTGGGAAGTTAAGCCAAAATTACCATGTGGTAGGCTTAGATTTCATTGAATGAAATCCACCATATGATTACATGTCAATCTAGAGAATATGAAATGGCATGCACATTATGTTGACAGGTGTGTACAAAATGCTGATCTGGCATGTGTTAAAAACGACAAGTGACAACGTATGGAATGATATCTGGTAGTTGATATTTGGATGCACCCATTGATGTAGTACCCACAATTTGCATGGAGTGTAGGTCACCACCAAATAATCTTGAACTGTTGAGATTCAAAAATAAGATTCAACACCCACGCCTAGTGCATTAAGCACCTGGTTGCATTCAACACCTGGTTGCATTAAGCACCCAGACTAGGGTGGGGCCCACAGTGCTATTTTTGGGTGCATGCTATTTTGGCTATCCCTTAATTAAGATGGACATTAAACTGTAATATATTCTCAATGTGGACTTGAATGAGTTATACATGAAAGTGATAAATTCAGTTAGCTAGTGGATTTCGAGTTAGAGGTTGTTGGTGAGGCATGCAGAGTAATTCTAGTTGTAACAGAGTTCGTAGTGCAGTGGTGCATGAGTTGGTGCAAGTTGTAAATTAGTTTAACTCAGTTAAGTGAGTTAAAATTAGTTCTGCTAAGATACACTAGTGATAGATCTAGTGAATTAAATATTAATTAATTCACAATCAATGATCTCACATGCAACTAAGGATTTACTATTATTAGCTGCATGCATGTCAGATCCAGTGGAGACCCAGTTGAGTTCTAGGTGAAAGGGAAGTTGACTATCATTTGTAGGATTATTGGCTTGCACACTTGCAACCAAACAACCATTGGAGTGCCCATTATACTTGTGCAATCAAGACATGCAAGAATTCCTATCTTTTAGGGATATTTACCATCAGGGATTGCGCAAGCAAGGCAGGCTATATGGAGGCTGAGAATTCGATATGTGTTGGTCAATTTTGCATATGATAGTGTTAGACAATTAGCTGAGTACTAGAGGGCTCTTGTGAGAAGAGTTTTGTATGTAATTGTTTCATGATCCATGCTTAATATACAATATAATATAGTGGGGTTTTTAGCTATAAGCTTTCCCCAGGAAATTATCTATGTTGTGTGTGATTGATCTTTCTTCATGTTCATGTGATTAGCGATTGTGTTTTTAATTCTGCAAAAGATTTGTAGAAGTGATTCGATATTTAACTTTAGTACATTGTTAGATCAGGTGAATCCAAGATATACATGCTTGTTGTATAATTTTTACATGGTATCATAGCCAGATTATTGCAGAAGTGAAGCAGAAGCCGAGTTTGTGACTGGATAGAATTCGAATTTGTAGAAAGACTTTCTTGGTGCTACAACTGATTCAAGATCAAAATGGATTTCAATGGCTTGAGGTTAGAGTATGCACTCTAGGGTAGCTCAAACTACATTTCTTGGAAGGACAAGATTGTAGAAATTATAAAAAATACATGTGTGTCCTAGATTCTCCTGATCTAACAATGTGCTACCGTTAAATACAAAATCACTTCTACAAATCTTTCCGGAATTAAAAAACACAATCGCCAATTACAATATCATGAAGAAAGATCAATCACACATAACAGAGATAATTTATTGGGAAAACATAAAGCTAAAAACCCCACTATATTCTATTATGTATTATATCATGGATCATGAAACAATTAAATACAAAGCTCCAATCCAAGATCTCTTAGTCTAATAGCTAACTATCTCACACTGTCATAAAAAAATTGGCAAGTTCCTTAGCTAATTTACTGTCTCCAGACAACCTGCTTCCACTGTGAAATCCCTGATGGTAAATAAACCTTGAATGATTAATTCTTGCCTGCCTTGACTACGCAATCCTCATAGGCACATCCAATGTGTGTGTGGTTGCATGTGTGCAACCAGATAATGTCACAACTGATAGTTTACTTCCCTTTCACTTAGAACTCAACTGGGTCTCCATTGGATCTGACATGCATGCAGTTAATAGTAGTAAATCTTCAGTTGCATGTGAGGCCACTAATTGTTAATTAATTAATAATTAATTCACTTGATCTCTCACTAGTGTATCTTCAGTTACTACTAGCACAACAGAGTTTAACTCACTTAACTGAGTTAAAATACTTTACAACTTTCATAATTGCACTTCCAACTCTGTTACAACTTCAAATCACTCAGTTGCAACTAAGTCCACTTGAATGTCCCACCAACCAACCTCTTAACTCAAAATTCCTATAGCTAACTGATTTTCCACTTCAGTTAACTATTTCCAAGTGCTCATTGAGAATAGATTATTGTTTATTGTCCAACTATTATTAAGGGATAATAATAGTCGACATGCATCTATAAATAGACACACAATCTATAAATATAACTTGCACATACATCTATAAATAGACCTCATCTATAAATAATTTTTTCTCATGCATCTATAAATAGACATCCACCTAAAAATAGCCTGTGTGAGCCCCACCTAGTGTAGGTGCTAAATTTTCACTAGGATTAAGGATGTTGTTTACGGATGCCAATTTCACTGTTTCTTGTTGCAAACTTCAACAAGGATGGAGGCAGCACTCGAAGACAATGGGTTGAAGGAATTCATTGACAAAGATGTTCCTAAACCCGATGTTGTAGACGATGTAAATCTTGATGCATGGCAAAAGAAAGTGGCAAAGGCGAGGAGGATCCTGTTGGAGGGAGTATGATACCACATTGTCTCAAGCCTCCATGGGAAAGCCACACCATATGAAACTTGGAAGGCTTTGACAGATCTATTCCAAAGCAATAGCGACCATAGGAAATTGGCGCTCAAAGATAAACTTAGGAAGATCAAGATGGAAAAGGGCGACACCATTCCAAAATATCTAACAAAGTTTGTCCAATGTTAGGATGAACTGGGGAGCGTCAGAATTAAAGTTATTGATGATGATTTAGTGAGCTTGGCTCTCCTAGGACTTCCTAAGAGTTGGCATATTTATCAAGACTTTTTCAATGGAAGGGATAATTTTCCAGATTGGGAACGACTGTGGTCGGATTTGGTGCAGGAGGTGTTCAGATGGAACACCGGAGATGGATCTTCATCTAAGAATGAGGATGAAGAGGATTGTGCTTTGGATGCCAAGACGAGGAAATGAAAGAAATTATATTCTAAATCTGAGTCCAAGAATGGCACGAAGCAGGACATGTCCAAGTTGAAGTGTTTCCACTATCACGATCATGGGAATTTTGCTACTAACTGTCCACAAAAGAAGAAGAACAAGAATTTTGTTGGATCTGCAACTGGTGAGGCCCTTGCCTCGAAATTTTAGCTTGAATTATCATTGATCACATGCGTGGTGTCCAGTGCATTGGGATATGTGTGGTATTTGGATAGTGGCGCTTCCTTTCACATGACGGGAGATAAGGAAATTTTCAGTGACTTGGAGGAGAAATATCTCCAAATGCATATTGAAATGGGTGATGACGAACGGTACAGAGCTACCAGGATTGGTACCATTACCTTTCAGAGGGATTCAGGTAAACCATTTTAATTAAAAGATGTGATGCATGTACCAGGTCTGAAGAAAAAATTCGTCTCAGTCGCAATGTTAGAGGATAGAGGTTATGATGTTGTTTTTAGTGATGGAAAAGATTTCCTGCGACATAAAACAATGGGTCAAGCCAAGATGATAGGGATTCAAGTTAAGAATATATACAAGCTAGAGGTGTTTATGCAACAATGATGGGCAAGGCAAATCAATTGGTGAGTCGGGATGAGGGCGAATTATGGTACAGGCGATTGGGCCATCTTAACCATGGAGCCTTGAAAGTCATGCAACATATTTCTACTGGTCTTCCTAGGGGTACACTTGCGCAATCAGATACATGCAAGGGATGTACTATGGGAAAATATGTAAAGGCCACCTTTCATGAGAAGGAAAACCGAGCTTCGGGGATCCTTGAGAGAGTTCACACAGACGTGTGTGGTCCTTTCTCGGTTGCTTCAACAACAAAACATAAGTAATATGTAATCTTTGTTGATGAATTTTCTCGTAAGTGTTGTATCTTCTTCATGCAGAAGAAAGATCAAACATTCTCGAAGTTTTATGAGTTTAAGGCACTGGTGGAGAAAGAGTTGGGGAAGCAAGTGAAGGCTCTTAGGAGTGATAATGGTGGAGAATACATCTCTAATGAATTCAAGAACTTCTACAACAAAGGGAATTCGAAGAGAACTCATAACGCCTCATAATCCACAACAGAATGGGGTCGCGAAGAGGAAGAAAAAAACTATTGTGGGTGCAGCATGAGCGATGTTGCATGCTCAAGGCCTACCGATGCATCTGTGGGTGGAATAATGCAATACATCGGTATACATGAAAAACCGTTGTCCTCATAGAGTACTTGGCATGAGTACACCTGAAGAGGCTTTCACTGGTAAGAAACCTGATGTTTCACATGCTAAGATTTTTCGCTCATCTGTTTATGTACATGTGAGCAAGGACGCCAGGAAGAAGCTGGAACTTACTGCTGAGGTTGGGATTTTTGTGGGGTACACTGATATACCCCATAATTATCGTGTGTATTTTCCAAACAACATAATGATTGTTGTGCAATGGGATATTAATTTTGATGAGGAGAAAGCCATGTAGTTGTCCCTTGAGAGGGCGTTAGACTTGCATGCATAGGAGGAACTGTTGGTTCCCAAGGATGAGTCTCAAGATGTGGATCAGCCACATGAGGAGGTTCATGGAGTGGAGGAAAACACTCATGCAGAGCCATCCATCAGAAATGGTAGAAGGCTCACCACAGAAGCTTATAGGCTGATACTTGATGCTCCACAGAATGTAGGAGCCCCTACTTGAAAGGGCAGACAGAGACAATCTTCTGAACAATTTACTAGATACATGGCTCTTATGAGAAAATGTATTGTGACTTAACCATCTTCCTTTTAGGAAGTAGTGCAAAATCCAACTTGGATTAATGCAATGGTGGAGGAGTATGACTCCATTTTCAAGAACATTGCATGGGAGATAGTCCCAAGGCCGGTCGACAAATCAGTGGTTTGATTGAGATGGATCTACAAGGTAAAGCAAGCTACTTATGGGAGTGTGGAGAAATACAAGGCCATATTTGTGGCCCAAGGATTCTCACAGATCGAGGCGATAGATTATGATGAGACTTTTGCGCTTGTTGCAAGGTACTCTTCCATGAGATCCATCCTTGCACTCTCAATGCAAATGGGTTGGCACATTCATCACATGGATGTGAAAAATTCATTGCTCAATAGGATCATTGCAGACGAGGTGTACATAGAGCATACTAAAGGTTTTGAAATCTTAAACAGTGAGTTGCATGTGTGCATACTCAAAAGAGCATTGTATGGGCTGAAGCAAGCACCCCATGCTTGGTACACTCGGATAGACAACTATTTCACCGGGGTGGGCTTCACCAAAATTTAAGCAGATGCAAAACTGTACTAAATTATGGTTGAGGGTAAGCTATTGATCATTTTTCTTTATGTTCGTGATCTAATCTTTACTGGTGATGAGCAGCTGATACACTCATGCAAGGAGGATCTTGCAAGGGAATTTGAAATGAAGGACATGGGACTCCTTCATTATTTCCTTGGATTGGAAATATGGTAGCGGGATGGTGAAATTTTTGTGTCTCAAGGAAAGTATGCAAAGGAGATACTGGGTAATTTTAACATGGAGAGTTGTAAACCCATGGATACTTCTCTTCCAAGAAATTGGAGGAAAGAGGGTGCTACTTCTAGAGAGGTAGTGGATGCTACTGTCTATCGATAGTTACTGGGTTCTCTAATGTATTTGGTGAACACGAGAACGAACATTTTCTATGTAGTTAACTAGCTAAGTCAAGTTATGGTTAAGCCTACCAAGCTCTTTTGGAAGACGAGGAAGAATGTCTTGAGATACCTGAGGGGCACATTAGAGTATGGTCTATGGTACAGACGGACGGATGGAGTGAAGCTGCATGGCTTTACGGATGCAGATTGGGCTGGTAGTCCATCAGACAGAAAGAGCACATTAGGGGGATCTTTAGCATTGGATCGACAACAGTTTCCTGGTACAACAGGAAACAATGATCCATGGCACCCAGTTCAGTGGAAGCGGAATACATGATAGCAGCAAGTCAAACTGCATGTGAGTCTATCTGGATGAGAAAGATCTTGGTTGGTTTGTTTGGTTCTCAGATGGATTCGATAATGATTCATTTTGATAATCAGAGTTTAATTAAACTCTCAATTAATCTTGTGTTTCATGATAGGTCCAAGAATATATATATATATATATATATATATATATATATATATATTCAGTACCATCATCTAAGATATTGTGTGCAGACAAGGATCATGTTGCTTTAGTACATTCCCACAGAAGATGAGGATGCAAATATTTTGACGAAGGCGCTCACTAGGAGCAAATTCGAATACCATAGAGACAGGATCGGGGTGAAGGATAATCCCTTTATTGTTGAGAGGGAGTGTTGAGATTAAACAAGAAGATTCAACACTCACGCCTAGTGCATTAAGCACCTGGTTGCATTCAAAACCTGGTTGCATTAAGCACCCAGACTAGGGTGCGACCCACGGTGCTATTTTTGTGAGCATGTCTATTTTGGTTATCCCTTAATTAATTAAGATGGACATTAAACTGTAATCTATTCTCAATGTGGACTTGAATGAGTTAACTGCAAGTGATAAATTCAGTTAGCTAGTGGATTTCGAGTTAGAGGTTGTTGGTGAGGCATGCAGAGTAATTCTAGTTGAAATAGAGTTCAAAGTGCAGTGGTGCATGAGTTGGTGCAAGTTGTAAATCAGTTTAACTCAGTTAAGTGAGTTAAACTCAGTTGTGCTAGTTGTAACTGAAGATACTCTAGTGAGAGATCTAGTGAATTAAATATTAATTAATTCACAATCAATGATATCACATGCAACTGAGGATTTACTATTATTAGTTGCATACATGTCAGATCTAGTGGAGACCCAGTTGAGTTCTAGGTGAAAGGGAAGTTGACTATCAGTTGTAGGATTATTGACTTGCACACTTGCAACCAAACACCCATTGGAGTGTCCACGATACTTGTGTTGTCAAGGCAGGCAAGAATTCCTATCTTTTAGGGATCTTTACCATCAGAGATTGTGCAAGCAAGGCAGGCTGTCTGGAGGCTGAGAATTGGTTATGTGTTGGTCAATTTTGCATATGACAGTGTGAGACAATTAGCTGAGTACTGGAGGGTTCTTGTGAGAAGATTTTTGTATGTAATTTTTTCATGATCCATGCTTAAGATATAATAGAAGATAGTGGGGTTTTTAGCTATAAGCTTTCCCTGGGAAATTATCTGTGTTGTGTGTGATTGATCTGTCTTCATGTTCATGTGATTAGCGATTGTGTTTTTAATTCCGCAAAATATTTGTAGAAGCGATTCAGTATTTAACTTTAGTACATTGTTAGATCGCGTGAATCCAAGATATACATGCTTGTTGTATAATTTTTACATGAACTATATCCATGTGCTATATTACTAAAGTCCACTAAGGCTATGTTACATGTGTGAGTTACCCAAAAATGATGTTATAATAATCATCATTATGACATTAACTACAAAATTATATCAAGCCACTAGACATCATTAAAACACATTCTAACACATCTTACATTGAATGACCTCCATTATTATTGCTTTAAAGGGTACTTTGGACCTTTAGTATGTGCTTAGGGAGGATACCAACTTGTGTGAGACAGTATTGATTCATCTAACAATGTAAATGGAAAAATATATAAATTAAACAAACTGACATTTAATGATGCTTGGTGATCATAGAGAGTAGTTGTGAAAACAACATACTACCAAGCAATCAAAATCAAGCTTGGATGGATATAAAGCCATTATGTGTATGTAATAGAAAGTGCTTAATTCTCCAAAATTGATGTCCCTTACTCAAAAAATAAAATAAAAAATTTAACACATTTATCTATCTTTATAAAATAAAAAATAATTAACCTCATGTAATGTGTGCTATGTTAATGTTTGATCTTCATACAATTATTGGTTACTGCAACATCATGTATATATGTATTGTAAAATTTTAATTTTGACAAGTGTAATATGCCTCTTATGCAAAAGTAATCAATAACAATTATTGAATTCATGAACAAATTTATAAATCTAATAATGAAATACATTTGAATAAGAAGAAGGGAAGTAACAAAAGTAATTAATGGACTAGATAAATTTGGAGTAAAATAAAGATAGGCGCATACATAATTTTGGATGAAACATTAGCCCCAACATCATCTTTTGTTACAAAAGTGAAGAGTTTATTGAAATGTGCTTGTGCACATTTTATTCCATATTTAGCATATAGGACCAAATAAGGAGGAGAAATTACAATCTCTAATATCTTTATATATATGATAAAAATAAACAAATAATTTTAAAAAGCTAATTATTGTAACAAATTATTTATTTAATTTTAAATTTATACTCATCCTAATTCAACAATAAATAAATAATCTATGGTAGAATTTCTATGTAGAAAAAATCAAATTGATATGAAATACACCGTGTCGTCTTAATAGTGTGACAAATAATTCATATATAATAAAATATCTGATATAAAAAATTACAATGTCTACTATATTAAAATAATAAAAAATTTCATTACACAAAGGCTTAAGAGTGAGTGCAAAATATTCCTAAAAATTATTTTTATACCAAGGGAGACTCGAGAGTATTGTAATTTGGGTCAAAATATTTTGACTCTTAATTAATATACACTCTTTTAGAAACTGTTTCCAAAATTAAGTTTTTGTAAAATTAAATATTAAATTTATTTTTTTAGAAATTGAAAATTATTTTCTGAATTCTTAAAATTTGAATTTCTAATTTTTTATTGGTGGATAAATAATTTTATGTGGTTTAAAATCATTTTTCATAATTAAAATTTGTTTAAGAAAATAAAAAAATAAGAAAAAACCTCTAATCGCAAAGTGTCCTCATTAATTAATTTTCATTTTTTTTTTTCTAAATTTAGGGATTTTTCCATAATTAATATTTAAAAAAAATATTTCCCAATACTAACTATGAAATTTGGCCTATTTAAAAAAACAAAATAGCAACCTCCATCTTCACTGATTTTTTCCTTGCTTTCTTTATTCCCCCCCCCTTGGTGATTTTTATTATTGAATGGACTTGTTCATTCATTTTCCTCAATAAACTTACCTATATTATATATTTTCGCAATTCAATTTTAAATCATGATGCAATATAAAAAATAAAATCTAATTCAATACTATAATAAACAAGAGCTACATAGTAGTTCGTACCTCCCTCTTAATTTAAATGTAGCTTAATTAAACTAAAAAACATTAAAGACAAGACTTCATCACAAAAACAAAACAACTAATAAAACCAAAAATTAAGAAATATAGTTAACTAATATTGTTTATATTAACATATATACTAATATGTGTTTGTGTTTTATTTTTTGTTAATAGATATAGTTTTTTATAATTAAATTTATTAAAATTTATTTTTAATATAGTAATAAGTTATTTTAAATTGAAAATATGAAGAAAAATCAATAATTCATAAAAATGGAAATAATAGAAAAAAAGAAAGAAAGAAAAGAGTTGAATAGAATTAAAATAAAAAAATTAGTAATTAATATAAATGAAAGTTACTAAACAATCCATAATAAAACCTCAACCAATCACCTTACAAATAAATATATTTAAATAATAATAATAAATAACAAAAATTGAATTCCTAATGTTAAACTATGGATAAAAGACATACATTTTTGGCCAAAAACAAACTAATAATAAATAGTTTGAATGACAATTATAATAATATTTTCTGTTTTGTCTTTGAATTTTAATAGTTATTTAAAAATATAAAATAAAAAAATAAATTTTAGGAATCTTTTGGAGTCACACTTAAGCCTATTTGTAACTAAATTTTTTATTTTAATATACTACATATAGTAATTTTCATATTAGGTATTTTATTACATATTAATTATTAGGAATTTGGCTTCTGTGATACATAAAATGTGTATAAAAACTTTGGGTGAAAATCACATGTAAGAAAATTTTGTCGACGCGTTTCGAACCAACCAGTGTGGTTCATCATCAGGACAAGATGAGAATCTAATCAAGGAACCTGTTTAAATAGATAAGGGAAGCTCCAACTAACCATTGTAAAATAACGACGAGTTTGACTAATAAGAAATCAAATTAAATTTTATCTTTTTTTTTTATGTTGTCTAATTTGAATATAATTTAATATTAATGCTTTTTAATATTTTTAATTCTATGTTATAAAATTGTACTAATTAATATATATATATATATATATATATATATATATATATATATATATATATATATATATATATATATATATATATATATATATATATATATAATTTACTTAATAGGTAATTTTACTAATTTAAATATAATCCTATTATAATAATAATAATAAATAAATAATTTCCCGGATGCGGGTGATGGTTAGAGGATTGTTTGTGGCAGGCATTGAAGGTGACAGCTGGTCTGGCCACCTACCTACACCTGACAGCGGTACCTCCGCCTTAAAGGCATTCGTGGTGGCTTGTTCAGTACTCCTCATTCGCTCGCGCTGCAATTACTAAGCCTGTTCGTTGCCTTCAATGGAGACCCGCTCCCTTGTTCTCCATTCATTTTCTCTGGCCTTCAATTTGTCTCTACTCCTTAGCTCCAGTCCACCGTTTCATTTCTGCTTTCGCTTAGCATCCCAACCCACTAGAGGAGCAGGCCTTCGTTCTCTGCACAGTGAAACTGAGCCTTCGACTCTGCGCAACCTCCATTCTCAGTCTCTGCCGATTATTACTTCGCGGAATTCTTCTCCGCTCTCTACTTAGCCCTTCTCACCAACCCATTCGACTTCCCTCTTGTCTCCTCCAGTGTCCAGGCCTCCCTCTCCGTCTTCTGACTATCAGCACTCCCTCTCTGCCTTCAGCCAGCAGAAAATGTCGTGTAGGTACCGTATGAGGTGCAGAAGGGGTGGAAGTGGTAGGGGAGGTGGAGGAAGGGGTAGCGGTAGCTCTCGTCCACCCCTCTCTGATAGTGCCGATTGCACTTACTAGCCTTCAACCAACAATGAGAATCGCTTCATCTTCAGCAGTGCCTTGGACAAGCCGTGAGTCACAGCAACAATTTCGGTTGTTTTTTAGGAGGAAAATCCTGGAGACATAGCTTCTAGTTCCCGAAAGCGCAGAAGGAAATCGACCATTTTGGTTATGCCTCCTCCAACAACTAGAAAATATATTTCCCTACCTATTAAATCTTGCTCCCAAACTTCTAGCAGTGCAGGCACCAGCAGCGGCCACTCTGCGCGCGTGGATAAGGAGCTGAAGAACACAAGCTCTCCCTCTTCTTCTGAGAACTCAACCCAGCAATCCAAAAAATATGTGGACGGCCCGGATGAAGACTACAACTGCCCAATTGTGGAAGAGAATCCTCCCCACAACGATAGCTAGCCTGATGACTGGTCTACTTCCTCTTTTTTTGGGATTTTTGTCTATGAATAGTTGCAACTTCGAAATGTTGAGTGTATTTTCCCTAGTAGTACTAGTCTTTTCTACAACTTCAGTTTCTTGGGACAATGTCGGTATGCTGGTTTCCCATTTAAGGGTAGCAATTTTTGGGTCAGTTTCTCGGTTAAGGGCGGCCTCTTATACTATGCTTTTTTGAATTTGCTTCCCTCCGAAGTTGGCTAGTTTTGCAACCTTGGAGGTGAATCTCGCTATGTACATTATGTTCCATATTAATAGATTAAACCAACTTAGAAAAATAAAATAAAAGAATAAATAAATTACAAAAATTAAAAAATTAAAAATTAAAAATTATATATAAAAAAGGAGTAGACGAGGAGAAAGAAACTCGGGGCCAAAGAAGAGGGAGCACATGGGAAGAGAAAAAGAAATTAAGAGTGAAGGGTAGGAATCTAGCATATGCTAACACTCCACCCATCATCCCTGTTAAGGTTAACTGGCCTCTTTTCGATTTCCAAGGCTTCCCTCAACTTGCGATGGTGGAAATGGTCAATCCTCGCAATAACTTCATCATATTCAATAAAAATGTGATGATTTGTCTTTTCAGCATGCTCTTCTAAGGCAAAGGACCGTGATCTACTATGTGTAAGGTCAACGACATGTTCATGAATTCTTTGATTAATTGATCGACCAGTTTCACCGATGTAAGACATCTCACAGGAGCATGGAATCAAGTAAACACCCTTACTATCTTTAGGGCAAATCGGGTCCTTAACTGATCTAAGCGAACTCCTAATGGTGCGGAGGGGTTTGAAGGTTGAGGAAACATTATGTTTCTTCGAGATCCTAGTGATTTTATTAGTAGTACCTTGGATAAACGAAAGGTGAAATCCAGATAACCGATCACAAGGATCTTTCTTAACCCTAGGACCTTTTTCAACTTTTTGAAAATCCCTAAGACATTGAATCTTGCTATAACCGTTCTTCTGAAAACATCAAAGATATGAGATTTTTCACCTTCAAACTGGTGTTCATCAGAGATTCTAAAGGCTCGGGTGGCTAGGGTACTGAGAACCCAAAGCTTTTGAGTTGGGAAATGATGAGAGCTAGCATATAAATATTGCTCAATATGCATCTTCTTTCTAAAGACTTGATGAGAGTGATCAAATTTCTCATCTTGTCCTGATGATGAATCACATTGGTTGGTTCGAAACGCATTGACAAAAATTTCTTACATGTGATTTTCACCAAAAGTTTATATATATATATATATATATATACTTTGCTACACGATTAATTACTTCTGTTACTTCCCTTCATCGTATTCAATTGTGTTTCATTATTAGATTTATGAATTTGTTCATTTGCATAAGAGGCAGGTACTAAGCAGATTACTTCTATTACTTCCCAGATTATTTCTGTTACTTCCCTTCATCATATTCAATTGTGTTTCATGATTAGATTTATGAATTTGTTCATTTGCATAAGAGGCGGGTACTAAGGAGTAACACTGCATATTACACTTGTTTTATTTTATATTTTTAAATTATGATTAAAGCTGTGAAGGCAGAAGAGAAAATTTTATTTATTGTAGTGTTGGCTTAAGTTTTATTTTTTATATTGCATCATGATTTAAAGTTGAATTGTGAAAATATATAATATAAGTAAGATTTATTGAGGAAAATACTTAAACCAAGTTCAATGTTCAATAATAAAAATCAACAAGGAAAAAATATGAAGAAAATCAACAAATCAATGTAATATGCTTATTTTTTTTATTTTCCAAACAATTTTTAATTCTAAAAATCTGATTTTAAACCATATAAAATTAATCATCCACCAATTAAAAATTAAAAATTGAAATTTTAAAAATTCAAAAAATAATCTTCAAGTTATAAAAAAATTAAATTTAATATTTAATTTTACAAAACCTTTAATAAACTTTGAAAATAATTTTTAAAAATTTACAAATTAATTTTAAAAAAATCAAAATATTTGAGCACCAACTAATTACCATATATAAAATTTTCACAATGTATAATATATAAAATTATTATTAGTGATGTGTAATGTATCCTTATTTTTATATAAAGTTTTTTTAGTTGTGTAATGTTTCCCTCCAAAATGTTAAGCGTCTTGATATGTTAAGCGTAGCGTTAAGATATGAATTTCGGTTACATCAAAACATCATTTTTTTTTTGGAATTACTACGACATAGTATTGACTTGGTATATAACGTAGCATGAAGAATTGGTTATTAAAAGACTTTTAATGTGAAAAAAAGTAAATGATGTTATTATGATTTTATGCATATGTCCAAATGTGATCTTGCCAAATAAAAATGTAAAAATGTAAGGCGTTACTTTCCTTCTTAAACATTGAATCTCCCAATTTTTTTTTTAACAATTTGAATAGGAATTTTATTAGGTTCATTAAGGCTTTGTCCTCTCTACTTATTTAAAATTTTTCTATTACTTCTTTATGTATAATGTATATTTTTTTTTACTTAGTTGAATAAGTTATTTGGATAGATGTTTAAGTAGCCAACTTATTAAGCTATTTGTTTAGGTTGAACTTCGTGAACTAAGTTGATTTGTTTTTTTTCAATTATATATATATATATATATATATATATATATATATTCAAGAAGTTTATTAGGTATTTTTCTTTATTATGAAAATGATATTTAGATTAAATTTGACTCTTCAAGGTTTTATATAAAAAAATATTTATTAAGTGCTCAACATGTCACTCTTGAGAAGTGATTTTTGTGGGAAGATAACACTTTTTTTAATTGTCGAGACTATATCCAATCAACAAATCTTTCCATTGTATTTCACTAGATATTTTGATTTATTCTTTTAGATTTTGTATTGAAGTTAGCGTTCCCTTTTGAAGGTAGTAGAAGGTGATCTCTATTCTTCCCTTGTTAAAATTATGTATGTGGCAGCTTATGGTGGGATGGCAAGAGATGAAGACCAAACTTTTTATGCTTTTCCATCCAAGATGGAAGGGTAAATGTCTCTACCCAAGGTATCATTCCATATGAGATGATCCGCCATGTGTCATGGCAAGGGACATTAATAGATGGTAACATAATAAAATCCCTTTTTTTTATACCTCATCATTCAATATGGTTTGTCATATTCGATGGTGTGTAGTTAAAGAATGACAAGAGTAATAACTTGATGACATGCCTTTGATGCCGGGATTCTAGAGAAACAACTTAAGGGTGAGAAGCAAATCCTTACTTTATTGAACGCTCATATAACTTGTGATCACCATGCTATTATGAATGGGTTTGAGGGGACTTTATCCCTCAACCTTAATTCTCCATAAAGATTTTCTCTTGCTCATCGAATACAACTTCCTCTTATAATCGTTTGAAAGGAAAACATCAAACATTAAGGAACAACAGTTGATCCAAAATGGATCATTACATAATTTTTCATCAATCTTGGTATTTTTTGGGTGGAAAATTGGAGGAAATAACTTGCAGGGCCCATTTTAGTGTTAAGTCCCAATTTGGAGATTTGGGGTCTTGAACCTTCTAGAGCCATTTTGAGGTATCAAATGGCACTTTTTGGCTTAAAACTTTGTAAGAATATCTATAATCTCTTAACACTATTCTACACATTAAGAACTTTCCAATGGTGTGAATATCATCTCAATGGGAGCTTGTATGCAGGATTTATGCTTCTTGCAAGTTGACCTACCTTTTTGACCACAATGGTACAGAGTGGATACCACATTAGACCCCATTAATGACACATGTGCATATGGCCACATTTGGAATTTCAAGAAATTCTAGAATGTTCAAAACATAACATTAATTGAGGTTTAATACATGCAAAAACCCTAACTCTAGATAACTATATGTAATGTCCCTTCCTAAATTAATTTGTCACAAGTTTATTTTCTACAATTTTGACATTTTAGAGACCATGGGACACAAATTTTTTTGGGAAAAGACTTAGGAGGAAAAAGGAGGCCGTAATATTTTGTTGGTGGAGCATGGGGGCCACACGCATGAGGGGAAAATGCACTTGCCTAATGGAGGAGTTCGAATAACCAAGGAGGGAGGTCAAAGAGCTATGGAGGGGCCCATGCAGGAAAAGCAGTCCCATGAATTATAAATAATATAGGCTTAGCCTCATTTGGGGGTATTTTTCCAATTGAACTCACTCTAGTTGCTCGAGTTTCTTAACCGGGTCACTTGCTATTTTGCACTGAGTGTTCCAAGCGGAGAACTCACCCTTTCTTTGGGGGACTTAGAGTGTCGCCCTAAAGATGTAAAATCATACCAATTTGGAGGAGAGATGGAGGGGATTCATAGGATATCACTCAACCATATACTTAGCTAGTGTGTATTCCAGGAGGACGCATGAAGGGAATACGTTGGAGTCATTTCAGGGGTCTTCCAGGTAGTAATTTCCAGGAGAATTTTGGTATATAATCTTTAGTGGGAAATCAACCTTTGGGAGGAATTTGAGAGTAGGAGATGGCTGTGTGAACGAAACACAAATTGCAGCATCCAAGGCCACCGCAAGAGCCTCCCACTGGGCATACGTGGGATATTGCGGGATGAGTTGTGGAGCGAGAGTTTACTGGGAGAAATAAGGGGAACCTTAGGGGAGTGTAACTCAAAATTTTTGGAGTGATTTGGAGGGATTTCATTGAAGTTGTAGGTAGGCCATAATTTCCAATAGCTGGAGGAGGACATGGTATTTGGGGGTCGAATTTCAGGGATCAAAACTAGAAAAAACCATTTCTGGGTTTTGGTGGGTTTTGTGTGAGGAGCTTGGGGTTAATTTTGTGGAATTTTATGAGCACTGGAGGTGGGGTTTCTAGCAGCTTCTTTCCAACATATAGGTGCAATTTTCTAGGGTAGCGCAAGGCATCATTAGAGCAGTTGATTCTATCATCCGTGCTTGTCATTTTATCACTTGGGTTTTGTCACGATTTCCATTTAGGCAAGCCCAGGTGCATTCCTTCAACACTATTGTACCATTGCTCCAATTTCTTAATAAAATGACTCAACTAGTTATCATTTCTAGACTTTACATGGGTGTTCATTGAATGCTTAAATTTTCTGGTGTTGCATTCATTGTTTGCTTTGGACATCACTATATTTCCTAGATTGGAACACTACAGTGGTATTAGAGCTCATATCTTGGCTTAGATGTGGGAGACTTTTCCTATGAATGAGGGGGACATGCAGAACATTACCTATAGAAGACAAAGGTATTAGGGCAGGGAAATGGAGTTGGAGATTACATCTGATACTGAGGCACGTGGGAAGGTAGTGGTAGTAGTAGACATGGGAGAGCCCAAGAGTAAGGAGGAAGCAACATTTAATAGCCTCCTGAATGCCCTAAGTGATCTAGCTAGGGGAAGAATGAGATGTTGGAAGAGATCAAGCAGAAAAATAGGGACAAGAGCATTCATCATGATTTCCTATTTGGAGAGACTTCAGGGGCCTCTCATCAATATGGTCACCCTTCACCGACAACTCACCCACCAAATTTTAGTGGGAAAAATAGGACCACATTGCATACTTTCTTACCATCATCACATAGTGAGAAAGGTGGGCTGAATGACTAGATGCCCATGGGATATTATTTTAGAGAGTGGCAATCCATGGGGGGGAGATTTCAAGGTAGCCTTGTCCTTCAGAGACTATTTCCATCTCAAACAAAATGATAAGGGCAGGTACAATGGAGGACTGAGCACACATAGTTCATAGTTGCAATGTACTATTGGGAAGATGTTTTTCCCCACATATGATGGCACTAACAAGTGCATGACTCGAGTCTGGGTGGAGAAGTTGGATACCTATTTCCAGCTTAATTGGATGATGGAAGTGGAAGCCATCAAAATGGCTACCTTGCATTTGGAGGGGGAGGCACATGATTGGTGGTTTCATGGATTTTCCACCTTGGGGCATGCTAGTGTGAACTCTTATGAGGATTTCACATGGAGAGTGGTGGATGGTTTTGATAAGAGGGACCCAGAGGCTCACTTTAGGGAGTTGACCCAACTTAGACAGACTGGTCACCCATATAACTACATATCAGATTTTATGAGGGTTTCTATTATGGTAACAAAATTGTTCGATGCCAAGAGAGTGTACACATTTATAGAGGGGTTACTCGAGCCATTGCGGGGACTGGTTAATTCTCGCAGACCCTCTACTTTGCAAGAGGAAACTTATGCCAGAGATTTTTAGGGGGAAATCCCCACGAGTAGAGCAGCCCATTCCATCACAAAATTCCTTCCCATAGAAGGGGAGTGACACTAGGCATCCACCACAATGAGAAACCCCAGGCCATGGGCAGTTAGATGAAGAGACTCACAGGGACCTCTGGAGGAGGAAAATATGCTTTATTTGTTGGGAGCCATGGGCACTAGGCCATCAGTGCATAGCAGGAAAGGCCTACTACAACGAGGTATTCTCAGATAGTGACCAAGAGGATGATGCGAAGTTGGAGTATGGCAGAGGAGATAGCGAGGGACAAGCAGAGAGGGGACCACCACCACCACCACCACCATCTGGGGGAGTCCTTGCTTATTTATGTGGGATTCCCAAGGTTTTGACCTTGAGGATTCGAGGCATAGTGCAGGGACATCGTGTCTCAGTTTTGGTAGAAAACGGGGCCACCCACAATTTTATTGATGCTCAGATGGTCCAGAAGTGGGGTATTAATACAACAAAGTTCAAGGGGTTTTCAGTTCCGGTGACTGGGAATAGGACTATGCAGTGCACCCTGTATGTTCCCGATTTGACAGTTACCATGGGAAACTAATCGATGATAGATCATTTATTTGTTATGGATGTTCCAAACACCAACCTAGTGATGAATGTCCATTGGATATACTCCCTTGGACGAGTCACCATTGATTGGAGGAAACTGGAGATGAAGTTCACTGGCCCAGATTGAAAGCTGGTAGTCCTTCGGGGTATGCATTCGCATCCACCACAGAAAGTTTTAGTGCATAGGATGGAGGCTGACTTGAGGCATGGTGACATAGCATGGGCAGTGGAGCCGAGGATTTCAGAGGTTGGGGGACATCCCAAGCCACCACACCTAGACATATAGGCCATTTTGGACAAACACCCAATAGTGTTTGGGGACATTCCACCAGGGCAGCCACCTGACAGGAGGTTTGAGCACACCATTGAGCTAGAGCCTAGGGTGCAGGAACTTATCACCACACCTTATAGGCATACCAAGGCCTAAAAGTACAATATTAAGTGCACCATTAGGGAGTTGTTGGTGTTGGGTCACATTAGGCCGAGTTCCAGTCCCTTCACTTCCTCAGTTTTTCTGGTGAAGAAGAAGAATGGAACTTTGTGCATGTGAATCGATTACAGGGCGCTAAATAAGAAGATGTTGAAGAACCACTACCCAATCCCACACATTTATGAGTTTATGGGCAAGCTTAGAGGAGACAATTACTTCTCTAAGATATATTTGCGCTCGGGGTACCACTAGATCAGGGTGAGGGATCAGGACATCCCTAAGACATATTTCATTTGCCACTATGGGAATTTTGAGTTTTTGGTTATGCCCTTTGGGCTGACCAACACACCTGCCAATTTCCAATCATGTATGAACCATGTATTCTATGGGAAATTGCGGAAGTTTGTATTGGTGTTCTTTGATGACATCCTAATTTACAACAGGACATGGGTGGAGCATCTGCATCGCCCGGAGATGGTGTTGTGCATATTGGAGGAGCAGAAATTTTACGCCAATTTGTCTAAGTGTGAGTTTGGGCTGAACGAGATGATCTACTTGGGACACATTATTAGCACAAATGGAGTAAGGGTACATGAGGAGAAGACCAAGGCCATCCGAGATTGGCTTGTGCCTTGGGATGTGACACAGTTGAGGAGATTTTTGGGCATATGAGTCTACTACCGAAAGTTCATAAAAGGCTTCTCATAGTTGACATCTCCCCTCACATAGACCATGAAGGGGAATTTTTCATGGACTGATGGAGCATATTTAGCATTTTATCACCTCAAGGAGGTTATGAGTAGTTTCCCAGTTTTTTCACTCTCGGATTTCACTCAACCTTTACCTTTGAGTGTGATGCATCAGGTGAGGGGGTTGGCGCAATATTTTCTTAAGATAGGTACCCCATCGCTTTCGACAACCGGAAGCTCCTTCCGCATGAGAGGTCATACTCTATTTAAGAAAAATATATGTTGGCCATCATGCATGCATTGGCTAAATTCCAACAATATTTGGTGGGAAACAGGTTCTGGGTGAAGACATACCACAATAGTCTTAGCCACTTTATGGGGCAGCAGTGCCTCAATGAGAAACAACAAAGATGGGTCAGCATGGTGCTGGCCTACGATTTCTACATTGAGTATGTCAGGGGCAAGCACAATGTGGTAGCGGATGCACTATGTAGGAGACTCACAAAATTTTCACTCATGAGAATTTTCCATAATTGGAAGGTATATTTATTGGTTGAGTACTCCAAATATCGGCGGGCGTGCGAGATCTTGGAGGGTACACACACATATGAGTGCTACAAAGTGATGACCGAGGTCATATACTACAAGGGGCACATATTTTTGGTTCTAGGTTTACAATTGAAGGAAAGGATCCTCCATGTAGCTCATGATTCCACATTATTAGGGCACCAAGGTTTCAATAAGACATATATGATGGAAAGAGAGTGTTTCACCTAGAAGGGCCTCAAGGGGGATGTACTGAGATATGTGCATAAGTGTGAGGCCTGCCAGTGGAACAAGGGGGAGTTGACCCATCTAGCTGGGTTGTTGCAGCCACTCCCCATCCCTGAGGGGAAGTGGGAGAATATATCCATGAATTTCATCACGGGGCTCCCAACGGTGCAGGGAAAGGATTGTATTTATGCGGTGGTAGACCGACTAACCAAATATGCTCACTTCTTTTCCATTCTGACCTAGTATTCAACATCACAGGTGGCCGAGTTGTTCTTCAGGGAGATATTTTGGTTGCATGGACTTCCTAATGTGAAAATTCAGTTAACCTCTGGAATCCTATTGCAGCAACTGAAAGATGTTCACCTAACTGTTAATTTTAACTTAACAATATATTTGTAGTTTACTACGAAAAACACTGAATAAATGACACTGCAACTTACACAAATAAACTACAGAAGAAACAAAAGTGCAAAAAAAAACCAAACAAGAATAGATCATACACACATTTGACATAATTAATTTTGGACCAATGTCCCCGGAAAAACCTAATGCGGGAAAAATAGTGCAACAACTGAGGTTTTGTATATTATGCAGTACATATTTATGAGTACAAATCAATGATTGACACATTCGTCAAATCATACAGAGAAACTGACAAAATATATCTTGTGAGACAAATCTCACTCCTCCATGGGAACCCAACACTGATCAACACCAAAACTGGATTGCCTTGCAATGCCTTTGTGCAGTGACTGAATCACTCTTCATAGTATCTATGTCACAACGATGGCTTCCCTTTATCTCTTTGCGGGTCTCTCTACTGGCTGGAAACTGAAATCTTCTATCCTCCAGGATCTGGCATTGTCCAATGCTATCTCCTCAACAATAGAACGACTTCCCTTCAGCTTCTGCGCAATGAATGTGTTGAGATTCAACAAGATGATGAGCTTAGTGAAAAGAGTCGCCTTCACTAAGTGGGCCCGCAGGCTATTTTTGGCGCAAGTCTATTTTTATACTATGTCTATTTTTAGACATGATGATCATATTTCAGAAGTTGCAGGATGCTATTTGTGGATGGTTGATCAAGTTGGAAAAATAGATGAAATTCTATTTTTAGAATATTGGGCGAAGTCTATTTATAAATCGTTGACCTAAAAATAGATGCATGTCGATTATCATTAGCTCTTAATAATAATCAGACACTAAACAACAACTTATTCTCTTGGAGCACTTCAGTTCAATGCACAGATGTGGCACATCAGTGGATTGAGGGAATTACGCAATTCCCAAGGGTTTACTGGAACTAATGCATGGAGAACTTCGTTAGAATTCAAGTGGAAGAGTTATGACACAGTTGGAAGAAGTAGTTATGGAGTTGTATTTAGTTTAACTCAGTTAGACTCAGTTGAGCTAGTTGTATCTAGTCTAACTGAATGATACACTAGTGAGCGTGGAGTGAATTAATTAGTTAATTAATTCACAAATAATAACTCATTAATCAACTGAACAATACAACAGTTATATAGTGCATGGCAGTTTCAATGGAGACCCAGTGGAGAGGTAGGTGAAAGGGCAAGATAGAATATCTGTTGTGACTATAGTGATGCATTGATTGCATCAGACACACATTGGAGTTGCCAATGAGGATTGCACAGTCAAGGCAAGAGTAATTTGAATTCATTTAGAGCTATTCTTCAGCAGAGATTGCGCAGTGGAGGCATGCTAGTAGGAGGAAAAGATCGATGCATGGATTTGCAAGATTGGTCCTGATTAGTGTATGACGATTGTACTATACTGAGAGCTTGATAAGCTTTGTATGAGGATTGTCATATGATTCCATGATACATAATATATAGTTAAATGTGGTTTTCACGCAGTTTTCCGTTAAAAACTGTGTTATGTGCGATTGATTATTTTTGTTTATGCTTCACATGTGTGTGCAATTAATTTTTCCGCAAAAGATTAACAAGTGGAATTGATTCAATATTTTTCATAAAGTTAAATAGTGTGATATCAGGTGAATCAAGGACATATGCATGCTTAGTGCATATAATTTCTACAGACTACATAAGCACTGTGTCATTGGATCTGCACTGCTACTGTGGCTCTCTCTTTATATTTTTCTTATCAGTACGCTTGATCCATGGTATGGGGATATTATTGTGTATCTCCAAACCCAATCTTTTCGGCCTGACGTTTCACGAACTCAGCGACGGAAAATACGCTTCCAATCCCAACAATATAATATCATTGGTAATACACTTTTTCGACGAGGAGCGGATTCTGTTTTCCGATGTTGTCTAACTCATGAAGAAGCTGAAAAGGTGTTAAATGACTGTCATTCTGGAGCATGTGGCGGTCATATGTCTGGGTATGCCACAACCCAAAAGATATTGCGTGCAGGTTATTTCTGGCCAACATTGTTTAAAGATTGCATTTATGCGGTTCGAAAATGCCACAACTGTCAAATTTTTGATAGAAAAATGCGTGCGCCACCCGCTCCTCTTCACCCTATAATTGCTGTTGGTCCTTTCGCGAAATGGGGTATCGATTTCATCACATGTAACCCTCACTCGGCCGGGGGGCATGCCTATATTATTCTCGCAGTAGATTATTTTACGAAATGGGCCGAGGCGATGCCTACATATTCAGCTGACGGCAAGACTGCTGCAACATTCGTATTTAATCACATAATTGCTAGGTTCGGTGTTCCTCAAGCTATTATTACGGATCATGGAAGTCATTTTCGGAATATCATGATGACTGAACTGACAGAACAACTTGGCCTACGCCACGATAGTTCCACTTCATACTATCCACAAGCGAATGGTCTGGTTGAAGCCATTAACAAAGTTTTAGTCACCATGATAAAACGAATAATTGGTATTCACAAGACGAATTGGCATTCCATGTTATTTTCAGCGCTTTGGGCATATCGAACCTCAGTCAAAACATCAACGGGTTTCACTCCTTTTCAACTGGTCTACGGTTTGGAAGCTGTGTTACTAATTGAATGCGAAACTCCGTCACTAAAATTAGCGTAGAATTACTGCCAGCTACGTCTGAAGAGGAGAAACGTTTCTTGTACTTAGCCCAATTAGATGAGAATCGACGAAGTGCTGCAATAGCAAACGAGGCTCATGTTAAAAGGATAAAAGCTCAGTATGATAGAAATGTGACCCCTCGAAATTTTTCAGAAGGAGACCTAGTTTTACTTTATGATCAAGCTAACAACAAGCTAGGAGTTGGGAAATTCGTGCCTATGTGGCATGGTCCTTACATTGTGAAACGAAAGTTAGCAAAAGGGGCCTATGAGTTGATAGATTTTGACGGTGTCCCTTTGGATAAACCCAGAAATGGGCTTTATCTAAAGCGATATTACGCTTAAACAAGGTGTGGAGATTTTTGTTAGTTTAGATTTTCTTTACTGCTGGTGTGTTTTAGATTAGAAAAGTGTGCCTAGTTTAGAAGTGTGTTTTTGTCACTATGACTGCTTATCTGAGTTTTACTCTTGATATTGCAGATGTCGACGTCTCTTCAAACCTACATTGGTTTTGCCGATGGTGCTTGTCGTAGTACATGGAACATTTCTTCCGCAGCTTGGGTTATCTATTCACCCTCTGACGAGTTAGTATCCATGCATGGGGTAAGCCTTGGTCAAACAACAAATAACATTGCCGAGTATAGTGCAGTGATTGAGTTATTATCCGAGTCCATATCATTTGGAATTCGGAGTTTGATTGTAAGGTTGGATTCTGAACTTGTTGTATTACAGCTTAACAGGGTTTATACCATTAGAAATCCGGTGTTATTACGATTATTTTTGAGAGTTCGTCTCTTGGAACGTGAGTTTGATTATATTGAATATCAGCATATTCCAAGACATTTAAATACATTAGCAGATTCAATTGCTTCTAGTATGATAAATAGACATTTGCAATAATTAAAAGCAGTAAAACAAACAACATTCATTTATGTACGTAGATAGCCGTCAAAATAGTGATATATATATCATAGGAGTGTGTTCAAAAATATACATCGTCTTCGATCATAGGCTGGAAACACCTTATGATCGGCAAAAATGATAATACAAAAGTACAAAAATGAGTCTACACGATCATTCCATCACTGATGATGATCTCGATAGGAAACAACTGCTCGGGCCACCCTGCATAGGAACCTCCTGAAAGGTCCCGGGACTCCAATCACATATCTTTGTAGCCTGAGAGGGATGTCATCTATGCTGGTCTCTGGTATATCTAGAGTCAAGCGCTCTAGATGATGTTCCAAATCAGTCAAAATCTCTACTGATTGGCCTGCTGGGGCTGGTGCGGGCGCAACTGGTTGTCTCCTCTCGAAAGGTTGGAGATGAGCTGGTCGATGTGGACCCACGTCTGTATTCAAAAAAATTTTGGTTATTAGTTTTCTTAAGACGATAAAAAAATAAAAAAATTAGAACTTAGCAAACGTTGAAAAATAATTTTACCTGAATCATCCCACTGTTCCCCTGCAGGGAGAGACATCTCTCCGTCTCCGCGGAAATCGATCCCAGCATATGGAAAATCCTCTATCATAAAAACTTGGCGATCCAGCCAACGAAAATATGAAGCAGGGAATCGTACAATCTCAGTGCCCTCAATAGCATGACGGGCCATCAGCGCGGACCAGCGAACCATTCTCGGTTCTCGAGGTCGACCGGCATCAACTGAAATACTCTATGGAGCTAACCGAGGAATCCTCTCCAAAGCAAAAGAAATGACGATGGATCCGTATCCAAAGTTTTTTAGTTTCCCGGTTTTTGCTCTGGTAAGTTGGCCTTTTATATTGGCCAACACAGCTTCGCACCAGTTTAAGATGGTGCCACGAAAACAGTCCACCGCAACACGCATTTGGGAACCAGTAGCTACATGAAGCGCGGCGCTCCCACATAGTTTGGTAACAGTGAATGCTATAACTTTCAGGTCAGGACGGATGATATGTTTTATGTCAATCCGTTTGTCCCGAGGATTTGCCTGATCATTGCAAAATTCGAGTTGAAGACTAGCGACAGTCTGGCCACCTGGCCTAGTCCCAAACAAGGATACATGTTCGCCCCTCTTGGAAAAACCAGTCAAAAATTATATATCCTCCAGCTCAATTTCGAGCTGGTGGCCACCAATGAAGAAGCACTGGTCCTCCACATGCCATCTGTCTACCAACCATGTTAAGAGTTCCACTTGTGCCCTCATGCCAGAGATGGCCCAGAATTTGTATAAGCCACATGCTTTTAATGCCCTTTGTGTGGGCAAATGGAGCAGGACGGCTTCATCTACTTCCTCGTGCTCTCGTTCTCGCCAAATAAGCATCTTGTTAATCCTGCAATACAAAATAAGGCAAGTTAGAATGATTTTATTTAAAAATTTTGGCAGGAAAATGAGAAAACAACGTTTTAAATTTGACCGCGCGGATACTGCACCCGCTCTTTGTAAACAGAGTGTAGCTCCGCACGCAAGATGTGTGCTGGGTGCGGTACCCTCGATTTTTTCCCGTTAAGAAAAAATCAGGGTCCACAGGTAACCTATGTCCCACCTGCGGACCCCGCGGGCGCATTTTTTAACCATTTTTTGCCCTAAAAAAATCAAACTAAGGCCTAAAAATGAATTTCAAACGGATGAAAAACAAGATAAGGAGGTCGTGGATTACCTGGGGTTGATGATTTTCGATTCCAACGGTTGAATTTTCCAGAATCTTCACGGGAACTTTTTATCCAAAAGCTTTTAACTTTTCACTCTGGAACTGAACGGTAAAAATGAAATAGAAAAAGTCCTTTTTATAAGTTTTTTCGAATGAATGAATTTTTAATTTATTTATTTTTCACTTTAAAAGGGTATCTTTGAAAGCATTTTTACTTATCTTAAACAGGTATGTGTAATGTTTTTAGTTTTTGTGCAGAAACATGATTTTTCAGGTGAACTGATCGTTTTTCAACAAAGAGCATACTTTTATCACTTTTTCGGACTCTTTCAAAAATTTTACGAAAAAGCGAAACCTTGGAGTCCTCTTTAAGCCCTTTTCAGACTCTCTAAATATGAAAATATTGCCGAGTACTTGACTATTCAAACTCGTTAAAGTAAATGAACAGTCGTCCCTTCAGTATAAGTTTACCCCTTTTACGGACTGAAATGGACTATTTACGAAAAAGGTATACGTTGACTAATTACGGTCAATAGAGTTCTCTCCCGCATTATTTATCCTTTTTCGGGCTCGAGAGACTAAATTTACGAAAAAGTACACCCATGTGGAGTTTTCTTAAGTTTTTCTTCCGACTCCCTAAAACTGAAAAACACCAGTTTTCCCATATTCAGACTCATTCCTCATGACCATCAGAACGAAACCACTCCTTCAGTGTCTCACCTTTAAACTGTTGGACTCATCCGCGGATGAGCTTATAAACAAGCAAATGTTATCCCTCTCAAGCTTGTCAAAAATAAAGAGGTACTTGCCGTAAATGGGTGGGGGAAAAGAGAGAAAAATGGGCGTGTTTGTTGGATTATTTGAAAACCTACCAACCACTTCGGACACAACACTTATATTCACTCCTCGATATCGGAAACTTTGCTCATCAGCGAATCAAACCACATTGATTTAAAGTTTTCAGCCGGTTTCCGGGTATTAGCTTTGGGTCAATTGTCACCAAGCCACCGTGTCGCTGCGTGTCCAAGAGAACGCTCAAAATAAAACCATTCATCCGTAAAATATTCATTATCCATCTAATATCGACCATCCCTGAGTTAGTCCTTGCCAATATATTTTCAAAACTTGATCTATGATTTCGTGTTGTGGGCTTGCCTACGACAGATCACTTTCTATCGACATCAGCACATTATCTAGGAAGTTGATCCAGAAATCGTCAATACCTTGAAATCTGCATGCTTCAATGGCGGGTTTCTCGCCTTCGACGACAGGTTGCATCATTGACCTTCGATCGAATGATTCCGTGACATGTTCGACTTCATCTCATTCATTCACATTTCATGGATTGTACTGAGTACTTTGAGAGCCATTGACATTACTGGTGGTTTCTCTCACACTTGTTAACAGTTCACGTCATTGACTGGTAATCAAGTGGTTTCTACCATGTTCGACTTCGACACATTCATTCACATGGTTAGAATCGTACTGGTTCGAGATGCGGAAATCAAGACCCTAGATCTAGTTTCCACCATCCAGGCTGCGAGGAATTTTGTTGTCATCTATACAGTAGACTATTTATAAACAGATGGCTGCATCCATACTGTGTCTACATATATCTGTACTATGATGTATTCAAAATCATTCCTATATCAGAACGATTTCAGTTAGTTTATAGTTAGTTTTTATCTGAGTATGGGAATGCCTACCTCAGTGATGACATATACATGTATATATTTTGCATTGAATGTTTTTACAGGTTCCGATTGGGGTGTCCACAGGATGATCTTTGAAATGATAAAGTACTGCACTCTTCATATATGACAGACTACAGCTTCATCTATTCCAGACTTTGCACTTTAGGGGGCAATTTGTTACACTAAAATCTGTCATCCTGACATTTTACTATGAGTATGAGCTCATTATTACTCATACTTCCTCCTTTTGCAAGTATAACATACCAGCTCCTCATGTCAAGCTTCAAAATCAGAGAAAAGTCCCTAAAATCCCCTAAGAATTGGTATCGCACTTTCTCTATACATTCCTTGCGGTCCCGCACCTAAATCTCAGCCTGCATGTGGAACCATAACACACTTTCTTTGTGTAATGGGTGCGGACCTCTGTAAAATATAAAAAGGCGAGAAAGTAAAGATAAAAAGTGAATTCCAGATGAATTCTAGAAGATTCTGGATGGGAATTTTCGGGAATGGATACGCTTTGAGAAGGTTCATGCATCCCTCACTTGATGGAGCTAACCCCTTTATGTAAGGAGCTTATCCCTTTGAAGGAGGATTCTATCCCTTCATATTTGGAACAAGAAACCTCCTCTTTTCCACTATAAAAAGAGGCCTTGGGTAGCCTCAAGGGGATTTCAAGCTTATGATATTTGAAGTTAAATGCTGTTGAAATTCAGACTTAGTTAACTAAGACTTTCTGTGAGGTTAAATCACTCATCCCCATTTGTCTTGGTTCAAAGAGTGCAATGCTTGTCAAATTAGAAGAGATTCCTGCTTCGGACCCCAGGAGGACCTGCACAACATCAAGGCACAGGTTGTAAAGGTTTTCTATATTTGAAGTTAATACAAATATACTCATTTCTCTCATTAAACTGTCTATTCATGGTTTATTTCATAAATTCCTTGATCATTATGATAAGTATGATTTATAATAATGTCTATATAGGTGCTGCTTAATCTTTTTGTTTGTCTGTGACTGCAGATTCACGAGGAACGTTCTTTCAGTGCAAGGGAAGGACTTCAACGAAATCAAGCAAGTGTTGGACATAAGGTAGGCCTTACACCTATATAGTGTTTTTATGAATCTTATATGCTTAGAGAGAGATTAGTATAATTGGCTGTTTGTTGCTAGTTACCTTTTGTACTAGAGAGATTGGTCTTGTCCGCAAGATGGATTAATCTACACAACACATACCTTTGTACATATTGGTAACATAGTATAGTTTTATTATTTCATTTATTTTCAGCAAGTGTGATTTCAATTATGAAAGTGTGGTGCGATTTCAATTATGCAAGTGTGGAGTGATTTAATTTATGCAATTATGGTGTGATTTCATTTATGCAAGTGTGGTGTGATTTCAATTCTTCAAGAGTGATTTCAATTTCATGCAAAGTGTGATTCCTTTATGCATGTGTAATTTCAATTTCATGCAAAGTGTGCTTTCCTTTATGCAAGTGCGATTTTAATTTCTTTATGTTTGATTTGATTTGTTTGAATTATATTGATTTAATTTGTTTTGTAATTAGTTTTAATTGAATTATATTAATCTAATCTGAAATATAACCACCTAGTACATATAGTACATGTATACCTCACCAGTTTACGAAACCCTAGGTTGACAATTAAATGACATGGATTTAACTAACCATTAAATCACCCAACAATTACCATCCGCAGACCGATGGTCAAACTGAGAGGGTTAACAAATGGTTGGAGGGATACCTTCAGAACTACGTGACTAGGCAATAGAGAGCATGGATTCAGTGGCTACATCTGGGAGAGTATTGCTACAATGCTGCCCATCACATGTCCATCGGTATGTCACCCTTTCGTGCCTTGTATGGTTGTGATGATTTGTCTTTTGCTGATATTGTTTTTGGAGACAGCCAGGCCCCCAAGGCCAAAGATTCGATCTGAGAGAGCCAAGACATCCTCAAGGCTCTCAAGTATAACATATTGAAAACTCAAAATCAATAGAAGATATATGCATATAGGCATAGGATTGAGAGGCAATTTGAGGAGGGGGACTTGGTTTTTCTATGGCTATAGCCATATCGACAGTCCACATTGAAGCAGAAAGGAATTGAGAAGATAAAACCACATTTTTATGGATTGTACAGGGTGATTATGAGAGTTGGGGAGGTGGCATATGTGCTGGAGCTTCCCCTAGGGAGAAAAATCCACAACGTCTTCCATGTTTCATGCCTCAAGAAGGTGTTGGGGCAGCATGTGAAAACAATTATGGAGTCGCCTCTAGTTGACGATGAGGGGCATATGGTTCTAGAGCCAAAATCCATTCTGAATACTAGGGAGAGGAAGCTGAGGATAAGAACTATCATGAAATATTTGGTATGTTGGAGGAGCTTACCAAATGAGGATACCACCTAGGAAGGTGAACACATACTTGAGCATCAAACACTGAAGTTGCTTAGGGACAAACAACATTTGAGAGGGGAGGACTATAATTTGCCTTCCTAAATTAATTTTTCACAAGTTTATTTTCTACAATTTTGAAATTTTGGAGACCATGGGGCCCACACAACTTTGGGAAAAGACTTAGGAGTAAAAAGGGAGGCCGTAATATTTTTTTAGTGGAGCGTGGGGGACACATATGAGGGGGAAATGCACTTTCATAAGGGAGGAGTTCAAATAACCAAGCAGGGAGGCCGAAGAGATAGATGGAGGGGCCCACATGGGAAAATGAGGCCCATGAATCATAAATAGGAGAGTATTAGCCTCATTTGGGGGTATTTTCCATTTGAAATCACTCTAGTTGCTCGAGTCGCTTAGTCGGGTCACTTGTTGTTTAGCACTGATTTTTCCAAGCAAAGAACTCACCCTTTCTTCTGGGGACTTCGAGTGCCACCCTAGGGAGGTAAAATCATACCAATTTGGAGGAGAGATAGAGGGGATTGAAAGATTATCACTCAACCATCTACTCAACTAGTGCGTATTCCAGGAGGACACATGAAGGGAATACGTTGGAGTGATTTCAGGGGTCTGTCGGGTAGCAATTGATGGGAGAATTTTGTTATAGAAGCTTCAGTGGGATATCAAACTTTGGGAGGAATTTGGGAGCAGGAGATGGTTTCTTGAAGGCAACATGAATTACAACATCTAGGGCTAGTGCAGGAGCCTCCCACTAGGCACATGTGGGAGCTTGTGGGGCAAGTTATGGAGCGGGAGTTTGCTGGGAGAAATAAGGGGAATGTTGGGGGAGTGTAACTCAACCTTTTTGGAGTGATTTGGAGGGCTTTCATTGGAGTTGCAGGCAGGCTGTAAATTCCAGCAACTAGAGGAGGACTTGGTATTTAGGGGCCGAATTTCGAGGGTCAAAACCAGAGAAACCCTTTCTGGGTTTTGATGGGTTTTGTGTGAGGAGCTTCGGGTTAATTTTGTGGAATTTTCCAAGCACCAGAGGTGGGGTTTCTAGCAGTTTCTTTCCAATAGACATTGCAGTTTTCTAGGGCAGCGCAATGCATCATTGGAGCAACTAATTATATCATATGGGCTTGTCATTTTATCACTTGGGTTTTTTCACGTTTGCCATTAAGGCAAGCCCAGGTGCATTCCTTCAACACTATTGTACTATTGCTCCAATTACTTAATAAAATGGCTCAACTGGTTATCATTTCTGGAATTTATGTGGGTGTTCATTGAATGTTTAAATTTTTTGGTGTTTCATTTATTGTTTGCTTTGCATATCACTAATTTTCCTAGATTGGAACATTACACTATAATGATATGTTAAATAATGAGTTACTATGAGGAGAAGGGGTTTTGTTCTTTTAGAATTGTACTTGTTCCATACTTGAGTAGACCATCCAAGAGTGGAATTTTCAAGCACAATAAAGGAGGAAGAAGATTCTCTAGAAATAATTCATACCATAATTTCTAAGGCAAGTCCATAGTGAGTTCCCTTTTCTTTCTATTTTCATTTTTGTTGGACACCTAATCCTCTATGGGTAGGTGTAGAAGGTGAATGGACAAAATGAGTCCAAGAGACCACTTGGAATGTGAAACCAAGGGTCACTCCCATGTATTATATATATGCATCTTTGTGAATAATAATGCAACTCATGCTTATCTTTTCCATTTTTGTCTATTCTTTCCTATTTGTGTGTGTTTACCATGGCTGAGTTCAACATCGTATCAGAGCAGCAAGTGAGACCCTAGCATTTTCAGATTCTTCCAGTTGTATTCCTGGGACTCCTACCCTTATAAATCCCTCTCTACCTCTCCGCCTCTCCTCACAGAAATTTCACTATCTCACTACAAAATCTGCACATTACTCTCCCCTCTCCCTTCCTAACGGAAACTATCTGCCTCCTTTTCCTGCATTTTCTATTGTGGTGTTCCAAAAAATTTGCGGGATCCGCTTTAAGAAACATAATCAGAGACTTGCTCGAAGGCCTGCCATATACATAGAGAAAGGCAAAGGAAAGGATCCTCCCATTTCATCCACGATGGCATACAAGGACCTCGCAAATTCACCTCAAAAAACTCACCTCTGTTGGATGAAGGCTCACAATTGATGGGCTCATGTATTTGGGGACTTTGATAGCTACAATTGTTGAAACTGTGTTTTTGTGGAGGGGCAGGGAATCGATCCTATGACATGTTGAGGTGAAAAGCCAAAGTGTCCAAGGTCGGAAAGCCCTCGAATGTGATGTTGTTATTGCTACGGGCAAAGGAAGATGAGAAATATCTTTTCGACAAAGGCACTCCTATGCCACCGCTGTGACTCCATAGCTGAGTAGCTACGACCGTTGGATTTAAAGGAACTCCGTTGAAATTGTAAGTACATTTTCGTCCTTGTTTCATTGGCTTGTGAACATTGTCTTAATTCATTTGAGTGAATGAAGCGACACATTGTCTTACAGTTGATTGTGCGTTGAGTTGGTTTATATGCCTTGTGAAGATTAATATTAGTGTTGGAACCGTAAAAGTCCGTGGACACCAAGTGACTGTCACACACAGTGCAATAGTATTTAGTTGTCTCAGACTTCCATAGTGCAATATTAATTGTGATACCACGTTCATGTTCAACCCTAAGCTTGTCAAGAACCCAAGCATACTTGAATGATCTTTTGTTCATCTCAACAACTTCCTTCTCAAAACATTCAATCACACGCTTGTCAATTACTCCAAGATTTTAAATCAAATGCCTAGTGGTTTTTGACTTGTTGGAGTCAACATGGCCAATAAACACAATGTTGATATGGGTTTCTCCTTGCCCATGATGAATTAAAATATCTAACAAAATCGCCAGGCTGAGACTATAGAAACAGAAGCACCGAAGAATAGCCTCACAATAGCATATAGAGTAGAGAGACTCATACAAGATGAAGAGGATTTAAAAGGTTGTATGCAATCGAGATATCTCAATGTGGTGCGGTAATGCTGAGAGCATAACTCTTAGCGTAGCTGGTATGTCAACTAGTGGTTGAACTGCACTAAGTTTACAATTGATAGCTACTAGTGTTTATTCGTATGGCTTCTTATTATTCATCTAGGCTATAAAAGACAAGCAATGAGTGCAATTCATTTGTTCGTTAGGCTTGTGAATATTATATATAGCACAATATATAATACACCATTCAACCATTTATATCATTGAAATATTGTCTTAATTTTTTGTTTTTGAATACTGGTGTGCAATAATTCAAAGACAACGTAAAGACAACGCATTGAAGAGAAAAGCGTATGGTGGAATATTGTTGCTCATCGGTGCATAGTATATTGCGTTGTTGGAGGATGGTCATAGTATGTTTTGAAGGTCGAATATGTTGACTGCATATCGATTGATTTAGAGCTAGTCAATGCTCGAAATAATTTGCTTGCATGAGAGTCCGAGACCCAAATGAGTAGAAAATGAAGCATTTGGGACAATATTACCCTCGACTTGAGCTTGGTATGCATGGTATACGCAGGATGAATTTTATATGAGTGTTACATTATTCTATGTGTGTTGTTTATACTGCTGCTATCGTTTATAAATATGCATTATTTATAGAGCTTCCATATACCATTATTTATAGAGCCACTACTTGTTAAAAAGAGATGTGAAGGCTTTCATAAGAGGAATGTGCACTTCAGTGTTAAAAGGTAACGTTGAAATAATCAGAGGAAGGTTATCTTTCATTAGTTTGAACTATTTTTTTGCCCAACATTTCTTTTATCAGCATTAGCACCATTGAGAAACTGGCACCCCATTTCATAAACTTGAGTTGTTAATAAAATGGCCAAACTTGATGATCTATTAGATTTTTTAAATACTTTAATACAATCCACTATCGATGGGATGGTAAACATCAACAAGGATAATCTTTATGATATCAGAAAATATTTGCAGAATGCATAGGAAAAAAATGATTTTCTGCAACTAGAATATCAGCTTTAGCAAGAAGAATTAAAGCAAAAGAGTTTTCATTATGAACCTATTTGTGTTCAAAACATTGAGGCAAACTCTCATCAACATCAAGAAACTATTCAGATCATTGAGCCTAGTACGAGAGTAGATTTTCATGCAAAATCAAACATCCAGCCTGCACTTCCCAAACCCATTATCAAACCTTGGGAAGAGCTTGTCCATAACAAGAACAAAACAAGTCTTGGATATGACAAGGAGTTTTCATTTCATATTCCAGACTACTCCAAGCCTATCAAACTTCAGAGTGCCGAATTTCTTCATGATAGCTCACCTTCAGTTGTTCTAGATTCTTCTCCTCTTCCACAACAACCACAACAGATTGATAAATTCCAACACTGTCACCGAGTTGGCCATATGAAAGATCATTGTTTCGATCTTCACCCATGCAAACACTGTGGTCGGCACACCCATTCTTCACACAGATGCTTCAGAAACAAGACTCTTGCAAGAATAAAGATTCATCTTGGATGGACCGCTTCTTGGCAATGGGCATCACCAGCCAAGAATATTTTTAAGTCATATGTCAGAACTTGTTCTAGAATATTGAACAATCTTGCAATTGAGTTTTCACCATAATCTCACCTTGTATATGGCGGGGGAGAAAATGGTGGTCATCTAAAAGCTTTAAAGCCACTTCAAGCGAGCCTAAGCCATAACCTTTGATTCTAGATTCAGAGTTGTAGCGAGAGACACAACAGTTCAAGTAAGCTCAAGCCACAACTTGTCATTCCAGATTCATAGTGGTAGCCAGAGACACAATAGTTCAAGTGAGTCTAAGCCACAACCTGTCATTCCAGATTCAGAGTTGTAGCCAGAGATACAGATGCCTATGAGCATGCCTTTGGTTGGTGGTCAACCTTAAACCATCTATGCAAGGTTGATATTATTCATCTTCAAAGGATTTAGGACACTTCCTCTAAAATAAGACTTCAGCTTCTTGCCAGTTTTGGTAGAGTTCCAGGAAATTCATTAAGCATTTCAGATTTGGTGGTCATCCTTAAACCATTGCAGGTTGTATACCTCCCTTCTTCTAGGTTGAAGGTCTCCCTCTTCAAAATATGAGGAGAACTTCCTCTAGCAGAAGACCTCAACTTCTTGCCATATTTGGAAGAGTTCCGAGAGCTGCAATAAGCGTTCCAGTGTTGGTGGTCATCCTTAAACCACCTCTTTATGCCAACATTTTAGAGAGCTCATTCAACCTAGTGTTGCCATGCATACTTTGCATATTTTCATTAAAAATCTCTTCTTGGACTCACACATACCCCTTCGGATTAAGGGGGGAATATTGGACACCTAATCCTCTATGGGTAGGTGTAGAAGGCGAATAGACCAAAGGAGTCCAAGAGATCACTTGGAATGTGGAACCAAGGGTCACTCCCATGTATTATATATATGCATCTTTGTGAATAATAATGAAACTCATGCTTATATTTTCCATTGTTGTCTATTGTTTCCTATTTGTGTGTGTTTACCATAGCTGAGTTCAACAATTTTCATGATTGATAACAAGACAGTAGGGAATATGTCTCAAATTCTAGCTAGATTTTATCCCATTTCAATTTCCTCATGATATACATTGAGTTCATTCGCTTGTCCTTTTATTTTTGTATTTCAATTATTTTCATAAATTTAAGAAGTAGATTAGTGATAATAAATATGGGAACTACAGAGGGGTGGTAGGTGTGCGGGGGGCAGGGGGTGTTCTCTATGGCACCAAAGGACAAACTGAATATGAATTTTTGTAGAGCATAGGTATAGCCTCAAATAATCAAGCCAATATGTATGCACCAGTTCAAGGCATCATTTTGGTCAAACCTTTAGAAATCATGTCACTCATTATTGTAGGTGACTCAAATAACATAATTAGGCATCTAACATTAGGAACCACACCATATAATGCAAAATTGGATCATTTATTCAAAATTATTCTAGCAATATTATCCCCTATCCCAGATTCCCAGGCTAAATATTTTCTCAATCCCTCCACTACACAAATCATTTGTAAAATCAAGTGCTATGCTTGGCCTCAAGAACCATGGCAATCATGTCATGCCCCGAATCAATTAGATTAATAAAAGGAATAAATACATAGGGGAAAACAAACATGACAAAGGGAAAGACAAATTAAGATAAGGATAATTATGACAAGTAGAATCTTGAGATTGAGTCCTTTGTGATGGCAACACTCTTAAATTCAAAAATAATATATTGAGGTTCAATAGTGGCCATATGGAACTGAGCCTATATTTGGGAGGAGAGTTGTTCCCATACTATCATTGTGGGTTGTTGAAACAACAAGAAGTCAAATTCCAAGTCTTTGGATACAAGGTACACATCCTAGTACTTCACACTTTTCTTAGTATTACATATTAAATCCAGGTTGAAACTATAAATACCTTTGGGGATTAACATTTTAGATGTATTATTACTACAAGATTTAGTGCTAAATTTTTGGGATATGTTGTAATTGTTCTTCACATATCATGGATTTAATATCATTTTCCCTTGTTATGATAAGATCTAATTCATTTTATAGTCAAATTTAAAGATTTTCTTTTGTTATGGTATTACAAGCCACCCTTGGCCAAAAAGAAAATGAAGAAAAAGTTATCCTAAATTGGTTAAAAGATCCCATGAATTGGGTCATCTAGATCGTTCCATTTTCATCCCGCTCATAAATTCACAAATTTCCATTGTGCATCTTAGCACTTTATTCTCAATCAAATCTCCATGTATTTTGCTGTTTAATTCAATTTTCGACCAATTTGTGAGAGACAAAGTACTTGGGTTTCACCACGAGTTCCCAGATACTGAAATATGATTAAGTTTTTCTTTGTGGTAATTAAAGTGATTATATATGAACGAATGAATGCATGATATTTTAATGTCCACGAGACTAAAACTAGTTTATGGGACCACCAACTTCCTTGTTGTTTGCCTTCTGCAATTCAATCCTTTTCTTACTCAAATTGATGATGAGCTGACCCAACCTTATAACAGTTCCATCAATGAAAAGACAATGCCACAGAATTGATGCTAACATACTACGGTAACTGTCCCTGATGTCTTTGAAAGCGTCACATTCCACAATGAAATGTTTTTCTGATTCCACTGCACTAGAAGTGCAAAAAGTGCATACCCTTTATTCCCAAGCTTCTTTAGGTCTCTTCCACCATTCCGTTTCACACCAAAGTTGATGTGAGTTAGTTCTTAATTGAGCTATAAGAACCTTTTCCCTCCACGGAATGCTATCTCCAATGTATTCTTTTAGTTGGAGATCACAAGTGGGGTTGAATTCCTGAACATAATACTTCTTCTTTCTACCCAACTCTTTTCCCCATATACCCTTACGGAACTTCTCCAGCACAAAATTATTTAATTCCTTGCTATTTGTGAGACATGCATTCAAGTAAATATTCCATTTTTGCATCCATTTGTTTTTTTGTCTCATCCATGATTTCGTTCTTTCACTCATACCTTCATTGAAGATAACTTTCGGCCATCTACCTTCTCCCATTTTCTCCAATCTCTTTAGGTACCTTATAAGACGCACCATGGCAATTGCTTCGATGGGCCCTGCCCCTGTTTCACTCAACATTATCTCATAGGGAACCAAACTTTTTATTTTGAACTTGCTCATGATCAAGTGTTTTTGAATTTTTTGAATTTGTTTCCATTTTTGAAACAGAGATGCTGCTAGCCCACAATTCATACCCATATAATATCATTGGATAAACTAGGAGTCCAAAAAGTACTTTGATCGTGTTCCAATCTCATAACTCTGCCTCTCTACATCTATTTTGAAGTGCATATAATGCTTTCCACCCTCCTAAAATTATTTTCTTTCTGCAATCCTCCCAATTAAGCTTGTTGTTGAAATCAATCCCGAGGTACTTGTATTCATTTACTTCTTCAAGAATGTTGTCTTGAAAGAAGAACATATGTTGGCTTTGCTTCCTTTTATTAGAGAAGATCATTATCTTGGTCTTACTGGTATTGACTTGCATACCCACTTCTTTACAAAAATTCTCAAGGGAATATAGGTGCATCTGCAATCCATTGACCGATTTAGCAACCAGCACAAGATCATTGGAATATAGAAGAAGCTTTATCACAAACTCCCCCAATCGAACACCCTCCCCACCTTGCAAATTTAGCCACTCTTCCAATTTGTCAATATATAAACCAAAAAGTGTAGGGGATAATGGGCAACCTTGCTTGACTCCGATGTCACTTCTAAAATTTTTTGAAATGCCTGCTGAAGTTCTAATCTTGACTTTCACCTCTTCATAAAGCCTATGGACAACAACTCTATATTGTAAAGGAATTTCAAGTTCTTCCATTCTACGCCACAACTTATCTCTAGGGACTGTGTCAAATGCCTTTTTGAAGTCAGCAAAGAAAAAAAATACTTCTTCTTTGCTCCCCCAAACCTTTTCAACAATGTGTCTCAGCTTGATACCATGATCTACTGTAGAATGCTTCGGCCTAAAACCTGCTTACCCTTTTGCCCTCTTTTCTTTGACTTCTGCCCACTTACTAATTCTATTTTCTACCATGCCACTAAAAATCTTACAAACAAAGGATTGATCATAATGGTTCTATAGTTGGAAGGATTACTAATGTCTCCGCTTTTAAAAAGGGGAATTGCTAGACTAGTTGTCCAATTCCTTGGGAACCCTTGCTGCATGACATTGTTGAATATTTCCATGATGTAGAGTGCCAAGTCTCTTGCCTTCCCTGCTTTCAACTTTTTAATTCCTGCCTCCACCTCCTGTACTGTGAAAAGCTTTGTAGATGTGTTGATCCTGGGAGGAGGCTCAACCTCTACTTCTCTTTTATAGAGTTTCCTTGCATAGTCAAACCATTGATTAGTTGTAATATGATTTTCAATTTGCTTCTTCCTTGGTTGAAGTGCCTGCTAAAAAAGTTTTGGGTTATTTTTGCATAGATATATCAGCTCTTCCCGCCTTGTTTGATGAACTCATATTTTTTCTTTTTTAAAATTTTCTTATATAAATTTACATTCATCTTCCCCTCTCCTTCCTTTTTCAAGGTTCTCCTTGCCATTTTGCATTCATCATCGAACCATGTATTCACAGGAAAACAATTTGATTATGATTTCCTATTTTTTGATCTTTTGCACTTTTCAAGCGCACCCTGGATTATATTTGTTAATTCATGGCTGTTGATGCTTTGGGGACCAATTTTCTCCTTCTGAATTGATCTCCTCAACATTGTTTTGAAGATAGTGCAATTTCTTGTGCTAGAAGAATTTTGCCCCTTTGCCCCTTGATGCCGGTTGTTGAGAACATTAGGTTTTCCTCCTATTCTGTCTTTCTTCTAATCAGGATAACAAGTTTGTATAAATTGGGTTATGATCTGATTTTAAATCCCAAATATGCTCTCCAAACTTAACTTCAGCTATTCTTTCTATTAAGCTTTGTGACCCAATAACATAGTCAACTACACTTTCCCCATTATATGTGTTGCAAGTGAAGTTCCCAAACTTTTTCCATCTCTCTAGACCATTGCAGATAATTAAGTTGAAAGAAAATTTAATATTATAAAAAAACTATGTTGCACTGGCTGTGGGGACGGGGGGACGGGGGAAAGAGAGGACGAGTTTCCAGGACGGCTAGAGCGTACCCCCAAATTTTCAGGGGACGGCTGGTTGGGGATGGCAAGTGCGGCAACTATTTATTATATTTATTATTTATTAAAAGATTAAAATTAAAATAAAATTAAATATGAATCAAAATAAATAAAATACTAAAATGATAAATCTAAAGACTAATACTAATAGTCTAATAGTATCTAATCCTCATTGAGAATTATGCATCACAAAAACAAATTTCGTCATCATTGCATAACTTAAGAAGTACTATTAGTTTCATACAACTTACAACCTACAATATACTACTGTCTAATATCTACATAATCATTATATTATCATTGATGCATGATAAATCATTTCAAAATTTAAATAGCAGCAAAAACGTAAAAAAAAATAGTACTAAAATTTAATAAAGATGTAAACATGAACAATTCATTAAAATTTAAATTTAAATCTCAAATTAAGAGTCTAGAAGTAGAAAACCATGGATTATAAATTTATAAATTATAGTCAGACACTATAGTCCAAGAACCAAAATGACAAAAATTAAAATTTAAAAATAATAGTCACTAGTGTAGTTCCCAAATGGTAAAACGGTTTTTAAGTTTGATAGGTATATGTGTTAGCTTTTAGGTTAGGGTAAATGTAATTTAGGAATTTACATTTTTTTTTTATAAAAATGAAATATTTTAATATTTTTTAACTCGTGATTTGAAATTTTATTGGGGATGTCCAGAAGTCCGATTTATTAAGGGATGTTTTAGAAGTCCCTGATTTATTGAGGGATGTTTTGGAAGTCCCCAAAAACTCCCCGAATTTTCAAGGGACGGCCTTGAAGTCCCCAAGTCCCCGATGAAATCCCCGACAAATCTGGAATGTTTCCAACGAGTTCCAAAGTCCCCCGGAAAGCCGGAACGGAGAAAACGGCATAAAATTATGGCGGAGACGGATCCCCGTACAACATAGTAAAAAACGTTTTCCATATGAGAAGATATTTGACATGTCATTCCAAATTTATGATCTTTAAGCCGCCCTTCAATAATTTATTGTCTATGATTGATAAGAATCTCGGCTTCTGTCATGGTAGTTTCAGAGAGATGTAATCTTGCCAGCCTGGCGTGTCTTGTCTTTTAGTTCTTGGGTGTTTAGGGTTGGCTTTTCATATTATTCTTTCAAGGCAATAAAACCCTTAGATAACATTAAAAAAGTCTTCTTATCCCCGGATTTATCCTGCATTCCTAGCCATGTGTAGATCTGTGCGATGATAGGTCATGGTCTTTGCATTTCATTTTTTTTTTCTTTTCACAATGTTTATGATTGTGTTTATCTCGATACCCACCTTGAGAAAAATGATGCATGGATTTGTCAGACGATCTGCCTCAAAAGGCAGTAAACTAGCATTTTATCATGTGTTTTGAACATGATATCCAGTGTTTAATTAACTTGGAGTTCACTTGGGTACTATTTGACGCATAAATAACATTAGCACAATAATATAGAAGCATGAGACAATGGTTTTTTTTTATCGATAAAGAATGGTGCCCTTAAGATTATGTCTGGTGACATCTCCGAGTACAACATAAGCAAACAAGATATCTGGTATTCTGGCATGATTAATATATTGAATACAATCTGGTATTTCGCTGATTCGACTGCGTCCCTAATGACAATGCCACTTCGTAGTCTCTTGAGATGGTGACTGCGCAAAACTTTTTATGACAGTGCTTGCACTATCTTTGTGGACATTGCTTGTGCAGTCTTTGATGCCAATGCTTGCGTAGTTTTTATGGAGAATGATAGTGTTAGGGTTTGTAGTCTTCAAATAGATATTTCTAATGAGATATTTTACACATCAAATCAATTAATTTGGTATTTTGTTGATTTTGATGTCTACTCATTGAAAAATGCATTTTGAGTATATTAATCTACAATACCATCAAATGAATCATTGTTTCTCAATTGCTCCAAGAGGTGTTCTCCAACCCAATGTGGAAGAGACGTTGTAATGCCCTGTTATGTTATGTTATTTAAATATTTGAACTTGATCAAATTACATAAAAATAAAAATAAAATTAAAAGAATAAAATAAAAATAAAAATAAAATATTAACTTACAATACCATCAAATGAATCATTGTTTCTTAATTGCACCAAGAGGTGTTCTCTAGCTTAATGTGGAAAAGATGTTGTAATGCCCTGTTATGTTATGTTATCTAAATATTTTGACTTGATCAAATTACATAAAAATAAAAATAAAAATAAAATTAAAATAAAAAATAAAAATAAAAATAAAATCCAGCAAAGATCTTTAAAAACTTAAGTTTAAGTTGTTTAATCTTTAGAATTCTTGTGCCCAAAGTGTCGAGAGAATTTTTTTTTCAAATTTTACACTAAAAAAAGGTTTACACCTTGAGAGATTTGATCCCTCACTTAATAGACCCTCAGTGAAAATGGATCTAAGCTAGAATACATTACATGTCCATGTTATTTCTGTTTTAGGTCATAAATAACCTGATTATCTCTATTTTCAACTAATTTTTTACCACTTTAAACCATTCCTATTATTGTTAATAAAACATAATGTTATTTACGTTTTAGGTGATAAATAACCCGATTATCTCTATTCTAGGTACCTTTTTTTCCATCTTAAACCATTCATCTTCTTGTAAATAAAACACACAATTATCGATTTTGCATGTGATTTATTGAGTTAACATTCAGAACGTCGCTCAAATGCATTAAGGAATAAACACTTCGTGAACAAAACATTGTTCACTTCCGGAGTTTCTTTCTATTGTTTGGTCACCGTTGGTTACAATTTATGAATGTCATCGCTGTGTTTTTTTGGTATTACATATGGTATCACTCTAGCATGTTTGAGGAAAATCTTATATGCACTGATTTTCTTTGGAAATTTCATGGGCTGAATTTGGTACACAATCTCTCTCGTCACTACAGTATTAGTAGATCTAGATTATGGGTTGTAATTTTTATAGTTTTCTTTAATGTGTTTTTTATTAATCTAGATCTAAGAAAGTAATGATTATTAACATAGAAATATTTAAATAGGTTCAATTGATCTTGTAATGTATTAAAACAAAATATTGGATCAATTTTATAAATTTTGGAAACCAATTTGAATTGAAAAATCACATTATTATTATTCTGTAATTTATGAGATTGTGAGAATAAAAACAGAGGAAAATATCAAAACTGCTTTGGAAACTGGGATCTAGCCCTGCCAGCTTCAGAGAGGGATCTCTCTATAAAATTTAACTTTGTTTTAAATGAATTTTAGGCTAGTTATGACCGTGCTTGATTGTTTGTCTGATTTTGATTGTTTGGTTGATTAAATGGCTATATCCCCATTGGGCTATGGAGTCAGAAAATATAACTGGTTTTGCATCAATATTTGAAAGAGTTATCACAGGGCTAGCTAGGTTGTATTAACTGGATTTTTTAAGATTTTAGGGGAATTATAAAAGTGGAAGAAATATGGATTTCAGTAGAGATTGAAAAGAAATTAACTATTCTTCAATCTGACTTCAGTTGAAAACATATAAATTGCAAAACAACTAGAATAAGGTGTTCTAATTAACATATCTTATTCATCACAATTTTCGTTTTACAATTAATATTTTTCAGATTTACAGAGAAAGGAAAAATAGTGAAATAACACAGTTACAGAAGAAAAACTTCACCAGTGAATACACCACATGAATCTTGTAATAAGTGCTTGTATTATTGATGCTCCAACAAACTTGGAAAATTACAATGCTCAGTAGGAAAAATATACTCAATAATCAACCCATAATACTTCGAACATCGAAGTATTTATACTAATTTTTACAAAATTGATTACATTAACGTTGTCTCAATCGACAGTGTATTATTAGCAAAAAATTGAACAATAAACTCTAACTGTTACAAAATAATAGGCTCGGTGGAGATGATCTAGAACGCTGGCACTATTTTAGAGGAAAAAATTGTTGAATGGAGCTATTTCTGGGCTGCGCCGGTTGGTGTGTTGGTTGATCTGCTGGATGAGGCTGCATGTTCCCAATTACTTTCTACTCCTATAGCTCACATAGCTTATCCCATTGATCTTCATCTGGGATAGTAAATTTTATTACCTTTCGGTAAATCTCATCGACTTCAGTATATCTGACAAAGGTGGGCTTTACTACAAAGATGTGATTTACCTCATGTTGAATGAAAAAGTCATTACTGATTGCTTCCAGAAACACTCTGCCTCTCATACTGCCTTTGATGCTAGAGAATTTGGTGCTGTCCCTGGAAATTTCTTTTAATTTCTTCACATAGTCTTCATGAGTTATCAACTTATTATTAATAACAAACAAAGAAGGCATGCCCTTCTGTGTTAAAGGCTCCATCCTGTTGAAAAAACTGTTGACTGCTATTTCCAAGCTGTGGCATTTCTCTTCCAGTTGAACAACCAAATTATTCTTGGTAAGAATCCTCTTCACTTCTAAGATGGTCTCTGTTCTATCATCCACTCTTAAGTCATCTAAATCATATCCGTTATTGGAGTTTAGGAAATTGATAATGTTATTTTCTATAGTAGGCATATCCCTGAGCTCTTGCTTGATATCTTTGATAGCATCATTGGACTTTTTAATCAACTCCTTTTGTTAAAAAATAATCTCGATGTAGGGCCAGATCTCATTAATGGAGTTTATGATATCTGCCTAGATGATTTCCTTGGCTTGGGCCAAGGTCTGTCCAATTGCCGATTCTCTCTCTGACTTTTGCAATATCTCTATCAATTTTTGAGCTCTTTGTGTTTCTGCTGAATGAGAAGCTTCAGTTCTTGATCTCTAGTCTTGCAACACTTTGAGTTGATCCTGCAGTTTCTTGATTTCCTTTGTCTGAATAGACAAATTTTCCACTTCCTTTGTCAACTGCTCTGCACCATATGATATCTGTGTTGTAGAGGTTGTAGCTGTAGGAATAGCTATAAGAGGTATAACATCCAAAGGAACCATGGATAGCTTTGCAGCCTACTCCTTCTCTTTGATCATTTTTTCCATTTTTGTCTCCATCTGTATTATCTGTGCATTTTTCTCCATGATGAGCTTCATCATATTAGTCTTTTGGGTCTGTGTCTCTTCAATGTCCTTGGTGAGAGGATCTTTTGTAGCTGACAACTTCAGTTGTTTTCTTAAAGCTGTTATGTCAATATTCTTCTTTTTTATTATCTCCTTTGCAGCCTTCATATTAGAAGGATCATATCCTATCTTAACTACCAAGTCTTCTAAGGATTTAATCCTTGTATCCTTAGCCAGAGAAGAGAATTTCTTCATTTTTAATTGTGACTATATGTTGGCCAAAGAAACCTACAACTTAGAGAGACTCATTGTCGTGTTAGTTAAAGTAAAAGAGATCATTTCACCTATTTGCTTGTGCATCTCCATTTGATCAATGGGATGAATGTATTTTATGTCAAACTCAAAAGAAGTCTTCTTTTAATCAGCTGCTGACTTTGGCTGTGAAATCTAGGCCTCAAGAAAGGCCATCTGCATCTTACCTTTCTCAGAATCAAATGCTGACAACAAATTGCTTTGAGAACTGTAGTTTGCTTCCAGAAATGACTGTAGGTGTTGTTCTTTAAGATTTCATTTTTCAATTTTATCTCTCTAAATGTTTCAAAGACTGTCTTCTCTTTCTCCCCTTGGACAAACTTAGTTGTCTGGATAGCCTGTTGCTGGTTGTGTGAAGTTGAAGAAGTTGTAGGAGAAATGGTGGATTGGCCACCAACTTGAGAAGATGAAGGTGTTTCCTTAGTAATTACAACAACCTCTTTTTTTGAATATTTATCTGTATTGGCTTTAAGATTCAGTTTGGTCCTTTTTCTGTACATTATTTTGAACTCCTTGCTTGTAGTGTTAGTCACTGAAGGTGACTCTTCTTATCTTTTTCCTTTTCCCTGCTTTTACTTGTGGGACAAGAGTTTGTGATGTTGATGTCGATACTAGCTGCTCCTCAACTTCCTAAAATTTATTCTCATCCCATTCCAATTGGTTCATATACTTCTCTATCTCTGGACTATGGGTGTGTATGTAAGGAGTAGTCTTATTTTCTACCCTTAACTTTGAAATGCTTCCCAGAGGATCATAGGACTAGGTAAGCTTGGGCCAAAGTTCATTTCTTTCAATATCTTGTTTGCTTCCTCACCTGCTGACCTGTTGTTACAAATGAATGGCCCAATTTGTGTTTTAATCCTAAACTGGGACTTCTTCTTTGCTGATACAAAGTGGATTTCATCAGCATTCAACATTTGTCTAATGTAATCTAGAGCAAAAATCCTCATTGGGAGGAATTTTGGAAGTTTGTAAGGAGCAAGCTCGCAGCCATATACTCTCAGTTATCTGTAGTTCTGGTACAAGTGCCAGTATCTTGCCTTGCCTTGATCTGATAAGTGAAAAATCATTTTTATGTCTTTATTTATTCTTGGTTCAATTGTACTTCTCAGAATTCTCATAGATGGATGTACAAAAAATTCAATGAACTGTTTGTATGAATATTCTTTCCACTCTTTCATTATTTATTTGGACCAGAATATGACTGATTGCTAATTTTCATCTTCATCCAGTTTCTGCATAGCAAACTTAAATCTATCTACCTGATAATACATAAACATGTACACTAAAATAGAGGAGTATTTGAATACTTTTTTTGTCTAAAATTTAACAAATTGATCATGAATACAACTTGCAAGGAATTGGCTAAAATTGAAGATGATGGATGGTTTAGAATCTGTGGAAAAGATGGAGAGGAATCCTATAATGGGTTCATCTATGCACTGGTCAGAATAGTATCCAAGGAGGTATGCCATGACTGTTATAATTTGCTTTTCTCTATCAGGGAAGATGGAGGAAGGGTATGGAGGGTTTTTCTTTGGTAGCTGAGTGTCTTCAGTTAGGAAAAGGTCAAAGGTTTTAACCCTTTTGGAAAAATCTAGCTTTGGTATAACTCATTGAGAGCTTCTAGGGAGAAAGGGGTGCTATTTATTTATGCGCCCAATGTTTTAAAAGTTAGGATAAAGTGATTTTGTCACTTTTCCTTATTCTGTGCATAAATACATTTGGAAAAAAAACTTAGGATAAACCATTTTAATCATTTCAAAGCCCCAAAATACTTCTACCTACCCATTAAATTTTATTCTTTTTCTAGACTAACATTTTTTACTTCTTTGTTCTAGGGGTGCATTTAGGCTAGCAAACCCATATCTCCCTTTTTTTTATGAAAAATATAATCTACTCTATCATTTATTTCTCCTATTGATCCATGTTAAGCAGTTGAATCAATTCCATTTTCTACCTAACTACTGATTTACCAAGATTAAATTGTTTGGCAAATCTTTATTTTCTAACCTAATTTACAAAAATTCACAATTGTTCAATCATGATTAAGCTGTATGATTTGAACAAATATCTAGTCATTGTGGCATTTTAAAACAAGCTGCACACAATCTTATTTGATTTTTACATAAGGAAAACTATTTTATCAGTAGTGGCATTTGAATTTGCAACACTTTCAATGTTATTTTTTTCTATTTTTTCTTTTGTGGGGTTCTTATTTTCTTTTTATTCTTTTCAAATTTTATTTTTTTGTCCTTTTTGTCTTTATTTATTTTTTAGAAATACCCTATTTTCATTTAATTATATATATATATATATACATATTTGAAATCATTTGCATATTGAAAATTGTTTACAATGTAAGATTACTAAGACAAAATACTCAATCACCTTAACATCCTATAATTTATAGGACCCTAACAGTGGCTCCTGCTAGGGATGGCACTTCTCCATGTGAAGTGTCAAGAACTCATGATCAGTAGCCTTGAGTGTCTTCATTTCAGAAATGTCTGCATCTGATTTATTTTGATGTTGAAGTACTTATGGTAGCATATCAATCGAAGCTTAGGGCCTTCTTTGCAAGTTTCAACTTTAGTCAATAAGTTACCCAATCAAAATAATGAATACTATGATATTTACAATGATTTGATGTAAGAAAATATTTATTCTAAGAAAAGTAATGCTTCAGTATCCTACCATTGATAGGCCCACCAGGTATGTCTGCTCCATCTAAATATTTAAGAAATAATGCATTTTTTCCTCTGAAAGCATAAATGATGTAAGGTCCTTTCCAAATATTTTCAAAATTTCCACATTTTCATTTGTCTTCCCTCCTGGAATCCCACTTCAAAACTCTGTCACCCAAATTAAAATCATCAGCTTTAGTTCTTGTGTCAAAAATATTTTTGACATTCTCTTGGATGAGTTGAATTTTATTGTAGACTTCTTCCCTCGATTGCTGCAACAAAATACTCTAATCAATCCTCCTCTGTGTGTCATTTGGCTCAACCTGAAATTCTTGAATTATCTTCATTACTGGAACTCCCAAAGAAGATGGAAAAACAACATCCATCCCATAAACCAATTGGTATGGTGACATGCCAATTGACTTCTTTGTAGTTAATCTGTCAACCCAAAGTGCATTAATTAACTTGTTGTGAGATGAATTTTTGTTGTCTTCTAACAAATTTTTAATGATATTAACCAAGCTCTTATTTGAGGATTGAACCAACCTATTACCTTGAGTGTAATAAGCAGTTGAATGTCCCAAAGTAATATGGTACTTACTGCAGAATTCAATCATTTCTTAGATTTAAAGGCTGCAACATTATCAGTAATAAGTTTACTAGGACAACCAAATCTAGAGAGGATATTGGTTTCAAGAAATTTAGTGGTGACAACATCAGTGGATAATATGGAAGGTGTGGCTTCAATCCATTTATTAAAGTAATCAGTGGTTGTGAGAATCCACTTATGCTAGGCAGAGGAAGGTGGATGGATTTCATCAATGAAATCCAGTCCCCATTGTTGGAAAGGGCTTTCAACAGATATAGGCTTTAATGGCAGGGGAAAAAGTTTTATTTTTCCTTCAAATATTTTACATTTATGGCAGGAGGTTACTTTTTTGTGGATATCAGGGAAAAGGGTAGGCCAGTAAAAACTAGCTCTAAGGATTGTTGTTAGCAGTGGTTTTCCAGTATGGATGTCCACCACAATCACCTTCATGGAACTCTTGCATGGTTCTTTCTGATTTTTGTTAGCAATGGTTTTCCAGTATAGATTTCCATCGCAATCACCTTCATGAAACTCCTGCATGGTTCTTTCTGCATCATATCCTTGACCACTAAATTTTGTACATAAGAAATTATATGGGAATGCAAGATATAGACTCTAAAATATTTAATTGCTTTAATCAATGCAAAGGCTTGTTTTTCCATTATGGTATACTTCAAAGATGCATCTCTTAAAGCCTTACTAAAAAATGCAATTGTTTGTTCAAATCCCTCATTATTTTTCTGCAACAAAACAACTACAATAGTATTTTCAAAAGCAAAAGAAAATATAATGAAATCTTTAGTAAAATCTGGACTGACCAAAACTGGTGCTTTTGTAAATGCTTGTTTAACTAGATTAAAGGATTGTCTAGCCTCAATACTCCATCTAATTTCTGAATCATTTTTTAGCATATTTGTTATATTTCTGAGAAGTTTTGCAAGGTTAGGAACGGATATCCTTATGAAATTAATCTTGCCAATAAATGATTGAAGCTCTTTAATGTTTCTAGGATGACTGATTTTTAATATAGCTTCAATTCTATTGGGATCAATCCTAATACCATCTTTAGAAATGATATGACCCAAAATTTTTCCTTCTTCAAGGCCAAAAAGTGTTTTCTTAGGATTTAATGAAATGCCAAACATTCTACATTCGTCAAACACTCTTTTCAGATGTAACAAATGTTCCTCATCAATCTTTGAATAGATAGTAATATAATCTAGATAGATCACAATAAATCTACCAATTTCATCAGCAAAGGCAATATCCATTTCTCTTTGAAATGTGGCCCCAACGTTCATTAAAACAAAGGGAGTATTCACATACATGAAGGTTCCCCATGGAGTAGTGAAAGATGTTTTATCCTGATCATTAGGATGTACTAAGACTTGGTTAAAACCTAAGAAACTATATAATAAGGAAATCCTACTAGATCCAACTACCTTCTATAATATATGATCCATTTTTGGCAAAGGGTAGTTGTCTTTTAGGGAGACCTTGTTAAGATTTCTGAAATAACTGCATAATATAATTTCTCTAGTTTTCTTCCTGGTAGGCACTATGTTAGACACCCATTTAAAGTATCTGAGAGGAACTATGATTTTAGCATCATACATCTTTTTAACTTCTTTCTCAATCAGAGGCATCAGAACTGGATTTATCCTACAGAGTTTCTGTTTGAATGGTTTCTGATCTTCCTTGATTGGGATTTTATGCTATATAATACTAGTGTCATATGATTTTATTTCCTCATAGTTCCAGATAAAGAAATCAATGAATTCTTTGAATAAAACTATGTATTTTTGTTTTTGAGCAGCAGACAATTATTTTGACAATTTTATCATTTCAGGATCCTTTTCACTACCTATATTACATTCTTCTACATATGCCCCTGTGGGCTCTATATTTGTCTTTTTAGCTACTATTGGAGAGGTAAATTTTTTTGGAGAGGTAAATCCCCTCTGCGGACAGAGGCGATCCCTACTAGCCCAGATCGGGTCTAGCAACAAACGAGTCATGCTAAGACGCAAGTTCCTAGTTACAAAATACCAAGATGTGATAAGAGGCCTACCTTAAGTCCTACGCTATTGTTTCTTGTAGAGAAGATGGCGCTTCCATCCCTCGCTTTGGCAGATCACAATTCTCCCACTAGGCACGTTCGAACACCTGCACGCACACGAAGAAACAACACACAAGCGTAAAACCTAGTACATGCAACTATGTATCAGTCAGAGAAGATACAATTCATATCATAAGACATGAACATATGAATGGAACCATAATCGAAGTCGTTTATTATTAATCACAACAAAGAAAGATACAACCTGAGCTCTGACGTTGGATCTTCCTTCAGCGGGTCGACAACAGAGTATGTCTCGATAAAGCTCGTCGGGAATGGGACAAGTCTCTCTCTCTTCGGCAGTCTAATGATAATCTCCTTACTACTGATTCAATTCTATTCATGCTAGCTTTCAAAGGGAAAATGACAAGCTTATATATATGGTGGAAGGGGAGTTGGGATCCCTACAATGGTGGGATTGGACCTATCCTCAAGGAAGCTTCCATGATAGGTGGAAAACTACTTCCCCTACATGGAGATCCAGAGCCAAACCTCCAAACTCATTTTAGAGACTCGTTCAGGAGTTGGTTGGAAGCAAACTTCCGCCATTTATTTTTAAAAAATAATCCTTATTAAGCTTGGCGCGAGTAATACACTGGGACGGAGCGCCAGTTGGCACGCCCTCTTTGGTGGATTTCCCCCATTGGCACGAGGGCTAAACTGGCTGGTCGCACCAAGGCCAAAAGGTCTATTTTTAGGGCTTTTCACAGGAAATTGTCTTCAGGGGAATGATTTTCCTTGTCAAGGGGGATGCCATGAAAGTGGTTTCAGGTCATGTTATTGCTCATAGGTCACGGAAAAGGCCCTCGAATGTGCAGGACGGGGGATTGCATGGATGGTGACAAATTACTGTGTAACAGACGCCCCCTAAAGCATGAGGCCCGAGAGAGAGAGAGGGGTGAAATTATTTACGAGAACGTGCCCAACTGAAAACACTGCCGTCGGAAAACATGCGAAGACAAGTACAAATGATATATGAAATACATGATTTGTGGTATGGGCGCAGCCATCCATAATAGAGTATACAATAATCAAGATCCAAGGCATGGATGCAGCCATCCAGTGAGGATCAATAAATAGACTCAGGTATGGTCGCAGCCATCAAATCAATGAGTCATGTAACCAATCATGATAATCCACAAAATCGCAGCCTAGATTCCAACAGACAAAATCCAGGGTCTTTCGCTCCATCTCGATCCGAACAGAGTACAAGTTCAAGCATGTGAATAAGTGAGCTAAAGTCGAACATGTAGGAACATCATTTGATTACTAGCCAGTGATGAAAGCTATTAACAGACGCGAGAGGAACCACCAATAATGACGATGACCCTCAAGGTACTATAGGTACAATCCACGGAATGTGAACAGTGAGCTGGCATTGAACACCCACAGAATCATCCAATCGAAGGTCAATGGTGAAAACCTTACGTCGAATGCGAAGAACCTGCCATTGAGGCATGCAGGCTCCAAGGTACCGGAAGGGAGTCTCTAGATTAGCTTCCTGGATAATGAGCTGAAGTCGACAGGAAGTAACCTTGATCGAAAGTGGGCCATAATGTTTTCCACATCATCGATGCGAGACAGAGAAATATAATGTTTGTGAATCAGGATCAGATGAGAATCAAAGGAAGGTTGAAACTGCAGAGGTCAACTTCTCTTGAACATATAGGCGACACGACAGTGGATTTGGCAGTATTTGACATCAAAGGATCTGAGGTCATGATGACATGGCAAAGAGAAGATGAGCAGTCAAAAGATATTACCCAAACCCATGGAGGCAAGCAGAAAACGAGATGAGATGTCCCCAACTCGACACGAGTGTAGACAAGTGCCATGTTCAAGAGCGACATACTGCCGACACGACGATGATACTGGTTCCATTTTTCCCCACCATTTCTGGTGAGTGCCTCTTTATTTTTACACAAGCTTAAAGAGGATACCATATGCTTGTCATATAATTTTGTCCTTTGGACAAATCCAACCTAGTACATTTAACGAGCCCTAGGAAGGAGGAACTCGAGTAACATCATTACGACAGATTCCAATGTCATCAGGTTTTAACGAGTCTGACAAAGGAAGAACTTGGTGTCTTTTCATGTTTAGAGAGTTTGAAAAGACAATGGAAAAGTAAACTCCAGCAGCCCCTTTTCATAGATAGTTCCTCAGATCCGAAAAGGTAGAAAACTATGTCTGAGAAAACCTCCTAGTCGCGATAGGCTAGGGTATTCCTTTTTCATAAATAATCTATCCCAGCTCGAAAAAGGAGTAAATGTATACTACGTAGATGTCGTTTCACAGCCATTTTAACGAGTTCAAAACGACAAGCATCTCGGTAATCTTTTCAATTTTAGAGAGTCAGAAAAGAGCTGAAAGTTGACTCCTCCTGGAGGAACGAGTGGTATAAAGGGTAGCAACTGGTTCCGGTAATGGTGGAACTACTCAGAACAAGTAAAGGTTAAGAGATTGTCTAACAAGACCACTCATTGCAGCGGTTCCTCAGGAACGGGTAAAACAACCAAGTGAAGGCATATGATTTGCCAAGCAGATAGTGACGATGGAGTGAGAAAACCAAGGCTCATCTGGAAAAACAAGCTAATAAATTAGCAATCAAAAGAGGTAAAATGGGAATGGTTTCATTTTTACACAAGCTTGAAATCAGAAAACTTTGCTTGAAGTTGGTTTCATTTTTACACAAGCTTGAAACAAAGATAAACTATGCTTGAAACCGGTTTCATTTTTACACAAGCTTGAAACGGAAACAAACTATGCTTGAAAAAGTAAGCATGCCCCCAACATGGTGACTCAATTCGAGGTAATGCCCCCCAAACTTCAGTCCATAGGCAGATGGAGTGAAGGTTCAAATTACGAGATCAAGAGAAAGAATCGACTGGGATTTTACAAGATCTTATCAAAGACTCCAATTGAACAGGAACGTGTTTCATTGTTTTAACGAGGTTGACACATTAAAATAACTATCCTCATGACACCTTGTTTCATTTTTTAACAAGCTTGACACAAGAAAATGAACTCTGCTCTGAGGACCTTGTTTCATTTTTTAACGAGCTTTACACAAGAAAACAAACTCTGCTCTGAGAACCTGGTTTCATTTTTTAAGGAGCTTGACACAGGAAAGGAACCATGCTCCGAGCGACCTCATCATAATGCAGAAGAAGTCACTGCTTCCAATAGTTCCACTCCCGATGGAAGGAAAACATCCTAGAAGTTAGGACCCAATGCCCCCAGCACCTGATGCACAACGACACTATCACTAAGTACATGCACGGGGTAGGTAGCCACATAGTTGACCTGCGGTGGGGCAGTTTCAACGGGTGGATAAAAACTAGGAAGGGATGATGGCAAGCCAGCTGCCACATCAAGACCAAAGAACGAAAGCTGATCAATGGTCACGATCCGCCCTTCATGTGGAAAATAGACCACATGAAAAAGGGAGGAGACAAGCGCTCCCATGTCATAGGTGTAATCGCGCCCCAAAAGCAGATTAAAATCCAAGGGGCCTGGAACAACCATCACGTCCATATGGACAGTTTTACCTCCCAATGTAACATGTAGCCTTGGAAGGATCCCTAACGGTTGACTAGTTCTTCTGTTAAAGGCCCACAGATTCTGCGTAACAGGTGCAAGCGGCGGCGAACCGAAAGCTTGCCAAGTAGTTGAGGATAAAATACTAATAGACGCGCCTTCATCTATAATGGTGCTAGGTATGACCAGACCAGAGGTTTGTACCGTTATCTCAAAAGGCACATAAGATGGAAGGCGGTATCCTGCAAATTGACTCCAGTCAAAGGAAGCGACCAAACTACTCAGAGGGGCTACCATCGAACTGAGATGGTCTTCCCCTGGTGTTACGGAAGAAGGAGCATCCTCCACAACCTCCATCTCGAAGGCGGGAGGAGTATCCTTCGGGACCTCCATCACAGGAAGCGGAGGAGCAACTTCTTGAGATATAGGGACAGGAGAATATTTCTCCAAGTTTGAGGAATCTGAAGAAACAATAAGAACCTGAGGGATGTGAGGTCCACTCTCAATGGAAAAGACCCGATGCATTGCAGATGGGGCCAGTTCAACCGATCCCACGACCAATGGTTGGTCGGGAATGGATTTCTAAATTTGAATTTCCGGGGGAGTGGGATTGACCAAGCATGACTCTTCACCAATCGTAGGATCAACTAGTGGAGGACTCAAAGAAATTTGTTGGTAACCAGCCGGAAGGCACAACGCATAAACAGCCGAGTTGTCCAAAACTCGCTTGGCTTCATCCATATATGGACAAAGGTGAATGGCATGGTGCCCTTCACAAAACTTATAGGGATTGGTAATCTTACCCTACTTCTTAGGAGCCTTACCAGCACTAGTTGAAGACGTGCCCCCAACTTGATTCCCAGAAGCCAAAGGCAACGGTGGGAGACTGTTGGACCATACTTTAAGCACCTTGGGAATGCCAGGGCAGTCTCGAAGAAGATGGTATCCTGTGCACAACATGCAAGGGAACTTGACTTTCCGCATAGGGTTGGAAGGTTTATCAAGAGGAGGTGCTTTAGAATTAGTAGCTGTAGCCTTAGCCTCTCGCTTATCTGACTTCTTCTTCTTTGTCTTATTCTTCTTCTTTGTAGCCACCTGGTTACTTGAATCCATAATTTCACCAGGCGAAGTAGAAGAGGAGGACGCAGAAACAGGTGAAGAAGGGGAGAGGTCCACCTTGGAATCAACATGGTGTTGTTCAGGCAAAGGAACTGATTGAACAGTAACCGAGACATTGGGGACCACAGAGGTTGAAAACAACCAAACGGGCAACCCAAAAGTTAACCCAGGAAGGGACAACGTTGCCATATAAGGAGCACCAACATTTCCAAAAGGAGGAAAAGGACTAGGATACCCATCGGAGGGGTTTCCTTGGTTGGTGAACTCCGGAAAAGTTGCCATCGGAAACAACTCAAAACAACACCCTAAGGAAACTAAATTTAACCAGGAGTATTTTGTGGGCAGTTAATTTTTAAGACATTGAAACAAAACTCTACCGTTTCATATTTTAAGAGTCAAGAATTAGGCAAAAGGTGACTCTATCGCTTTTAGTTTGGAAACAAGCGTGAAAGGACAAGCGCTTGATGATCTTTTCAAATTTAATGAGTTAGAAAAGATCGAAATGACTACGCTGGAATTCTAGGCAAAGGGTGTACCAGATATCCGTGAACTGCAATATACACCTTGGTTAAAATAAATGAAAGATAAATCAACCAAGGACTTGACGTATGTGCAGGCAATCTCCCTGAATGTTGTGTCCGGTGTATCACAGGTATAAGGCGGCAGACTCGGCTTCCTACGGATAAAGGATAGCAACCTAGTGGGGTCTCCCTTTATATACGCGATGGTACGGAGAGCACAAGTCCGTACTAGTGCTGTCTAAAGCCAAAGGGCGAACGATAGCTACTAGGTTTAACGACGCCGAAACACATCACTAACCTAGACCTCTAAATATTTCATTAATGTTTCAATGCTGCCTTAAGGTAAATTGAATAAATTTTAGTGTTGATATTCAATTATGTTTCAATTTCCAGGCCCTACCAAATGTTATATCTCAAAATCCTCTAAAATGCACACTACATGCCACAATGTATCACTTCGTTCGATGAATAGCTAACTACAGGAAGGTTGAGAGCTTTCACACAATAAAAAAATGATCATAAAACAACCACTAGTGTCTCTAATGCATGCTAACGAAACTAAAAGCTTTTTCTTTAGAGTTATAAATCACTAATAACACAGAAAATTTTTCAATTTACATTAACTAATCAAAAGCCAAAAAAGATTTGATTTTTTGTATTTTCAATGTTTAAGAGAAAAGTGCACTAAACAAGACGAAAACTAATGAAAAGAACAATTTGAGAAGTGATAGAAAAAGAGCAGAGACAAGCAAGCTCACTCAATTCCAAACACACAATCAGACCTCAAATTGATGAAGAAATCCCAAAGACTCAAATGAACCGTGTAATCTAGGCCCAAAACGGGACAAGGCGAAATTCGAATGAGAAAGAGACCAATCACTCAAATAATGAAATAAAACAATGAAAAACCACCAAACGAATGCAAAGAAGCAACAATGAAATTGACTGATCAAACGAAAACCACAAACTCCCACGGGAGGCTCGACACAAAATAGCACCTAGATGCCCTAGGACTAGAATGTAAAACTGATAGTAGAGGGCAAACAACCAGAGGATGATGATCACACACAGTCAACCAAGGCTCCAGAACACTCAGGTAGTTGAAAAAATGACACCAAAACCAAAAATCAAGCTCAGAAAGCTCAGAAAGGAGAAAACCCTAGCACCACACAGGATTGGTGCGAATGTCAAGTTGCATCTAGCGCAAAAATAGGATTGGTACGGGGGCTGAATTGGCAACAAATGCTATTTGGCGCGACTGTCGCGTCGAAAACCGTGCCAGTCAAGTTTACTAATGCAGAAAATAAAACAGAGAAAATAGGGAGCAAATCAGGGATGATGAGGCTAAATACAAGTTTAACACTAGGATAAAGCGAACCAAAAGAGCTGATCAAGAAAAAAAAGATCAAAATCAACCAAAAATACAAGACAAACTCCAATCAATGTCTCCCCAGTGGAGTCGCCAGTTTGTTGGAGAGGTAAATCCCCTCTGCGGATAGAGGCGATCCCTACTAGCCTAGATCGGGTCTAGCAACAACCGAGTCATGCTAAGACGCAGGTTCCTAGTTACAAAAGACCAAGATGTGACAAGAGGCCTACCTTAAGTCCTACGCTGTTGTTTCTTGCAGAGAAGATGGCACTTCCGTCCCTCGCTTTGGCATATCACAATTCTCCCGCTAGGAACATTCGAACACCTGCACGTACACGAAGAAACAACACACAAGCGTAAAACCTAGTACATTCAACTATGTATCAGTCAGAGAAGATACAATTCATAACATAAGACATGAACATATGAATGGAACCATAGTCGAAGTCGTTTATTATTAATCACAACAAAGAAAGATACAACCTGAGATCTGACGCTGGATCTTCCTTCGGCGGGTCGACAACAGAGTACGTCTTGATAAAGCTTGTCGGGAATGGGACAAGTCTCTCTCTCTTCGGCTATCTGATGATAATATCCTTACTAATGATTCAACTCTATTCAGGCTAGCTTGCAAAGGGAAAATGATAAGCTTATATAGATGGTGGAAGGGGAGTTGGGATCCCTACAATGTTGGGATTGGACCTATCCTCAAGGAAGCTTCCATGATAGGTGGAAAACTACTTCCCCTACATGGAGATCCGGAGCCAAACCTCCCAACTCATTTTAGAGACTCGTTCAGGAGTTGGTTGGAATCAAACTTCCACCATTTATTTTTAAAAAACAATCCTTATTAAGCTTGGCGTGAGTAATACACTGGGACAAAGCGCTAGTTGGCGCGCCCTCTTTGGTGGATTTCCCCCATTGGTGCGAGCGCTGAACTGGCTGGTCACACCAAGCCCAAAAGGTCTATTTTTAGGGCTTTTCACAGGAAATTGTCTTCAGGGGAATGATTTTCCTTGTCAAGGGGGATGCCATGAAAGTGATTTTAGGTCATGTTACTGCTCACAGGTCACGAAAAAGGCCCTCCAATGTGCAGGACGGGGGATTACAGGGATGGTGGCAAATTACTGTGTAACAGCTACATTTTTAAAATGAAATAATTCTTTTAGTGGAACCAAACCTCTAGGTAGAACATTATCCTTTAACTGAAGTATTTCAAACACTTCTTTTTCGGGATATATTCCATGCAATTCTAATTTATTTACAACTTCATCTACATGAATATTTACATCTGAATCATCAAATTTTTTTCCTACATTAGTATGTACAACTATTTGATTTTCTACTTCACACTCTAAATCTATGCTATATTCTTCATATTCATCCTTAGACTGCAAAACGTTTTCAATTTTCTTGTCATTTCCAAACACTTTCCAATACCTCATATTATCTGGTACATCTGGTTGATCTTTCACTTCCACTGTATATTGTCTATTGGGGTGAGGCATTTTTCATGTGCTGGTTGAAAAAGACAGACCATTTGCAAGGATATTCTGATTTCTATATGATAGCAACAAGATCACATTCTATAAAAGTTTCTAGAAAATAAAGCACAACATTTCTGTATGCTCTCAGTCTAGGATGCTTTACAGAGTATTGTCCTTTAATCTGCTTTATAATTAACTCAGAATCTCCATGAATGGAAATTCTCGTAGCAACTAATCTTTTTAAAAATTCCAATCCTAACAGAAGTGCTTCATATTCAACTATGTTATTGGTACACTGAAAATTTAGCTTATATGAATGACCTTCAGCATTGTTACCTATGTTTGAGACCCACACTCCCACTCCAGAACCCTCTCTATTGCAAGATCCATCAAAACTCATGTTCCAAATAGGTTCAAGTTTAGTGTTTAGTTCAATTATTTGTGTTTTATTTTCATGTGTTTCACAAATATCATTTTCTGCATTGGTAACTTGAGTGTTGATAAGGCTCCATCATTATAAAGAATGAAAGAGGATAAATCAGAGTGGACAAAGTAAAGGGGAAAATTATGTGGTTTATCCTGACTACTCACCATGAATTTCATTAAAGTTTCCCTATATAATCTTCTCTGCTGACCAAATACTTGTATGGTAGCATTAAGTCATGTCCATTTGTAGGGTTGCTTGTAATTTTTCTACCCATGAGCATGGAAATATCATGCCATACTTAGGGGGTATATATGCAACCACTATATCCATTACTATACTCTTAGATGAGATTTGAGCTAAAGTAACACATAGATCTTTAATGAGGTGTATACATCTTACTTTGCTGGAATCAAATGAATATAAGTCTTTATAAGGCCTAGTAATGTCAAGACCAAGCTTTTCTATAACAGGTTTGGGCATCAAATTGTGCGAATCACTTGAATCTAACATAGCATTATGGAGAATCTTATCATGAATGTTGAGGATAAAATAGAATGGGGGAAAGTTCTCCTTCCTGTGGTTTACCATCAACCTATGGACCAAATAAGAGTTTAGGTTGATCATCATTCAAATTGACAGTGTTAGTGTTTTCCCATATGTTTAAAGCCTTCATAACCCGAGTTCTGTATAGATTTTTGTTCATTAACTCTGTTAAGGGGATGCATATTTTTAGTTTTGCTAGTTCCTTTTCAATGTTGAATAATGTTTGAAACTTATTTAAGTCCAGAAAATCAGATTTATCAGCCATTTCTTTTGATACAGGTTCTTTTTGATGACTAGTGGTTGGGATATCAGTTTGAGTAGTTTTGGAAGTATTCTCAACTATATTTTTGGCAGGAATTTCTACTATCTTTTTGCCAGAACTATCAGTTGTTTTCTTAGCAACATTTTCTGGGGTTTTCTTCACAACAATATCATAACTTTTCTTGACAGGATTTTCAAAATTATTTTTGTTTGGGGTATTTGAGGTTTTCTTACTCCTAAGATTATATTGCCTATGGAATTCCATAATATCATTTTCAAATCCCTACTTGTAATCATCTGATTCTTTTGAATCAAGTTCACTTTGGGAAAGCTGGAAAAGCTCTTGTTCTTCTTGAGTAAGACAAACAATTTCATCATCATTAATACCCATCAAATTGATTTGGTTCTCTTCTACCTATTCTACTATTTCCCCATCATCATCAGCATAATTCTCCTGAAATGGAGGTCTAATTCGCTGATCAGGGCCCCTTTGTTCCCTCTGTTTGATTTGGGGAGGATTTCTTCTAAGATTTTGGTTACGATTTTGAGGTGTAGGCTGATTCTCTCTAGGAGCATTCCTTTCATAATTAATCCTTTCCATCATTATTTCTACGGTTTTGACTAATGAATCAATTTTGGCATCAACATAAGAAGTTTAGGGTTCTTCTTTCATGGTCACTCTCCTTTCAATCCTAGTTCTAGCCCTCTTTGCTAACAAATTTTCTTCTACACTCACTTCATCCCTTGCACTTCTTTCTAATGTTGATGAATTTATTTCTCTAAGCTAGTAAGACATGCCTGCCTCAAAGCCATCTGAGAATTTAATGAAGGCAAAACCTTGTGGTGGTTTAATTTTGGCAGGAATTGCATTGTATACACTGTTAAATATAGTGCAATAGTCTTGAACACTTTCCCTTGGTGCCCTCCTAATTATTTCATATTCAGATAAAATCTGAAGAGGGTTCTTTTTAATTTCCCACATGTTAAGGAATGTCTTATGGAATGCAAGGGTATCATTTATGCTAGCAGCAGACAAAGCTTTAAACCATTTCCTAACCTCTCCAATGAGACTTTGTGCAAAAACCCTTATCTTTACATTTTCCTCATCTAATTCCTAAAGGTCAAAACTTTCATTCATCCTATCTACATGTTGTTGGGCAGTGGTAGGTCCAATTCCATCATATTGTGGAATCCTTGTTTGATAGTCTTGTGGCATGTTTTCCAAAGGAGCTTGAAGGACAAGGGGAGAATATCTAGCTACCATTATAGGGATACACAGATGCACAATATGGGGATTGATCAAAGGTGGTTGTTGGATGAAAGGTGGAGGTTGAATCATAGGTGGAGGCTAAACTGAAGGTTCGGGTTTTGGTGATGATGAAGGTTGGATTGTGGATGAAGATTTGGAAGAGGATATGGTTTGAGTAGCTTGATGAGAAACTAGTGGAATGGTAGTGGAAACTACAAAAGGGGTAGGACTAGATGATCTAGAATGCACAGATTGTGATGAGGTGGATGATTCTGTAAAAGAAGTCAAGGCAAAGAGTTCAACGGACTGTTGGATATAAGCCTCATGAATAGAAAGGTCAAGACCTGAAACTAAACCTTGTAATTTATCAAAATCCTAAATAATCTGAAGGTCTATATCAAGAGGGGCAAACTATGCTTCAAAAGAATGACACCTTAATGTGACTTGGTCTACCACTATTTGATCTACCCAATTGGCTGACTTAGTTCTAAATAAAAAAATTTCAAAAGGTAAGTCAAACTTAATGTCTTGTAGAGTAACAAAGTCTTTCGGAAGTGAATATTCTCTATGGGGAGGGCTACTACTTCCTTGGATCTCTGTTATGATTTTTCTTCTCAACAGTTTTTCATGGTCATCAACAATAACTGCAGGATTTGGATTAGGATGAGATCTAGTGTAATCTCTTTTAGGAGCCAGAGTTGAAAACTAAGGCACACACACACTTATTTACAAAAATTAAAAGGAAAAAATCTCACAAAATATTCTTATCATACACTTTTTCAACTAGGGTTATGAATTCGAAGAAAATTTCAATATTTTCAAATTTTCCCTAGTATGGTCGCAACTATGTTATCGTTATGTAATTTATGAGATTGTGAGAATAAAAACAAAGGACAACATGAAAACTGGTTTGGAAGCTGGGATCTAGCCCTGCCAGCTTTAGAGAGGGATCTCTTTGGAAAATTTAACTTTGATTTTAATGAATTTTAGGCTAGTTATGACTGTGCTTGACTGTTTGTTTGATTTTGATTGTTTGGTTGATTAAATGGCTATATCCCCATTGGGCTATGGAGTTAAAACATATAACTATTTCTGCATCAATATTTGAAAGAGTTATCACATGGCAAGCCATGTTGTATTAACTCGATATTTTAAGATTTTAGGTGAATTATAGAAGTGGAAGAAATATGGATTTCAGTAGAGATTGAAAATCGATTAAGTATTCTTCAACCTGACTTCAGTGAAAAATATAGAAATTGAAAAACAACCACAATAAGGTATTCTAATTAACATATCCTATTCATCATAATTTCTGTTTTACAATTAATATTTTTTTTTTTCAAATTTATAGAGAAAGGAAAAATAGTGAAATAACACAGTTACAAAAGAAAAAATTCAACACTGAATACACCACATGAATCCTGTAATAAGCCCTTGTATTATTGATGCTCCAACAAACTTGGAAAATTACAATGCTCAGTAGGAAAAATATACGCAATAATCAACTCATAATACTTCGAACAATGAAGTATTTATATTAATTTTTACAAAAATGATTACATTAACGTTGTCTCAACTGATAGTGTATTCTTAGCAAAAAATTGAACAATAAAATCTAATCGTTACAAAATAATAGGCTCGGTGGAGATGATCTAGAACATTGACATTTTTTTAGAGGAAAAAATTACTAAATGGACCTATTTTTGGGCTGCGCTGGCTGGTGTGCTGGCAGATGCACTGGATGAGGGTGACTGTTCTCAATTACTTTCTACTCCTGTATCTCACATAGTTTATCCCATCTATCTTCATCTGGGATAGTCAATTTGATTATCTTTAGGTAAATCTCATCGATTTCAGTATATCTAGAAAAGGTGGGCTTTACCACGAAGATGTGATTTACCTCATGTTGAATGAAAAAGTCATTACTTATTTCTTCTAGAAATGCTTTGCCTGTCATACTGCCTTTGATGTTGGAGAATTTGGTGTTGTCCCTAGCAATTTCTTTTAATTTCTTCACATAGTCTTCATGAGCTATCAACTTGTCATTAATAACAAATAAAGAAGGCAAACCCTTCTGTGTTAAAGGATTTATCCTATTGAAAAACATGTTGACTACTATTTCTAAGTCGTGGAATTTCTCTTCCAGTTGAACAACCAAAGTCTTCTTGGTAAGAATCCTCTTCAATTCTAAGACAGTCTCTATTCTATCATCTACTCCTAATTCATCTAACTCATATATGTTCTTGGAGTTCAGGAACTTGATAATTTTATTTGATGTAGTAGGCATATCCCTGAGATCTTGCTTGATATGTGCGATAACATCATTGAAATTTTTAATCAACTCCTTTTGTTCAAAAATGATCTGGATGTAGGGCCATATATCATTAATGGAGTTCATGATATCTACCTAGATGATTTCCTTGGCTTGGGCCAAGGTCTGTCCAATTTCTTACTCTCTCTCTGACTTCTGCAATCTCTCTATCAATTTCTGAGATCTTCAATGCTTCTGCCGAATGAGAAGCTTCACTTATTGATCTCTGGTCTTGCAACACTTTGATTTGATCCTGTAGTTTCTTGATTTCCTCTATCTGAATATACATATTTTCCACCGCCTTTGTCAACTGCTTTGCACCATCTTCTTTCTATGTTATAGAGGTTGTAGATGTAGGAATAGATGTAAGACGTACATCATCCAAAGGAACCATGGATAGCTTTGCAGCCTGCTCCTTCTCTTTGATCATTTTTTTCATTTCTGTCTCCATTTTTCTTATCTGTGCATTTGCTCCATGATGAGCTTCATCATATCAGTCTTTTGGGTCTCTCTCTCTTCAATGTCCTTGGTGAGAGGATCTTTTATAGTTGACAACTTCAGCTGTTTTCTTAAAGCTGCTATTTCAACATTCTTCATTTTTATTATCTCCTATGCAGCCTTCATATTAGAAGGATCATATCCTATCTTAACTACCAAGTCTTATAAGGATTTAATCCTTGTATCCTTAGCCAGAGAAGAGATTTTCTCCCTTTTTAACTGTGACTAGATGTTGGCAAAATAAACTTGCAACTTAGAGAGACTCATTGTTATGTTAGTTAAAGTAGAAGAGATTAATTCACCTGTCTGCTTGTGTATCTCCATTTTATCAATGGGATGAATGTATTTTATGTTGAAATAAAAAGAAGTCTTCTTGTAATCAGCTGCTAACTTTGGCTGTGAAATATGGGCCTCAAGGAAGGCCATATGCATCTTACCTTTCTCAGAATCAAATGCTGACAACAACCTACTTTGAGAACTGGAAGTTTGCTTCCAAAATTGACTATAGGTGTTGTTCTTAAAGATTTAATTTTTCAATTTTATCTCTCTGAATGTGTCAAAGACTGTCTTCTATTTCTCCCCTAGAACAACCTTAGTTTTCTGGATATCCTGTTGCTGGTCATGTGAAGCTGAAGAAGTTGTAGGAGAAATGGTGGATTAGCCACCAACTTGAGAAGATGAAGGTGTTTCCTTAGTAACTAAAACAACCTCTTGTTTTGAATCTTTGTATGTATTGGCTTTAGGATTCATTTTGGTCCTTTTTCTATACATTATTTTGAACTCCTTGCTTGTAGTGTCAGTCACTGAAGGTGACTCTTCTTCTCTTTGCCTTTTCCCTAATTTTGATGTTGATACTAGCTTCTCCTCATCTTCCTACAATGTATTCTCAGCCCATTCCAACTGGTTCATATACTTCTCTATCTCTAGCCTATGGGTGTGTATGTAAGGAGTAATCTTGTTTTCTACCCTTAACTTTAAAATGCTTCCTAGAGGATCATAGGACCAGGTAAATCTTGGGCTGAAGTTCATTTCTTTCAATATCTCGTCTGCTTCCTCACCTGCTGACCTGTTGTTACAAATGAATGGCCCAATTTGTTTTTTAATCCTAAACTAGGACTTTTTCTTTGTCGATACAAAGTGGATTTCATCAGCATTCAACACCTGTCTAATGTACTCCAGAGCAAAAATCATGATTTGGAGGAATTTTGGAAGTTTTTAAGGAGGAAGCTCGCAGCCATATACTCCCAGTTCTGTGTAGTTCTGGTACAAGTACCAGTCTCTTGTCTTGGCTTGATCTGATAAGTGAAAAATCTTTTTTATGTATTCATTTATTCTTGGTTCAACTGTACTGCTCAGAATGCTCATAGCTGGATGTATAAACAATTCAATGAACTGTTTGTATGAATATTATTTCTGCCCTTTCATTACCAATGTGTTCCAGAAGATGACTGATTGTTGATTTTCATCTTCATCTAGTTTCTGCATAGAAAACTTAAACCTATCTTCCTGATAATACAGAAACATTTACACTAAAATAGAGGAGTATTTGAGCACTTCTTCTGTCTAAAATTTAACAAACTAATCATGAATACTGTCTACCAGGAATTGGCTGAAATTGAAGATAATGGATGGTTTATAATCTGTGGAAAATATGGATAGGAAGCCTATAATGGGTTCATCTATCCACTGGTCAAAATAGTAGCCAAGGAGGTATGAAACAACTGTTATAATCTTCTTTGCTCTGTCAGGGAAGATGGAGGAAGGGTATGGAGGGTTTTTCTTTGGCAGCTGAGTGTCTTCAACTAGGAAAAGGTCAAAGGTTTTAGCCCTTTTAGAAAAATATAGCTTTGGTATAACTCATTGACGGCTTCTAGGGAGAAAGCGGTGCTATTTTCCACAGAGAGGGCTTGCATCATCCGATCAATTGATTATGCAGTGATGGTGAAAAGGATTTCGTCAGTGGGGGAAATGATGGCTCTTTGACTGGGTATATAGCAAGCTTGACATCTCCGGATGAAATTAGGGGCATTGTAAATGTGGGGGAATATATAATGAGGAAAATTGGAATCCCAGAGTCCAATATCATCCGATTTATCTATATACTTATCTTATAACCAACAATACATCTCGAACAATTCAAATTCACACAGAGTTTCATTAATCTTGTAATATCTGTCAGCTAGGGGGACATGGTTTAAATATATAGGAAGGTGGATCAAAGGATTAAATGGATCCTTCTAGTTTTTATTTTTAGGAGGCATTTTTAATTGTTTTCGAGGAATTCAAATGGAATTGGAGCGAAACAGCTTTGCTGGGAATGTGCAGAGCTCTGGAAATGGTTTAAGGAGGTGAGGTGGACACAGTTTCTTTGGTCGGAGAAGAATTGAAGAGTCGAACGAGAGCTCTGTAAACCTGTCAAACAATAGAATTCACAGAGAATTGTGTACAGTAAAGGTAAAAAATGGTTATAGTGCATGATTTTATAAGCATTTGTGATTTTCCGTTGAAATGGCATGGATCCGTTAATTTAACGGTCATTAGTTTTAATTTAATGCGCTAACGGATTCATTACCGTGGGAATGGATGTAATTGGAAACTGATAGATGAGATGGCGCAACGATACTGGAGGATGTAACAGACAGGGAAGAGCTTTTTGTGTAGTGGGGAAAGGTAGGTTTTAGGGGGGAGGGGGTATCGAGCGGTAATTGGTTTGAGTGGAGGGGAGTGCGAATAGAGGAGCTGCCACCACGTGGTCATGGGACTAAACTTGAAATAGCTTAGAGGGAGAGTGTGGGTCAAAGGTTAATGTGGGTTGTAGATCAGGAGGTGGGTGAGATGGATGGTGGGTAGATGCGAGGATTTAAATTTCAAGTGACGTGATGGGTTATCGGGTAGTGGTACTTCTGATTAAAGTGAAAACTTTGGATATATAGCAATGTCCCAAATATTTTTTTTTATGCGCCCAATGTTTTAAAAGTTAGGATAAAGTGATTTTGTCACTTTTCCTTCTTATGTGCATAAATACATTTTGAAAAAAAACTTAGGATAAACCATTTTATTCCTTTCAAATCTCCAAAATACTTCTACCTACCCATAAATTTTATTCTTTAGCTAGACTCTCATTTTTTACTTCTTTGTTCTAGGGGTGCATTTAGGCTAGCAAACCCATATCTCTTTTTTTATGAAAAATATAATCTACTCTATCACTTATTTCTCTTATTGATCTAGATTAAGTAGTTGAATCAATTCCCTTTTATACCTAACTACTAATTTACCAAGATTAAATTGTTTGGAAAATCTTTATTTTCTAACCTAATTTACAAAAATTCACAATTGTTCAATCATGATTAAGCTGTATGATTTGAACAAATATCTAGTCATTGTGGCATTTTTAAACAATATGCACACAATCTTATTTGATTTTGACATAAAGAAAACTAATATGTCAGTAGTGGAATTTGAATTTGCAACACTTTCAGTGTTATTTTTTTTCTAATTTTTCTTTTGTGGGGTTCTTATATTCTTTTTCTTCTTTTCAACTTTTATTCATTTTTGTCTTTTTTGTCTTTATTCATTCTTTAGACATACCCTCTTTTTATTTTCTTTTATATATACTTTTTTTTGGAAATCATTTACATATCGAAAATTATTTACAATGTAAGATTGCTAAGACAAAATACTCAATCACCTTGAGATCCTATAATTTATAGAACCCTAACACACATAAATAAGTAAGAGAAAGAAATTATCAATCACACAACACAAGATTTATCTGCGGAAAGAAACTTCTCAAAACACCACTATATTGCATAAAGTCAAGCTCATGAAACAATACAATGCTATTTCCATTCCTGTGAAACCTCTGCACTCTGCTGACTATCTCACTATGTTCCTAACAAGTTTGGTCCAATATTTAGCCAAAAAATTGCACCTGACTGACCAGCCCAGCTTACACATTCCTGAGGGAATTGAGTGCCTATTAAATATGAAATTCCCTTCAATTGATTGCACAATACATCCAAGGTGTCTTGATGACCTCATGCATGACCTGTACAATTTTCTAATAGTACAACCGATATCCTTATTCCCTTTAACTCCAATCTCAACTAGGCCTTCCTTAGAATTGACATGCAACACCTATTTATAGTGAATTATCAGTTATTTGATTGATCACTGCATGTGAATTAAATCAGATATAATTCGCTAGACCTATCACTAGCTCATCTCTCAGTTAGAATTAGTTAAACTGATTTTAACTCAAATAATTGAGTTAACTAATTACAACTCAAAATAAACTACAACTGGACCCCCTAAAACTTAGAGTGAACTCTACATGCCTCTAGTTTGACTCCCAGCTCTAATTGACTGAGCTAACTAAGTCTTATTGTCTTAGTTAACACTTACAAGTTGTCATGTGATGTGGAATTACAATTTGCTTCTAATTTAATTAAGGGGAAATTAAATCAGAAGCCTCATGGGTGGAATTTTCAATATTTATTGTTTCCATTTTCAACGCTCCCTTTCAACAAGAAAGGAAATGAACTGTATCATGATTATGTACCTTTGGAATGTTCTGCATGCAACCCATCTCTCTATTTTTGTTGCTACTACAACTTCTGAAACTAAAAAGCATCCAAATTAAATCAGTATGATGCATCTATCACTAGACTCTCTAATTGATACTACATACTGCACTGTCTACTAAAAACTCTGCGATACTACTGACTCTACATCTGTGCTATATGCACTGCTGCCAACTCTAATTTGCACTCCAATATTTGACATTTGTCACTCTGACATCTGACTGCATCAATCACCACAGATCCATCCTGATATTGTGTACTGTGGGCCCCCATATTCAGGAATTTATCCATGAGACAAGTCATCTCAATGGACCCTGTCCAAATTTCTTCTCTTGGGATTATGACTTCACATTTCCCCGGATGCATGTGCTCCCTCTGCCCACCTCGCTTGAAATTCACCCCTACTGGATGTCTCTACATGAGTGGATGCCTCCACTTGGTCTTGATCTAAATGAAGTATGTTAGTGTTGATGTGCTAATTCCTCTTTTAGATTTTAAAAATAATGTCTTATATGTGCTTAAGGGTTCAAGTTCTCTTGCAAGTTATTAAGTCTCATGAGTGTTTTTCATGTTAATTTTATGAGCAATTTAACATAAAATAAAGGTTGAACAACAACAAATAAAGGTACAATACATCACCATACAACACATCAACACAAGAATTTAATGAAGGAGTTCACCCCTCCTGGGCTACATCTCCTTGGTCCAACTTCCATGGCTTGGGCCTCTATATTATGCTCAAATTTGAAAAATGATGTGTTTACAATGCTTTTATGCTCCTGAAACCTACACCAATGAGTCTAGAATGCCCAAAAATGGTCATCTAGCCTCTTTTTTCTCCTGATTTGGTCGAAAACTCCAAAAGTTATGAACATCTTCAGTTTTTCCACAATTTCTGACCTAAATTTAGCTAACTGGAGCTAAATCCGGTTTGCTGGCGCTAAAACTAGCAGTTCTGTCGGATTTTATAGCTAGATTTGGAGAACCGCCAAACTAAAATATTTTAGGTTAATTAAATGCGGTTAGCGCTAATTAAGCATGTTTATCCATTAAACTCTCACTTAGAGGTTAATCGAGATTAGCACAATTAAATGAAGTTTAATGCTAATTTAATCCTGGATTAATGTATTATATCTATGCTTAAGGTTTTAGCACCCTCCCTCTCCGTCGTGGTCGTGGGTCTCGGTTCCATGTGCTAGGGGCTAGCCCCCTCTCCCCCCGTCATGAGACCTTTGTAAAAATAAATATATGTGGCAAGGTTTATATGGTAAGAACTACTGTATGGTGTGGTGCTGGCATGTGGCGTTGGCGGGGCGGAGGTCCTGTGTTCGACCCTCGTTGTCTCTTTCAGTCTTCAAACCAAAATTTTATACCACCATGAGGGGGGGGGGGTGGGAGGCACATGGCGGCCCTAAGATGCACCACGTGTCCTCTCCCCATTGGTTTGAATTTGCACCACTAAAAATCTTCCACGTACCTAGTCATTCAAACCAGTAAGATACTGCCACTTGGTAGTCCCACACTAGCCGAAGGAAAATTGACCGATTTGACCTAGCCCAGTCAGCATGCCAAGTCAGTAGTACAGACTACTGATTGGGCAACTTGTCTACCTTTTTTTTCAAAAATTTTCTTGTTTAGCAAAGCGAATAGAACTCATTTATGGGAGCATATAGAGTCCATTTCGCGTGAAACAAAGTGTGTCAGATTCGTTATGACGAGCACTACGTGGTCATTCATGTTTCTTTGATTTTTGAGCATAAATCTGAGCACCTGATCATTCCTCCCCACTGGAAGCCTTTTGGACCCAAAATCTCATTCATTACTGAACGTGTGGATGAGGGTACAGTTCCCTCACTCTTCTAGTCTCAATCCAATAGAATTTGCCCAATTTAGACAATTGGAGCTTTTCATAAAAACTAATATTTTTCCTTGATTATTGGGACCCTGTCTTGCTATTGTAGACACCGTCTTGCTACAATTTCCCAGAATTTTCAAAACATCAAGCTGTCCTTGAAGAAACAATTTTGTTCCCACCTCGGTCGTCAATCAAAGAAACTTGAAAACTGTCTCACCTCGAACACTATTGACATGACGATTTTTAACTTGTCTTTCCTTGTACTTGCATCGAATTTTGACGAAGTGTTTTCACCATTGCCATGTACCATTTTGAAACCAAAAACAAGTACTTATGGAACCTATGCCTTAGTTTTCAAATTTTTTTTGCACTTTCTATTTGACCTTTGCACTCTCTTGCATCGACATCTTGTTTCCATCATCGTTCAACACTGATGTTGACTGTTGAAAATATTTCTCATCTTGTTTACCTCTTTTCAAAAGCAACATGTTAGAACCCTGAAAGATCTTATTAAAAATATTATCAACTTCAAAGAAATCATCTTGTTCATTTGATGCATCTTTTTGAAAGGTCTCATTCAAAACATTACTATGCTTAAACGTTAACAAAGCCAAATTTTGACTTACATTCACTATTCTCTTCATTTCTTTTGCATGTATAAGAGACAAACTTCTCTTCTTCTTATGCACTCTAAATATGTACTCAATTCCATCTTTGAATAAGTGGTACTTATTCTCATGGCGTTGAAATACTGCCATCCTATTGTAAAGATAAGGAATTCCCAAAACAATACCTAAAATCTTAAGCGGCACTACATCAAGTTCAACTTCGTCAAGAAAGTTTGAATTGATTTCAAACCTTAGGATGCACTTCCTTGTTACCTGCAAGTTTGCATTCTTGCATAAAGGATAAGGTCTTGGATGTGTAACAGTTTCAAGATTTAACTTCTTAACTAAGTCTTCGGAAATCAAATTAGCTTGAGAACCACTATCAAATAGTGTGTCTACTTTGGTATGCTTTGAAACAACTCTAATATGAAAGAGTTCAATTCTTGTATCTTCATCTTGAGTTACATTAGAACAATTTAAAGAACTAGTGGTTGCTATGTTCTTACCTTTCAGACCCATTGCTGTAATCTTGGCTTCATCTCCTGAATTTGAACCTAAGTCATGTTCAATGATTGCAACAATTTTCACCTTCTCTTTGATTTTAAGTCTGTTTGGCTTCAACTCAGGATGGAGTTGCCAACACTGATCTTAATCATGGCCATTTTTCAAACAATGTTTAAATGTGAGTTTCTCTTTCTCTATTTTAATAGAACCATTTTTCTTTCCTCTTCCATTAAACTTACCCTTTCCTTTACCTTCATACTCAAGGAAACTATCACTTTTCTCATCTACACTATGTTTCCCTCTTGCTTCTAGATGTGTGGCTTGAACACAAACCTCATCTAAGTTTGTGGGATTGAACATGAGAATGGTATGTCTAAGATAACTGTGCAAACCCCAAATATACTTTAACAAATTTTCTTGAGAAGATAAATTGACACCCAAAATAAGAGCTCTTCTCCTAAATTCATGAGTGTAATCTTGCACATTTTTCCCTTTTAATTGTCTAATATTATGACAGTCCATAATGGATTTTTGCATGTAATATGGAGGACAAAATTTTATTTTAATGGAAGCAATAAAATTATACCAAGACATTGATATATTACCATGGTTTTTAATCTCATCCTAAGTCCTTGCTTCCCACCATACAAGTGTTGCGCCCTCCATTCTTAAGGAAGCCAACTGAATCTTTATGTCATCCTCTTGAAGGTTATGAATTATGCAATAAACCTCCAATTACTGAATCCAATTATCCAACTTCTTTGCATTCACTTCACCATTAGACATCGGTAGATCAAATTTTACATCAAGTTTAAGTAAGGGTGATTTACCAGTTCCTTTTGAAGTACGTGAACAAACATATTGAAAAGTTGTGGTAGTGGAAGATGATGAAGAAGAAGGTGTAGATGGTGGTGAGGATGATGGTGGAGTGGATGATGGTTTCCTACCATATCCATGGCCTCCTCCTCCTAAATAACCCTCTCCTCTTGGAGGCCTAGAACTTTCTCCTTGCATCCTTAAATTCCTCTCCTCATAGAGGACCTTTACCTTCTCAGTGATATCAAAAAATGCCTTTCTGAATGCTCTCTCATCTTATGTCATGGTAGGTTCTCCTTCATGAGACATGCTTACTGAAGAATAAAATCCAACTTGAGGATGTGCTGGTGTTGAATACTTTGGAAATCTTTCCCTTCTTCCTCTTGACCCAAATACAGGGCTTTCAATCAGCTTCCCTTCTCCTCTTTTGAGTTTTAACCTTGTAAGCATGCCACAAACTTGCAAACAATTAGATCCCTTCTTGAAAAAAAAAACCTAAATACCTAAAGCTTTGATACCAAAAATGATTTGAATGAAGTATGTTAGTGCTGTTGTGCTAATTTCTCTTTCAGATTTTGTAAACAATGTCTTATATGTGCTTAAGGGTTCAAGTTCTCTTGCAAGTCATTTAGTCTCATGAGTGTTTTTCATGTTAATTTTATGAACAATTTAACATAAAAGAAAGGCTGAACAATAGAAAATAAAGGTAAATTACATCACCATACAACACATCAACAAAAGAATTTGATGAAGGAGTTCACCCCTTCTGGGCTACATCTCCTTGGTCTAGCTTCCACGGAGGGGCCTCTATATTAGGCTCAAATTTGCAAAATGATGCTTTTAAAATGCTTTTTTCTCCTGAAAACTGCACCAATGAGTCCAAAATTCCCAAAAATGGCCATATAGCCTCTTTCTACTCTTGATATTGTTGAAAACTTCAAAAGTTATGAACATCTTCAGTTTTTCCACAATTTCTGGCCTAGATTTAGCTAATTGGTATTAAATCTGGTTAGCTAGTGCTAAAACTGGTAGTTCTGCTAGATTTGGCGGAGCGCCAAACTAATCCAGTTTAGGTTAATTAAATGCGGTTAGCGCTAATTAAGTGCATTTATCCGTTAAACTCGCACTTAGAGGTTAATCGAGATTAGTGCAATTAAATGAGTTTTAGTGCTAATTTAATCTCAGGTTAATGTATTAACTCCAAGCTTAAGGTTTTATCAACCTCCCGCTCTGCTGTGATCACAGGTCTCGATTCCATGTGTTGGGGGCTATCCCCCTCTCCTTCGTCAACAAACCTTTGCAAAAATAAATATATGTGACAAGGTTTATATGGCAAGAACTAATGTATGGTGTGGCGGTGGCGGGGCAGAGGTCCCGTGTTCGACCCCCGTCGACCCTTCCGGTCTTCAAACTATAATTTTATACCACCATGGGGTGGGGCACGTGGCGGAACTAAGTCGCGACACGTGCCCTCTCCCCATTGGTTCGAATTTCCACCACTAAAAAGCTGCCACGTACCCAATCATTCGAACTAGTAAGATACTGCCACTTGGTAGTCCCACACTAGGCAGAGGAAAATTGGCTAATTTGACCCATCCCAGTCAACATGACACATCAATAGTACATATTGCTAACTGGGCAACCTATTTGCCATTTTTTTCAAAATTTTGCCTGTTTAACAAAGTGAATAGAACTCATTTCTGGGAGCATACATAGTCCATTTCACGCGAAATGAAGTGCGCGAGATTCAGAACAAAAAGCACTACGCAATCTTTCAGGTTTCAAACCATTAAGCTAACTTTGATTTTTGAGCATAAATCTGAGCACCTGATTAGGTCTCCTCTCTGCTTGTCCAATTGTGGTTGCTCCAGAACCTTCTGAGGCTTCTTCTGAGACTTTAAGTTGAGATGTAATTCATTATCCATGTTAGGTCCCTATATTACTACTATAGTCCCTTATTGTTGTTAGTGTAACCCCCTTATTGTTATTATTATACCCTTGTAACCCCCATATTGTTATTATTTTGCCCTTAAATTATTATTGTTAGGTCAGCTAGGATTACATTGTGGCCCCATGGACTCCTATATATAGAAAGGAGGTTTTGTAATTTTTATCATCCAAGAATTTTTCATTCATGTAATGTATTGGAGGTTTCCCCCTCGAAGTGGCTTATTTCTAAGGCATTGATATCTCTTTTCTTCTATTTTTGGAGCTGGTTTCACAACATTTGGTATCAGAGCTTTGGATTCTAGGGTTTTCGCTACTCCAAACTGGTCATTATGAAATTTTTGATATAACTTGTTTTCTACGAAGGTTCAGAGGCTAAAATTTTTAGAGTGCGAATCCAAAAGCCTTAGGAACAACGTCGCAAAATTTTAGAGCTTGGTTCAAAATATTTTCGGAGATATGATCTGTGGAAGTTAGGGATTTTTGCAGGCTCCTAAATTTAACCTAAACAGGTCATCGCGGAATTTGTGATATAACTTTTTTTCTATAAATTTTTAGAAGCTGAAATTTTTAGAGAGCGAAGCCGAAATCTTGAGGAACATCGTCGCAAAATTTTAGAGCTTGGTTCACAATATTTTCAGAGATATGATCTGTGGAAGTTAGGTCTTTTTTAGGCTCCCGAATTTCATCTAAAAGAGGTTATCGTGGGAAAATCTTCATAACTCTCTCTCTGAGCATCGGATTGGAATGCTGTAAAAATTGGCCGCAAGTACATGGACAATAGTTGCGTTTCTATCAATTTCAAAGCCAAAGGAGAAAACAGTGACACGTGGTGTTAGAGTCAGCCTTTGCAGCTTTCCTTCAGTGATCAAACATGCTCTTACAAAGTGATTTTAAGGTGTCAAGGTCAAATTTTTTCATTTCAATGAGTCTTCAAGCAAAATTTGGTCACTAGGCATTAGGTCTAGGGGTTGCTTTTACTCCTGTCAAAGTTATCCAAATGTCGGTTCATGTCACCATTCAGCTGAGTGTACCATCGTTCAGAGGGTTTTCATCATCATGTCAGGTTCCAAAGAGTCATTTTACACCTCGTTCATGCTTCAGTTGTGCCTAGGTAAGGTCCATTTCCCTCTCCTAGGGTTTTGGAGGTAATTCCTCTTGGATGGTTAAATCATCGAAAAAATTTATATCCTGATGTTCATAAACCTTCCCCTATCCTTAATATACCTTATTAAACACTTCCCATCACTGAGATTCCCAAAATTCCTCATTTTTGCACAAACCCTAGTTTCTTGCCACAACTTGGCAATTTTCTAGGCTAGGCCTGTGTTTTTCCCTTTTGGACCCCTTCCCCTCACTCAATCTCTGAGATTCCACTTTTCCCTGCTTCCTAACATCCCTCCCTACTTCCAAAAATTTCCCCAAGAATTTAGAAGCCCCTTATCCCCTTCATTTCGCTTCATTTCGACAAAATCCCTTGTTTCACACATCGGGATAAGTTTCACTCAAAAGATTTTTCAGAGAAATAAAAGATGAATTTTGGAAAATTGAGAGAGGGTTTTGTCCAAAACATGCCAAAGAAGAAAAACCTCCCTCACTTTTTACACAGGTATCATGGTTTTAGAGAAATGTCAAAAATACCGTTGCCTCAGGTGAATTGAATGCACCTCTGAAGTGACCTTGGGAAAATCAATATTTCTCCTAGCATGGTTGGATAAATGACTTTCTTGATGAGTCAAAGGATAACTAGACACAAATATCTTTCCAATGAGATATCATGAGCTCAATTTGGAGTTGAGGAAGACCTTCAAAAGTTGACTGCAACAGCGCTCTGCCTTGAGGCAGCCTCATTCTGCTCATTTTGACAAGTTCTGGGAGATTTGATTTCTGACAGGGTAAATGAAATCCAAATTGAAAAATTCCACTTTTTTTGGAAATTAGACTCCAAGAAATTTCCAACGAGCTATCACACGCTCAATTTGGACACCGGGAAGGCCTCCAAAATCTTCCTACAAAATGCACTATGTAGCTACTCATAGAAAGGTGCGCGCTACCCATACAGGAGGGGCGCTACCCACTTGAGGGGCGCTACCCACTTAACCTCCTCAGCCTGTGTAAAATAACAAGGGCGCTACCCACTTGAGGCGCGCTACCCACTTGGGCAGGGGTGCTACCCACTTAGCAACAGAGCCCAGAAATTTGTGTTTTGCGCCCAGTTTTGATTCAAATCGACTCCAACAAATTGCAAACAGGTTTTTATCATTGCTCAGTAGATTTTTATCATGCTTGTGATGATTTTGATGTTGGGAAAGAGGCCATGTTTGGAGAAGAATATATAAACCCTACATTCACATGCAAAATAATTCCTCAAGGGTTTTTGGAAATATATGGACAGTTTGGTGAAAAGTTTGAAAACTCTTGAATGGTAAATGTGCTCATGCCTTGGCACGTTATGTACATGATCCTCACGCCCTCAGTTATCATTTTATCATTGCTATCATGCCCTTTCATGTTTTTGCACAGTTTCATGTTGACTAGTATATAGCCTCCATCACCATATCACTGCTGCCATCACCATAATATTGCCACTGTCATGGTCATTTGTATCACTATGGTTATTGTCATGATGTCCCTATTCTCCAGTTCTTAAAACACAGTCCCATACTTGTTCCCCTTTGACAAATTTTGGCCATCATTATAAAATTATACCATACATCTGCATTTGGTTTTCATTTGTCAAACTCACTTATGATCGAAACAGTGATAGTTTTTATGCCATTAAACAGAGTCATCCTCATTATGATTTTGTTTTCCTGTGATGCTTGGGTACATGGGTGATATCTATTGGGTTTTGAACATACATTAAAACTTTGCTTTCACTGCACCTATATCAACACACATATTGCAGACAACTTGTTTTCAAAACCATGTCAGAGACGGATTCAGTTTATGAGCAAGGATATGAGCAGGACAGTGACTCAACCGTTGAGGTTGATGTACTGAGATGGAGCATAGCAGTGCACTAGTAGTGGTAACATATCAGAGAGGCCACAGAGCTTTGTTTGCAGCATCACGACGAGTACTATCTCCACCCGGGGTGGAAGGGGTCTCGTTGACTTCATCAGCAGCGTGAGTACTATCTCCACATGGCGTGGAAGGGGTCTCGCCTTCTTCATCAGCGTAGGTACATTCACAAGATCATGATAGAAACAAATACATGTTCCGTCATATGAAAAATCATTATTGGGCTCGCATGCATGTCTGCAAAGCAAGAATGAAGATTCTGAAGAGGAGGTTGAGCGAAGCACTAAAACGGCGGAAAAGGCCTGATCCACTCTGGATTTTGGCCGAGGCTTCATTGGCTGGGAAAGATACATGATGGAGGGTCTTCGCTCCGAATTTGAGCAAATTCGGAAAAAAATTTGTCATTTTGAAATATTTTGGTCTAAAAACAGGTTTTTCAGTTAAGCGGGTAGCGCGCCCATATGCTCACTTTTTTTCGGGACACTTGCTGAAGGAAATTTTTGCATTTTTGGATTTTTCATGGTAAGTTATGCATCCTCAAGCATTGCCGAAGCATTTCATCAGATTCTGGATGGTCAAAAAGCTCAAAAACACCATGAAAACCACCTTGCTGCCACCTTTTGCACCAGCAGGAAGTACTTATGGGAGAATGACGTTTTGGAGGGGAAAATGAGCTCCAAATTGAGAAATTACACTTGGGTTGGATAGCCAACATCCAGGGCTTTCCAACGAGCTATCATGAGCTCAATTTGGATGCCGGGAAGTGCCTAAAAATCAGGTTGAAAGGCGCGCTACCCACTCAGTTCGGGGGCGCTACCCACTTAAATTTTTGGCTGAATTTTCAACTTCCAGCTCAGAATTTCGGCCAGTTGGGACCATTTTTGCTTGTGGATGAAATTTTTGGGTTTTCATGATGTAAATTGAGGGTTGGCATGTAACTTTGGCTCATTTTTACCTATTCTAGAAGATTCACTCTCAAAAAAGTGAAAATCATGTAAATGAATCAGTTTCCACTCTTTTAGAGGCAAGTTGTTGGCTGCCTAGATTTTAGCTCCTTGATTAGAATTTGTTGGAACTGCTCCTAGAAGGAGGATTTCGACCCCTAGAGGTGTGGGAAGGGGTTAGGATGCTCTATATGATGTAATTTCTCAATCATTTTCAGGGGTTGGAGAGGTTGGACTCTTGGAAAAACTTTGGCACACATTGTACATATTTTTCATATTTTGGCTAAGGAAAGATCAGAGGTTTTGCGGCACCTGTTGGGATTCTTGTGGCTTTCTGTTCTTAATGGTGTTTTCTCTCAGTTTATTTTAAGTTCCTTCATGTTTGATGTATGCCATTTCTCACGTATGCTTCTTAAATTAAATGAATGAGTAGATGAGGTTGAAACCATTGTTCACAGTGCTCTGCCTTTGAATTCATTTAATTTTACATGTTTTTGCCTGTTTGAGAAGAATCCATGTTCATCCTTGCCCTTTTCAGCTCCCTTTCGTTCTGATCTATCCATATATCCAATCAAAAGCATTAAGACTATTGCCTACCTCGCCCCAACTCGAAATCTGCACAGATCTGACCTTATCCCTGGACCCAAAATTGTTTTTTCCCATTTCTCCAACGAAAACCCAAAAAAATCAAAATCAAACATTCCTATTTCTTTACTAGCCTAAAATCAGTATTCAATTTTCATTATAAGTCATCTCAGCCCCTTTGAAGATCCTTTGCTGAGATAGACCCGGAGAGAGCCCTCTCCTGTCCTCGTAGGGCTAGCTACGAGGCTGAGCGTGGTTTGATGTAGCCTTGATTTTTACCTTATTTCAGCCTAAGGTAGATTTGAGCGCTAACACGTGGCAAGTCGTACAAGTTCGCTCTACTGAACCAGTCCATAATTGGGTCATTGTGGGAGATTGGACATAGCTTTGCCTTGAAGAATCCAAATCAAGTCAGACCTATGACATTGGAAAGAAGCTTCATAGGGATACTACAAGGCCAAATTTTAGATATTTAGGATCTACAATTACAGAGATAATTCAATTTCAATATATAGCTCCTCAAAAGCAAGTAAAAGGTGTGTATATTTTTTTTCCCCGAATTGCATAAGTCTTGTTTGAAGAATCAAGTTGAATTGATTCCAAGGGCATATTGTGGAATATATATCAGTATTAGATTCTAAAATGGCCCCTAAAAATAATTCAACACCCATTAAGCCTTTAGAAAGCTCTACTATGAATCATGAAGACGAAGAATGGCAACATGACATATCAAATTTACAAGAGCAAGTGCAACAAAATTCGCTCTCGCAAAGAGCAACAAAAAATGACATGGAAGTTTTGAAGAAAGGCGTGGAAACTAAGATGGATAGTTTGAAGAAAGGCATGGAATCTAAGATGGATGGTTTGAAGAATGGCATGGAAGCTAAGATAGATGGCATGTACGCTGGCATGGAATCTAGGATGGATGACATGGAAGCTAAGATCGATAAAAAAATGGAAAACATGAAGAATGATCTAAAAGAAGACAAAGTTGATACAACAAATGTTTCCTAATGGTGAAAATATAGTAGAGGAAACTCATGATGAGAACAAAATAAATGCTAATCGTGATTTCATAAACTCTAATGTTGACGGGAAGAACCATCATATTCCAAAAATGGATATGAGGAAGTTTGATGGAAAGGATCCTATAACATGGATACTACAGATGGAGGAATATTTTGATCTCAATAATGTGAAAAACACACAAAAGGTACGCATTGCAACTTTACATTTAGAACAAAATACATTTGTATGGTATCGATGGTTTTGCTTCCGTAAAAAAATTGTCACTTGGTTAATTTTTACGGAGGAAATGATAGCACATTATGAGGATACAAAGAGCAACACCTTCTTTAGCCAATTGATAAATCTCAAACAAAAGGGTTTAGTGGGGGAGCACATTGAGGAATTCCAAAAATTGAATATAAGGGTAACTGATATTCCAGAGGAACACAGGATTGATCTCTTCATAGGCACTTTAAAGGATAACATCCAACATGAAGTTCGCGTTTTGGAACCTGATTCATTGGAGAAGGCATTCAGGTTGGTAAGAAAAATTGAATGTAAAATTATGGTGACAAGGAAGCCTCCCACTCACTTCTATAAAGAGGGAAGTGTTGCTACTCCTAGATTTCCACAACCTACAAGGTTGACACCACAACAATTGGAAGAAAAAAGAGCAAAAGGGCTTTGCTACAGTTGTGATAGCAAATACACTAAAGATCATAAGTGTGCTGAGAAGAAATTATTTTACATAGATTGTGAAGAGGAAGAAGAAAATGAACAAGAAGAGGATATACACCAGGAACCAACCCTAGAAGAGGAAGAAATTAGTCCGACCATATCGTGTAATGCATTGGCAGGAATTACCACTCCTCAAACTCTCAAGATAGAAGGACATATCAAGAAGAAAAAGGTAATAGTGTTGATTGATTCAGTAGCACCCATAATTTTATTCATTGTAAGGTAGCCAAGGAATTGAATTGTTTCCTATACCCAACACCAGAATGTCAAGTGATGGTTGCAAATGGAGGAACTATAAATTGCTCTAGAAAATGCCATAATATCAAGCTAACCATGGGGAATATGTATTGAATAGTCCAATGCTTTCCATTCCTATGGGAGGTGCTGATGTTGTACTAGGAGTACAATGGTTACAATCTTTGGGGATGGTAGCTTTTAATTTTCAAGAAATTTTCTTGAAATTTTTTTCACAAGGAAAGGAAGTCGAATTATGGGGTATTGCAGGGAAGTCGGGAAAGATAATAAGCTCTAATGTCATGACAAAAGCTTCTAAAGAAATAACAATGAGGCATAATTGCATAATTATGCTCACTAGAAGTTCCAACATCAAAATCATCTATTTCTGCAGATCTCCAAAAAGTCTTGGACAATCATTCCAAGGTGTTTGAAACTCCCAAAGGACTCCCACCTATTCGTGATCATGATCATGCTATTCATTTGATTCCAGGAAGTGTTCCTCCAAACATCAGGCCTTATAGATATCCTTACTTCCAAAAGAGCGAAATTGAACATATGATTGCAGAAATGTTAGAGGCGGGTATAATTCAACCTAGTCAAAGTTCTTTCTCTGCTCCTATAGTATTGGTACACAAGAAGGATGGATCATGGCGCATGTGTCCCGATTATAGGGAGCTCAATAAGCTCACCATTAAAGATAAATTTCCCATTCCTATGATTGATGAATTATTGGATGAATTACATGGAGCAATTTATTTTACCAAGTTGGATCTTCGTTCAGGATATCATCAAATTAGAATGAAGACTGAAGATATTCCAAAAACAACATTTCGAGCTCATGAGGGTCATTATGAATTTTTGGTCATGCCTTTTGGCCTTACCAATGCACCTTCTACATTTCAAGGGTTGATGAATTCCATTTTCAAACCCTTCCTTAGAAAATTTGTGCTAGTATTTTTGGATGATATACTAATCTACAACAGGTCTTGGAAGGATCATGTTGAACATGTTGACAGGGTGCTCAAACTATTGCAGGAGAAACAATTATATGCAAAAACATCCAAATGTTTCTTTGGAGTACAAGAGGTGGAATATCCGGGTCATATTGTATCTCACGAGGGTGTTAACGTAGACCCTAACAAAATTAAAGCCATTAAGGAATGGAAAGTCCCCACAACCATAAAGAAGTTGCGAGGATTTTTCGGGTTAATAGGGTATTATCGCAAGTTTGTTAAGAATTATGGGAGAATAGCAACACCTCTAACAACATTATTGAAGAAATATGCATTTTCATGGACTCCTGAAGCAACTAAGGCCTTTGAACATCTTAAAGAGGCAATTTGTCTAGCACCGGTCTTAGCTACGCCAGACTTCACAAAAACCTTTATTGTGGAATGTGATGCCTCAGGAAATGGAATTGGTGTTGTTTTAATGCAAGAAGGAAGACCCATTGCTTTTGAAAGTCATTCAATCAAAGGAAAGTATTTACAGAAACCTATTTAGGAGAAGGAAATGTTAGCTATACTGACTGCACTAAATAAATGGAGAACTTACCTAATGGGAAGACACTTCAAGGTAAAAATTGATCATGATAGTCTTAAACACTTTTTGGAACAAAGACTATCTTCAGAAGAGCAGCAAAAATGGATCACAAAGATGTTGGGTTATGACTTTGAAATAATATAAAAAAAAGGGAAGCTAAATGTTGTTGCATATTCACTCTCAAGAAAGAATGAAGAGGTGGAAGCATTTCTTTGTGCCATTTCTATTATCCAACCAGATTGGATAACCGAAGCAAGCGATGAATGGAAGAAGGACAAAGAAGTGTGGACACTCATTCAAAAGTTGCAGCAAGATCATAGTACATCTGATACATTTAGTTGGAAAAATGATTCCTTATGGTACAAAGATCGCTTATATCTTTGTAAGAATTCCCAAATAAAACAAAAGATTCTTTTGGAATTGCACACTTCTCCTTAGGAGGACACTCGGGATTTTTAAAAACTTACCACAGGGTGAAGAAAGATTTTTTTGGGATGGCCTTAAATCTGATATTCAAAAGTTTGTGGCGGAATGTTTGGTTTGCCAACAAAATAAAGTTGAGACAATTAAGACCCCGGGTCTTCTACGACCTTTATCCATTCCAAGTCAACGTTGGGAGGAGATTTCAATGGATTTTATCATAGGTTTACCTATGTCCAAAGGAAAGAGTGTCATCATGGTGGTAGTTGATAGAATGACCAAGTATGTAGACTTTTGTGCATTATCTCATCCATTTAAAGCAAGTACAGTTGCTACTACATTTATGGACACAATTCAAAAGCTACATGGAAACCCAAGGGTTATTGTGAGCGATAGAGATCCCATTTTTACTGGAAATTTTTGGACGGAGTTATTTTCTCGTTTGGGTACTCAATTAGCTCATAGCTCATCTTATCATCCTCAATCTGATGGTCAAACTGAGATAGTAAATAAATGTTTGGAAGGATATCTTCGTTGTTTTGTATCTGATAAACAAAAACAATGGGTCAAGTGGTTACCTCTCGCAGAATGGTGGTATAACACTTCCTTCCATACTGCAGCAAAAATGACCCCATTTATGGCACTTTATGGATATCATCCACCATCCATCACATCATCTTTAAGAGAAAATTTTAAGGTTCAAGCAGTGGAAGATCACATCGAGCATCAGCAAGAAGTTCTCCAACTCTTAAAGGATAACCTGAATTTGGCACAAAATCGAATGAAACAACAGGCAGATCAACATCGCAACAAGAGAAGTTTTGATGTAGGAGATTGGGTATTTTTACGGCTACAACCATACAAACAAATGTCCCTCAAGCAAGCAAAGAAGGATAATAAATTATCGCCAAAGTACTATGGTCCTTACAAGGTGTTGCACAAGATTGGTACTATGGCATACAAATTGGAGCTTCCTGCTTCTTCGCGAGTACATCCAGTTTTCCATGTTTCATGCTTAAAGAAGGTTATAGGTGAAAATCTTCCAGTTCAAACAATATTGCCAGAACTTGATGAGGAAGGAAAAATCATATTGGAACTTGAAGTGGTCATGGAAACAAGAACTCGACAACTACGGAATCGATCAATTTCAGAGTATCTCATCAAGTGGAAGAACTTACCCACTGAAGATTCTACATGGGAGGATGAGAATTTTATACAGAAGCACCCAGAGCTACTCAAGCCTTGAGGACAACACTTTTTTGAAGGAGAGGGGCATGTTAGGTCCCTATATTACTAGTATAGTCCCTTATTGTTGTTAGTGTAACCCCCTTATTGTTCATAGATGAAACAATTGCAACTTCATATTATATGATGAAAGTCTTAAATTATTATTGTTAGGTTGGCTAGATTGCTATCATGGGCCCTTCATGGAAGGGGGTCATATAGAAAGGAGGTTTTGTAATTTGTATCATCCAAGAATTGTTCATTCATGTAATGTATTGGAGGTTTCCCCCTTGAATTGGCTTATTTCTAAGGCGTTGATATCTCTTTTCTTCTATTTTTGGAGCTGGTTTCACAACACTCCAATTGAGGCATCTCCAGAACCTTCTGAGACTTTAAGTTAAGATGTAATTCATTATCCATCTCAACTACCAAGTATCTAGCCTTTTCTTTGATCCTTAAAGCTTTGCTTGCATCTTTGACCTTGAGAGAACACAGGTTCTTGACTCACACACAGATCTGTTTCACCTATCCCGTGGTGATGTGTCTAAGGAAAACCTTTCATTTTCTAAATATCACATCATAGCCACGCTATTCCAATACCGCTATGGAAACAAGATTCTTATTTAGTCCTGGAATAAACAAAACATCTGTTAGTCTGAGAGGGGATCTCGACTCCCTCTAAAATGTAATTTTACTTATGTCGGTTGTGCTATACCTCCTATCATATCCAAAATATATGTTCTGCTGGAGGTCCTTCTCCTCCAAGTCAATAAAGCGATCTTTATTCCCCATCATATGGAACGAGACACCACTGTCGAGATACCACATGCATCAAATTACAGTGTTGGCCATGCATGTAGTGAGAGTAAAATAAACCTTGAACTATGAAGCTAGAGATTCACATTTTGTTGTAATTGCAGGCTCCTTCTTTCTTTCCTTCTGTGTACATTTCATGGCATAGTGCCCGTACTCGTGACAGTGAAAACACTTGATCTTGGAAAAGTATCTCTTTCGCTCTTCGCCTTGGGACTTCTTTCCCTTGGATATCTTTCCTTTTCCAACTAATGCAAAATATTCTTCTTTGTCTTTGGAAGAGGTCCCGTCTCTGGTGCTCCGCCTTATCTCTTCTTGTACCAATTTGGACAACAATCATTCCCACTCTGGTAACTTCTCCCTCCATTGAATCCTGATAGTTGTACCAACTATTAATAATGTGTAGAAGCACTAGGCTCACCAAATAATCTTGGGATACTGTCACACAAACACTTCCAAGCTAATATCGACATTCAGTGAACTTCGTCAAGTATTTTGGTGTCTTCTCACCCTCCTCCACATTGATCTTTCTGAGCTTGTCCTTTAGCTCCAACTTCCTATGGTTGTTGCTATTCTGAAATAAATATGTGAAGGCCTTCCACATTGCATATGGAGTTTTATTTCCATGGATATTCGAGACAATATGATATTGAACTCCTTATAACAAAATATTTCTCGCCTTTACTACATTCTTCTTCCATGCATCAAGATTTTGAGCATCTATTTTTGCAAGCTTGGGAATATCACTACCTATGAATTCCTTTAGTCCATTGTCCTCCAATGCTGCCTCCATCTTGTCCTTCCATGCTATGTAATTCAAATTACCCTCAAGGGAATATTCGAGTCTCAATCCATAGAAAGACATCTTGATCTGCTGCTGGTCCTAAAGAATAAATATGAAAATTTGATTCACCTGTTCAAAAAAAACTTTGGTTCTTTTATTCTATAGTGATTCCTGCTCTCATACCATGTAGAAATATCTAAATAGATTCAACCGATCTTATAATGTACTAAAAAAAAATACTAAATCAATTATACAAATTGCCGAAACCATTTTCGATCGCACAATCACATAAAAAAGTAAGAGAAATAAATTATCAATCGCACAACACAATATGTATCCAGGGAAGGAAACTGCTCAAAACCCCACTATCTATATATTTCATAAAGTCAAACTCATGAAACAATACAATGCTACTTCCCTTTCTGAGAAACATCCGCACTCTATTGACTGTCTCACTCTAATCCTGGCAAGTTTGGTCCAATACTTAGCCAAAAACTTGCACCTGGCTGACCAGCCTGGCTTACACATTCCCGAGGGAATTGAGCCCCTATTAAATATGAAATTCCCTTCAATTGATTGTGCAATAAATACAAGGTTTCCTGATGATCTCGTGAATGACCTGTACAATTTTCTAATAGTACAATTGATAGTCTTCTTCCCTTTAACTCCAATCTCAACTGGGCCTTCCTTAGAAATGGCATGAAACAACTATTTATAGTGAATTATTGGTTATCTGATTGATCACTGCATGTGAATTAAATCATATTTGATTCAATGGACCTATCACTAGATCATCTCTTAGTTAGAAATATTTATATTTATTTTAACTCAAATTATTGATTTAACTAATTACAACTCAAATAAACTACAACTAGACCCCCTAAAACTTAGAGTGAACTCTAGATGCCTCCAGTTTAACCCCCAAATCGAATTTACTGAGCTAACTAAGTATTCCTAACTCAGTTAAAAGTCACAAGGTGTCATGTGATGTGGAATTACAATTTACTTCTAATTTAATTAAGGGGAAATTAAATCAGAAGCCTCATGGGTGCCATTTTAAATATTTCTTGTTTCCATTTTCAATAGTTAAGACAATATCCAACACTTATTTTCATGAGTTTTACAATGACTACTTGATTGATTGATTGTAAAAAAACACCCAAAGATTTGAACACTCCAATCTAACAAAATGAATTGATACCAGAGATTGGTTTCTTAGACTTTTCGCTTGATATATTGAACTACATGACATAATAGTAATCAATGTTTGTTGTTAGTCCAAGTCATTAGAACAATAAGCGTGGAAGGCAATGAGGAAGCACAAACTACTAGCTACATAATTCATGAAAAAAATTGTAATTAGTGTGTATGGAGGTCGATTCTTGTGTTAAAGGATTAAATGCAATATAGGGGAGAAAATAACGAACATCTACCAATTGGAATAAACACTAGGGATACAAAGTGCTCACATTCTTCTTACTAAACTTATGTCATTGCAGATTTCAGGAATATTTATGAATTTGAGGGTCATGAGAGAGGTCAATTGTTCAATCTCTCATGACCGCCAGATTCCAAGATATTCCCAAAAATTGCAATAGACACAAGGATGCCCCATCAGTGAGTGGATTATTTGGTCAAGGGGTTCTCATGACTCTAAAAGGCTTTTGAGTGTCGTGATGGATGGATCCTTCCTAGTTATTCATTTTGTGGCGAGTTAGATTGTTGGCTTGAAGTTGTTGATTTTGTCTTTTCATATCTCTGTCCAAATTTGAAAATCTTATTGCACCTTTTTTTTAGAGGAAAAAAAAATGCATTATTTTCATTAATATAAAAAGAGAGTACAAAATCATGGATCTGTCTTTTTTCTTTCATCAATTCACATATGAATCTTATGTAAGAATTCTAATATTTCCTATGTTTCTGCCCATATACTAATCTTCTATCTTCTATTAGAAAAGCAAATATATTGTAAACATGGATAACCATTTTATGGCCCAAAAAAATTAAAAAAAAAGTTATAACATATGTTCTTATCATTATGTCTCCCAAAATACTATAACAGAGCCCAAAGTGAACAGAAAAAACAAACCATAAATCACCTCCTAAGAGAAATTAATGCTACCAACATTAATCAAATCATCCTGAGAAAAAGCTGAAAATAATAACTCGACGGGTTCCTTAGAAATACCTCACTTGGATAGGAGATCAATTGTTTGATTTTGCTCTATGTAAATGTGTCCAAATGAAATTTGTTGAAAAGTACTTACTAGGTTCTGTATTCTCCACACCCGGTTTGTTAATATAGAAGGATTAAATATTGAATACTACTTGACCGAGTTGATGATGCCCTTAACATCTCCATAAGCCTGTAAGTTCTCTATCCCTAGCTATTTTTCACCTATGAGTACACCCCATAAAGCAGTTATTTCCACTCTACTGTTAGTGTCGTAGTCACCCTCCCACCATAAATGGTAATAGTTTCCCGACTCTAATACAATGAAAGCTCCACATCCACACTTTATCTACATACAAGCCTCATTAGAAAACCCCACAGGAAATTCCTTCCATATATCCTTGTACCTAATCCACCTTTTTTTTGCGCATCTCTTAACTAGTCCAATGTTCGAAAAAAATGCCATTGTCTTGATCACATCTTCTCGAACCACTGTGATTTTCTGGTAAAAAACAAGAGCATTCCTAATCCACCAAATGTACCATACAATGTAGAAAGGTAGGGATCAATGTTGCTTCTGATATTTGAACCAATAATACAAGAAATATTTTAGAGTATTGTGTTGTCTATTAGGAATGATATTTAATGCATCTAGTACACCATCCCATACCACCATAACGTATGGGAAACATAACAACAAATGGTCAACATCTTTGTTACACCTTATGCACATAGGAAAAATTCCAGGACCTATAAAGCACTGCAATTGTAGGTTATTTCAGGTGAGCACACGGTCATGTAGTGCCAACGAGCAAAAAAAAAATGAGCTTCTGCGACATCTCTAATTTCCATTTAGTCTTTAACTACAAATAGTAATCGAATTATTTCTCAGCCATAGGAAATCTATTGTAAATTTCCTTCACCTTTGGGTGACCTTTCTTTATCAGCCCATCCCAAACCATCCTGTCATCCTATTCTATGATGGAGATTCCAACTGTACACAACTGAGTAAAGTAAATCTCTCATTCAACAAAAATATTACCTTGAAGCCCCAACTCATCTGCCTTGATCCAGGAATGCAGATTGATGTTGTTATTGTGTAAATAATGGATAAGATCTAGGTGATATATTCCCTTTTTGTGTAAAAATTCAAGAAGACGAATCGATAAATAGTGGTTCCCTGTGAAGCCCATGAATACATCTAAACCAATCTCAATTGTTGTTCCATTTCCTACATCCCAATGCAAGTAGCCCAATAACCACTTAAGTTTTTCATCATGCTGCGCCATATGTAGGATGCACTTGACTTCCTCCTCACTCCATTCCTGATCCAAGTAGAGAAAAATTGTCCATACATATATTTTTCTCTAACAATTTGTGACCAAATGCTATTATCTGACATAGCCATCCACATATTTTTATAATAAATGCCCTGTTAAAATTGAAAGAATCTAGTATCCACTATCCAACCTCCAAAATCGGCTTGTTAAGTCCCTGTATCAAACCCCTAAAATCCCTAAAGAATTATTGTGTCAGTAATCCATTAATGATAACTACAAAATTAGTTGTATAGATGCATGCCATAATCCATTTAATTTTCTGTGGGTTAATACCAACCTTATGCAAGACCGACCTTAGGAACTCCTAGTCAACATAGTCATAGGCTTTGATCAAACATATTTTGAGAAAACATGCCTTCATCTTCCAGGCCTTCATGGAATGAAAGACCTTTTGTGCTATGGAAATGACATCCTCAATTTTCCTATCTTCTAGGAACCCAAACTGTTCAAGAGATATGTGCATCGACAGAGCTAGTTTGAGCCTATAAGCGATCAATTTTGAGATCATTTTATATAAAACGCTTCATAGAGAAACTGGTCTAATGTCTGCAAAGGTCCTTGGATTATATCTCATTGATATTAAATAAATAAACGTGGCATTGATGGCCCAAGAAATGCACTCAAGGGACCTTAATTATTCTACAACTGCCAGGAGGTCCGACATCATCAACTCAATGAAATGTATGAATAATTCTATCCCCCAACCATCTGGACCAGGGATTTTCTCCTTCACATAGTACTTGAAGACCATAATCAATTGCTCCCTTGTTACCAAACGCCCCAGATGATCATTTCCCTCCTTAGAAACATCTTAGGAAAATGGGAAATGCACTCCATTTGTGAAGAAAAATATTGATCATTCTCTTTAAATAGTCTACAAAAGCGTCAGATAGCTGCTTGCTCGATATCCAATTGAGAGTTATAAAAATGACCTTCTTCATCCCAAACACCGCTAATGGAATTAGCATGTTCCTTATCTTACGATACATGTGAAATAATATGGTGTTTTTATCAGCAACAACAACCCATGTAGTTTGACTTTTCAAGTGTATATCAACCTCTTATGCTAAGAGAAACAATATATTTTTTCCTCCAATTATAGAATTTTTTATTAATATTTCCCACAGAAAAATAGAGGGTCATCAGGGTTATTGTAATACCGAAGGATATTCTCAATGTCGAAAAGAAACTTATTTTATACATCCCTCTTTTCTTTGGCCCAAAGGTTGACCTCCCTTTTAAGGGTTTTTAATTTCTCATAAATAGAGGACATACTATCCATCGAGGTGGAAATCGAGTTCCTGCTCCAAAAATTAGACACAAGTGTTGAGCCTCAAATATGTTCTTCTCTTTCACCACATTCTACTTCATTTTCTTTGTCCCTCATCAATTACAGGCTTGAATGATCAATAAGATTAATTAAATTTGCTTAGAATTTATATAATGGCTAACTTGTTATATTTTCATGATTTTGTTGGTGTAGTAATTTTTGAATAAGACTCGGCTACAGAATACAGGCATTCCGTATCCAGTCATCTGTTCTGCAGCCATCCTCATGTTTACGTAGGTTCCAGGTGTCACTGCAAAGAAAAAGGCATATGGGTGAAATCCAAAACACTTCCCCATCATCTCTTGCTCCCCACGAAGTTTGAGTTAAAGTCTCCAAGCGGTTATGCACGTAGAGGAGAAGCAGTTTCCTATCAAAACACAGACTCTACAGATGTCTGCAGTAAAGCACAAGACTGTTAATAAGAGTTTTAATTTGATTAGAAGTGGAAAAGTCACTTATCCCTGTTTTTCTCGAGAGTAGTTATGTAATTTCATTATAAGTACGACTCGGGAGACCGAGAAACTGTTGGTTAGATTTTGTTTTGTTGCCTAGATCTTTGAAGACCGTAAATACTCTGTTTCGAAGAATTTATCCTTTAATGAAAGAGACATCATTTTATTGCACGAGCTAAGTCAATCTTGAGTAGATTTGCGTGCTACTCTGGTGGTAGAGGGCCCTTGCTACCTGAGGATATTTGTCCATATGATTTAGATAAGTAACTTAGTTTCGTTTCATTCCTAGTTCAATTGACTTTCTGAACTTTGCATTTTATATTCACTTGCATTGGATGCTACAGTTTAGTCTCGTTCTTATGTACTCTTCCAAAATATCACTAATGTCGAATGAGGTGTAACTGTAGTGTTGTAGGAGTTAATTTTACGTTCTTATGCTCAATTACATCAGTTGTTACATCTAGTCATGATCTTATAAACTCTTCCAAAATATCACTAATTTCGGATGAGACATAGCTGTGGTGTTTCAGAGCTTTGTTGTGTTTTGTTGAATTTTATGCTTTCATGCTCATTTACATAACATGTTGCAGCCAGTCTTGTTCTACAAACTATTCCAAAATACCACTAATTCCGAATAAGACAGAGCTGAGACATTTTAGTGATTAGTTGCATCTTTAGTCTAGTTGTAGTACTCCGGAGGTAGATGTCACTTTAGTTAATTCTGTCACTATATTTCAAGTTTGATAATGGCACTCTAGTATAACTCTGTTCACTGTACTTTAAGTTAGATTAGTGATATTCTAGTTCAGTTCCAGTTCACTGTATTTCAAAGTTAGGCTAAAAGCATTCTAGTTTAGTTGTGATCACTGTGTTTCAAGTTTGATCAATTGCATTTTAGTTTAGTGTCATCCATTGTTCCTTAAGTTGTGTTGACTGTCAAAATTAGACTTCACGGCCTTCATTATTTAGAAACTAATTTTGTTCTGACTTTATATTAATGTATCATCATATGAACAGGAATAAGTTAGTGATATCAGTTTAAGGCCTTGATTGTTCTGCAATCCTTTGCAATTTCACAATTAAACCTTTCTTTCCAAATACTATTTTAGAAAATCTCTAACTTTTGAATAAGGTTTAGTGGTGACAATTTGAGCTGCAGAATGAATTGATCTTAGCATGACAAGTTAATTCAGAGTAGAAATCTTATTGTGTTACAAATAGTCTTTTTCCAATTGTGTTCCAATAAACTTCTAGCCATGGATGAGATTCTTTGTAATATTGTAAGATGATTGTTTATTTAGTGGAACCTCATTTACACTAAACTTGTCCTTTTCTCAAGCTATTCCAATATATTTCTAATGAAGGAATTGGATGGGTACATGTTATGAGTTATTGAGTTCATGTTGTGATTTAGTTCCTTGCTATGAGTCATTATCAAGCTTTGCATTTTCTGTTCTCTAGTGTCATACACAGTTTAGAATAGGTTTTGCTCTATTTTAGTGTAACCATTCACTTCTCTTCACCAACACTTAGTTCTTTTCCTTCTTGACATAAAACCATAAAACCAAAAACATCATAAAAACACTAAACACAACGTAGTGAGAAATAGATACCTAGGCACATATAGTGCACCACACTTCAGCAGTTTACTGACCCTGGTTGATAATTTATGACCTCAATTTAGGAACACTAAGTTGAGCACAACAACAAGAGCCTAAAAATCCCTCATTTTCAACCAATTAGAGTTAAATTTTAATGAATAAAATCATCTCATACAGGATCAACTGATGGTCAAAGACAAATAATGGGATGATATTTGATTTTATTCCCGCAAGAGTTGTTATCACCAAAAAATGATCACTTAGCCATATCTAACTACATGGATCGAAATACACCATGTAAGACCAATTTTACCATAGTAAATTTCTTTCACTACAGGAAATAACCCAATAAACCATATTTTATTAAGTTGTTTCTAATTAAAACAAGAAACCCCATGAGGAATAATTAAATAAATCATTATTTATTTGATTTTCTTCTAGGAATAATTAATTAAATCACTATTTAGTTAATATTCCTTGTCATATTTGACCCAATCATGAGAAATAGTTAAATAAATCACCGTTTATTTGATTTTTCTTTAGGAATAATTAATTAAATAGTTATTTAGTAAATATTCTTTGTCAAATTTAACTAAATCACTTAGGAATGATTAAACAAATCATTATTCGTTTATTATTCATTAACCACTTTCTTTGAAATAATAAATAAATCATTTGTTTGTTTATTATTTCTAAATAAATGTATTTAACCAATTTAAATATATTTTCCCTCCAAAACATATAATAAAATATTCCAAGCTGTTAGATCTAGATTGTGGTTAATAATATCTTATTATTTTCCATTTTTGAGAATAACCTAATATTTTTTTATAAATAAGAGGGTTTTCCATCCATTTCTCACCATGATCACTATCATCGTCGCTATTATCTTATTTTTTCATTCGAGCTCCCATCTGAGTTCAACACACGTTTTGGGTTTTACATATCAAAGAGAGAGAAAGATCTAGAATATCGAAGCATAGAGAACTACCAATCATGAGAATCTACCTATATATTTTATTCCTCCTCAAATGAGTTGCAACCTATCTAACCATGGATGTAGCTGCAAAATATTTTATTAGTTGCAGAATTAGTGTAATTCAGTATCTATATGAATGTTTTCATTAAATTTCACAAATAAACAATATATTATAAACCATGAATGAATGATACCTTTTATGATTTTTGAGAATATCTAAAGTAACATTTCATCTTTAAAATGTAGCAAAATTGTCATGAAAAGGATGGAAAGGAAATTAAAAGGGTTATAAAAATGAATACAATTTAGGACTTCAACATTCACCCACACCAAGGGTTTTACATGTACTCATGCATCAAAACATAAAAAATTGCCCAAGTCTTTTATTCCCTATGCTATATTTGAATCTTGGATTAAGACATCCAAACTAGTGCTTCCTTTTTTATTGTTAACACTAAATGCTAATTTTGGTTTCTTCTTTAAAATCTTGGTCTGAAACCATCTGAATTTGTTTCTGAGGAACTTGTTATTGGCCTTGAGTTTCTTGTTTTTCTTATACCAGTGGCACAAAATAAAAAGTATATTATCATTTTGAGTCCTCAAGGTTTCGTTATGTACTTTTATTTCCTCATGTTCTTGTTTGAGATGCTTTTTCAATATCTCTAACTCATATATATCATGTTTCAAAGCATCTTTAATCTTGTATTATTTTTTATGAATGTCATTAGTCAAAGGGAAATCTTCATCAAAAGTATTTGCATACTCACTTTAGAGAGGGAAATTTAACTTTTCTTGTGCTCTTTTCTCCAGTGATTCCACATAATCATAGATTTTTTGTTGGAATGGCTTAATTTCAAGTGTCTCCTTGGTTAGACTTGGAGTTCGATAAAACTATGATTCTCTGGCTCCTTCGTTCATGCTATGATCTCCCTCCTCAAAGTCAACTATCTCAGGTGATTGTGCGTTTAAATGCTCAGAAATGCATTTACTCAGCTTCACTTTTGATTCCTATGTCTTTCGGATGCTTTTTCTCTTGCTCATTTTCCTCTGTTCCTTGTCCACTAGTTCTACTCTTTTGTTTCTTCATACTTCTTGACCCTTGTGTTGGATTTCTTCCTTCTAACATCTTGTTTTTCATTTTTTTTTAAATATTATTCAAGAACTGAAAAAGAGGGTTGTCATCTTCAAGTACTTCTGGTGAAGTTCCCATTTGTTATGCTTCATTGATGGCCAAACCCTCTCCTTCATTAATGGGATCGAGGTTAGGGTTTGAAATTGTTCTATGTCGGCTTCTCCTAGTTTTTGTAACCATTTCTTCCTCTTGAAATGCTATAAAACTATTTTGGACGAAAAATATTTTCCAATTATCTCCCTTGCCCTTCAAATGTGCTTCAATGAGGATTTTAATTAAATCATGGTGATACAGGGCACTGGCAAGAGTTTTCAATTCTCGTTGTACACTAGAATCCATTTTCTTGAGAGCCATCCCATCATATGCATCTCCTTCACCAGGTGTAACAAAATCATAATATTATTCATTCTTTCAAATTTCTTTTTCCATGGTTTGGGGTTTTACATTAGTTAATATTTTTGCTGTTTAACATCTTTTGCTGCATAAATCTATTATTTTGCAGGTTTCTTCTAAATTTTTGTTGCAGATATGAAGAATTAGATGACCATAACTATTGTTAGGGCCATTAATCACTTGTGGCTTGAGTAAGGTCTTTTTGGTACACTTGTCGACATATTTTACACTAACAAATGGTGACTCCACTGGGTTTTTAATTACACATTGTCGTTAACAAATGGTGACTCCAATGGTGTAATTAAGATTTCCTGGGTGATCAAGAACTTCAGCAAACATGGTTTTTCTTTAGCTAGTTTTCAATCTCTTGGTGTTTATTTTCAAATTTTATGCCCTTATTTAGTTAAAATTCCAAATTCTGAGACTTTTTTGGTGTTTTCCGTAGGTCACATGTACCAACTGTATAGGAGACGAAAAATCTGACGGAACCTACTGCCAGAGAGTCAAGGAGGGAAGATCACAATTTTCAGCCCCAAATCTATGTTTTCTCCTCCATATCTCACTTTTTGGCCCAAAATTGCGCTATCCTCCTATTTCAGGTCAGAACCTGCAATTCGGATTTTTTTCGGGAATTTTTATAAAAATTTTAGGGTTTGCCGAGAGTACTGTTTTGGGTTTTTTGACATCTATTTCAACCCGTTTTGGGCATGGATTTGCTAATTTGGTAGGCCTATGGTTTTAGTACACTTCCACCTTTTTAGGAAGAGTTCAACTTAGTAGGTAGTCTGAGATTTTCAATTCTTTCAGCCATTTTTCAGGGTCTAATCCATTCTTTTTTAGACCTTTAAGATAGGTTGTTTTAACATCCAGAAATCCCTCTTGAGTTTTTTTTTGCCTTCCCCCTTAGGGTACCATTGTTTTCCCTAGGTTATAAAGCTTCTAGGGCCTATCTTTTGCAGCTTTTTTCCCCTCAGGTTTCTTGTTGTTTTTTGCACCATTTTCAACAGCATATAGTCATTTGATCCCAGCCCCATATACATTAGATCTTGTGACCCTTTTAGTGTGTTTTGAGTTTCTTGTTTTCCTATCCTATTTCCGCTATTTGAGAGACTTGTTTAGGTGGGGTTTGTGCTTGATTTACTATTTATTTTACTGTCATTATTTCAGTTTCATTTACAGTTTTCAACATTTTATTTCAGCAGCACTTTGGCATCATCATAAAACATGATTTATTAACTCATCCACAATACATACTTATTTTCACACATTCACACCTAAAGTGAATGAGAGCTTGGTTCAAGCCGCCAAACCAAGACTTAAACATGCCACTTAATAAATCTAACTCACATAGATTAAGCCCACTTGGGCATCAAGTCTAAAGAATCTATGTAATTAGTTGTAGGACCAGTGGGATAGGCTTCCAATAAAACCCATCGATCACATACATTGAGACATAAAAAGTTGAGTTAATAGGGATCTTAAAATCCTTCACCATCCTGCGATAAAAGCTAGAGTGCGTCAAAAACTCGTTTCAAAGGTGGTTAGGCTAGGACATCATGTGAGCGATTCTCCTTGGGGCTACCCAATCTGTGGTAGGGAATTTCGTGCGTTGTCTGATTTACCAAGAATCTCAAGACTTGACCACCCCCATGGGATGAAGGTAACCTTAATGGCCAATCTTAGGAAAACTCCTTATAGGGCTGGCTTTGGGAAGAAATTGGTTCTCTACCCTACTTTTCTGCATGAAAGGCCATATAAAACAATAGAATATAGGATCATTTGAAGATTTAGATCACCTTTAGGCTAGAGGTAATTTTTATTTTGATAGGAGGTGTTTGCTTGCATTAGAGTAGCTCATAGAGTAGTTAGTTTACACTTGGCACCACTGTACTAGGTGTTTGGCTGCTATTTGTTACACTTTTGTTTCTATCATCCTTTAGTCCTTAGTGCCATATGTGTCTTGACATCATTGCGCCCCCAAGGAATTTTTTGTAGAGAATCCAAGGTCTACATCCTTAGTTTTCATTAGGACATATTTCCCCATCCCATCGGGTTAGAAATAATCCTCCCAGTCCTCCATCGAGTCCCTCTCATGACTCATATTCTTTTGATTCATTGAGTTCTTCCTCTAATTCCGCATCCTCTCATCCTCATTGGTGAGCCCTGGTATTGCACCAAGAGTGCTGAAACTCCCAGGGGCTGCCCTACTTTACTTTATCAACCCAGGGTTCGTATAAAATTTGAGGTGACAGTGTTATATAGACAAAATATGCATTCTGTTTATGTCATCCTCTTCTGATTTACGAAAGGGTGCTATTTCTTAATTTATGAGAACAATTGGAAAGTAAATTATTGGAAGGAAATGACAGAAAGGAAATTAAATTAAAGTGTTGAAAAGAAGTGACAAGAATGAAACTAATTTAATTGGAAGAAAGGGAAATGACTGAAAAGAAACTAAGCTAACTTGTTGAAAAACTAATTCTAAACCACCCTTAACTTGGCCAAACAGCTAAATGCATTCTACTTATCCTATGATCTATCTACCATGCTCTTATCCATGCAACTAAACTATCCATGACTTAATTATAACTAAAAAGAGTTAATTTGCAGCTTGGAGGAAGAAAAAGGGCTAAACGAGTCTAATGGGAGGTTTAACACTTGAAACAAGGTTTGGAAGCGAAAAGAGGGGGCTAAACCCTTGGAAAACTTGATTATAATGTGAGAAATGACTTTGGAGCGGAAAGAATTGAAAAAGGATTAGAAGCAGAAAGAGGGGGTTTAAAACCTTATAAAATCTTATTATAGTGCAAGAAATGGCTTTGGAGCAGAAAGAATCAAAAAATGCAATGACAGAGACGCGATGGAGGTAAAAGTCGCGACATGTGATTTCGTAATTGCAACTTTTCAAGTTTAAATGGATAGCAGCAAGGATTTAATGGGAATAAACTAAAATGTGCGAAGTGCGAAGTGCGCTGCGGTAAAGGTTGTGGGAGGCGATTTGCGATGGGGATGATGTGGCTGTGAAAAATAAAAAGGAAAAAGTTGCAGGTTGCAATGTGCAATATGGTAAGTTCCGCGAGATGCGATGTTGCAATACCGCAATCGCAAGAATGAGCGGTAAGTGTTAAGGGTAAAATCTAAAGGATGCGAAGTGCGATTTGCGATGGCGACATGGTGGTGGGACCGATAGCGAGGCAAGATCGCACTATCTCAATAAGCCAGAAAAACGGCAAGTGTTAAGGGAGAAAGGATAAACAGTGCGAAGTGCGATTTCGCAATATCACAATCGTAAGAAACGAGCGGTAAGTGTTGAAGGTAAAAGCTAAATGTTGCAATTTCCAAAGTGCGACGTACGGTAGTGGGAATTTCGAGGAGGAAGGTGGAGGTCGGGTTTCAATGGTTTTTCAAGTGTTTAGAATTAAAAAGGTAAAGTAGACGACACCAATAAAAAGGCAAGAATAAGGTAGGTTGAATGGTTCTGAGAGTTTTTATGAATCAGAAGGTGGGTGCAACATTTAAACAAGAGGAAAAGGAGGGGAATGGAGGCATAAAAACAATGTTTAAGCCATGAAGATGGAGAGGGAAAATGAAGCAGGAAGCGACACAGAGCTGCTCTGGGGTGTTGACATTAATTCCGGCAAAAAAACCTGCAGATTCATGCACAGGAAAACCATAAAAGAGTGTGTGATCAAATAACGAACAAAAATCAGTTTTTGGGTCAGTGGGAAGGTCTACCCTACTCGAACTCTATTGACATAGATGATTAGGGGGAGTCTTGACCACAGGTTTGGAGTTTTTCCTCTATTTCACTATGCATAAGGACTTAAAACTACAACGGAACAAAAACTAAATAGAAATGAAACTTATCAGAAGCATATCTAACTTAAATTACAGAGGCAAAACTAGCTAAATGACAGAAAGTAAATGATAATAACAATAGAGAAGTTGAGGCACATGGATTGGGCCTTAACCCATGAGCCTAGCCCTCTGAACTTAAATCAATCAAATGCAATCAGTCTGCTCATTTCATAAAATAATAACTACATACATATCTGAAAGTTTTGATCCCTAAATAAAATAAAAAGCTTCGATAGTTCACAACAATAATTATGAATGGAATCGAGACTATGATAGACTAACTCTTCCTAGCTCTAGCTCTACTCTATTTATTATATAGGGAATTCCAAAAACTCCCTAGAAAATGGTGATTGAGTCCACTGGACTCCAAGTAAACCAAGGATAAGTGATATCTTCTTTGAGTTGCTCGGCTGCCTCTGGAATTCCAATTTCTGGAGAGAATCCTTGGGGATCCTTCAGCTGCTTGCGGAATTCGAATTGCTGGAGAGAATATTTGGGGTCCTTTAGCTGCCTTTGAGGGTGGACAATCCTCCTATAATTTCTCCTTGCTGTCTCCTCCAAGTCTTTGTGATAAAATATTTATAAAAATGCTTAATAAATCATGATTCTCTACACTCAACCTTATATTGGGCACTCAAAGTATGTTAGCCTTAATCACCACCTATATTAGCACCATAAACCCAAATAATAATAAAATTGCAAGAAAAAGAGATCTAAGAAGGAAAAAAGGTGACTATTAACCCCTCCAAATATGTCTAATGATGGAGCTCATCATCACCCCCCTATTGAATGGTTGCTTATCCTCTGAGTAACTAATCGTGCCCCTCCATTTCCCTCAAAGCTTTGACAACCCCCCTGATTTCCTGAGGAAGAAGTGTGGGAATTTCCCCAAGGGGGTAAAATCCATCATTCTTTTTTTCATTCTCCCATTCTCTATCTTGTGCATATGTGTCCTCTTCATCAGTCATCCCCAACAACAAAGGTGGGTTGAGATTTAGTCCCAACCATTAGATCTTTTTTGCCTACATGGCCCTCTTGTATAATGGTGCCCTTTCCAATGCACCCTTCAGTATTTCTGGAGTATGATACTCCTTGTTCTTGAGGCTCTGTAGGAGGTTGTTCCATCTCCTCTGGCTAGCCATAATGCACTCCTCTTCTATCTGCCTAGAAACATAATCAAAGTGGCCTATCACCTGGTTTTGAGTTTGAAGGTAACTTTCAAACAGTGTAGGGTCCTTTTCAATCTCTCGATGGTTAAGGATGACTCCTCTTGGGCTGAACACTTCTGGTCTGAGATATAAGGGTTCTCTATTTCTTCTTAGCATGACCTTCCATATCTCTTTGGCTCTATTGTCCTCATTCACCATCCAAGATGCTAGAGCCATTAACTGCATATCCCTCATCGTAGGATTGGGGTCCCAAATCTCCATATTTGTCAGCACAAAGTTATGAATATAAAACTCTGCCATCTTTGCCTGATCAACTATGTTGGCTTGCTTGTAGAACTTCATGAATTTCCTACAATCTTGGAAATGGAGTGATCCATGGGAGGCTAGAGTGTTGATTTGAAATAGAAGCCATTGTTCTTTGAGGTACACAACATATGAGTCAGAGGGGAATCTATGTTGAAGGGCTTCTATGCATAAGTCCGCCATGGTGACTTCTTGCTCCTCTTTTTACTGCAATTTTTCCTTTAGCGCTACATTCTCTGCCTATGCCTTCTGTAGCTACTCCTTCAGAGATATTTCTTCTATTATTTCCTCCTCGCCTTGGTGATTCTTCAATGATGATCGGGCTTAAGGGAGAATTTTCTAGCTCTCTTTGATTCTTGTCAGCCCCAAAATACCTAGAGGTCTGCCTTTTTCTTTTTGCGCTCAGAGGAGCCATGGTGGCAGTTATCTTTTTGTAGTGAGGGGATGTGACGCTGGGTTGTGAATCTGTCTCGCCCAATTTCTGCTATCTCTATGACTTCTATGGCCATCTCTTCTATTTTTCTTTGGCCCTTTGTCTCTCTCTCTTCTTCTTCTGGTTCTTCCTCCTCTTCTTTTAGTTCTTCTTGTTCCTTCTGGAACTACCTCGGGTTTTTTTTCTTTATTTCTGGTTCTTATTATTCTTCTTCAAGAATTGCGTGCTTCCACCATTCCTCTCCCTCTAAAAATTGTCAATTCATTGGTTTGGATGAGATGACATTTCCTTTTATTAGATGATGCAACTAAATTTGGAGTGCCAATATAACTTTGCTTAGCTCTAGTTCTGTCGTAGACAATTGGTTCCTCCTCCCTGTTAATTAAAGATGAACTACGCATTTTCCTCCCCTCGTTATCCTCTACTCCAGTGATTTAAAATTTTTATTTTGCATGCCCAGGTGGCATGTACTCCCAGTTAGTTTTATTCCAGCCATACCTCACGGTGGTAGCCGAGTTAACTTTCCATCTTTCTGCCCCTCAAACTCTAAGTCTGCAAATTAATTATTTATGGCTATTATGAATGCGTAGCAAGGGGTGAGAGCTTATACCTTAGTTTACCTGTTGTTTCCAAAGAAGTTGTAGGAGTTGGAGTTTTGAGACAAGCGTTTTTAGATGTTGCATTCTTCACCATATTCATGTTCTATGAGTGAGTAGCTTCCTGAATGAGTTGCTAATCTTTGTTTGTTGTTTCTCTCTGCTGTGGATGTTGCGTGGGGTGCTTGAGATGCCATGGGTGGCATGATCGTTCTTCTGTAGTCTGTTATGCAACTTTCCTTGTTGTTCTTCTTGGCAGTCCATCAACAAATTTGTTTTTGAAGGAACTTCCTGATGTTTATAGCAGTCTGTTTGTGTGCTACTTCTCTTACTACATTGTGCTTAGGAATGGAGTAGTGTCGTGTCTGGAGGTGATGGAGGAAGTTATGAAGATGAATGGAGTGAATGATGGGATGGAAAAATAAGAAGGGAAAAGAATATGAATGGTTCCCAGTGTTTTCCAGAAACCAATATCAACCTAAAAAATAGAAAACATAGAAAAACACAGTGATGTAGATGCATTTTTTTGCTTTTTTTCTTTTTTTCTTTTTGTTTTTGAAAGAAATTTGGCTACCTCCATGGAGGTTTTAAACCCAAAAACTTTCCTTGGGCACCTCAGAGAGGTTTTCATCCATGGATCTTTATTCTTTTTTCCTTTTTTTTTTTTTGAGATAGTGAGTTGCCTCCATTGAGGTTTTCAACACTCAAGCTTATCATTTTTTTTTCTTTTAGGAGGTGTGGGAAATTATGGAGTTTCCCATCACATGCATCTCTCTACTTATTGAATTGATGAATTTTTCCCTTGACAAAGGCTCCTTGTAAATTTTAATTTTATGACCATTTACAAGCAAGGGGATCCCTTCCTCATCTATGGTCATGATTTGAATTGTGCCATTATCAAAGAATTTATCCACTGTTTAAGGCCCCAAACTTCTTGTCATCAGCTTTCCTTTGAAGTATTTAAACCTTGAATCATACAACAGTGCTCAATCTCCTTCTTGGAAGGTCCTTTCTTTGATGTTCTTGTCATGCCATACCTTCCTTTGCAGCCGAACTACCTCTGTGTGAAGAGGTGCTTGCATTCTGAGCTCATCCAATCCATTTAGATGAAAAAACTTCTCTTTTTGGGCATTTGTTAGATCTAGATTTAATTCAACTTCCATTTTAAAGTATTGAATTCAAACTCAACTGAAAGTAGAGCTTTCTTACCATAGACTAGTTCATAAAGAGTGAATTCTGTTGTTGTCTTCCAAGTGGTGTTGTAGGCCCAAGTAGCTTCTACCAATCTATCTGCCCAATATTTTCTATTGCTACTCACAACCTTGGTTAGGATGCTCTCTAAAGCTCTATTAGTTACCTCTACTTGGCCATTCGCTTGAGGGTGATAGGAAATAGAATTTCTATGCTTAATCTTGTGCTTCCTCAAAATATTCTCAATGAGGTAAGAGGTGAACTGTGATCCCTAATCAGTGACTATTTATCTAGGATATAAAAAAATTTGAAACACATTCTCCCTCAGAAATTCTGCTACTTTTTCTTCGATTGCTACCTTCACTACTTTTGCTTCAACCCACTTTCTCAGGTAATCAGTGCAGACTATGATATGCTTCTTTTGTCTGGATGGTGAATCGATGGGTCCAACAAAGTCCATGCCCCACTTTTCAAATGGCTCAAGAGCCACCTGAGGTTGTAAAGGCATTTCATCCCTTTCTGTGGGTTTCCCCATCCTTTAGCACTGGTCACACCTGTTGGTGTATCTTCTTGAATCTTGGTGAAGGGTAGGCCAATAGTAACCCATCTGCAAAACTTTGTAAGTAGTTTTCTCTGTAGCAAAGTGGACTCCACATGGGTTTTCATGAAATTCAGAGAGGATATCAAAAAATTATTCTTCCCCTCACATATTATTAGGATTTTATCAGGGCCTAGCTTGAAGAGATTCCCCCCCATCCATGTCAAAGGGGCGCTTTTTCTGATGATTCTTCTCCTTTCCCTAAATGAAAGATTAGGAGGGATTCTTTCAGCAACCAAGTAGTTGGCTTTATTAGCAAACCATGGTGAGAGTGCTGATATGGAAAAGAGGTGTTCATTTGGCAGTTGGTCATCCACCATTCCTTCTTCACCTGCAGGGAGAACTAACCTGAACAAAAAATCTACAACAACATTTTCCTTTCCAGGTTTATCAACAATAGTAATATCAAATTGCTGCAAAAGTAACAACCATCTAATTATTCTATCATTAACATATGGTTTCTTCATTAAATACTTGATGGTTGCATGGTCAGTGTGAACAAAGTTCTGATATCCAGTGAAATAATGCCTGAATTTGTTCAATGCATGAATAATGGCCAACATCTCCTTCTCAGTAACAATATAATTCAACTCGGCTTTGGACAAATTATTGCCGATGAAATAAATGGCATAAGGGATTTTGTCCTCTAATTGTCCTAATGCTACCCCTACAGCTTTTTTGGATGCATTAATGTGGATGTGGAAAGGCATAGTCCAATTTAGACCTCGGAGGATGGGGGCAGTAGTCAACTGCTTCTTAATGAGCTCAGAAGCCTCTTAGAAAGGACCAAACCAAATAAACTTAGAATCTTTGGCCAATAACCCGAATAATGTCGAAGCCATCTTGCTGAAATATTTGATGAACCTTCTATAATAACCATCTAAGCCTAAGAAACTCCTAACATCTTTCTAATTTTGAGGAGCAGGTACCCTTTTGATGATAGTGATTTTGTTCAGGTCTACTTGTATTCCTACTTTAGATATGAAGTGTCCTAATACAACCCCTGCTTTCTTCAAGAATTCACACTTTTCTGGGCTCAAGGAGAGATGCATCTCAATGCACCTTATTATTACTTTACCCAAATTGGAGAGAGATTATTGGAATTCATCCCCATATGGTGTGAAATCATCCATGTAAATTTTGATAGAGTCATGGAATAACTAAGAAAAGATGCTCAGGACAACTCTCTGGAAGGTGGCTGGGGCATTGCATAACCCAAAGGGTAGGAATCTATAAGAAAAGGTACCGCAAGGGCAAGTGAAAGTAGTCTTATCCTGGTCTTTAGTGCTGATTTGAATCTGATTGTACCCACTAAACCCATCTAAGAAGGAAAAGAAGTTCTTCCCTACAAGTCCATCCAGGACTTGGTCTATAAAGGGAAAAGTGAAATGGTCTTTCTTGGTGGCTTTGTTAAGTTCTCGATAATAATAAAAAAATTCACCACTTCCCATTCTTCTTTGGGACTAGGAGAAGAGGAGATAACCACTCACTGTCGGATATAGGATATACGAACCCCGCATCAAATAGTTTCTGCAGCTCTTCTTTGACTATGTCCTTTAGAGCCGGGTTCATCCTTCTTTGGGGTTTTCTCACAGGCTTGCATCCTTCTTTGATGTAAATGTGATGTCTGCATACCGAAGGATGCACCCCTTTCATGTCCTTGTAATCCCAAGCAAATGCTTCAAGATTTTATTTCAAAAGCTGGCATAACTGCTTCCCTTCTTCATTTGAGAGGTTTGGGTTGATTTTCAGAGATATGGATGGGCCAAACCTGACAGCCTTGGTGGTTTCAGAGGTTGTCTCAACTGATTTCACTTGCATCCAAGGTTGGATTTCAGACTCATTGACTAGGGTTTTGAGAGGAGTGTTAGTGGAGGACTAGTTTTGAATGGCATGGTCGATGAGTTCATCTTCATCAAGCTTCCCCCCTCTAAGTATAGCATCTATGATAACCATAGGGGCAGTGTAATATTCCTAATTAGCAATGGCTAATTGGAATATTCAATTTTGCTCAATTTTGCCTTCTATAGTTTATTTATAAATAAAAAGGTGAGTTGAGGGGACATAACTCACTTTGGGAATAAAATTCACTCCCTAGTAGCACAACGTTGTAACTTAAAGGGAGCCAAGGGGGGGCCAAGGACCACGTAGAGAGGGGGCCCACGTATACACTTGGAGGGATTGCGCAAATGGAGAGGAGAACGTGGCAAAGGAGAGGCTACGTTGGAGGATTGGGCCTTAGGGTTTTGTGAGAGGCCAACGTTATAAAATAGAGAGTAGGCTCCTCATTTTGTCATTCAAGTTTATGCATTTGAGCTATTCACTTTGACTTCTTGAGCACGCTGGCTGTTTAGCTTGTCTGCAACACTGTTTAGTGCATCAAGTGTCTCCGTTCGGAGATCTCACCCTTAGCCCCGGGGGACTTCGAGTGCCTACTCGGGCAAGGTAGTTTCATCATAATTTTGTAGGAGGATTTTTGTTTGGGTTTTCTTGCAAAGCTGTGCATTCATAAATTACGTAGTCTTGAAAGGGAGGATGCAGTCCATTCTAGGGGAGCTCCAGATTGAGTTTCTTGCGGGGGTTTTGAGCTTGGAGATTGAGCAAGGGACCAGCCCTTTCCTGTTAGAGGATTTTGGTGGAGTTTGAGGATTCATTTCAGTGGTTTCTATTCAGCCTCTGCGCAAAGCCTTGGAGGACAGCGTAATTCCCCAAGGGGGTGTTTTTCGGGGGTCAGCCATTTCAGATATTATTTTTGAGTTTTGCTGTGATTGGTGAGTAGAGGTGGATTCCAAATTTTCAGCGCATTTCGCGGAGGGGAACAGCCCCAAATCATCATTTCATTTCAGCAGTAGCAGCTACACGGCAGTTTTCCAGCAGCTGGGACATAGTTCAAAGAGCAACCATTTCTTGGACATTCTGAGAGTATTTCTTCACTTGCCTTGAGCAAGTCTAGGTGCCATCACTTTGATCACCTATTGTACTTCATTATATTTCTCAGTATAATAAAATGTCTTAGCATTATCTCTCTATATTTCTGGAGCATTTGTTATACATTCTATCTATGCTATTGTATTCTTGCATTACTGTTATTTTTCTATCTTCGAGCATTCTAGTTCTATACCACTTGGTGTGTTTTCCTCATACTCTTAGACAGAGTCTGGAAAGGGCCAGGTAGCCTCCAGATCTCACCCTCTTCTCAGAGGTTAAATATCTGGTAAATGCCCTCCCAGTCCATCTCTGGTTCGAGTTTGCTTGTGTTTGAGGGATATCCCTGAAAAGGGATATTACATGCAGGGTTATATAACTCATCTTCTTCATCCTCCAACCATATAGAGAGATCATAATCAATGGAAGGCTGGGCTGGAGGATATAACACTAGATTTTTATACAAAGGCCCATTTTTATAGTCATATTTCCAACCCGTATAAGCGTCTGCAGTGGCTAACCAAGGTCTCCTTAAGATGAGAGGATAAACGTTAAACTTGGTTTTTAGCTGCAGGACTAGGAAATATGTAGGATACTACCAAGATTCAATGGTAACCATAACATCCTCAATAATTCCTTTTGGAGTTACTGTGGACCGATTTGCAATTTGTAGAACTATTGTGGTTTTCCTCAAAGTCCCTTGGAGATCAAGTTTCAACATAGTTTCATTGGTCATGATATTGATGGCATCCCCTAAATCAATCAGAGTGTAAGGGACTATTACACCATCTATATGTACATCAACAAATGGACTACTAGGGTCCAGGTATTTTGGAAATATCACCTTTCCCAACAGCAGGTCAGACAGTTGTCCTACCACATTGATGGTGGGGGTATCTCTCTTCCTCCTTACAGGTTTCTTGAAGCACTTTTCTTTGATGAGGCTATTGTAGATAGGGATATCCTTAATGGCCTGGAGAAGTGGTATCTTTACACACTAATTTTACAGTTATCCCAGGAGTTCAGTATCCTCTGGGTTATGCTGACTAGGGTGGATCAAGCGCTCGGGAAAAGGAGGTTGTTGGATATGAGTGTTATCTTCTTTCTTTTCCTCCTCAACCTCTATGGGTGGATATGGGGTATGGTTTTCTGGGAGTACTCTTCCCAACCTGAGATTAACCTCATGTATCTCCACAGCATAAGCTGGATGGAATGTTTCTACACTGGGGGCCTGTTGTGCCTGTCTGTTGTTCGGGTTTAGATTGGGCTGTGCAGGTATAGGTAGCCTAGGTGGAGCAGCATGAGTAAGCTGAGGTTGAGGTTTGGGTGGAGGCATTAGAGCAGGTAGTTGATTTTGTTGAGGCCTCTGCCCTTGGGATGGATTGTTCCACGGAGGTTGTTGTGGAAAATAATGCTGAAATGGTTGGTTTACTGGTTGAGGATGATATGAAGGGTTGGAAGGCCAAGTAGGAGGTGTAGAACAGGATGAAGGAGTGGGGGTGTACCAAGGTTTCATGGGTTCACTCTTATTGTTGTAATAGTAATATTGAGGTGCACCTTGCATACCTTGTTGATATGGCTGAGGGCCTTGAGGCCTTCTATGGTTGATGAAACATAGTTGCTCTGGCATTGTTTCCCCACCTTGATATACAACTTTAAGTCCAGGTAAGGAGGAGCACTTGTCTGTGACATGATTCTCTTCACATACTAAGCAAAAATCTGTGACATTCAGTGGACATTCATTTCTTGGGTGTTTCCTAGTACATCTACCGCAAAATATGGCTAGGGCTCTCTCTTCTTCCTCTTGCTTCCTTTTGGCCTGCATTGTGTCCATTTACAAAGAAAAGGTGTGCAACATGTCACTCTTGAAGTCCTCTAGCATGTTTCCAATCTCATGCTTTATGAAGGTGGAAGAGGGAGGGGTATTGGATGTACTTTGGCTAGCTCTTCCCTTCTTCCTAAATGCCCTAGAATGGTTCTGGAAGACAATTTTGATTGTTTGATAGGGTTGTTGGTAGATATCTCCTCCTGATAACATATTCAAGGTTTCTATCATATCTTCACTGATGCCTCGAAGAGGTACAAGTTTAAGTGAGTTAGGAACAAGAGTACAATTGGCTCCCTTATAGTTCAATTGAAACCTCTCTTCATAATCCTCTAGGGATTCATCGGGCCCTAGAGTCATCTCAAATATCTCATCCTTAGTTTCCTTGGACCTACAATAGTCTTTGTACTTGCTGCTGAAGGTCTCTTCCATCTGTGCCTAGGTAGTGATGCTATCCCCATGCAAACCCATGAACCAGCACAAGGCTGCATCCTTAAGGGTGGATGGGAACAACTTCAACTTCTGATCATCAGAGGTGTAGTCATAAGTCCTACAGACAACAAAAAATTCAAACATGAATGTGTCAAGGTCTTCAGAGGTAAGTCCATGGAAGTGTGGAAGAGTTGAGGGGCTAATGTTTTTCATCTTAGTGTCCCCATATTCCTCTCTTATGGGAAAGGCTCTCTCGGTCCCAGCCATGGTTAAGATAGGTGAAGTAGGTCCCTCAGTTGAAACAAGGTATTCTTCTTCTTCTTCCCCAATAGGATCCTCAAAATATTCAGAAGGCTCTCCTAGAGGGGGTTCAATCTCACTGCCACTAAAGAAGAGTGAAGGGTGGCCAGGAGGTGATGTGGGGGTTTTAGGTAAGGTTTATATTTAATTCTAGTCCTACGTGGCATGAAAATCAGATATTTTTTGTACTTTTTAAATATTTCTGAAGTGACATGAAAAGAAAGGAAAATAGAAAATAATACTAAAAAAAATCAAAATATCTACTAGACACCTCTCTAGAAAATGTCGCCAAAAAGTGGTGAGCCTTGGTGTTGCACCAAGAGTGCTGCAACTCCCAGGGGATTCCCTACTTTACTTTATCAACCTGGGGTTCGTACAAAATTTGAGGTGACAATGCTATATACACAACAGATGCATTGTGTTTATGTCATCCTCTTCTGTTTTATGAAAGGGTGCTATTTCTTAAATTATGAGAACAACTAGAAAGTAAATTAATGGAAGGAAATGATAGAAAGGAAATTAAATTAAAGTGCTGAAAAGAAATGACAAGAATGAAACTAATTTAATTGGCAGAAAGGGAAATGACTGAAAAGAAACTAAGCACATATTGTTTTAAATAACTAAAGAAACTAAACTAATTTAATTCATTTTTGTGCCAATGTTTTTAAATAACCAAGCACATATGTTTTTCCGATTGCGATTAATTAATTTTCACCTATAAACATCCTTTGAGTTAAAAGAGTAACGTTTTTGAAAGCTTCAAACATTAGCGGGGGAGGGGGAATCAAAATGCAAAGAAAAATGAAAATTTTGCGATGCGATATCATAATCGCAATCTTGGTGAAACTGGGAGGTGGAAGGAAGTGGTCACTAGAAAAAGTGCTATGTGATGTGATGTATCCCATCGAGGAAATGAAAACGAGGGTGTAGAGAATGATGGAAGAATGGAAATGCGATTTACGGTTTGAAATTAGTGACCTAGCAAAGGTGGGTCCTGCGGTTTATCCTTAATGAAACATGATTTGGTCGGAAGCCCATTTTCTTTATTAATTTTTTTTATTGATATCGCATCACAAATTCATTTAGAGTGGCTTAAGTTGTCATATGTTGTCTTCACTATTTTGCGATTGCGATTTTCACTATGTTTCTTTTAAATTTTCTGCCTAAGTTCCCTTTAGACAATAAAAATGATGCCCTTTATCTTTTCTAATTCCTATTTCTATTTTAATCAATCACTTAAGGGTCTTATTTTTTCTAGTCTAAAATTTCTAAAATTGTCCCTATTGTTTTTCTAAGGCAACTATTCTAAAATAATGGGGGTTGTTGAATAGCACAACAAAACCCTTAAATCTTTGAAAATATGAATTTTCAATTAGAAGCACAGGGTTAGGATGAGAATATTTTGAGGGAAAATGGATCTAATCATATTTAGCCAGCATGTCAAGACAGTGAGGACCTAGCATAACCATCAATGAAGGTTGGAGTGCCTCAACTTCTCGGCTAGTATCTAGATATTGAGATGATAAATCGTAAAAGGAAGTAAAAAAATTGTCATTGGATGCGCCAATGGGAAAATGTTAAGCTGAATGACAGTCATCAGAGACAAAATCATGATCAAATGTTCAGATTAAAGCATCAAATTCCCAGTTTGTAATTAACAAGGATAAATCAATTTGAACAATTCTGTGAATGCTATGAAAATAGAACCAACTTCCTTGCATGAAGAATATGAAAAATAATCTTCCTGTAACCGATGACGGACCCTACAAGCATCATAATCATCGAAAGAAGTGAAAAGGAATGCTAGTATAAAAAATATATGGAACCATTAAGGATGTAATGGATGAAAAGAGGACCTTGATTCAACAAATAACTCAAGCACTTGCTAACACTCAAAAGGATTTCTGGTGTCATGAAGAAATTCACAAGAAATACTAGGTGCTGATTATCCACCATAACACTAAACAAATATGAATTCTTTGGCCAAAGATAATATTAAAATAAATCAACTTCACAATTTTGCACATTCAAAAAAGGTATACACTCCAAACCCGGATTCGATACAAGAGATTTGCATGGGGATGAATTCACCACAATAGTATGATCATAAAATCGATCTCGAGAAATAGTAAAATTGTAATGATAAATCCTAAAATCCATCAATAAAGAGTTTGTATCTAGTGAAACAATATGAATGAAATAATTGTGCGAGAAAATACATATCTGACATGGTTATGGAATTTTAATAGGATCAAAAGAACCTGACATAACCATCAATGAGAGTTGAAGTTCCTTGACTTCCTGAAAATTTCTGAAACTTGGAAAATAAAGATAACAAAATTTTGTAAACTGAGTCAAATCATAGATTGCATATGGAAAACTTCCATCAGTTAAGTTAATAGGATGACCACTATCTAGATGGAAGCTATCTACATCATTAGTTTGACTAGATTCTTGAAACAAATTACTAAAGTCATAATAGTTTTATGATCGCAAGTATAAGCATGCATGCATCGTAAAAATGTCATGATAAAATTGATTCAAAGGGTTTCCCCCATACAAAGAAAGAGATGAGAAGGGATGAAATGGATGCTCTATAATTTCATTTTTTTCTTCTTCATCATGGATAACCTTGCTACCTTGTGCTGATTGAGAAGTTAACTTATCAGATGAAGAACTTGAAGAGCATGGAGCATCTTCATCATGAGTTGATGTATTACAAATGGTAGAGCACAAGGGATAGGGAGTTGAAGAGGAAGAAGTGTTCATAAGAAAATATTATTTGACCGAAATGAATTTTAGATCTAAATATTTCAAGACAAATTCTTCTTGAGAAACAGAAAGATCATTGGATGAACATGGGCATTCTTCATCATATATGTGAAAGAATTCATCCTCATCAAAACGATTGTTTCCCAATACTTGAGATTGATTAGGTAAATTGATCACATTTGATTGAATATTAATATTACCAGATTCAATATCAGCCAAGAGTGAGGAAACACCATCTTCACACGATTAATTTTGAAAAATAAAGGAGAGATTGAAAGAATATTCACCTTCCTGCTTCTCTACTTGCGAAATGTGACTGCCCTACACCTGATCACTTTTTGGATTTGGAATAGGTTGATCATGCAAATGATGGGGCTAGGGATCATGACAAAGAGACGGTAGAGGATGAAAAGAATCCAAATCATATTCAGTACTAGATTTATGAGTGTTAAACCATCTCGAGGAATGGAGAAATTAGTCTTCAACGGAGGCTTCATGAACCATTCCTAGATTTCCTTCATGGGATCCGAGTCATGAAAAGCAAAAGGATGATGAAAAGATGGATTAGGAATTTGATTTGAAAATTTCCCAACTTTATTATCATCATGAGGAGCCACCCTCATTGAAACTGGAAAAGGAGGAGGACAAGGAACAAAAGGAGTTATTAGGTTCCTCCTTTGAAATTAGAGGTGTCTCATGATTTACAAGAGTTCGGGAAGTAAAAGCATCAGGAGGTTCAGATTCACCATGCAAAGAGATATGAACCAAGCGCTTAAAATTTTTTTTAAAGAAATCCCAATCAGTGCCTTTCCTGGAAATTTGTAATAAAGGTGAAGGAGTCTATCATAGAAATCCTAAATCGATCTACGATGCTTCATTATTAGTTGATTATTTATTTTAAGAAATATCGATAATCATACCTGGAAAATTCTTTATGAATCTCATTCGCAAGTTGGTTGAATGAGTGGATAGAAGCAACAGGTAATGTATGATACCATTTCTTAACACGACCTTCAAATTTGAGGGTGAGAAATCTAGCCATGACATCCTTGCAATTTATTCTATTAGAAAGGAAAAAGAGGACAACTTGAAACAAATGTTCATGTAGAGTTAATTCACCCTCGCCATCAAAATTAAATTGGGACAAGTTATGAATAAATTTCGTGGGGATAGTAAGATCAAGCTCTTTAGAAAAACATCCCAGGATTATGATTTGGGAAAGATCCATTTGGTTAATATATTCAAAGTAGATTCAACAAGCATAACCTATCATCTAGCCCTCCTTCTAATGCCATTTTTCAAAGGTGCTAGAAATTTGTAAACCAAGGGGGTATCCCTGATGTGAAGTCCCAATTAGACCTCACATGGTTTGGAAAAGGAGCTCCATTTGGGGTATCAGCCCGACTACCATATATATTATAGGTTTTCCTTGGCTACAAAGTTTAGCACAAGGGAGTAATGCACAAGTAATCTCAGATCAACAAGTGAGCATGCCTTGTGAAATGTTCAATTGCAGATAATATCAAGGTCCTTCTACCGAAAGGTAAGAGAAATGTGGGCCCTTTAAAGACAAGTAATAGTACTAATCTAGAAAAGGCATAAAATCATATACATATGAATGAATCATTGATCAACCAATGAAATAGTTCACAAGGAAGGAACGGTTTTTAAATCAAATACAACACACCTTCAACAAGATAAGTACCAAAGCCACCAAAATAGTTTAATTTCCTTAGTACAGATGAAAACAACACACATCAAAAACATCCAAAGAATAGTCATACACTATTCACAACATATGCATGAAAGCGTGTTGGCTCAATGAGATTCTAAATTAAGTAAAAGTTCCAAGACACATCAAGACAATGAACATCACTAGCCCTAATAATGGAACATTAGAGAAGTCATTTGCTCCTCCAAAACAACTATCTTCCTCTATAATGCCTGGTAGGAGGAGCCAAGGTGAAAAGTCATTTACATGAGAATGAGGGTGTATATATAACAAATGGGGTGACCATTTACCTCCCTCGTGACTCTTGGACTACCCTCATGACTATTTGAGTTCTCAACAACCTTTCAACTTCCTGCGCAACTTTTCATATCACATGGATGACTCTTGGACTTCCAATTTACATTAAATTTCTCCAATATTGAATTTACATAATCCACAAATGAGGTGGAAAATAATTACTCATGACTGGACATGACATGAAACTGATGACATGGACTACATGATGATGTGGCAGTACCAAGCTATCCTTCTTGCTACTTTGTATTCATTAAAATATGTATATAATACTTTGTCTTCATGAGAGATATTCTTTGTTCTTCATATATTCCCTCCAAAGGATTGTGAATTAGATGGAGTCTTCATGCGGTCCTGATCTTTGGTCTCCTATTGTAATCTAGTGTTCCTTCGTCTTCTTAACTGATGATCATCTTATCTCCTCAGCTCGTTAGGTGTCTTATAGCATGGTCTCCTTCTCCATCTCCTTCATCATCATCCTATCATGACATAATAGAATACCTGCGACGAAAATCCACCCATGAAAAGACAACATCGGTCTGATAAACCCCTAGCCTAAGATACTTCATGAAATCACTTGTTAGGGCTATAACTAGTGACTGGTTGAGTGACTAACTTAGGGATTGTGTATTTCCAAAGGCGAAGGTCCAAGATTTAGGCTTGAGACTATGCAATGTGCAGTTCAAGATGGCCAGGGTCAAATGATTGCGCAGTTGAGGGACTCAAGGACTCAGGCTGGAGACTTGAGCCTTGAGACCACACAATGCATAGTTTTGGAGGCCTGGGCAGAGGCACCCAAGGGCTCAAGCTAGAGGCTTTAGGCTTGAGACCCAGTAGTGCATATTTTTGAAGGCCTGGGCTAAGTGACTACACAGTTTAGGAGCTCAAGAGGTAAAGCTTGAGGCTTGAAGTTTCCTAATGCACAATTCAAAAAAGATAACAAGCTACGAGATTGCGTAGTTGAGGGGTTCAAGGCCTCAAGATTGAGGCTTGAAGATTAAATTTTCCTAATGGACAATTGTGGAGGGAGAGAGGAAAAATTATTGCACAGTTGCGCAGTTCAAGAGCTCAAGGCTGAAGCTTGATGCTTGAGATTGCAGAATGCGTAGAGAAGGCTGGCTGGAGGGAAGGATTATACAGTTTTGGAACTCAATCACCGGGACTGAGCAATGAGACTGCGTAGTGCGCAGTTCCAAGAGGCAAGTTCAGGGCTTGAGGGTTGAGACTACGCAATGCGTAGTTTAGGAAGGTTGAGTGAAGTCAAGTTTCGCAAGACAAAAAAAATTCTGATAAGGCTAAGTGTGGGACCAATGAGGCTCAAGTGAGTAGAGAAAAATCTATATCATTATCACACAATTGGAACATTCGACAACACAACATTTATCACTCAAAAAACAAGATCAATATGATGCCCTCAATGCAACAAAAATGAAACATAGTTATCCAAGTGTGACATAAAAGATACACTTTGCAACGAAAGTGACGACACTTGTGTGACAGTGCATGAAACTTTAGGAATGAGTGTAAAACATGTACACATGACTAGTATGACTCATAAATACCAATGTTACCCTTTGAAACAAGCCAAAAATCCATTTTACATGATAAGCAACAATTCCCATGCCAAAAGATGGAATTTGATATATAAAGAGAAAAGTGTGAATGACACTTGCGATATGCGAACGATAGTGAAAACAACACATGCCAAAGCCAAGATAACATGAAAATTACATTTATTAAGATGAAATAAAGTGAAGGAGACAATAAAAAAGATGAAACCGACACTCGAGAAAGTGAATGCACGCACAAGTGACAATTTGGAAAACTCATCGAAAAAAAAAATACAATCACAACCAAAAGCGAGAGTCTGCCAATGAAAGTGCCCACTAACCGTCAACATGGGTTGATAATTGCACATACAAAGTCTTGATGGACTGTGTTATGCCTGTACAAGCTTGCATAAAATAATGTGCTCATGAACTGATCATGTGCAAGTAGGTGACTTCGACACTTATAATCCAAGAGGGAGCTCAAGGAATTAACAAGGCATCATTCAAAAAAGAAGTGACTACAGAATCACTGATCACAAGATCATCAGTAGGCTCCAAAATTTAGGTGTAGGAAAACTTTTGTAGGGTGTTTGTTGCAGCGACAACATGACACCTATGTCACAACTATTATACCACCTATGTTGCAAGTTTTGTAGAACATGTTGTTGTAATATCTGTTCTAACTATTGTAACACGTCCCTCCACTATTGCAACATGAGATGAGGATTCTCGACAAGATCTCACGATCAGAAAAATGGTTTCACTATTAGTCTCTAAAGTAAAGAAAATTGTAATGAGACATATTTTTTTTTATTACATGAATAAAGATGAATAATACCATCCAATCCATAGTGGGTTCCCCTTAAGTTTTATGTTATTAATAATTCCACAAAAGTTGAAAATTTTCAATTTGTGTTGGTATGTATGATTAATCCATTATTTTATTATGCCAATAGGAATCACCTCTATTGAACATTGGTAGATTTGTAGAAATTATGATGTAGATTTGCAGCTGCTCATGAAATCTTAATCAAAATCACAAGACACAAACCTACACTACTACTTTGCGGAATTTAGTTCACAATTTAGAACATAAATGAAAAACATGAAATGAGAAATAAAACACATGCACACAATATTTTTCCAGGGGAAAACAATCTGCTAAAGACCCCTTTCCATGGTTACATTAATTTGATGAATAGAGTTGCTCAATTGAGCACAACCTGCAAGTTAGTAACCTATCTCTTTTCTCACCAATAAGCTCTGACATAGACTTAGTCAAATTTTGCCTTTGCTTGAGCCCCTATTTCTTTGCGTAATTCCTGAGAAATTAGGCCCATATTATTTAGGAAATTCCTCGAAAATGATTGTGCAATTACCAAGGTTGATCATTTGATTGCATGCAACACATGTACACTCAAGGTTAGTCTAGAACTGATGTTACATTGCCTTAGAATCTCCACCACAGCTTGGGAACTCGAATTCTATGCATGCACTAGCTATTTTGGGCTGATTGATTAGTTAACTAGATTATCGCTAAGTTTGACTGAAGTCCCACTGCACAATTGAGCTTCCACTAGTTCCTCCAACAATTAGAACTAGTTTAATTGAAAACAACTTGAAATAATTGATCTTGATTGCTAAAAATTAGCAATCACACATGCTTAACATAACTCTAACTCCTCTACCTCGAATTTAACGAGCTAACTGGGTGACAAGAGCCATGTCACCTTAGTTAACTACATCCAAGTTGTCAGTTGATGTGGAAATTTGAATTTTCTCAATTCAATCAAAGGAAAAATAAAATTGAGAATTTCTTGCTGCATTTTTCAACACTCCCTCTCAGCAAGAAAGGGATTATCAACCACCCATATCCTACACATATGGAAATCGAACTTCCCTGTTGAAAAATCCTTTTTCAAAATGTCAGCATATTGTTCCTCTGTTGGAATGTATTGCAACAACGTTATTCGCCACTGCACAGAGTCCCATAAATGGTGATACCATATATCTATATGCTTGGATCGATCGTGAAATACAAAATTATCAGAGAGCTTGATGCAAATTTGATTATCACAATATATCATAGTTGGATCCATCATCTAACCAAACCGTCCCACAAGTATCTTTCTCATCCATATTGCCTCACATTTTGCTTGACTTGCAATCATGTATTATACTTCTCCCGAGCTAAGCGTCATAGATCTTTTATTCTTGTAGTATCATGAAATTGTTGTGGACCCAAAACTGAAAATTACACCTAATAATGTAATATTTATGTCTGATGGACTCCCCACCCAATCGGCATCTGTGAATCCACACAACTTCACTCCCTATGTCTGTCTGTAACATAGTCCAAACTGGGTAGTGCCTATGAGGTACCATAAAACATGCATAACTGCCTTCCAAAATAATTTGGTTGGCCTAACCATAGCTTGGTTCAACTGGTTGACTGCATATCACATATCTGGTCATGTGTTCACAAGATACATCAATGAACCCACTATATGTAAATAAATGGTAGCATCCACTGCTTCACCTAAAGCAGCATCCTCCTTCCTCTAGTTGGTCACTAGAGGTGTCTCCATGGGTTTGAAACTCTCCATGCAGAATATTTGCAGTATCTCATTTGCAGACTTTCCTTGAGACACAAATATTTCCCCATCACCTTGCCATACTTCCAACCCTAGGAAGTAGTGCATGAGAACCATGTCCTTCATTTCAAATTCCCTTGCAAGGTACTCCTTGCAATATCTGACCAACTGCTCATCACCAGTTAAAATAAAATAATCAACATATAAGACAATAATAAGCAATTTTCCTTCTACCAAGATATGATAGAGGTTTTCATCTGCTTCACTTTTGTTGAAGCCCAAACTTGTGAGATAGTTGTCGATCTTGGTGTACCAAGCACAAGGTGCTTGTTTAAGACCGTACAATGCCCGCTTGAGTCTCCACACACGAGACTCCCGATCAAATGTCTCAAAACCTTCTAGTTGCTCAATGTACACCTCCTCCTTAATAACCCCATTGAGAAATGTTGTTTTTACATCCATTTGGTGTATCTTCTGCCCCATATGCGCAACCGGTGCAGGAATTGATCTAATGGATGAGTTCCTTGCTACATGAGAAAATGTCTCCTCAGATTTAATTCCCTCAACTTGAGAGTATCCCACTTCTTTATGCTTTTGTCTACTGCATACTTAAAATTGAAGATCCATCTCGAACGCAAAATTGATTTATCTACTGGTCTTGGGACCACTTACCAAAAAATATTCTTTACAATGGATTCACATTCCTCCACCATTGCATCAACCCATGTAGGTTTCTCTATTGGTTCCTCAAAAGAGGATGGATTAGTCTCTACAAGCTTAGTCATTAGAGCCATGTAGCCAGTGTATCGGTAAGGTAACCTTCTCCGTCTGTGCAAATTTGAAGGAGATCCCACATTCTCCCTCACATCTTGCACAAGTATATCAACTTCCCTAGTTCTTTTCCTGCCTTCTCTAGATGGTTCTCCTTGAGTGGCAATCTCCACTTTCTACTTCTCAATTTGTGGCTACTCCACAACTTTTGAGGCTCCTCCTTTGGAGCTAAAATCTCCTCTTTGGGTGGGATCTGAAGCTCCCTCTCAAGAAAGCACCACATCACTTTCTCCTCGTCAAAATTTACATCCCTTCACACAACTGTCATTATGAGGAATGGGAGGTACACATGGTAGTTGTGAGGAGTTTCTATGTAACAAAAAAAAACCCAACTTTGTTGTCAGGTCAAGGTTCTTCCTTGATTATTTGGAGACATGGTAGTAGACAGAGGCTCAAAGAATCCTGAAATGTGACACATCCAAATTTCTCTGCGAGAAAGCCTCCTCTAGTTAATCATGCCTAGAATCTAATGAGGAATCTAATTTTGCTAATATACTGTTGTGTTGCATGCCTCTTCCCACAAACGTAATGGTAGGCCTTGGTCATGCAACACATCCCTCGTAGCTCCCACAATGCTACGGTTATTTCTCTCATCCACCCGATTCTACTGTGGGTTGTGGGGTGTTTTCAACTCTTGTCATATGCCTTATTTCACACATAAATATTTGAATTCATTAGACATGTACTCACCTCCATTATCGCTCCTGAGAGCCTTCCACTTCTTTTCGGTTTCTTTCTCAGTTACTACCTTGAAATCTATGAACTTAGAGAATGTCTCATCTTTCTTCTACATGAAGAAGATCCAACACTTCCGTGAGAAGTCATCAATAAAAATGACAAAATATTTTTGTCAGACAGTGGAGGTTGTCAAGAAAGGTCCATAGACATTAGAGTGGATCCTTTCCAAGAATACATGTGATTTGTTGTCTTGATCATGGAATGTGGATTTTGTGTACTTCCTTATAGTACACCATTTGAAAACATCCTGTTGATCAAGTGATCCTTTAGGGAGGCTAGTGGTTATTTGCTGCATAATATTCAAGGCCCCATAATGCAAATGGACAAGTCTTCTGTGCCAAATTTCGCCGACATCGCAAATTTTCACTTTCTCTGCATTAATTCATAATGCATCACATTCTTCCACATCTAGCTTATACAAGTTCTTCACACAAACCCCAATCTGCTTCACCTGTCTCGTGGCTATGTGTCTCAGGAATTTTTTTCCTTTGCTAAAGATCACATCATAACCATGATTTTCCAAAACTGCAATAGAGATGAGATTTTTCTTTAGGCCCAGAACGAACATGACATCCTTGAGTCTGAGAGGGGATCCTAACTCCCTCTGAAAGGTGAATGTACCAACCCAGGTCATGTTGTACCTTCTTTCATCCCCCAGCTCGATGTGCATTTGTAAATATTTCTCCTCTAGGTCACTAAAAAACTCTCTACACCCTGTCATGTGGAATGATGCACCTGAGTCCAACTAACACACACTCCCCATCATGGTGCTTCCCATGCACGTGATAAGGGTAAAATGAAGCTCAAATTTTGAAGCCAAAGCCTCACCTGTTGCTTCTCTTGAGGTCTTCTTGCTCGAATTTGTGTGTGGAAATTTCGTGGCATAGTGTCCAAATTCATAATAATTGAAGCATTTAATTTTGGACAAATATTTCTTATTGCCCCCTTAGTTGGATTCTAGTTTGGATTGAGATTTATTCCATTTTCCATTCTTTCCCTTTCCAACAAATGAAAATTTTTCTTCATCCTTTCCCTTGGATGAAGTCCCATATCTGATATTCCGCCTTATTTTCTCTTGTACAAAATCAGAACGTAAGTGTTCCTAATTCAATAGTTTCTCCTTCTCATTCACTGAATCTTGGTAGCTATTCTAGATCTTGGGAAGGGACTAGAAGGGCTAGGCTTACCAAGTCATCTTGTGCAACATTAAGACCAACCACGTAAATTTCATCATGAACTTGTGTGAACCTGCTCAGATACCGCAAAATTTAGTGTTATTCTTCAACATATTGATATTTTGGAGTTTATCCTTGAGCGCTAGCTTCCTGTGGTCACTACTATTGTCGAAAAATTCTATAATTTTTTTCCACATTGCGAAAGGAGTTCCTTTCCCATGGAGATTGGAGACAATGTAATCTCGCACTCCCTCCAAGATTATTCTCCTCACCTTGGCTACATCTTTCTTCCACTAAGCAATGTTATGGGTATCATATGCATGTGGTTTTGCAAAATATATCTTCATGTATTCTAATGATCCATTATCATCCTATACCTCCTTCATGTGATCCTTCCATGCAATGATATTAGATCTGCCTTCCAAGGCATACTCTAATCTCAACCAGTTGAAGGTCATCTTCCCAATTTTATAGAGATCCTGTTACACCGAACTGCAAATTTGATCCTCCTGAGAAACAACTTCAAAATTCATGCTCTAATGTGAATCTTGCTCTGATACCATGTAGAATATATGATGTAGATTTGCAACTTCTCATGAAATTTTAATCAAAATCGCAAGACTCAAACCTACTCTACTACTTTGAAGAATTCAATTCACAATTTAGAACATCAATCACAAACATGCAATGAGAAATAACACACATGCACACAATATTTTTCCAGGGGAAAGAAATCTGCTAAAAACCCCTTTGCCTGCTTGCATTAATATGATGAATAAATATGTATTGCAATCACTTTTCTCAACTAAGGACAACCTGCAAGTGAATAACCTATCTCTCTGTTCACTGAGAAACTCTGACCTAGACTTAGTAAAATTCTGCCTCTGCTTGAGCCTCTATTTCATTGAGAAATTCTAGAGAAATTAGGCCCCTATTATTTATGAAATTCCTCCAAAATGATTGCGCAATTCCAAAGGTCGATCATATGACTGCATGCAACACCTATACACTCAAGACTAGTCTACAACTGATGTTACACTGCCTTGGAATCTCCATCACAAATGGAAAACTCAAATTCTCTACATGCACTATCTATTTTGGGTTGATTGATCAGTTGATTGGATGATCACTAAGTTTGATTAAAGTCCCACTACACAACTGATATTCCACTAGTTCATCCAACAGTTAGAGCTAGTTTAACTGAAAACAACTTGAAATAACTGACCTTGATTGCTACAAATTAGCAATCACACATGCTTAAATGAAATCTAACTCCTCCAAATCAAATTTACTGATCTAACTGGGTGACAAGAGCCATGTCGCCCTATTTAACTACATCCAAGTTGTCTACTGATGTGGAAATTCGAATTTTCTCAATTTAATCAAGATAAAATCAAATTGAGAATTTTTTGCTGCATTTTTTAAACAAGATTAATCTTTTTTTTAATACAAATATTTATCTATGTTCATAAATAAAATATGTTGGCACATATTCATCATCTCTTCTATATTGGCAAATGTAACTTGAAACAATTACGAAATTATGATGAAAATTATCAAATGAAAAATGACATCATGGTAAAATAGAAAATGGAAAATGACATGTAAATGGAATTTTAAAAGGGGGAAATGATTCCAATCAACGAATATCAGCCACATTTACTAATGTGGATGTGTTAGTTTATTTTTTATTTAAATGGTTTTATGGTTTATGTATACTATCATTTTTAGTTTGATTGATTTTGTCGTTGAAGTCAGTCACTACCACTGTAGAGTCTATGAAAGTTGTGGGATGAAGCGACCTTGGTCAATGTAAACAAAAGTGAATGATGGATTCACATTTAAATTTTGTAGGCGAGAAAAGTATTCGAAAAAGTGGAAATCCACTCCATTAAAAGGGAAGTGTTTTCTATAGAATGATTCTCAGCTTTAGTGTTGACTTCACTAGAGGAAATGGAAAATTTGGAGAGTTAATCTACGATACTAAATTTATTGATGATAACTTCAAACTCAAGCACACAAGACCAAATATGATGATTTACATTTTCCTTTTATTGTGATATATGATTGGAATTAGATGTGTTCACATTTACTAAGTAATTTTTCCCAAGACTTTCATGGTGATGTTCGGAAAAAGGCTTGATGTCTTTGCTTAAGATTCTTGCAAGATGTCATTTCAAATGTTAAACAACTTTGGACACAACATTTGGGAAAAGTATACAGTATCAAACTTATTTATGCCTAAACAAACATTTTTTTTTAAACTCAATAGTAAATATTTTGTATTATATATTTGCATTGGAAGATGTAGTTGATACATTCATCGATCTAGAGATTTGGAGTTCAATCTCTTTAATACAAAAATGTCATGCTCTACATTCCACGAATCACACCTAAAACTTATGTAATTCAACCAGAAACTACCATGCTTGGATGTATACACATTCCAAAATGAACCTAGATAAATAAAAGAATTGACTCTCGTAAACTAAACTAATTTGGAGAATCATCGTTCCCATATGCCTCCCCCCTTTATTCATCCACGATTGCATTAAGATCAAGGATCAATAGTTTTTCATTACTCAATGAATCTACCAAAGAGATTGAGTCGTGTTGTCCCTAAGAAAAATCCTAATGAAGGGTATCCACTTGATTCCAAACACTTTCTAGCTCATCCTTGATCCTTTCAATTTTCACTTGCTAGATAATCAATATCTCCATTTTGGGTGTTAACAAAGAGACGAGGTGGTTGAACCAAAATTGTAAGTGTGAAATGTCACACGTGATTTGCTAAAAAATTTCTACAGTCCACTTCACAATTGAATGACACAATTATGCCCGCATAGCAAGAGGGGACCAATTAAATGTTATTTCTTGCACCAGAGAAGTTTAAACAACCACTTGAAGTAATACAAAGATATTAACCCCAAAGATTACCTAGATTCTAGATGAATAGTGAAATATATTGGAAAAGAATTAAAAGCACTAGCATAACACCAAAGGATTCCAAATAGTGAATTGAAATCACACGAATGGTAGAAACCGAAAGACACCCCAGATGCAAGATTATCATAGAATATCAACTACACCTAGAAAAAACTGCAACCAACAATATCACTCATTTATCAGTGTGAACCCATGGTCATAATTGATTATCTATAATACTGTTTAAATTACATTCCTATGAGGTGCATAACTCCCACCATACCAAAACTGTAGGTTAACTTTTTTCCCAACTCCCAAAATTCACATCGAAAATCAAGAAAGGTGGGAAAATTATGGTGAGGAGAAAATCCGCATGGGTGAATTTGAGCCCATAACTCATATTATTTTTTCTAATAATTTCCTATAACGAAATCACATCATACCCTTACAATATTGCTTCAACATGTCCTCTTTGCAACTAAAAATACAACCCCAAATGAAAGAATATGGAGGATGGTATAATCAATATAAAAAACATAATGAACTGCCCTTGTTCTTGCATCAACGGTTCAAACAACAACATAATTAACATCCCATTTCCTCATGATCTTATAATCACGCCATGATCCCTCCAAACCTCATGCAGACACCCACACATCCCTGCCACTTGTTTGTGCCCTGTTGGGACCCCCATTGACTGATACATTACGGAATATGGGAATAGGACCCCCCTCCATTAACAAAAAGATACCCTTATTCCAACTTGGTTCCTTCATTCACTTGAGAATCAACCACTTTGTTATTTTGTTTTAAGATGGTAAACATTAAAACACGATAAATGGTCGAATAAAAAATAATATTATTTTAAGAAGTATCTTTAATCTTAAATCTATGGGGATAAACAACTACATTTACATTTGTGTGACAAAAAAATGCATGTTTGTGTGGAAAATACATCTACAATCAGGCTTGAAGCACTTCCAACGTCATCTTTTGTTTGAACAAAAGGTGGCCATTGCGGGAACTAGAAGTGTTTCAATTAAGGAAGTTCCAACACATTTGGATATCTCAATCTTCTTTCAAACAATAGCTATGACAGTTTTTATGGTCAAACTTAATATATTCCACTAGAACTTGATTTCCTTCCTCTCAAGGCACAAACTTGTATCCTTGCAATTTATTTTCTAAGGATCGTCCCGTAGAAAGGTTGTATTTGCATCGCTTATATATCAAATTATAGTATTTATTAAAATATGGTTTACTTAAGTATACGATTTCTATTTCAATGGAATCCAACCAAGTGTTGTCCTTGGAAACCACTATATTTTGATCTTCTGGATTATCATTTTCACACGCCAAGATCAACATATCCAAAACATTGTACAACACCTATTCTTGAATTGTCCAAAGTTATTGAATTGGGTTTAATGTTTTCTTATTTGTGCTAGCTCACTTGGATACCTTCTACACATTTCCTATATTGCAACACTCAATGATTATCAATAAAAATTTCATCCCTTTTTTCCTATTGCAAATCATTCCAATTCGTTTCATGTTCAACATTTATAGCATCTACAGGATCCTCCCCTTTACATCTACTCTCACCTTGAAGTAATGTGGAAACCCTCTCATTAGAAGCATCAAGTTAATCCACATCTCTAACATCAAAGTAACCATAGTTTACACACTGAACTTCTAGTTCTTTTTCTATGTCTTCACCCCAGTCACAAGAATTCAATCTCTGTATTCTCCATCTTCATATTGGAAATCATCATTTGTTTTTCCTCAAACAAAGGATGTAAAGATATGTGACAAAGGGAATAAACAAAATAAATCCTTGTAGAAGAAAAAAGGTGTTCAAAATAATTAGGAGAATCTTGAACTACAAACAGTGTCTATTCAGACAAATGAAATTGTAACTAAGGATATGGTTGTTCAAAGATAAAATTCAATAGAGGGGAGATTATGGGTGTCTAAAATTCCATATTTTCCACACATATTTACCACCTTTTTGACCAATTTTATTCATCATAGTATTATCCTAAAGCCTACCCATACCAATAATGACATATTTTTTCTCAAGGTACATTTTCCCATGAGTTATGTCATTTTACCCAACCATACTAGTGTGTTTAGGAAATAAATACCCCTTTGTGCTTGCCAATGAAAGGACTTGTGAGAAATTATTCCAGATAGGCTACTATAAGTACTATCATATGTGTTGGCATTGCTATAATAACTATCATAGGTATTATTATAGTTTTGTAAAAACTCTTAGTGTTACAATGCTACAACTCCCATTGGTTACATTACTATAACACTAGCCTCAATTGCTATAACACCCATGCCATAATTGTTGTAACACATATTGTGGAAATACCCATTATTGTAACACTTGTTCCATATATTGTAACACATCTTATCATTTTTGTAACACCCATGTGTGGCACCATTGTTACTCATATCTATCAACAAATTTTCCATGAGCACATTAAATTGAAACCCACTTATTATTTCTTCATGGATTTCAATGCTCTCCTTCATAAAATCCAACTGGGTACATGTCTCGAATGCCTTGTTGGTCATATATGTGGTCATGGTTTTTTTTTACAAATTATGCCTCTTCATTAGACTTGCAATGTACCCAGTGGTTGCATTTTCCATTGGACTTGAGATATACCCTATGATTTCCCTATTCATCAGAATTGAGATGTACAATACGTCAGACCTGCGAGCACAAGTTGATGAATTTGGGACATTTAGTTTGTTGGATGTGCAACCACAAGCCAAAAAACTTGGGATGTCCAATTTTTCAGATGTGCAACTTCTCTCTGATGAAATTGAGGCATCTGATTTGTCACACTTGTGACGACATGATGTTTCACAATAAGACAAAATATACCTTATTCATTAGACTTACAACTACACATTGATGAACTTGGGAGTCCTATTTGGCGAGGCTACGACACAAAATTTCACTATTTCCAACATCTTTCTCAACTATGTTTTGATGATAATGCTATGAAATGTTTGTCATAGGTGTGATGAAGAGTCAACGATATTTTCAACGAACTAGGGATGGGCTTTGGGTTGCAAGTGAGATGAACACTATGTTGTCTAAACTCATTGGATGTAAAACAAAAATATGTAGTTGTTGATATTACAACAAAATAATTGCAACAAACATTCCCCTTCCCGCGTGTCAAATTTGTGATAGTGTGTCATCGAAAGATTGTTTAAACATTGTCGACAAGAATGCCATATGTACTAGTGATACTACATTTGCTAACCATGAAGTGACCTAGTATTTTCTTCATGCTCATTATTATTCAAACATAGATTATTCAAAGATTGTATAGAGATTATATATAATTGCGGCACCTAACAAATGATAAGGATGTTAGATGACCTATATTAGCACATTTCTTTGCTAAGTCATGAGTCTATTTTAAATTTTTTATTTTTAGGATTAGATTTTGTAAATTTCAAAAAAAAATTGGTTGCTACCAAAATTTTCGGTATCGCATGTTTTAGCCCTTTTCGGACAGTTTGTTTTATTTATTTATTGTCTGTTTTTTCTTTTAATCCTATGCTACCATAAATTCCGGTAACTTCCCCTATTTTTAAAAATAAAAATAAAAAGCGCATTCGCTTTGTGTCAAGCCACATGTTTTAGTTTAAAATATGTTTAAAATATTTTTATTAAGATTTAAATCACGTGATAGGATAGGTTTGTGGTCAGTCATGTTAATTTTAAGTTATGGTATATGTGTAGTGTCTAGGTGTCAATCCAAAATAACAAATCTAGTCGTTGATCTCGTCCTGCCTGTCAGCCGAGTTGGTCTGGTTTCATGTCAAAGTACAAGATTTTTGAATGAAAAGGATCATGGATCCTCAAGTTTAATGCAATGATCGTTTGGATGGTTACACATAGATGCTGCCAGAAATTTAGGACAATAAACCAGCATGCAATGGAGGTGACTGCCAATCACAGATCCACTTATTTAAAGCCACCTGTAGCATGCCATCTGAAGCTACGGAGCCAACTGAAGACCATGATTGCTATCACATTGTTCATACTACGGTCAAGGATACTCACCATAATGAGAATCCATTGCATGGGATGATGAACCATCGTTGTTGTTTTAAATCACCAAAAAAGGAGGAGTATCAGTGGTAAGCTTAGCTGTTAAAGAACGAGTTTTTTAGAAGTGCAGCTTGAGGAGGAGTCTTAGATTTCAGACAAGATTTTAGAGGAAGACACATCAACACTTGTTAGGTGAGCTCTTCTATCTCTGCCACCTATCAAATTTCAGAAACAGAGTTATTAATTATTGAAGATGACTAAAAGAGGAGGAAAGATAAAACGAATTGCACCATAGGGTGGTGACCTAGTGGATGCAAATTCGAAGGTGAGAAGCTTGTTTGTTCAAGCAGGGTGGTATTCTTTGTGCTCGAGATAGGGAGGATCTCACTTAGGAGTAGCTCAAGAGTTTTCATATTCTTTCAATGGATAGGAAGCCACAGTTTATGGCATTAAATTGTGGGTGAACAGATTCAATTACTGAGGAATTCAACCTTCCACAGGAAGGAGAAAGGTGGTTTAAAGGTCAGGTTATCACTGGAGGAGACCTCAACAGTTTCCTCAAGGATGGACATAGAGATCCCAACTGGGCCAAAGGAATTCCCAACAGTTTTATAAAAAAATGAATGGGCAGAAGTTGTTAAACTCATCAAGATTTACCTCACTTGTGAAAGGAGGTATACAGTAATATTTATTTATCATATGAGATTTCTTTTTCATGTTGCAGGTATGAAGACCCTCAACTTGCCATACTTTTTGCTGAAGAGTCTGACAAAGATGTCAGCCAGGATCCAAACACATATTTTTGCCTCAGAATACAACTTGTATCATCAAGCTATCATCAAAGTGTTAGTTTAAGAAGAGTTGAGGAAAATAAATCAAACCTGGGACCATATCTTGTTTTACAGGGCAGGCCAACCTACACCTACACTTACATCCTCACAAAAACACCCTCAGCCTGCAAAAAAAACCAAGAGGAAGGCTAAAAAGGAGGATATCCATAAGGAAAAGAGCATAAAAGAAAAGATTTATTCGATCAAGGTTGAGAGGAAGTTGGAGAAAGGATAAAGCTCCTTAGTAAATAAACCCAAGTCTATGAAAATGGTGCCCCCATTCCACATTTTCCTAATGTCTACACCAGAGCTCGAAGAGGAAGGTCTGCAACTACAGAGAAATATAAAACACAAGTGATACCGGAAATTCCGGAACCAGACATTCAATAGAAGATGCAGAAATAATATCATCCCACAAATTCTGATGAAGAAATCCTCAAAGATGAAAGGTATGAGATCAGTAGCAAGAAGAAGAAAGAGGAAGCCAAACCTCTTGTTGGTACCAGAAAAAGACATTATAGAGACAACAACAAGTTTAGGCTTAAGTCTAAGGCTCTGCACAATCCAATTTTATTGGCAGAGGTCATTGATATAGAGGAAAATATGAAGGGTTAAAGATAAAGGAATCCAAGAAGAAAGATAGAAACAAAACCCCTTTAGAGCATCACACAAAACCCTAAAAAAGAAGAAAGATCCAAAAGGATTCAAAGGAGGAGAAGGCCACTGTCAAAGAAGTAGCCACAAGAACAACCAAATCAAGATCAAATATTGACAACAAGTCAGACTTGGACAAGCTTGCGGACAAGCTTGCTGAAGTTCCAACCCACATGGAAGGAAGGTAAAAAGGTTTTTTTTGATAAAACACCTTTTTTCTTATCAAGTGCAATTTTTAACAGCAGCTCAAATGTCAAAGAATGTAAGTCTGCACAGGTTTTTCAGTGTTTTCTATGCATTTTTGAAAAAAAACGAAGTGCTACCGGAAATTCCAGTAGCGCTACATTTTTTCCACAGTTATAGGTTTTTACCAGAATTTCCGGCAACACCTGTTTTAACTGACTTTTGACACCTGTCAGCAAAGTTTATGAGCCAGTTAAGGAAAGATAAGGACTCATAAACAAATGGATATAACAAGTGATGGTGATAAGTGGTTATGAGGTTGTTGGAGGTCATATTAAATGAAGATACATGGTTATTTAAGAACCAAAGATATGAGGAGACAAATCAGCTGAAAAAGGGGGAGCATGTTAGCGTACTCAACATGTCATCCCAAATTCTCTTCTCTTCTTTCATCTACATCTGTATTTTCAGTTAGATTTCGATGGCATATAGTTTTAATGTCCTATGACACCTATGTAATGTTAGGAGTAGTGTTTCCTTATTTTTAGAAGAGATGGAGTTGGTGCTACTCTTTCTATATATACCATTTGTAAATATCATTTCAGGGTTGGTTGTTGGTCTACCTCAAGACTTAATATAATAAAGAAAATCCTTTTTGCACTTCATGCTGGAGGATTTTGTGACTCAAGAACTATCTAATGTATGATGTGTTTCTCTCTTTGTTAAATTTCTTCTAATTTATGAGTTGTGGCAACTAGTAAGGTGTGAGTAGGAACCTTTTAAAGGATTTAATAGTAAATTATCTGCTTTCTAGGTTCCTGAAAATCATATGTATGTTGTAGAACATGTTAGTGAAGATTTAATAAAGGATTTGTGAAATACTTTATGCATGTACTATACTATCTGAATGTTGTTTACTTTACATAAAACGGAGTTTGTGTAAAGAGCCATCATTATAGCTGTGTGACTGATTTAGGATATGAATATTTCTTAGAGTAAGTATCAGTTGTCCATCTCCTTTCATTTGTTAAACTGTATTCCATATACTACCAATTTACCCATACAATTTATACTTGCCACAACTTGCCAAATGCATGAAAGTCTTAAAGTATAAAAAATCATTTCAAACTCTTTGAGAAGACATTCCACCACTCAAAACCCTTTAAATTTGAAATGAGCTATGATGTGTAAGGCTTACTCCTTTTGCAGTCAAGGAGTGACTCCTTGCGCTAACATTTTTGGTGTCGTTTCTGGGAGGTGAATTAAATTTTATCCTTGGGTGAATGACAAAGTTATAAGTCTAGTTTTGAGGTGTACAGTTTCAACTGTCTTTTTAGACTTCTTTGCACATGACGACTCCATTGTTGAAGTTCTAGCTCCTAGAAGGACTAGAACCAGGGCTAACCCAGTCCCTGACCCTACAAAGCTAATCAAGGAAAATATTAAACAAAATTTTTCTACTTCTGCTACTGTTTTCTCAAAGGTCGTCCCTAAAGAAGTCTTGCAAGCTTTATCTCATGATTTTGCAGAAAATCCTATACCTCCCTTTTTTTCCAGCCAAAAAAAAGTCTCTACATCACAAGTTGGTGCTTCATCATCTACTGTTCATAATCCACCAATTGTTGTTCCAAAAATCCCAACAACTCATACCATGGTAGGTCCAAACCCACCCCTTAACCAAATGGATGCAATTGTTGTTGCAAGGTATGCCCCTTTGGTTTTACCTCAGCCTATGAATGCATTACCTGCAAGAGATTATCTCAAGTACATGTTGAAATTTATTGGTGAGGGAGAAGTAACAACTGAAGAACACCTTGTTGATTTTTATGCTTATGTTGACAATCTGAATATTGAGCATGAATATGTCTGGATGAGAATTTTTGTTCAGAACCTTGAGGGTGATGTTAGGAAATGGTTCAAATCTTTGACAACTAGTAGCATCACTGGAATTGAAACCTTATATGATACATTTTTAAGGAAATGGGGGTGATAAGAAAGATTTTTTGTATTATATCACTGAATTTGGTGCAATAAAAAGAAAAGAAGGAGAATCAGTTTCTGATTTTTCTAAGAGATTCAATAAGATGTATAACAAAATACCTACTGAAATCAAGCCTACTAAAGCTTCAGCCAAAATCACTTGTGCTGGTGCCTTTGATCCTGATTTTTGTTTATTATTGAGAGATAGAAGATCTACAACACTAACACAAGTGCAGGACAATGCACTGGAGGTAGAATATAATGTGTTAGCAGTTGATAGGATCATAGGAGGGATTGACATAGAAAAAAGAAAGAAAAAAGTTGAAGTTTCATCTTTAGGAACTTCAGACATAGATCATAAGCTAGATGAGCTGACCAAGATGGTCAAGTCATTAACTACTGATATGACCAAGGTCAAGATGGAAGCAAGACCAACTACTACTAGAAATGTTTCATTTGATCAGCCTAATAGAAAAATTTTTAGAAGACCTAATGCTCCTAAAATTTTGCAGCGAGAAAGAAGAGATGTTGATGATCAAAAAGTTCAACCACCTTTGTAGAATGTTATATTTGAAGATGAAGAGGAAGCTGAAGGGTTGGAGAAATGTGTTGATATCAATTTTCTAAGAGATAAAGAAGGGTTGATTCATCTTACACAAGCAGAGTATGAAGATTTCATGTCATATACTTAGAATAATGAAGATATTCCTGATCATTCCATGATTGCAGCTGATCATCAAAGAAGATACAATCTCAGATCAAAGAAGATTGATGATAATTCAAAGTCTGTTGCACAACCCAAGAAGAATACAGATGAAGTTAAAATTCCAGCAGAAAAACAAGTGGTTGAATGATGCAGGGGCATTAGACACTAGCCAGCAATGTAGGAAGTTTGTCCACATGTTGTGACTAGTAGGGTTCAAAACATTTGATTTATAACAGCTAGGTGTCAATACCTCAGCTTATTGTATTATCTAGATCAGTTAGAGTCGTAGAAGTCGAATAGCTCAGTTAGTCTAGCTGTCACATTTCAGTTAGTTGAATAATTGTAATTAGACTTTTGGTTTTCAAAAACGGTCCTCACAGAGGAACCGAAGAGTCACTCTATAATGTGTATAAATGTAATCCCTCGGATGTATTGAAGGGGCAGAGAAGAAGAGAGGAGAAATTTCTACAATAAAACTCTGTGTAGTGAGCAATTGCTTTCGGTCGAATAGACTTCGAGTCCTGTTGATTTTCAAACTGTCTGAATTGATATTTGTGAAGAATTGTTTAACTGTGAGGCGATTGTGCAATGGAAATTTTGTTTCTCTGTCTTTGAATTCCCGTAAATTGTTTGGATAACCCTGTGAATTCACCCACCCGCAGGCGAGGTCTGTGTAGAGAACCCATGGTCGTGAACACCGTTCAAATATAAATTTCCCGCTTAATAAAGAGAGACAGAGTTGTTTGCTTTCGGAACCTGACCCGAGGATTAGACGTGAGTTAAAAACCAAAAGGAATAACGTAACCCCGGACAAACCCTAGTAAGGCACTGTACAAAACCACAAGCGGATTTGCAGAGGCGAATTACCCATATCGCACCGCTTTTGGGTGAGTAAGCGATATTTTCCGTTTGCGAGCGATTCCATAGGGAATGCGACATGTGGTGGAGTGGACCCACGGAAAACCGCTGTCAAAGCGCGCCATCGCACATTATAGTTCGTACCAGGATGTCGCGCGATATGTGTATGTGCCGTCGATCTGGAGCCTTGCGATCTAACGGTGGTCGCACAATGGACTTGCCCGACGTTTAGCTAAGGTACGCTGTGTGTGTCCCGTTGGATTTTGCCGATGGTTTGTGCGGGCCCGGAGCATAATAAAGCTGTTAATTAAATGGTTGGCGGATAATTAACATAAGTCTGGAGTGAAATTGTTATAAGGTTGGGGGTATAATATAAAGCCGAGAGATTTAATTAAAATTGCAAAGGTTGTGCATAAGGTTTATTTATCAAATTCCACGAATTTGATAATTAAATTCCCGAGGAAATGTGAGTAGACCATGTGGAGTCAAGGATGGGGTTTGACCAGGAAAACGTTGACTTGTTCACGACTACAGTGACCATCTCTCCTTAGAAGAGTCCGATTCGGCTTTGTTGCGTCATTGAACCAAGCAGACCGAAAATTCTGGTAGCAGTTAATCTTCCTTCCCTTGAGGTAAAAATTTCTCACAAATGGCCCCCTGTTTTCAATTTTGAGAATGAGATACAAAAGATAAATATTCTTGTTCCTCTTGTAGAGCTCATGAAAAATATTGAATTCAAAAAGGCTTTTATGAAATCTCTTCCACCTCCACCTACCTAAGTAGCCTTTGATTTTTTTAACCTTTAAGATGACAAGCCCATTGTTATTTTAGGTCCATTAGTAGAAGACAGAGATGACTCTACCCCCCCTTCTATCTATCTCTGAATATTCATGATACATCTTTCATAATTTCCTAATGGACTCTGGAGGCTCACACAATTTAAGGCCTAAGGTAGTCATGGATGAACTAGGTCTTGAAGTAACTAGAGAATACCAAGATCTCTTCTCCTTTGATTCCTGGAAAGTTCAATGCCTTGGTATCATCAAAGACCTTGCAGTAAGCCTTTTTCAATTACCCATGAGAGGGATGGTGATGGATATTGTTGTAGCTGGCATTCCTCCTATATTTGGCATGTCACTTTCTGGGTCATGGATTAGAAGGTTGGGAGGAACCTTGCAAATGGATTTCACTTATGCTAATATCCTTGTTTTTGGAGGAGAACAAAGAATACTTCATAGAGAAGCTCAACTGGCATATATCGTTAGTGACAGCAAAGACCCCATTGATCATCCAATTTATGCAAGAACAACTGATGTTGGTTCAATCATTTTACATATGGATAATGTTGTCCTATTTGGAGAAAAGTTTCAGATTTTGAAACATGTTGAAAAATAGATCAGTCATGGGGGTTCTAAGCTATGGCAAATGTATTTTGATGGCTCATGTTCTAAAGAAGGAGTTGGTGCAGGAATAGTTCTCATTTCCCCTTTGAATGAAAGCTCCACTTTTTCTTTCAAACTTGAATTTGAAGCAACCAATAATGTGGTTGAATATGAAGCTCTGTTGATTGATTTAAAAACAACAAAAGATATGAATATTTTAGAAATTTCTGTTTTTGGAGATGTTGAAATTATTATTCAGAAAATTAAAAATGTTTATCAAACTAACCATCCCAGACTCAGAGATTACCGAAATGCAATATGGAGCATTGTAGAAGACTCATTCATGGTCTTTAACATTTCTTTTGTTCTAAGAGAAAGTCATATTTCGGTTGATTCACTTTCTATTTTAGAAAGCTCATTCAAGAATCCAATACCTATAAAACTGAAATATGAAGTGGAAGTTACGTTCAGACGTAGCATTCCTGATAATGTCAAGCATTGGAAAGTTTTTGAAGATGATCAGGAGATTAGAAGATTCATTGAAGTTGTTGAAGAATTTGTTGTCCTAAACATTGATCAAGATGAAGATCTCATGAAGAATGATGTTGATTTGCAAGACACAAAATCTGCAAAAACAGATCGCTAATCAGGCTATCATTCAGCTACCTACCAATCACATTCCCAAGGGGTTAATCCCACTTGAGAATATCTTTGATCATAATGATGTCTCAGTCAAACCATAGTTGGCTGAAAGATAAGAAAAATTGGAATATTTCAATTGCGACATAGAAAAAGAACCGAGGCATGTTAAATTGTCAAAAGCTTTATTAGAAGAAAGAAAGATTGAATACCATAAGATGTTTTGTGAATTTGTTGATGTTTTTTCCTAGAAATATGAGGACCTTAAGACATATGATACAACTATCATTGAGCATAGGATACCATTGGAATATCGTACTAAGCCATTCAGGCAAAAATTAAGACAAATCAATCCACTATTGTTACCAGTGATGGAGAAGGAAGTGAAAAATATTTTGGATGCCAAAATCATCATTCCATTGAGATACTCTGATTGGGTTTCCAATCTAGTTCTAGTAAGAAAGAAGAGTGGTGAAGTCAGATTATGTGCATATTTCTGGAATCTTAACAAATGCTCCAAAAAAGAGAATTATCCATTGCCAAAGATGGAGCATATTCTTCAAAAGGAAACTGATTCAGACAAAATTTCCATGTTAGATGGGTTCTCCGGGTATAATCAAGTTTTTGTTTGGTCAGAAGACTGAGAGAAGACAACATTCACTATTCCCTGGGGAACATTCATGTATGCAAAGATGCCATTCGAGCTTATAAATTTCAGAGCTACTTTTCAACATGCTATGGAATTTGCATTCATTGGAGAAAAGGATATATTCTTGGTCATCTATTTGGATGATATTACTGTTTTTTCAACTTCAGATCAAGAACACCTTCAACACTTGAGACAAGTATTTGTTAAATGCAGAAAATATGTTATAACAATGAATCCAAAGATGTCTCATTTTTCTCTTAAAGAAGGTAAGATGTTGGGTCACATAATTTCTAAATATGGAGTGAAAATTGATCCTAAAAGAGTGATTGCAATTCAGGATTTAACACTTCCAAGATCTAAGAAAGAGGTTCAATCTTTCCTTGGTAAGATAAATTTCTTAAGAAGCTTCATTTTAAATTTTGCTGAAGTGGTGAAGCACATTACTTTCATGTTGAAGAAGGACAAAGAAGTCAAGTGGACAATTGAAGCCATAAATTCATTTGAGATGATAAAAAAAACTATCATTGAAGCACCTCAGCTGGTAGGACCTGAATACTCAAAGCCTTTTTTTTTCTTCTCATTTTCCTCCCAATATACCATTGTTGTTGTTTTGTTACAAAAAGATTTAGAAAATAAGGAAGCTCCCATAACATTTTTCAGCAGAGCCCTTAGAGATGCATAATTGAATTATGAAATGTTGGAAAAACATGCCTATGCATTAGTGAAAGCTCTGAAGGCTTTTAAAGTTTATATTCGGCATGCTCAAGTTATTGCTTATGTACCTTCATCAGTTGTTAGATAGATATTAGTTCAGCCTGATATTGATGGAAAACGAAGTAAGTGGGTGACTAAAGTTCTTGAGTTTGATTTAGAGATAAAGCCTACTAAACTAATCAAAGGTCAAGGTTTAGCCAAACTACTAGCTGAAGAAAATTGTAAAGTTTTGGGCTTGAATTTCATAGATGATAACTTTGAAGGGAAAATTTATGAACCTATTGACATCATGGCAGTGGATTTAAATATTTATGAGTGCAATTGGTATAAATATATCATTTATTTTCTGCAACATTTTAAACCTCCAAATTATGATAAAAGCAGGCTAATATCTTTGAAGCTGAAAACTGTTAAATTCTGCATCAAAGATAACTGTTTATATTGGAAAGATCCTACAGGAGTTTTGTTGAGATGCATTGACCTAGATGAGTCCAAGAAAGTAATTTTTGACATGCATAGTAGTGTGTGTGGAGTTCATCGCTATTGGAGAATTACTTCATACAAAATACTGAGAGATGGCTATTTTTGGCCTAGCTTATTTTATGATGTATGTGTTGAGGTGAGAGCATGTGAAAAATTTCAGAAGTTCACTGATAAGAAACATTTGAAGTCTTTGCCTTTCAAGCCCATAGTTGTTTCTGCACCTTTTCAGCAGTGAGGGTTAGATTTTAATGGAAAAATTCATCCACCTTCAAGTGGAAAACATCGTTGGATTCTTGTTGCAACTGATTACTTCACTAAATGGATTGAAGCAATACCTACCAGGAATGCTACTCATAAAGTTATCATTAATTTTCTGGAGGGAATCATAACTAGATTTGGATGTCCATCAAGGTTAGTAGTAGATAATGCAGCTGCTTTTAAAGCTACTCAATTGGTAAATTTCTGTGAAGACTATGGTATTCAGCTCACTCACTCTATAGCTTACTATCCCCAAGGGAATGGTTTAGCTGAATCATCAAACAAAAGTTTGGTAAGGATCATCACCAAGCTATTGGAGCAAAACAAGAAAGTCAACATAAAAAGAAAAGTAAGAAATTAAATAGCAGTGATCAGTGGAGAAAATATTTGTAAAACAAAAAATTATTAGATAACTAAAAAAAAAAGATTTTCAGATTGGAGATCTAGTGTTGAAATGGGATGCACAACATCAAGACCTAGGTAAACATTCCAAATGTTATGCTTTATGGCTTGGTCCTTTCAGAATCTCAAATATTCACCTTTTCAAATGGTTTATGGAACTGATGTTGTTTTTCCAGTCCAATTGGCCATTCCTGTAGTTAAATTTCTACGAGATCATGAAGCTAAGCTAAATGACATGATCAGGAAAATTTATTAGATCACAAAAGTGCAGCAAAAGCAAGAACAACAATATGATTTGGTGAGAAAAAATTAGCAAATTGTAAAACAGGTTTTTGATAGAGGAACTAAAAAAAAAAGATTTTCAGATTGGAGATCTAGTGTTGAAATGGGATGCACAACATCAAGACCTAGGTAAACATTCCAAATGTTATGCTTTATGGCTTGGTCCTTTCAGAATCTCAAATATTCTGTAGAAAAATACTTTTGAGTTGCAACATCTTGATGGGACAGAACTGTTTGGAGGCCCATTTAATAGGCCCTTTCTCAAGAAATTATTTTATTAAGGCTGTTGGTGGCCTAAGTTCACTATAAATACCGATGTGTTTCATAATAAGACTCCATAACCCAATGACAAGGCATTGAAACTACAAAATATTATTAAAGCCTCGCAGGGAGAGCTCTATCCCCTGTGGAGCCAATGTTAGAACAATTCTTCGCTAAGTCATGAGTCTATTTTAAATTTTTTGTTTTTAGGATTAGATTTTGTAAATTTCAAAAAAAAAAATGTCGCTACCGAAATTTATGGTAGTGCCTGTTTTAACCCTTTTCTACTAGTCCGTTTTATTTATGTTTCTGTTTGTTTTTTCTTTTAATCTGATGCTATCGAAAATTCCGGTAACTTCCCATGTTTTTAAAAATAAAAATAAAAAGTGCATTTTCTTTGTGTAAAGTAACGTGTTTTAGTTTAAAATATGTTTTAAATCTTTTTATTAAGATTTAAATCACGTGATAGGATAGGTTTGAGGTCAGTCACATTAAGTTTAAGTCGTGGTATATGTGTAGTGTCTAAGTGTCAATCCACAATAACAAAGCCAACCGTTTATCTCATCCTGCTTGTCAGCCGAGTTGGTCTGGTTTCTTGTCAAAGTACGTGATTTTAGAATAGAAAAGATCGTGGATCCATAGGTTTAATGCAGTGACCATTTGGATGGTTACGCATAGACGCTGCCGGAAATTTAGGCCAATAAACCAACATGTATTGGAGGTGACTGCTAGTCACAGATCCGCTTATTTCAAGCCACCTATAGCATGCCATCTGAAGTTAGGCAGCCAACTGAAGACCATGATTGCTATCACATGGTGCATACTATGGTCAAGGATACTCACCATAATGAGAATCCATTGCATGGGATGGTGAACCATCATTGTTGTTTTAAGTCACTGAAAATGAAGGAGTACCAGTTGTAAGCTTAGCTGTTGGAGAACGAGTTTTTTAGAAGTGAAACTTGAAGAGGAGTCTTAGATTTCAAACATAATTTCATAAGAAGACACAACAACACCTATTAGGTGAGCTCTTCTAGCTCTGCCACCTATCGGATTTCAGAAACAGAGTTATTAATTACTGAAGATGACTAAAAGAGGAGGAAAGATAGAATGAATTGAACCATAGGGTGTTGACCTAGTGGATGCAAATTCGAAGGTGATAAGGTTGTTTGTTCAAGCAGGATGGCATTCTTTGTGCTCCATACCATGAAGCTCTCACTTAGGAGTAGCTCAATAGTTTGCAAATTCTTTCAATGGACAAGAAGCCACAGTCTATGGTCTTAAATTGAAGGTATCAGTAGATTCAATCGCTGAGGCATTCAACCTTCCACAAGAACCACATGAAGGAGAAAGGTGGTTTAAAGGTCAGGTTATCACTGGAGGAGACCTCAACAGTTTCCTCAAGGATGTACACAAAGATCCCAACTGGGCAAAAAGAATTCCCAACATTTTTCTCAAAAATGAATGGGTAGAAGTTGTTAAACTCATCAAGATTTACCTAACTTCTAAAAGGAGGTATACAATAGTATTTCTTTATCATATGAGATTTCTTTTTCATGTTGAAGGTATGAATACCCTCAACTTGCAATAATTTTTGCTGAAGAGTCTAACAAAGATGTTAGCCGGGATCCAAACACAAACTGCTACCTCAGAATACAACTTGTATCATCAAGCTCTCATCAAAGTGTTAGTTGAAGAATATTTAAGGAAAATAAATCAAATCTAGGACAATTTCGTGTTTTACAGGGCAGGCCAACCTACACCTACACCTACATCCTCACAACAACACTCTCAATGTGCAAAAAGAACCAATAGGAAGGCTAAAAAGGAGAATATCCATAAGGCAAAGAGCAGAAAATAAAAGATCCATTTAGCCAAGGTTGAGAGGAAGTTGGAGAAATGAGAGTGATCCTCAATAAATAAACCCAGGTCTATGAAAATGGTGCCCCCCATTCCTCCTTTTCCTAATGTCTACACCAGAGCTCGAAGAGGAAGGTCTGCAACTGCAAAGAAATCTAAAACACAGGTACTACTGGAAATTCGGGAAGTAGACATTCAACAGAAGATGCAGAAAGAATATCAACCCACAAAGTCTGATGAAGAACTCCTCAAAGATGCAGGGTATGAGATTAGTAGCAAGAAGAATAAAGAGGAAGTCAAACTTGATGTTGGTACCAAAAAATGACATACTAGAGATAGCAACAAGTTCAGGCTTAAGTCCAAGGCTCTGCACAATCCAAGTTTATTGATAGAGGTCATTGATATAGAAGGAAAATCTGAAGGGTTAAAGACAAAGGAATCCAAGAAGAAAGATAGAAACAAAACCCCTTCAGAGCATCACACATAACTCTCAAAAAGAAGAAAGATCCAAAAGGGTTCAAAGGAGGAGAAGACCACTGTCAAAGAAGAAACCACAAGAACAACCCAATCAAGATCAGTTGTTGACAACAAGTTAGACTTTGACAAGCTTGTTGAAGCTATAACCCACATGGAAGGAAGGTAAAAGGTTTTTTTTTTATAAAACACCTTTTTGCTTATCAAGTGCAATTTTGAATAGCAGCTCAGATGTCAAAGAATGTAAGTCTGCACAAAATTTTCATTGTTTTATGTGCATTTTTGAAAAAGAAACAGAGTTCTACCGGAAATTTCGGTAGCGTTACAGCTTTTGCGTAGTTACAAGTTTTTACCAGAATTTCCGGTAGCGCCTGTTTTAATTGATTTTTGACACCTGTCAACAAAGTTTCTAGGAAAGTTAAGGAAAGATAAGGACCCATAACCAAATGGATATAACAAGTGATGGTGATAAGTGGTTATGAGGTTGTTGGAGGTCATATTAAATGAGGATACATGGTTATTTAAGAACCAAAGACATGAGGAGACAAATCAGCAGAAAAAGGGGCAGCATGTCAACATACTCAACAGTTCAGCCCAAATTATCTTCTCTTCTTTAATCTACATCTGTATTTTTAGTTAGATTTTGATGAGATATGGTTTTAATGTCTTGTGACACCTATGTAATGTTAGGAGTAGTGTTTCCTTCTTTTTAGAAGAGATGGATTTGCTGCCTCTCTTTCTATATATACCATTTGTAAATATCATTTTAGGGTTGGATGTTGGTCTACCTGAAGACTTAATATAATAAATAAAAATCTCTTTTCACTCCATGCTGGAGGATTTTGTGACTCAATAACTATCTAATGTACGGTGTGTTTCTCTCTTTGTTAAATTTCTTCTAATTTATGAGTTGCAACAGCTAGTAAGGTGTGAGTAAGAAATTGTTAAAGGATTTAATAGTAAATTATTTGCTTGCCAGCGTCCTGCAAATCATATGTATGTTGTAGAACATGTTAGTGAAGATTTCATAAAGGATTTGTGAAATACTTTATGCATGTACTCTACTTTCTGAATGTTGTTTACTTTACATAAAACGAAGTTTGTGTAAAAATCTATCATTATAGCTATGTGAATGATTTAGGATATGAATATTTCTTAGAGTAAGTACTAGTTGTCCATCTCTTTTCATTTGTTACACTCTGCTCCCTATACTACCAATTTACCCATACAATTTATACTTGCTACAACTTGCCAAATGCATGCAAGTCTTAAAGAATAAAAAATCATTTCAAACTCTTTGAGAAGTCATTCCACCACTCATAACCCTTTAAATTTGAAATGAACTATGATGTGTAAGGCTTACTCCTTTTGCATTCAAGGAGTGACTCATTGCGCTAACAACCTCTTTCTCTAAAATATTGTATATTTTAGTTAATTTGTGAAGAAATTTTTTAGGCCGTATTCCATTGGTATCCAAATGATATTTTATATAAATACATATCAAAGTTGTCTTCATATTGATTTGGATTGAAGTGGAAGAAAAAGGTTGGACTTGGTAACATGATACACCACAGGCGCCATTGACAAAGAAGAAAATCCCTATTAAGCACATTCAATTGGGTGATGTCAATGCAATAAGACACATAAATGGTACAACTCCAACCATCCCTAATGAAGTTCCAAATTCCTTGTCATCAAAATCATAACATGTCTTTGATTAAAGGACCAATCCTATCATTGCTTGCATTGCAAAGAAATAAACTCTCTATTCCTTTTTTAAGTGTTGGTCAACTTATATATTCAATACTAAAGATTTTTAAAATTTAATATTGCATGGATTTTTAAATAGCGTGTAGGGTTATGGAAGTATTGATAAATTGAATAGGCCAATAAATATCCAAGATGAAAATAAGGTGAAGGAAGCTCAAATATCATATACACATACTAGAGAAACTATTTTTAGTTATTTTGTTGCATCATTTCTAATTGTTACCATTTACAATGTAAAACTTAGGACAAGTCAACCTAAATACCCCTAAAACATATTTATTAGTGTTAGACCCTTGTAGTTTCAAACACCTTATTGTGTGGTGAATGACATAGCAATCTTATTTCTTGCCATATAATGGAAACATTTTGTGGATATTTTTTGAATGTTTATGTCCTTTTATCTAGTAGATAGAGAAGTTAATATGATTGAACACAGACATTTTTTTTTTAATTTTATTGTATATGTATTTTTATTATTATTATGGGTGGATCATTACAAATTAAAAAAAAAATTATTCAATCTTTGATAAAATTTATTATTAGTGCAAGAGATAATTTAATAAGATTGTTAATTAGTTGCAAATTATTTACTATTACAATAGAAATTTTAAAAAGAATGTGTTGATGGTGTTGGATACCGCCAACATATAGAGGGTCTCTCCAATGTGAAGTCCCAATTCAACCTCACATTGTTTGGAGTAGGAGCCCTATCTAGAATATCTGCTCGACCATCGCAACCATAAGGTTCGCCTTGGTTTCAATGAATAACATAAGAGATTATATACATAACCATTGAACAAGCAAATTGATATTGTGAAACACCGAATGTAATGTGTAAAAGAAGAATTTCATGAGGGGAGACAAAAGTGAACCTCTTGAAGGAAGTAATAGTACTAACCTAACAGAGACACATGAGCAAAGAAAGTTTCGTTAGTCATCTAGCGAATGATCATTAAACCACATACAACACACCTTCAACAAGACAAGTACCAAGGCCACTGAAATAGTTTAATTTCCTTAGTACATGTGAACAAAACGTATATAGAAAACATCCAAAGAATAGTCCTAAGAAATTCACAATACATGCATGAAAATGTGTTGGCTCATTGAGCTTCAATTATAAGGTGAAAGATCCAAGTACACAATTACAAAGATGGGACACTAGTTCCAATAGTGCAACATTAAGTCACTTCTTGTTTCTCCAAATAATAGTTCTCTCTCCTATGCCAAGTAGAGAAGCAAAGGCGAGCTCTCCAAATCTTAAGCCTCCAAAAGCTCCTTCCTTGAGTTATGAGGTTGTTTTATAATAAGGGGAATTATCTTTCATATTCAAATGACTCTCGAATTACCCTCATGACTCTTGGACTTATAATGTGTCCCTTAGACTTCTAAACAACTCTTGAACTTCTAATGTCTTTTGGAATTCTCCTGAAGACATTTTGTCCATATATGACTAAGTGACTTTTCATATTCCACATATGACTATTGGACTCCCACTCATTACATTTTGTTCTTTTCCTTGAATATACATCATTACATTCCACATATGACTATTGGACTCCCACTCATTACATTTTGTTCTTTTCCTTGAATATACATCATTGCATTCCACATGATGATGTGGCATGACACATAGACACACATTAACCATTATGATGACACTTGTACGTCACAACTTGAAAATGATGACATGTACTTCATGATGACACTTGTACATATCACAACTCAATAATGATGACATGTACTTCATGAAAAATCCACTTTGTTGTTTATCTTCACCCTCCAAAGGTTCTTTGATCAATATCTGTATCCTTCGAGTCATCATGCGACGTCTTCTTTCTGTCTCAATCCATGATATACTTGATGTCTTCATGATTGTTCTTCTCTGTGCATCTTCTCTACAAGTGTTCTTTGTTCATCTTCTTTACTATCTTCCTTGAGAATCACCTTGTCATGTCGAGATAGTAATCCTGCTAATGAAAACCATTCATGATGAGGCAAGATTAGTCTTAAACATCTATTCTATCACTACCTAGCTCATGAGATGAGCTGCTTGTGATAGGCCTGTGAGAGGGTTAAAAGAAGAAGGCTTGTTTAAGAGGGCACATTCAAACTCATCAATGGCTTAAGAGGGATCCACTGTTCATTTTTACTGTGCCATGCACTATGAGGAAGATATCTCCTTGGTCTAGCATAATGTGGGAAGCCGAAGGGATAAGGTTGCAAGCTTCATGCTTCAAGGTTGTGCCATGCGCTCCAAAGAAAAGAGGGGAAAGCTTAAAAGCACATTTTGGCCATTCAAGGGTGAGGGGAGGCATCCTTCAACCTTCCCTATTGTGCCATGTGCTCAAAGGAAGGCTTACGATGCATGAGTGCATTAGGAAGGAGGGAAGGTGAGACGTTCAACCTTCAGGACTACGCTATGCGCTCAAAGGGAAATGAGACTTCAAGGAGAGTGCAATTTGATTGGTCAAAGACAAGAGGAAGCTTCCTTCAACCTTCCCTACTACGCCATGTGCTCTAAGAGGGAAAGTATTGGCAAGATGGGATGCATGAGTGCATTGGGAAGGAGGGAAGGTGAAAGGTTCAACCTTCGGGACCACGCTATGCCATCAAAGGGAAGGAAACTTCAAAGTGGGCGCCATTTGACTGGTTAAAGGTGAAGAGGAGGCTTCCTTCAACCTTCCCTAATGTGCCATGCGCTCTAGAGGAAGAAGTTAAGCCAAGCTTGGGTGCAAAACCCATTGGGGGAGAGGGAAGAGTGAGGCTTCAACTTTCGAGAGTGCGCCATGCACTCAAAGGAAGAGGAGATGACAGAGAAAGCACAGTTTCCTTCCATAAGGGGTCACCGCTACGTTTTAGTGCAATTTTCATCCTATGCTAGCGCAGTTTGACCCAAAAGTGGGTGCTTGACCATTTGGAGTGCGATTTTCATTTAGGGAGGCCATAGTGATGAAGCCACTTAGCCTACGAGGGTTTTCACTGCATTGGGAGGATCTTTACATTGCATGTTTTACCTCTGCAAAAGGACAAAAGAGGTCCATGCTACTAGATATGAGTGCTCTATGTGTCATGTAAGGAAGAGGTGATCAAAACTCAATGAAGTGAGTCAGTATGAGCAAGAAGGGTGAAGTGACTACCCTTGGAAGGATCATGATGTGCGACGAATTTGGGATAATCTTGAAAGGGACTTATTGCACCAATATTTGGGAGTGGGATTACATCATTGAGGTCTACAGATAGGTTGGGATCTACACTCGATAAGAGGGCCAAAGGTTTCACAACTTGCACTGGGCTAAAGGACCCAACAGGGCTCCAAAATGGCTAAGTGTGGGATCGACAAAGTAAAAGAGGGAAAATGCATCCGGATATGACTCAATCTTGGACCACACACAAAAAAAAATCAATACAAGCCAAGAGAATACACAAGACTCATGAATGACAATCACACCTCGAAATGATAGCAAAGAGCCACTTATGTCTAAGTGTGACAGTTGAAATGACACATTATGATACTTAGAACAAAACTTATGACAACTATGACGAATGTGACTAAATGGTGCACTAATATGTAGGAATGTGTTTAGTGCATATTCTAATGATACGAAAGACTATATAATGCAAAAGAGTGTGCCATAACTAAGTTTGGTGATGTGAAAAGGTGTGACCCATGCAAGTGTGAAAATCACAGAAGCGACACCTGCGTAATGAAGAAAACATAAGACGACACTTGCAAAATGCAAACGACATTGAAAGAAACATATGCCAGAGTGAAGATAACATGAAAACACTACTTATTACAATGAAAATGAGAAAAAGCGACAATCACAAGTGTGAAAGAGACACTTGTAAAAGAGAAAGTGCACAAAAGCGACAATTAAGAAAACTCACTGAAATATTAGTACAAACGCAACAAAGTGAGGGGCATTGTCAATAAAAGTGCGCACTGACTGTCGATATGAGTTGAACATCAAGCAAGCACTGTCTTGATGGATGGTGCTATGCCTGTCCAAGCTTGCAAAAAGGAAGTGTTCTCATGAACCCATCAGAGATTGAGCATGTGTGTGCAAATGACTTGTCAATTTGAAACAAATAATAAGACAAACACTTTTCAAAACATCAAACGACCATGGAGTAGCCATAGAGCGAAAAATCATAAGATCCCTTGTAAGCTCCAAAATTCAATTGTGAGCAAAATTTTGGAGGGTGTCAATTGCAACGACAACATACTGTTAATTGATTTATGCCATGCATTTATAATTCTATATTGGAAGGGCAAATTCGATTGGGCCTTTGGAATACACAATACATGTAATTATAATTATGTAAAATGTAATTCAATGAAAATACATCTAATGAAATTTCAAATATAATTTCACCTCTATTCCTTTAATTACTAATTAATTAGGACAAGCCTAAACATTCTACTTTTTGGACTTTTTAAAATGATCATCACTAGAATCCAACCATGTAATAGTAAGTGAAATTGTAATTTCTACTATTTAAATTATACTTTTGAATACATAAATGGATTTAATAGCTTGAAATTTTTTTATTGCACCTAGATTAGGAAAACTCAATGATTGATATTTGCAATTTCAACAATTCTTGTAAAATTTTGGCCAAATTTAAGATAAAAATATTAAAAAAAATGTACCCAAAAAATGTTCAAAAATTATAATGTTTAGACAACTGCAATTAGTTATGCTATAGTTTATGTAATATTTTCTAATTTATATACTAGTTATGTAATTTAGTCAATTAACATATAGATGCAATTAGTTATGCTATAGTTTTATGTAGTGTTTTCTAATTTATATACTAGTTATGTAATTTAGTCAATTAACATATAGATACAAGTTAGGTGATTTTGTGAATTAGTATTTGCACATTTTCAAAATTCCATTGAAATGGATAAAACATGGCAAACTAATTATTACTATCAATATTTTAAAAGTATTCATCAAAATTAATTAATGAAATATTTCGTAAAAGTTGATAGTTATTATATTTGAATTTTAAATAAAAATTTTCCATGAAGTACAATAGAGAGTCTTAGAATAAGACTTTATTACTATTTTTGAATCGAAAAAAACAACGAAATGAAAAATTAAGTTTTTCCCAAAATTGACAATTTTCAATGCAACATGAAAAAAGACTTTTCATAATCACCTAAATTTACAATTTGAGAACTAATAATAAACATAAACATTGATTAACCATACAATGGATCTTCATAATCAACTTAATTTACAATACAATAGATAATAATAAATATAAACAATGATTAGCTATACAATGAACCATCAAGTTGTATAGAGGTGAAATAGAATTAGTTCACAATGATATAAATATATACAAAACATAGAGATTATAGAGTTTGATTCCCTTGAAAACCCAAATAAATGAGAAAAAACATAATTTGACAAATATTTCATTTTGCTAGCTAGCATTTTACTTTTTAAGAGATATTCAACCACTTTATGAGTGCAATAGAGATGGAACTTTGCCTCGATGCCAACTAACCACCTTTGAACCTTTGCACTTTCATCTTAGTGGATCACTATAATATACATGTCTACCTCCTCTATCACTCCTAGTCTAGTGGTGGGTGATTTTATTTACCACCCCTTTATTAGGTGAAATTCAAATGAATGTGAATAATATAAAATCCAGTGATCTAGACCTTATGGGTGATCCATTTCTCATTGTATGTCCTATACACAAAGGTTAAAATATTGATGATGCATTAGACAACTTTTAATGGATTAATGAAGTAGACAACTAAAACAATATAAAAAAACACCACATTTTCTATGCTTTTGTATGCAGACAATTTCAAATCAACACTAGACAAGGTGCAAGATGTTTGGAGAATCTATGCCAAACAATTTGGTAGACTTCTCAATATGACAAAATCAAACTAAATCAAACTCATCCTCTTGAAAAATAGGGCACCTTTTGGCTTGTCCCAATATTTTTATCACAACCCACCTCTAACAACCCCCTAATAAAAGTGAGACTATACAACAACAAAAAAAACATTTTTGAATTCTGCATGGGTTAATCAGAAGTGAGATAATTCCCTAATTCCATATTTGCATATGGGTAATGCAATCCATCTTTTCCCTATAGGAATTTGTACATATGGGAATCAACAAAGGTGATTTTAGGGACTTAATTCAAACTCCATCTCTCCATCAATAATTGAATCATAGAAAATACAAATTAGATATCTAACCATGATAATTTTATCTTTGATACCTAACCCAACATCTCTTTTCCATGGCTCCCTTACCAATTTTGTAATATACACATTAATTTAATTTAGTCGTTTCCTAGCTTTCATTGTTTACAAATTTTTTAATGGATAAATGAAAAATGAACTAGGAGTAGAAACTTATTGATTCGACTTGAGTTAGATATGTCTCAAATTTATATGTATAAACAAAACAATGATAGTCAAAATAATGAATAATACTACATTTCTAATACTTTTCCATCTCTATCCCATGGTCGTTTGGAAAATGCCTTGCCAACCATGCTTCTTTTCTTGTTTATACTCCCATCTGCACATTTGTACTCAGGAAAGAAATCCAAGAACCTCTTGCTTCCTAGTGTGAGTGCCCCATTGAACAAAAAGTCTAATATCAATTCCTGCAACAAAACAAATTATATGTTTCATTTTCAAAAAGAAACAAACACCTTGCAAACTTTGAAGACAAGAAATTCAATGCATGATGTCTTTTCTAATGCAACAACATGACACCTCGATTGCAAACTATTTTTGTTAAACAAGAAGTCATGTACATCTGTTAATAGTACTTGTTCATTGTGTCATCATCAATAGAAAAATATGGTTGCACAAAGAAAAAGGAGGCACATTCTACACTTCAAGGGAGGTGGGGGTGATCCATCAACTCTTTGTGTGTGTCTTTATGTGTAACAATACATTGAATATAAATAATGCACTGGATACATTGAATATGGACTCTAACATGGGCCCATCTACACTCTCATCTAATGTGTGCTTGGAGGTTGTGAAGCTTGTGGATGCTTATCTCCACTCCACAATTTGTGTAGATGATTAACGTAAAAAATATTGGAACTTGTTATGTGCAACCATGTGCTTGAAAAACTCAAGGCACCTCTCATACCTAAGATTACTCTCAAAATTGAGGTTAGATGAGTCTACGCTACTAAGTATGCTAGTAGTAACAAGTGACTCCAGAAAGATGAGAAATATCATAAATGCATATTCTCATTGACTTGTTCCTCAAACCCCTATATTACAAGTTAGTTTATCAATATCAAGCATTTGTATATTTTTATAACTAAAGACAAAAGGTTACTTACAAAGTATCTAAGTTCAATCAATGCATGTAAGAGGATAATCACCTCATAAAAGAATGTTGACTCCATTCTCAAGGATTCACACATTTTCTTTAATCTCTCCCTCGGTAATATGTTTAAATTCTAAATTCTACTTTGACTATTTAAAGCATAGTTTTCATTGGTCAAATTCTTGTTCATCATAAGGAATATGGGTCATTACAAGAGGACAACTCCAAGATCACTGAAGTGTTTAGGTCACAAAATCAATGCATTTTTCTCTATATCCAATTTCTATTATAGTGTTGGAGGCTAGGAGAGTGTGCTACCAAGTTAACCCTAAGAAGGTAGAGAGTCAACCAGATATTGTTCTCTCTAATGAATAAATATTTGGAGTCTTTACCACTATGAAGAATGGAAAGTCACCTGCACTAATGAACTACCTTGTGAATTTTTGAAATCAATGTAGGATATTGTTAGTTGGGACCTTTGTAGCAAGGCTCAAGAGGCCTTTTCCCCTGACAACCTAACAACATCTCTCAGTGAAGGGGTTATCAAGCTAATTTTGAAGGATGTATCTCAAAGACACTATTGGATGATGGATGAACATTTCCTCTTCTTAATGTCTCCTACAAGATTTCGGCTAAGGACCTTACTATTTGAATGCAGAGAGGTGTTTCACAAATTGTAAGATAGAACAAATGAGGATTGTATGAGAAATATCATCCTTAACATTATGATTTATGCATGGGATGTTATGGAATGGGTTAGACACTCAAACAATGCTCCTTCTCATAATTAATTTTGACAAGGCATATGATTAGGTTGACTTGTCCTTTATTAAGGAGATGCTTTAGTGCATTGGATTTGGTTCCAACTCTATTTCCATGGTGAATACTCTCTTCTCTAATGCCTAAGTCTTTGTTAATGTGAATGACACCTTGACTCTTGGTAGGTTCATCCTTAACACTATGATTTTTGCATGGGAGGTTATGGAATGGACTAAAGACTAGTTGGACTCTTTTCTTTTCAAATTTGATATTGATAAGGTATATCATTGGGTCGTGTTAAATTTAGATAGACATGGAGTGTTCTATGCTTAATGCAAGTTTACTTCAATCTTCCTTAGGCCCGATTAAAATTAGCAATCACATAAACATGAAAGTAAAATGTTGATAAAACACAATAATAGATCAACATAAGACAAGCCAATAATATAGATAAAATTTTACAATTCTTCTTGTCGAGCAAAAAAATAGGATAGTGTGCGTTACAACAATCAACATGATGCTTCAGCCAACAAAGTCTTTCATAGATCAGCCAACCTTCCAAGTGTCACACCCACAGCCCTGAAAGACGGTGCATGAAAAGTCAACGTTGGTAAACCAAAAGTCAATGCAGGACAGTTAACAGAAAGTCAACGTTGCATATTAGGGCTTTGGTCAAACTACTGTGTTTACCTCGATTTTTGTGCCCAATTTTACGACCTTCAAAAATCAAAATTTCAGCCAAGATTGGAGGTAAAACGATCAAGGGTTGATCAAGGTCAACGTTGGTCAACGTTTTAGCAAAACAAACCTAAATAGATCTACAAATTTTCAGCAACTCTAGCTTCGCACATGTGAAGAAAAGAGGCCTCCAAAGGCTATTGAACCAATCGAATCACAATGAGAGAATGTGTGATGAGTTGATGAGAAAATGACCTCCAAGTCTCTCCAATTTATATCCATCAGTGAGGGTGTGTGACACATCTATTAGGCTTGTGAGCCTACATTACAAATTTGGCCAACCTTGCACATATGTGGAAAATAAATTCAATATATATGTTCTGGTCATCCAAACAAGATGATCTTTAGATCAATATTGCACCTCTCCGAAAGAGGAATCCAACAAAAATATGATGATCATCATATGAGCAGTGCAACATGGAGTTTGGACCTAGTTGCCCAAAATTAATAGGTCAACCAATCCTTTATTATGGAGATGGTTTAGTACCTTAGATTTGGTTCCAATTGTGTTGACATGATTAAAACTCTCTCTCTCTCTCTCTAATGCCTTGACCTTCATTTATGTGAACACCATCATGACTAAACACATTCAACTACATTATTCAATCAAGAAGGGTGTCCTCTTGCCTCTTATTCATATGTTGTAGTTGTTGCTTCCCTAGGTTATTTGCTGGACTTAACTAAAATGCAAGGAATATTCAAGGGATTTATTTGCTAGATGGGTCCTAAATGGCTAATAACAATTTTGTGTTAGATTTCCTAAAAACCTAATAACTGATTCAAAATTTCTAAGTGTAAAACCAAAAATACAAATAATTGTTGCATTGGAACTTAAATCACAAACAAACTTGGTTTTTTAACTTAGCATGCACAACGAAAAATAAATAATATATCTGAAGACAAACACATTCAATGCATAGAACACAAGATATACCTAGGAAAACCCAACTCTAGGGAAAACTTGCAACGTTGTGTGTTTTTATTATTTTCTTCTTCAACAAAGGATTTTCTTCTGGGAATTACAAGAAGAGAGAAACTTCCCTTTTCTCATAAGAAAACACTTGATCACCCTGCCACTAAATTGTTTCCCCTTCCTGCGCACTAGATCTACGAAAATCCCGCATAGATCAACAATTCGACCAACACATGCAAGCACACTTCCTTTCTCTCGTGCGCACGTGAAAATGGAATGCTACATTGGGATGTAAGAGCTTGACCCTCACTCGATTTCTTTTGCTTAGATGTTGAGTACTATGATTTGTTGAATCCCTTGTTCTTCTTTCACTAATCTCTCACACTTGCTTGTGCTCAACTGACTTGCCACTAACTCGTTCCATCTCCTCTTATAATTTATATCTCAACCCTATTCTCTCTCTCAATGACTAGGTTTAAATCGTGATCAATGGTTGAGATTAAAGCATAAGTTAGCTTAGGAATTTTCAAATTTTCCTAAATCTAACTTTAGGAAATAACTAAATAAATTAATATTATGCTAAAGTGGTAGTATTATGGGTTATTCTACTAGCTTTAGCACTTAGAAAACCAGAACCCTTACTTCTCTACTCCAATCAACACTCCCTCTCAAAGAGGAAGGTGTTATGCATTACACCCAAATTCTCTCTGAGGTATAAAAATTTGGTCCGTGGCAACACCTTGGTCAAAATGTCCATTGTTTACTCCTCTGTTGGTACGTATTGGAGTGAAACTATACCTCTTTGAAAAATATCTCTGATGTGGTGATAACACATGTCAATGTGCTTAGACCGATCATGAAACATTGAATTTTCAGAGAGCTTGATGCAACTCTAATTCCCATAGTGTATCATTGTAGGCTCTAACCCTGTCCTGAATAAACCCAAGAGAAGCTTCCTTAACCAAATAGATTTGCACCCCACCAAACTGGCATTCATGTATTCAGGTTCGGTTGAACTCAATGCAACTGATTTTTGCTTTCGGCTAAACCAGGAAACAACTTATGATCCAACATTGAATACACATCCCCATGTGTTCTTCCTATCTGTGGAGCTCCCTACCTAATATGAATTAGTGAAGCCCTCAAGCCTCAACTCATCAACCTGTCTATACCACAATCCACGCTTTAATGTCCCCTTGAGATATCTCAACACATGCTTAGCAACAACCCAATGCACTCTGGTAGGATCGACCAAAAATTGGTTAACTGCAAAACATATATCTAACTGTGTGCTCATCAAATTCATCAATGACCTAATCATCTACCGGTAGGGTGTAGGATATATTCGCTTTGATCTAGATGTATCCACCTTCCTCCAGTTTGTGAATAGAGGTGTGATCACGAGTCTGTAATCCTGCATGTGAAATATCCTCAAAATTTGTAGAGCGTACTTTCCCTATCCCATGAAGATATCTCCATCACCCTACCAAACCTCCAACCTAAGGAAATAATGCATCAACCCCATATCCTTCATCTCAAACTCGCCTACAAGATCTCTCTTGAACTTTTGGACAAGCTTGTTTGCGCCTGTTAAAATCAGATCATCCATGTATAACACCAGAATAAGTGGCTCAGCTCCAACAACAATGTAATGGAGGTTGGGGTTTGCTTCACTCTCGGTGAAGCCCAATCCTTGAAGGTAACTGTATATATGAGCATACCATGTCCGAGGAGCCTACTTGAGCCCATATAAGACGCTCTTGAGTTTGAATATGTGTGTCTCTCTGTTGCATCATGTCTTGAATCCCTCTGTCTGCTCAATGTAAATCTCCTTGTCCACATATAACACCAAAATAAGCGTCTCAACTCCAACAACAATGTGATGGAGGTTGGATCTGCTTCACTCTTGGTGAACCCCAATCCCTGAAGGTAGCTGTATATAGGAGCATACCATGTCCGAGGAGCCTACTAAGGCCACATAAGTCTCTCTTGAGTCTGGATATCATCTAGTGTATGGCAGTACACAAGGCTAACGAATATCCAAAAATGTGATACATCTCATTTCTTCCATGTAAACGCTTCCTTGGGTGTAACTAGCCCCAACACTCTGTGTGCTTCAGTCTTGAAATAAAATTGTTGTATTGCATTCCTCAACCCAAAAAATCTTGGGAAACCCCTGGTCATGCACCATGGCTTTGGCCACTCCAACTATGGTCCTGTTCTTACACTCTTCCACCCCATTCTATTGAGGATTATATGGTGTGGTCAACTCCCACCCGATGCCCTCCTTAGCACACAACTCTTTAAATGCTTTTGAGGTATACTCCCCACCATTATCAGGCTTAGTGCCTTGATCTTCCTTCTAGTCTAGTTCTCAACCAAGCCCTTAAACTCTAGAAACTTCGAGAAGATCTCATCCTTCTTCTTCATGAAAAGTATCCAAGTATTCCTCGAGTGATCATCTATGAAGATGACATAATAGTTGTACCCACTAAGGGATATTGTAGAGAAAGACCACATACATTTGAATGAAAAAGGTCCAAGATACCCTTGGCCCTATTATCTCTACTAGGAAAGGAGGTTTTGGCATACTTGCCAAGTGTGTAGTCGTTGCACACCTCATGTTGATCGACACTGCAGTATGGTAGCCCCATCACTATCTCCTTGACAATCATTAGCGCACTATGGTGCATATGCCACAACTCCCCAAGCTTGTTTCCTAAGTCATGACCTCCTCTGCTAGTCAATGTCGCTGTTGTTTCAAACTGTAGTTTGTACACGCTCTTGTACCTAACCCCGATGAACTTTGCCACCTTAGAGTTTGAGGGTTTTATAAAAACCCTACCATGTTTGAAGGTCACCTTGTACCCCATATCCTCCAAAGTTGAAACTAAAACGAGATTCTTCTTAAGCCTAGGTATGTAAAGAACATCCCTAAGATATAAAGGGTTTTGAGACTCCCTCTCAAAATGAACTATACTAGTACCCTCAACCTGATACTTCCCATCATCTCCCATCTCAATATTGAATTACATGTCCTTCTCTGACACTTTGTTGAAATACTTCTTATTTCCCGTTATATGACTAGACGCACTACTGTACACATACCATAAATTGGTAGCCAATGAACTCCCCATACAAGCTATGAGTGAAAAATCCTTCTCAAAATGAGAATAGAACGCATCTATCTCTGTAAAGTCTACTGCTTAGTCCTTCTTGGATCCTTTCTTCCTGTTAAGGCATTTAGTAACATAATGTCCAAATTGGTGGCACGAAAAACAATTGATCTTTGCTGAGATCCTTTTCCTTCTTCTCGCCCTTGGACCTTGGCTCTCCACCACCATAACTCTTTTCACTCTTAGACTCGGTCCCTTGGCCGGCTAGAGTAGAATTTTCTTCATCTTCCTTGCTTTAACATGAGATCCAGCTTGAGCTTGTCTTCAAGCCTCCTCCTGGATACAGTGTGATATCCCTTTTTCGGGTGTTCCTTATGACATGGTTAGGATGGACTCTCAGAGTTGGGGGTAGACAAGTCACAAGTGCATGTTGGTGTCATCAATAGGCCCAGGGGCTTTTGGAGGAGTTTTGAAGAGTTTCTATGAGATTAGATGACATTCACTTGGTATATTCCATCATCCGCACATTTTTTCCTTTCGTTCCAGTGCATTTAGACAACATTAAGAAAACTGATTAATTTTTGGGCATAACTCAATTAATTACGCTTAAGGTGGCATTCCAAGAGGAATACTTGATACAACACCTTAGTGTAATAGCTCACTGGAACCAGAACGAGAAGATGATGGGATGGCTAGATATGAGTTTCAATGACATGATGAGACATGGTGGCCGATTTACCCTTTTCTCGCATTAAAAAGAAAAATTTAATTGGAATAGAAGAGGGAAGTGCTCCATGATTAAAATAATAATAAAACATGAGGCTCTAGAGGGATCCATGAGATATATAAAAGAAGAGGAGGCCATTGGAGGATATCTTGGATTCTATATTTCTTCTTGTATGAGAGATTGAGAACGGTTCTCTACTTCAGTAGCAGCCCCAGGACACCCTCAGGTGATTTTGGTGAGTGGACGGAAACCCACCTCATCTCCTTGGTGGATTCAACCAGAATTCACAGGTGCGGTGATCAATTTCAGTTCAGTTTTGGAGGGAAGGTTCGAGCATCAAAGTAGATAAGTTTTGAGGGCCAGACTATCTATCTCAACCATCTATGCTTATATCATCATGTACACTCTTTCAATTATTTAATATAATGAGAGCTGAGATTATTTCTACTTATGGAGTTATTGAATTGCATGTGGCATGCTTGTTATATTTTACATGGCAATCTTTTGTTAATTAAACATGTAATTTTATGGTGAAATTTTAGATTAAGTTAAAATCACTGTAATATCCCCTTAGTGTAATAGCTTGTTGGAACAAGAACAAGAAGATCTACATGATGAGATGGCTAGATATGAAATTGAGTGGCATGAGGAGACATGGTGACCGATTTACCCTTTTCCCGCATTAAAAATAATATTTTAATTGGAATAGAAGAGGGAAGTGCTCCATGATTAAAATAATAATAAAACAAGAGGCTTTAGAGGGATCCATGAGATCTATAAAAGAAGAGTAGGAGGTCATTGGAGGATATCTTGGATTCTATATTTCTTCTTGTATGAGAGGTTGAGATTTCGGTTCTCTACTTCAGCAGTAGCCTCGAGACAGAAACCCTCGGGTGATTTTGGTGAGAGTGGACAGAAACCCACCTCATCTCCTTGGTGGATTCATCCATAATTCACAGGTTCGGTGATCAAGTTCAGTTCAGTTTTGGAGGGCAAGTTTCAACATCGGAGCAGATCAGTTTGAGGGCCATCCTATCTATCTCAGCCATCTCTGCTTATATACTAATGTACACTCTTTTAGTTATTTAATATAATGAGAGCTGGGATTATTTATGCTTATGGAGTTATTGGATTGCATTTGCTTTGCTTGTTATATTTTACATGGCCATCTTCTGTTAATTAAACATGTAATTTTATGGTGAAATTTTAGATTAAGTTAAAATAAGTGAAATATCCTGTTTGAGATCTTACAATGGTATCAGAGCCAAGTTCAATCCTGCTACTGAAAAAGGACAGAGAGCCATCTACCAGCGAAACAAAATTGCAAGCCGAAATATACAGATGCCTTGGGGATCGATCAAACTTTTGAAGAGGCCAAGGACAGTTGCATTAGCCGCCAATGAGGAGCTGAATTTCTCATGTCGTGTGGCCAAAGGTCGTGGGCATTGGTGAGTAAAATCTATTGCAGGAGCGAAGGGTCTAAAGCCACAGGGGAACAAAATTCTCAACTGAAAGATCGAGCCACACCTGCGTAGGGAGCTCAACTTGTTTTTACATTGGCAGTGATTGTTGAGGCCGAGTTAGAGCATTTTTGCATGAAGGCCACATTCCTCTCCAGATTTGCAAGTAAGCCCAGGTTTAATTATTTGGGAAGGCCGCAAGTAATTGAAGATTTATTGACAAAAAATCAAGAGAATGTCAAGGGTCACAATGAATGATCTGAGTTTGTTTGGTTGAAGACCAAGGGTGCATGTAGTAATTTATTTCAGAAGGTCGTATTAAATTAAAATTTGAAGAGCAATGTCCAATTCAACCATTTAATTGAGAGACGCAAGGAGGACACAGGTTTTTAGGGCATGCGTATATGTTTTGGCAGACAACATTCATCAATTCCCACTGAGTAATGTTCAGAAGTCTCAACGAGCCAAGGATGAAATTGTACCTAGTCTGAAATTAACTAATCAAGTGACAGGCAAGGAAAATCGCTTGAAGAGGCCACAATTGTTATCATGAATTGAATTATTCCTCCAAATGAATTATTTCTCCAATGGCCAAATCATTGGAATCTACAATAGTGTTTTGTAAGAGGGATTAATAATATTTTTGATCATCGTAAATCAAAGAAAGCATGAACTCCAGGAAGAGATCATTGGTTATTTGGTTCAGATCTAAAGTTCTTTCTCTGGAACCAATTTAGGCAGACCTGTAGCATCTTATCTGACCACAAAAATATCTATAGATCAATCCATTCTAACTTTGTTCATTGGCCCCATTACAAGGATCAAATTGCGGACTTCTATCTCTTTGTCGATTTCATTGTTAATGAGGGGGGTTTGAGCTCCATGGGACAAATCTAGGAGCTAATACAAGCTAGTGAGGCTGAGCACGAATTTGTTCTTATGGCTGTGACATTTCAGTAAGGAGGTAACATCTACTTAGAGAAGGACTTATAGGTATGGAAACGACTGTTGGAATACTGAAAACTCTTGGCATATTTCGAGGAGCTAATGTACCAGGTTTCATCTCTCCATTATTCTCTATGTAAACTTGTGATTAGTTAATTGCTCAAGCTTTTATATTCATTCAAGTTGTATCAACAACACTGAGTTTATTTCTGAGTTTTTCAATAGTTTGGTTCAATCTATTTAGAGTGTTCTTCCATGTCTACTATCCTCACTATACATGTTAAATGAAATGAAAGACAAAAAATACACCTACAACAATAGACATTCAAACTGTTTGACAAAGGTTTTCACTTGAAACTCAGAACTTAGTGACCAGTTTGAGGAAATTTTCAGCTGGCTTCCTATAATGGTGGCTTCTTGTGAAGGACAAAAGATTAGCACTTGTTTCATATTGCAGAATTGATATGTTGTCCATCAAGCTATATGTGTAATGTTGTTGTAGAATGAGGGGATTTCTTGTTGTATGAGAGGTCCAAAACAAACGTGGAATGAGTAAATAGGTGTCTTGATAGGTTATTGGTCATTATTGTGCACTTTTGTTGTGTAAGAAACAATTTGATGTACATATCATCACTGGACTAAACTATGGAGGAAATCACAAAACTCTTGAAGAGACTAACAAAACAAAAGATAGTTCCTTGAACCACCATTCATCATTGGACCAAAATCCCAAACAAAAAAACAGACCTTTTTCAAAAGTGGTCTATGCCATTCTTCAGAGAGAACAACTAAAGGATGTACAAATGGGCAAGAAATAGGACAAAAGATATTTCCACTTGGGACAGATTTGAAACACACGAAGATCACATGGAAAGTTATTTTCAAACTTGATGAACTAGATGAACTCCTTTCCAAAGTGAGCCAGTTAGAAGGGAAGAAACTCATTTGGGCTCTAAAACTAACTATGCTTTCTCTCACACAACACAAGTTCTTGGAGGAAACTTGTAAAGGGGTTAGACTTTCAATTGCATCTTGTCTTAGTGACATCATAAGACTAACCACCCCTATATCTACTTACAATGATGATGTTATGAGGAGAGTTCTCAGATTGATAGTAGATACTTTCTAGGACTTGAACAACAGTGCGGGTTCTACCTTTGGGAAGAAGCTTGAGATTCTAGGAATCATGGCCATGGTTAGATCCTCTGACATCATGCTTGATTTGGGGTGTGATGACTTTATCCATCAGATGTTCCAATGTTTCTTTAAGATTAAGAAACATCACCCTGACATGGTCAAAGAAAACATGTTGTCCATTTTGTCTTCAGTCATGGGAGATCGTGATGCCATTTACAAGGAGTTGCGAGCTAGATTGTTGACCATTTGGAGGAGAGAACAATTGGTTTCACTTGTTTCTTATGAACTGGTCGAGAGGTTGGTTGAGCAAAACATTGGGTTGTTCAGGAGACAATTGACTAGGGAGGAGTTGCTCAGGTTTGGTGGATCATGTAGCGAGGATGAGCTGAGGAGGAAGGGTCTCTGCTTCATTTGCAAAGGACCTTGGGGTCCTGATCACTCATGCTTGAGTGACATTGAGGAGATGACAGAGGTAGATCAAGTGGAGATTCCTCCTGACTTTGAGGGTGGTGATTCTTCTTTGGACAAGTCCATGGGTTCATACGAGGTTACCTTTGAGGAGCAAGAGTCATGCAAAATTGTTGACAACAAACCAGATTTATATAGTGAGCAGTTAGTGGACCCTATGGAGGACATTCATGATGATGATTCATCAGTGATGATTCAGCAGGAGCAACATATGGTGGAGCATGAGTCAGCTGAGGGGGATGATATGCATAGTATGCATGATGAGCATTTTGGGAAGAGCCTGTTGGAGGTTCATATTGAGCCTGTGATGGATGTGCAGCTACTCGTGGGGTCAACCATTGATGAGGAGCAGACAAAGGTACATGCAACTAGCAGGATGGCAGTACTTGCAGACACTTGCCCCCAGGGGATGTTGGAGGTTGATAAGGTAGTTTTGTAGGAGGCTAGTAGACAACAGGAGCGTGGAGTCTCTGATCAGAGGAGGGAGGAGATGTTGGAGATGGTGGTGCGTCCATCTTTGGGCCCACCCATTGATGAGGTGCAGAAAGGTGCAGTGGAAGCCAGTGGATTTGCAGTATTCCCAGGGTGCAACCCTCTCCAGGAGTACATAGACAGGGCTTGTAGCACATCTTGCTCACTTTTTCCCATTTGGAGAGAGCGACAAGTTTCCTTAGACAAATCTTGTTGGTTGACCAGGCAGAGCATCCCAAGTCAGCCTAACAGACTTGTTCCTTACATAGGTGTCCATGCTTTGGATTGGCAAGAGACCATGAGTTGGTATCATATTGACACTATGATATTCTCAGTGAGGGTTTTAGTAGAGCAGGGATCCTTAGACATAAGGGATACTACATGTTCCAATTGGCAGTGGGATATAGGACAACATCTCTTCAGCATTCCATCCCGACATCAGGAGAGCGAGATTAGCATTGGATTGAGTCAGGGGTTGGATTGGAGAGAGGTGATGAGTTGGTACGCAGTTGGTGGGGCAACTTTCACAACCAGAGCTATAACACAACATGAGCCATGGAGCATAGATGCTTGTTTTTGGTGGCATTGGGATCCATGAGGGTTTTTTGACGATATGCTGAGTCAGAGATTGGTCTGGGATTCAGGCATTGAGGGATCCATTCCTGGTGGGTTAACAAAGAGGCACAACACAACGTCGTAGTTTTTATGGGATCTAAGCATTGGGTCTCAGTTGCATTGGGCCAACAAACTGGTATACAGGTTTGGATTTCTTGAGGGCAAGCAATCTTGGGGTGGGAGGATTTGTGATATCCCTTTTTCGAGTGTTCCTTGTGACATGGTTAGGATGGACTCTCAGAGTTGAGGGCATACAAGTCACAGGTGCATGTTGGTTTCATCAACGGGCCTAGGGGCTTTTGGATGAGTATTGAGGAGTTTCTTATGAAAAATCCTAGATCCAGAATCCTACTGCAATAACTTTGAATTACTTCTTCTATTATGTTTCATAATTATTTCATTACTGTGAAATATCAAAGTAATTTCTGAAGCAGTCTACACAAATAATGTTGCGGAAATAAATCTAAGTGCTGAAACAATCTCAACAAAATACAATGAAAAACATCCACATGTGACAGTTATTTTTGGACTAAGTCCCCGGAAAACCCCAACTTGGGAAAACCGGTGCAACAGATCTGAGGGTTTGTATTATTAAGCAGCAAAATCTTGAATACAACTAGGGTTCCAACATCCAACAAACCCTTCAGAGAAATCTAGACATCAAATATAATTGTGAGATATACCTCACTCTGCAAGTCTCTGACTGATCTAAAACAACACTAGTGAAGCCCTAACTGCCTCTGCATGATTGCCTACGCTAGAACTGCGCAAGCTTGCGTGGGAAAGCTTGAGGAAATGCGTCACCCCTTTTTGCAACTGATCTAGCTAAACTGAGACTGGATTTTTCCCTACCAGCTCAGAAACCCCAACCTCTAGCTATCTCTGGACTGACTCCAAGAGACACTGCGTTGTTTTTGCGTGAATTCCTGTAGGGTTTGCGTCACCTCTTCAGAAAACTGCGCTATCTCTCTCTGAAATGCACTCTTGGTCCTCCTGACCAGTCTCTGCTTCTGTCCCTCTCTAGATCTGATCACTGAATCACAATCACTTAGCAAACCTTGCCCTAGTGATTTGATTCTTGATCAAAAGTTGTGTCTCCTCACACAAATTTGAAAATGCTCAATGGCTCAAGTGTCTCAATGTATTTTCCATAGGCCCCTCACCCTCCTTCTTATATTCTTTTGTTGAACCTTCAATGACCAATATTAAAACATAATCAAGGGCTAAGATTAACTTGGAGGTGATCCATGACTTTATCTAGAAGATTCACACTTAGTTTAATTAATACCCTTTAATTAATCAGTGTCCCTAAGTTTAGACTCAGGAAAACATTAAAAAACGATTAATTATTTTAATTAAACCATCTCTAAGTGGAATTTTCCAAAACCATTTTCTGGGTTTTATGGAATACATGTGTCCTAGCCTATATACAAAATTACAAGGCTAGAGCACATCCGATGCTACCATAAATCAACATTTCTATGAGATTCGATGGTGTTCGCTTGGTATATTCCATCATCCGCACAATTTTCCTTTCGTTTCAGTGCATTCCGACAACTTTCAGAAAACTGAGTTATTTTTGCACTTGACTCAATTAATTACGCTTAAGGTGGCATTCTGGGAGGAATACTTGATAGAGCACCTTAGTGTAATAGTTCGTTGGAACCAAAACACACAGATCTGCATGATGGGATGGCTAGATATGAGTTTCAGTGACCTGAGGAGAAATGGTGGCCGATTTACCCTTTTCCCGCATTAAAAAGAATATTTTGATTGTAATGAAAGAGGGAAAGTGCTCCATGTTAAAAGAATAATAAAACAGGAGGCTCTAGAGGGATCCATGAGATATATAAAAGAAGAGGAGGAGGCCATTGGAGGATATATTGGATTCTATATTTCTTCTTGTATGAGAGGTTGAGAACCCGGTTCTCTACTTCAGTAGTAGCCCTAGGACAAAAACCCTCAGGTGATTTTGGTGAGAGTGGACGGAAACCAACCTCATCTCCTTGGTGGATTCAACCATAATTCATAGGTGTGGTGATCAATTTCAATTCATTTTTGGAGGGCAGGTTTCAGCATTGGAGCATATCAGTTTTGAGGGACAAACTATCTATCTCAGCCACCTATGCTTATATTATCATGTACACTCTTTTAGTTATTTAATATAAAGAGAGATGAGATTATTTTTGCTTATGGAGTTATTGAATTGCATGCACTTTTCTTGTTATATTTTACATGGAAATCTTCTGTTAATTAAACATGTAATTTTATGGTGAAATTTTAGATTAAGTTAAAATCATTGAAATATCCCGTTCAAGATATTACATATAGTCACCTCACAAATGTTCCCAATTCGGAAAGTTTTCAAGGGCACATATCCCATCTGTGAAGGATTGGCACAACTTGGTGAAACCCAGTGGAGCAAAATTTACTAGATCCCTATCTAGAACTGTTTCACGCACACCAGCGAACTCTTCCCTCACTTGGGTAAATTTGGTGAGGTAAGACACCACAAAATTTGACTTGGACATTTTAATGTTCTTCAGCTTGTCCTTCAATACCAACTTCTTGGCCTTGCTGGAACCTTGATAGAGACCAATGATGGCAGTCCACATTTATTTGGCTTTCTTCTTTCCAGTTAGGTGAGGGATAATGTGGTCTTTACTCCTTCCACAATAATCCTTCTTACCTTAGCATCCATCTTATTATGTTGAGCCAAATGCTGAGGATCTATTAGTGCGGCTGAGACATTTTCAACAAAATCCCAAACCCCTTGTTCCTCTAGCACCACTGATATCTTTTCATGCCATGAATAGAAGTTGGATGTATCGTCCAATCTATCTTCAATTCTAAGACATTGATATGCCATATTGCCAAAATCGAACCGCTGAATACAAATCACACTGGTAGAATCAATTCGCACTGCTCAAAACCTGAATGAACAAATCAATCTGATAGCTTTCTCCCTTTGAATCATAGAAACTACTCCTGAAGATAAAAATTGTGCTTGGTCTTAAATCACAAAATGAGCTCTGATACCATGTTAGATTTTCTTAAAACCCAATAATTGATTTGGAATTATAAGTGTAAAACCATAAATACAAACAACTGCTGCACTAGAAACTTAAATTGTAAGTACACCGATTTTTTTAACTTAGCATGCATAGTACAAAATAAATAATAAATTTAAAGAGAAACACATTCAATGCATATAACACAAAATATACCCAGGAAACACCAACTCCGAGGAAAACTTGCATTGTTGTTGTTTATTATTTTCTTCTTCAACAACGGATTTTCTTCTCGGAGTTACAACAAGGGAGAAACTTCCCTTATATCATAAGAAAACACTCGATCACTGTGTCACTAAATCAATTCCCCTTCCTGCGCACTAAATTTTCAAAACTCCTACGCAGATCAACAATTTGGCTCACACGTGCGAGCACACTTCCTTTCTCCTACGCACACGTGCGAATGCAATACTCACTAGGCTGTAAGAACTCAACCCTTAATCGATTTCTTTTGCTTAGATGCTAGTGATGGGCCTCCAAATTAAACACAAATTAAGGCCCATCTAATCTTTCCTAGGCAAATAAAGGCTATATTAAATCTCTCCTTCTACACTTAATAATCTTTTTCTAGCTTTAATATGCTCTTAGGAAAGTTTAGAGATAATTGCATATTATGTGTCTAATGTTATTTATTTTTGTAGAATATTGTGAGAATATTGGACAAATTATGAAGACTTGGAGGAGATAATCTAGGGACTTTCCCCCTACTACAAGAGGATCAATATTGGATAATAAATGAACAAAATATCGTAAAATTATTGACAAATTCTTGAGCTCCACTGATTGAGAAAATTTAGGAATGTGTTCCTTATCATTTAATGCAAATTCCTAGTGTTGAGAACCAGATCCACTATTTGAGGGATTTTGGAGGAGAAATATTTCTCCTTTCAAGGAGAATGCTTCCCCATCACTTTGTATAAGTATCAATTCGAATTGGCCTCTAGGGGCATGTATTTCTTAGTCTTCTTGTAGAGAAAACTTGTTATTTAGCAGCTCCACTTTCATTTCTAGTAGGGATGTACTTGGATTGATTTAAATAATGAATTTTGGTGCCATTTTTAGCTTCTAAAGCTTGGTTTCCTTCATAGGAATTTGAGTTTCCTTGGGCTTGACCATCACAGGAGCCTAAGAGCTCTCTTGTACAATCTCTTTATTTCTTTTGGATGTCTTTTTCACTTGCATTTTTTATTTTTGCATTGACTATTCATGCTTATTTTTTTGTAGGTTACATTGGTTAAATGATTGAAGTGAATTTTTTTGCAGGTTATTTATATAGTCATAAGCATGGTGCATCCTTATAACAACTTTGAAAAGTCATATTCGCCGTTGAACTACTTGGATTGGTTTATTAGTTCACAAATCTAGAATTTTTTGAAATCCCTTGTAGCATAATAATAATAATAATTTTATGTTATTTTTTAAAACGTGTTAATGAACTTCATTTGAGTTGATTCCATTTGTATTGGGTCATAAAAACATTCAAGTTAATAACAAAATTAACCCCATAGAATTTACACTTGATTAGGTTAGGAATTTGGTAAGCTAACTAGCTCACTAGTTCTTGAATTTCCAGTTTTTAGAGTAGTAATTTTCTGCTACTTTTTAGCACGTGTTAACGACGTATTTTGGAGTGATTCCACTTGGAACAAAGTCCTAGGACATCCTACTTAATAAAAAAAAATTCTCATCTCAGTTGCATTTGATTTACTTGGGAATTCGGTAAGTTATCTCGCTCCTGTGGCAAAACATGGCCTCCTGTAGCAAAACATGGCCTCCTGTAGCACCTCCTCTAGCACACATGGAGCACGAGTAAACTTAACCAGATTTGCTCCAAAAGCTTGGTTTTTGTCTCTTTGGCTTGAATCATGACCCCTAGGCTCTGAATCCATGATTGGGTAAGACCAAAGGACCTCTTAAGCCTTGTCTCTTATCCATTGCAATTCACCTCTACAGTTTGGATTAGTGGAAAAATTCATGACTTGAAGAGCATAATGATGATTTTCATGATTACTTTATGAAACACCATGTGAACTATATTGACAAAATCTATCTTGAATGCAGTGATTGAAGAATGATTTCATTTTGTTTCATACATCTTAAGCTATGATTTCCACTCCCAACATTGTTATTTCTATTCCATAAACTGGGCTTCCTTTTGATGTACGATTCACACTCTGCAAATAGGTTAATGTTTACATTTCTACAAATAGGATTAACATTTACATTCATGCAAAGTACAATAGCCTTTCCTTTTTTACAAAAGTAACTAGGATTTCCTCTCTGCAAAAGTAATTAGGTTTCCTTTCTGAAAATAGAGTAACATTTCCATTTCTGCAATTAGTTTAGGTTTGGATTTCACGGCATTCATTTCATTGCATCAAATCAACGAAAGGACACATTGCATGTTGCACATATAGTGCCAACACCTCTTAAGTTTATACGAACCTCGGGTTGATAATTTAAGTCGACAACCTGTTGTGACCAGCAACAACCCCCCTTTTTATTTAATATTAGTAATAATACTAAATAAATGGGGACCCTTAGTTAAAAAATCCAAAAAATCAAT